>CM071947.1:20317500-20917500 GCA_036784905.1 Acrossocheilus fasciatus | reverse complement strand
ATATATGAAGCACAGCTCACACAAGTCACTTTCAAACCGAGCGGGTTTCTTTTGGACAGTTCAGCGAATTCCTTTACATTCAAGTGACACGCATGGACTATTTCAGGAATCATAGCAGAAAGATGCAAGTATTCTGTCATGAAACGCAGACGGAAAGCTGTCAGTCACATGCGGCGCTTACACATTTACTATTATTGCACTGTGATAACTTAATCACTCACATTTATCCCTGTGCCGTTTCAGCAGTCCTCTCAGATGTTCATTGTGTGGTGGTTCTCGTGATGTGTGTGTCTGTGTTTCTAATGAGCTGTGGATTGCTCAGCACTCTGGGGGTCAGTGAGTTTTTTTTGGCTGACTGTCTGACTGGTTGCATGCTTCTTCACACAAGCCGGGATGAATGAATCCCTCTAACAGTCCTCTAAGCCAGCAACCAGTTTGTCTTTCAATACAAAATTCACTTTAATAAAAAACTGAGTTTGCCTTTGGTTTATAACCATTTGTTAATACAATTCCCAGAGCCATATATCATTTTGACTTTGATTTCCTCTTCAAGCTTTTCCACGGATACGATACGCCCGCAGGCTGTTGATCAGTATCCAGGTCCACGTCAGCTGCGGTTTAAAGCACACCCTGCCCAGAAGCACACCTACCTCACTAAATGATGTTAGTTCAGGGTTTGACGCAGATATTGAGATTGCAGGAGCAGATTGGAACAGGAGAATGTGTCATAAAGATCGAAAAGATGCAGGAAGTCTGATGCCAGATTTTCAGCATTCTGTGAATAAAGCCTATTTAGATACCCCACGATTTGTGAAGCATTCAAGGTGGCAGTATAATCTTTGATAATGGTCTTTTAGTTGTCACCTTTGGGGAAATAAGTGAAGTTAAAAAATACACACTTGCAATAGTAGTCCAGTAAACTTAATTGTGAGTGTGTGTGTTTATTTTATTTATTTAGTTATTATTGAATTCATTTTTACAATTTATTTTTGTTTCCAGAGACTTCATTTCTGCACCTCTGACATATCATGTTATGCGACTGGATGACATTTTCCTGAAGCACAATGATTTAATGACTGTATCATGCAGAATATTGCAGAAATTGTTCAAGCTAATGTCATTTCCAAATCCTGTTCCCATTTCCTGTTCTCTCTCCAAAATCTCTATCAATATAAGTGGCAAAAAAGCTAAAAATAACACAAAAATGTTCAGTTCAGTTCATGTTCAGTCCATTAACTACGACTTTTGCCTCAATAAACTCCTAATTTGCTGCTTAGTAAGGTAGTTGTTAAGTTACGGTATAGCGATGTAGAATATGGTTGTGCGGCATATCTGCTTCATAAGAACTAATAAACAGTCAATATGTTAATAATAGGCATGCAAATAAGCAACTAGTTAATAGTGAGAAGTGTTCCCAATACTAAAGTGTTGCTGTTTTTTTTTTTTAGTTATTCAGTTTATATACTGGCACTGGTTTTATGTGAAACTAGGGATCTAACATTGCTCTAAAACTGCCAATAAAAAGTGGATTAGCAATAACTACTTGTTCGATAAATGTCTCTTGTGTGCCGTTTATTTGCCTCTGGGAGCCATTGTGCACAAGAAAAGTTGTGGTTGTGACCAGCCTGTCTGACATTTTCCTACAAAAAAAACAAAACAATGAATGCTTTGATATGTTTATGTGAAGCTTAAATGTGTTTAATCCGTGGTTAATGTTGGTAATACTGTGTGTGTGTGTGTGTCTGCAGGAGCATGCATAAGCTCACACAGCTGGAGCGCTTGGATCTGGGCAGTAATGAGTTCACTGAAGTGGTGAGTAGCACCTGCCTATCTTTCAGCTGTTGCATGCATTACTGCAGCCTGCGTTTACCGTCCAGCTCTCAGTGCAGCCAGGTGTCAGATGTATCAGCAGTGAATGCAGATGCGCTCATTGAGTCTTTCTCTGTCACACTGCACCTAATATGCATTTTTCTCCTCTAATGCTATTCATTGAAAGTAGTGGCGGATTTCCTCTCACTGAGGATTTGAAATTGAATTTTGCCTTCTTTCTCTCCAGCCTGAAGTGTTGGAGCAGCTTACAGGAATCAGAGAGCTGTGGATGGATGGAAATAAGTTGACGTATTTACCGGGGGTGAGTCTTGCACTCATTCGTAGTGCATTTTTTCTTTTAAAAAGGCAAAAGTGCACCATGAAAAACAATTATTTTCATTTTTTTGCTACAAACTTTTGACCACATTTGTAAAACATTAGTTGAATCTGTATGACAAGTAAATCAATTTTGGGGTAAAAATTATTTATAAAAAGTATTCCAGCATAAATTGGTGTTTAGTGTGCAACTTTACTATAATTTCTGCTATAAATGTTGTACTCATAATTATGTAAAATGCTAAACTGAGTTAATATCTATATAAATAGTTTATTAAACCGCTCTTCTGAATGTTATTTACGCTAAACTGAGCAATTTTGCTGTAAATTGCATTTGTTGAATCTGAAATTCTAGATGAGGGTAAATTTAAAATATAAATCACTATAATCACTTTCTGAATGGAAATAATTAATGAAACCATTCTTATAAAAACTGTTGCATTCATCATAATCATTTGTATAATCTTTCCTGTGTAAATTGTTTAATTGAAGTTTAACGTGGAATGCTTGCATTTGTGGCATGAGGCTAAATGGTTTCATGAAAGTTTTACACCGAAGATTTTTCTGCTGATGTTTCAGGAATGAGAAATTAGATTTTTCTACTGTGTAGCTGCTGTTTGTCACAGGTACATTAAATAATGGAGTTAAGACAAACAGACATCCATAACAGCTAAAAATCTACTTCCTAAACATTTCTTCAGGGTCCCTGAAGTTCTCCTCCGACTGCCAGCTCCTTTTAAATAGGTCATAATTAAGGCATTAGCTTGCCGCCGAGAGCAGACTGACAGTAATCGTGGACCTCGCTGGCAGGATTCGGATTAGGAGTTTTCAGAACATCCTTTTGAACACGTCTGCCTAAAACTGACCTCCAAATGGCCTGGATATCAGGGCGGCACCCTGACCTCCTTCCCTCTCTGACCACAGAGACCAGCTTACTGATGGCATGTCCTTGAACAACATATGTTTCACTCTTTGTGCAGAATTCAATTTCTCTCTCGTTAGTGCTTTTGATTAAGCTTCTTATGCCCCACCCAGGAGAGCGGCTCTTGCTCGTGGTGATTAATCAACAGCAGGGTTTGTGACAAAGTCACACACGGGCGCTGATTGCAGTTTAGGAAGATCGCTTCTGATTGGTCGTCACCCAAGTGCATCTGAAGTTCAAGATTCCTGTGTCCTATGCAGTATGACTCATACCCCATAGTTCACCCAAAAATGAAAATTTGCTGTTAATTTACTCGCCCTTAAACCGTCCAAAATGTAGGTGACTTTTAATCTTCAGTAGAACAGTAAATAAGATTTTTAGCTGGTGAAATGCAAGTCGATGGCTACTGGCTACCGACATCCCTGTGTCTCCCAATGATATATTGAGGTCTTATGAAGAGAAGCGGCCGGTCTGTGCAAGAAACTGAACAGTATTTACATTATTATTATTATTACCTGTAAATGACAGGCTCAGTCAGATGTTCTTTTTAGTGAACTAGTTGTGAATCAGTTGACCAAATTGGACTGAACCATCTGAAACAGTTCTCTGCTCAAGCAGCACAGATCTATAAGTTACTCAATCAAAACTCACGTATAGACATCTGACTAGAGGTCTGCATTCCCGCGGCTCTCTGTTGTTAGCGGGCGGTCTAACAATATCCCGTTCCCCATGTCCTTTCAGAACAGCATATCTGCGCTTTATTCTTATTCACTCAGGACTGTTATGCACACGCTGCACGCATGGACCATTGCTTTCTGCGTCACGCATTTTATTTGTGAGGTCTGTGCGCAGCACTTTTTTTCCTACTGTGTTGGCAACAAAATAATGTCTTAAGACAAAAAATTCGTTTAACATTTTGCTGTCAATAAATTACGAATAAAATAACATACAATTTTATTTGTTAGCCTATCTAGCGGAAATTTAGATGTGAGATTCTGGGAAGAAAATTATTCTAAGCGGACAACCAAGAGTGAATATATCGCAGGAGCGGGACTGAAAGTCCCTACATCAGCAGACCTCTACATCCGATACACATTCTTACTCGAAATGAACCCATGTACAGTTGTATATGATCCAGTACATTAAAACGAACTAGTCCGCGGAAAATAATCATATTTCCCCCGTTTGTCTGAGGCTCTGTATTACAGGTAATAATGTTATAAATAATGTTCAGTTTCTTGCACAGACCAATGGTTTTGCTTCATAAGACCTCAATATATCATAAGGATCCATGGGTATTCATTTTGTCTTACCAGTATATGCTTTTTTGACTCGAGGTCCGGTAGCCATTGACTTGTATTTTATGAATCACCATGAACCACTGTTTCAGCTAAAAATCTTCTTTACTGTTCTGCTGAAGAAAAAAAGTCACCTACAAGGTAAATTAACGGCAAATTTTCATTTTTGGCTGATTTTTACCTTTAAAGCGAACATCAAATCAAAACTGACTGTATGTCATTCATGAATAAGCTAATTTACTTCTCTATCCTCATCCCTTCTCTAGTGTCTCCAGTTTTGCTATCAGTAAAATGGCCTAAAAATGCTGGTTTTGAGCTGGACCTGTGCTAGAAATCTGAGTCCTATCCCTGGTACACTTGTCTGGATGGAAAAGTTTGTGGTAACACAGCATTCTTGTTGACGATCTCATTACTAGTCTAAATGGATTTCTGAGTGCTCTCAATCTGTTCTTGGAAAGGAGCTACAGAAGTGTATTTGAGATCAGGAGGACACGATCTGCCCTCAAGCATGAGAAATGGATTGAGTCAGTTCACGCTCGGCTTCACTCATCTATCTCGACCGATTTCTCAACCGCATCCCTCCATCTCTTCAATTCACCCGTTTCCGCTTCTCCAATGCTTCTGTGCATATTTTTCCTTCACAGGAACCATCTAGTCTCTAAAAACCAATATGTCAGAGTGCTTCCAACATGGCTCTGACTTCACCCACCGTATATGACTGAAATTGAGATTTGAAATCATTGAATTTTTGCCAAACTGAATAGAGCTCGTCTCTCGCTTTTGCTCAATTACACACATCTCTCTCAGAAACTGCTGAGAATTTGAGTCATTTGTTTATGAGTAATGGAGAGAGTCATGTGTGTGCAGATGATCGGGGCACTGAAGCAGCTCTGCTACCTGGATGTGTCCAAAAACAATTTGGAGATGGTTGATGAGCAAATATCTGGCTGTGAAAACCTGCAGGATCTTCTGCTGTCCAACAACGCTTTGACGCAGCTGCCAGGATCTATAGGTAAAACACACACCAAAATGCAGAGATGAGCTTAATGATTAGTATTCGTTAAAAGTGATCAGATGTCTTCTGGTTTGTCCTGCATGTCCTCCTAAAAGCCTCAACTCTAATCTGCTTTGTAACAAATCAACAGGTTAGATGTGTAAAACGAATAGGAGGATTATGGGTAGAGCAGTAATACAATCTCATTACCTAATGAATGACCCAGTCGGACAGCCACTAATGAGCAGGCGTGTTGAAGTGGCCAAGTCACACCGCCCTTGAGGCTCGCTGTGAAATAATACCTCCCAGCTCAACACTTAATGAAATCCAGTTTAGAGCTCAGAGAAGGGGCCACAGAGGTGCTCGACGTGAGCAAAAATCAGAGTTTTTGCCTTTCGTTGCAAAAGCTTTCCAAGAATCCAATGCACTTTTGGTGACTTATGACATTTTTGACGCTTTTTGAGTTAGATTTAGCTATTATCTACCACAGACCAAACTTTGCATGAGAAGTAGCTAGTTTTAAATACCAAGCGTCTGTAATCCACCATCTTTAAAGGAATTGTTCACCCAAAAATGAAAATTTACTCACTCTGAAACATAAAAGATGATATTTTGAAGAACCAAACCGTTATTGGTCCTAATTGATTTCCATAGTAGGGAAAGTAATACTATAGAAGTCAATGGTGGACCATCAACTGTTTGATTGCCAGCATTTTTCACAATATCCTCTTTTATGTTCAACATAAGACAGAAACTTAAACAGATTTGGAACGACATGAGGGTGACTAAATGATGACAAATTTTTACATTTTGGGTGAGCTATTCCTTTAATATGTTAAATCTGACCTGTTTCACCTTTGGTTTTGACCGTCTCGACTGTATTGAATAATTAACATTTAAACCTCATAAATTTGATATTGTATGTGTAATTGTGTAAATTTCATCATGGCTAAAACAGTTTTTTAATGAATTGTTGTTGTTCAACTAATTTTAATTACCAAAAACAACATTTAGCTGTCTCTTATCATTTAATATTCAACCCTGTTACTGCGTATTTTCACCAAAATAAAAAAATAAATCATGGCACCCAAGAAGTAACATCATTTGGACCTTTTCTACAGTATTGCAGGAAATAATCTCATTCATTGCAGTGCTGACTGTATTTAAGTTTAACATTTCAACACTGTAATTTAAGTCAAAGTCAAAAAGTCAAAGTCTGCTTTATTGTCAGTTCTGCCACATGTACCGTACATGCATACAGAGAACTGAAATTTCATTACTCTCTTACTTATTTAAAGGAAAATAGATCTTCATATTCATATAACTTAATAAAATATTTCTTTAATTTATGGGAGTCAGTCTACCTCTGACTTCAAACCATAGACTGTAAAAAAGATGGACGACGCATCTCCGCTTCCATCCACTATAGAAAAGTGAAGCGAATACATCTCAGTATGGCCGCTGCCATCTTGAGTAAATGACGTCATTTGGAGCCAGAGTCTGTGCAGTAGAGATTCGTTTGGAGCCAGAGTCTGCGCAGTAGAGATTCGTTTGGAGCCCGAGTCTGCGCAGTAGAGATTCGTTTGGAGCCAGAGTCTGCGCAGTAGAGTCGAGAGGTGGAGCCGCGGAATCAAACTCCTGCCCAAACTCCCGCAGACCCAATCAACCATAACGACTCGCCCCATTTTTATAGCATCAAATTACTAGCTAAAATCAAACGTATCACAAAAATGAACAATTGAACATATATCAGCATGATAACAATTACCTTAAATGACCAAAACCATATTTCGAAAAAATTGTATTGGAAGTGTAATTAATTTTTTTTATTTTGACTGGAGTCCCATTCGTTTACATGGAGAGGGCGGGGTTTATGACCTGTACTGCAGCCAGCCACCAGGGGGCGATCATACAGCCCGCAGCTTCACTTTTAAGGACGAGTGAGACACACCCGCTTCAAACCAACATTTGGCTATAAATTATTTCAAATTTTCAACCCTGTTACCCATACTAATGTGTTTTTTAAATTAAATTAATTAAAATTATATAAATAAGTACATAAATACATAAATATATAAATAAAAGATATAATGATACAGCAAAGTTATCTGTTCAGTAACGTTTATTTAATGTGTACGGCTAGAAAATTGCACCGTCATACCAATAAAGGTTTTAAACATAATAAGAGATCCAACATTGTGGTAACAGGGTTGCAAAATTCATATGAAATAACAACTAATACAGTTCTTATAATACTTTGAACTCCTAAACTTGACAGTCAATATTTTCGGACAGTTAAGCATCCCATTTCACTGACCATATATTGAGAGAGGAAAAGTTTAAGGGAACTTTTGCACCCTATCTGTGGAAAGTGCTGAATATGCGAGTGTTTCGTCTGTGAATCAATTTCTAATAAATTCTTCAAGATGGGCGAGATTGATGGTCTCATTGTCTAGATTGAAGTGGATATGGAACAGCCAGTTTCTGTCTGCATGGATAAATAGCCAATTGCAATACAAGATCTCTCTCTCTCTCTCTCTCTCTCTCTCTCTCTCTCTCTCTCTCTCTCTCTCTCTCTCTCTCTCTCTCTCTCTCACTCTCTCTCTCTCTCTCTCTCCCCTCCCCCCACAGGCTCACTGAAAAGACTGACCACTCTGAAGGTGGATGATAACCAGCTCATGTACCTGCCTGACACGATAGGAGGGTAAGTGTGCACCATTTTAAACAGAAACCTGATGAACTGCGCTTAAACCGTGACCCAGTTCTCTTTAACCCATGAGTATATTCACACTAAATTTGCATACTTTTTCGTGTTTTCTGTGCTGATTGTGGTGTGAAATCTGCAGAAATGATTTAAATATTGTGAAATGTGTCAAAGTGAGCTGCAAGCTGAAAACATAGTCAAATAGGTCTGAGTGTCACAAATTACCTCTCAAAACTCGTGATGCATTTCAATGAACCCCAGAGAAATAATACTTTTGCCCATGTGATATTAATATTAAATAGTCAAGCAAATAATACAGTAGCTTTAAATGATAACCAGAGCAAAAATTAGTTTGAGAGTGAATGAGCAGACTCGTAAGCCACTTCATGATACAGACAGAAGGCTTTGTAACGGGTTTGTGAATGAGGGAAGTGTACGTCCATATGGGCTCACAGAGAGGGATTGCTTTGCTTTGTGTGTGTGTGAGAGAGAGAGAGAGAAAGAAACAGTCTGTGTTATCCATCAAAAAGAAGCCAGCCGTTGTACCTCATTCTCGCCACCTCTTACTTTGAGCTTGTTTCCAAACATGCCGGTTATCCCTTATGTCAGATTAGGTTTCCTAGTCCGGGGTTAAGAAAATATGCCAAGAGGGATTATGAATATGTGATTGCGAGGATTCTGTTTTAATCCCAGCCTGGATTGTAAAGCACACTGATTAAGCGTGATTAATTTTTCATTAGTGCCAATGTCTTTTCCCATGACACTGATATGACTGCATTTTTTCCACTGTATAATGACGGTATAAGGAGTAAATATATACGTTTGTGTGTGTGTGTGTGTTTTGGAAGCCGGCCTCCCCATTCATTGGTGGGCCAAACTTCTATCTATGTGGGGGGTTTTTTTGTATTTTTTTGGTGGTGGTTTGTTTTTTTGTTTTTTTGTTTGTTTCATGTTTTTGATTTCTTGCTTTTTGTTTTTGTTTGTTTAGTATTCTGTTTGTTTTTGTGTTTTTGTTTTTCTTGTTTTTGTTTTGTTGTACTGGGGAAGTTTTATGTTATAAGTTATAAAAGACATTTGATTTTACACGAGCTTTTTGTATCATTTAGATTCTGAAACTGGCATAAAATTCATTTTAGATAAGTGAAGAAACGACAATAATTACTAATCTCTGAAATACGATGCATAACATGATTGATTAATGCCATTAAGTCATAATCAGTTGGATGTAGGTGTTATTTTCAGTTTAGCAGTGATCAGTGTCTTCCTCTTCATCGTCTCCTGATCTCTCTCTCTCACACACACACACTTCTTTTATGTCACATTTTGGCATAAAAAAGTGTTTACTCTGTCAACCAATTCCGTCAACAGTTTATATTGGGGATTAAAAAATAAATTATTTTAGTGTAGGACAGAATAAGCACTCTAGTGAACACAGACGCCTTCAAAATGAATCTTAGCCTCTCGCTAAGTTTTCAGGGCTACTTCAGGACCAGGAGTGAGATCCACTGGTTTAATGCCATCCAACACTTTTTGTTAGTTACTCCTTGCAGTGTTTGCAAAACTTTATAAACAGTTGCGCAACCGTTTGTTTCACAGAAATGAAAATCAGATTCAAAAACCGCTTATTCAGCCTTGGTCTTTTCGTTGGTTTTATGATTTATTCAGCACACCTGCATGTTAGTCATACTAGAAAAACACAATGTTTGACGTCAGACTGTTAATAAACAAAGAATCAAGGTTGTTGATCACAAAACCATCTGAATAGGGGCCAGTAGGGTTTGGTGTTTTAAAGACGACACATGATTTCTTATATGACGCATTTATATATTGCATCAGTAGGGAGCTGTTGAGTTTGAATAATTGTTAACAGCTTCGCATTTCACACGCATGTCTTTTTCTGTAGACTCACGACTCTGGATGAGCTCGACTGCAGCTTCAATGAGATCGAGGCGCTGCCGTCCACCATCGGTCAGTGTGTGAACCTGCGTACGTTTGCTGCAGACCACAACCTGCTCGCACAGATGCCTCCAGAGGTTAGTCTGGTCCTGGAATGATGTATTTAAGACAACGTCAAAAATGCCGTTTAACTTCCATAATATCTTGTTTTTCAAAGTCAAACAGAATGTTGTGTAGATAATAGTGGGATTTAAGTTTGATTTTAATGGCTATAACGTGCAATTTGTTGCAGTAGCTTTCTGATTTGTTTTTGTCAGTCTAATTCACAAAACAGATTGTTCTTAACAGATTTTTATCTTACTGATTCGTCAAGAACTTTGCAAGTAAAACTTGTGCTGGATGATACAACATTTAAAACAATTTTTAATGGAGACATATTTATTTTGCTTTTAAAAATCATGTGAAATCCTCCACAGATCTTTCTGGAAGCACAATATTTAATTAGATATGGAGTTGTTTCATTGAAATGAACCAGCTGAAAAAAATAAAATAAATAAATTCTCACCTGCTGCTGTCCAAACGACTCCTACAGAATGGTTCAGTCTTGAGCGAATCAATCCTGCAGTCTGATCAAAGTGTCCTCCTTGAGGCTGTGCATCTCGGTTGACCCTTCATGTGTATGTATGTGCATCTGACAGATGGGCAGTTTGAAGAACGTCACCGTTCTCTTCCTGCACTCAAACAAGCTGGAGACTCTGCCGGAGGAGATGGGCGACATGCAGAAACTCAAGGTCATCAATCTCAGCGACAACAAGTATGTCCCTTGTGCCGCATACATGGCCAAAAATCATACAACCTGCAGCGTATGATAAAACATTACCAGCTGATTTCTACGAATCATTGAACTTTTATCCAAAATGACTACCTTTTTCAAGACATGTTATTAAATCAAATTAGCACATTGTTTTGACCCAAGAATACAATTTTTTTTCTTTATAAATGTCAAACCAAATAAACCAACAGTTGGCACTCATCATGTACAAAATCTTTCAGTGACAAACGTTTCCAACCTGGCCACGCAGCTGGTGGCTGTGAGAGCCATTACTTTGACATTTTTTTTCAGAGAAGCACTTAGACGCATTTGGCTGTGATTCAACAGGCTGGAAAATATAGCTCTATTTTCTGCTCTCTGTGCTGTATTTATCAGCCCTGATACACATTATACCAGACTCTTTCTCAATTTACTGTTGTTTTATTGGATCATGCCCCTTTTATTTTATTTCAGCATACTATCATCCTCACTTATTTCTTATGCGTCGTACAGTAATCTGGTTTCTGCTCTTTTTGTGCAGGTTGAAGAACCTTCCGTACAGCTTCACTAAACTCAACCAGATGACCGCAATGTGGCTTTCTGAAAACCAGGTGGGCAAAGTTCAGATACACAAGGCATAATATACAATCATTAGTGTGAAATAAACACCAGCAGAATGATCAGGACTGCAGTGCAAGCGGAGGGTTGTTTTTGATTTTTTGGACTCTGAAGGGGGTTTGTTTTTGAGGGTTTCCAACTGAATGGAAACGATCTTGCTTATTACACAACTACTTGGCTACTTTCTAAATAAGTAAATAAATGGATATTTTATTGTGTAGAACAGGGTTCACAAGCTCATCGACAAGCTGGAAATGTAAAATAGTTATTTAAAGGTGTGAACGAGTCATTTGAAATTGGTCAAATCTAACAAAGTTGTGAAAGTTTCTGTTATAATTATAATATAATATAAGTAACACTTAAGGGATTCTGCCCAATTCTCAGTATTAACTAGTTGCTTATTACCATGCATATTACTAGCGTACTTACGAAGCGTATGACTTATTAATGTCTTATTCTGCTTGACTGTATTTTAAATCCCTTAATCTCTACCCCATACCTAAATGTAACTGACCATAATATAATATTATATATGGAATTAATAATGGAATTAATGCATTATTATTAAAATAATATAACTATTCAAACAATTTAAACTAATTAATGAAATAAATAAAATAATTAATGCTATTAAAATAAAATAATTTAGCTCTAATCGAAATTTAAAATGCTTAAAAAAATGAGATCTAACTGAAACGCTTTGGAATCACAAAATGAATTGATTAATTAATATATCAATGCACCTACTATCTGTTAATTAAAAAATAAATAAAACAATCTTTGTCATAATTACAGCATAAATACCATTAATATCTCAGCATGAATATTAAAAGATATATAATATCTTATGTTGTACAGCGGATGACGTTGAGTTAAAAAGATTGCTCAGAAATATCATCTTTTTTTTCAGTTAATACATTATGTAATATATTAAACGATTTCTAATAAATGCTTTTCTAGTAATCAAAAACAACTGGAAAAGAAATTCATTAATCTGTGCTATAAGACTTGAAACTAGCAGCTATGAAAGAAATTGGTTGCCTGGGAAAGCTGTCAATTATTTTTTTAGCCGTGTGTATAAATAAATATTACATTTCAGAGATCCGCGCAATAAATTTCCATATTCCATATTTCACAGCATCATAATAATCTCATACACAGTCACTTCCCAGAAATACACTTGGAAAGCTTGTCCTTTAGCGGGGTCTGTGCTGTTGGCAGAGTGATTTGATGTTCCCATCAGCAGAGCTCAGAGTGTGTGTGGGTGATCTGTAATTGAAAGCCTGAGTGATTGTCGCAAGTGGCCATCAAGCCTGTGACTAATGCTTATTGAATATAACAATCACCTCCACACCCACACACGCCATCAGCCCACCTCTGAGGTTCAACACAGCACAGAGTTTATCTTAAGATATGATATTAATTAAAGGAGTAGTTCACTCTAAAAATTCTCTCATTCTCCTCACAAACCTGTATGGCTTTAATGCTCACAAGCGCTGAGCCAGATTGCGGTCAAATCTGCATTGTTGTGATATTTGCTCTCAAGGAAGCAATAACTGAAGCTAATTCAGCTGAATGCATGAGAACAGCGCCGCTATGAAATAATAACACACTGGTAGCGCATCTAATCAGCGTGAGCCATATGGTAAGGGACTGCCAAAATCCTCTGTGAAACAACCGCTCTGCAAGGGTTTCTCAGCTGGAATATCGACAGCTGATGAAGATTGCACTGCGAGATGGTGGCACGCTGTTCTTTATTGATTGTAATGTGTGGTTTTATAAAGCTGCATTTGATTAAAGATGAGACGAGTTTAAAGCCAGAGCCGCATGGCCTGAATCTGTAATAAGAGCGGTCCAGACCGGCAGAGTCCTCATGCTGTGTGTGTGAGATGGGAAAAGTCATACTCAAGGCATCTAATCGAAGTTTACCAATCACTGATCCTGTGTTTTATTTTTTGTCTTCCTCCAGTCGAAGCCCCTCATTCCCCTGCAGAAAGAGGAGGATCCGGAGACGCACAAGACTGTACTTACCAACTACATGTTCCCTCAGCAGACCAGAACTGAGGACTGTGAGTATCTAGTCATGCAGAACCTGCAGCTGTCGCACCCTCCTGTCACTAGAGCTGTTTGAATATGTCAAGATATACTTGCATTAAGTCAAGTAATCGATAGATGGATAGATTACAATTTAAATTAAGTCTTTTCTATTTGAATTTATTTGAAAATGTAATTTATTCTGTGATCAAAGCTGAATTTTCAGCATCATTACTCCAGTCTTCCGTGTCACATGATCCTTCAGAAATCACTCTAATGAAAAAAAATAAAAAATAAATATTTAATAGATTGCATAATAAAATGTGTATTTATTATTATTATTATTATTATTGACATTTTAATGATAGCAATTATATTTAATTATATGTTCTGGCTGAATTTTATTGAATTTTGGAACCAAATATTGGAAAATTTAAATTTTCCAAGTTCACTTTTAATGTCTTTCTCAAACTTGTCATTAGAAAATGTTATATATATATATATATTAGTGCTGTCAAACAATTAATCGCATCCAAAATAAAAGTTTTTGTTTAAATAGTATGTATACTTACATATATATGCTTCTAATCAAATTCTAATCAAAAGTATTTGTCAGTATTATTTAATGGACCTAACCAATCATTAACCAAAATTGAAGAGTTGTATTTTATAAGAGTTGTATTTGCATTAACTAATGTAAACTAATGGGACCATAGTGTGAAGTGTTACAGCAATGGTAAGCACTGACATTGAAACAAGAAACTAATTTGAAATGTTTCAGAGTAGAATTTCCAATTCTTCATTTCGATTTTTACAGTAATTGTGATGATTTAAATGCAGCATCAGCAGTCAGCTAACCTAACAGTCTCAAAATGGCTAAATACTGACCAGTTAATATATTGGTGTATCACTAAAATCAGTGCACCTCTGTGTAAAATATATAGTTTTATAGACATTCGAACCAGAGCTCGCTCATGTCACTGTTTTCTCTCGGTGAGACTTGAGTCTGCCAGTGTTTCTGGGAGTTTCGTTGTGCAAATCACAAATGGGCGGCTTGCTGGATTCCAGAGGGGGAAGAGATTAATAAGTCTTAACCTGTTTCCTAGCAACCTCACTCTAAACTCTTCAGAAGGCAAACGCACTGGCTCTGCGGCTCTCTGGAGTCCGCTTCAGTTTGTTAGCATGATTGAGCTTTAGAAATGGTCTGAAGTCTGCGCGCCTACATGACAAAGCGCTCTCCTGAACCCAGACGTCTTGCTAAATGGGAACGCAACACAAATAAGAATTGACGTGAAGTCTGTGCCGCCCACCGAGCTCAAGCTCAAGCTCATGCAGTTTAGTTTTTGCTGTTTGTTAATCCACATAGTTGAGAGAGACTGCATTAGTCTTTTAATGATTTGATCGAACTGCATCACTGAAATGAATAAAACAAACGATGGCAGTGCTGTTGTTTTGATTGTTTGGTAATGGTTTCCTGGCTTCTCTCTCTCACAGATCTGCCCAACTCAGACAGCGAGAGCTTTAACCCGTCTCTATGGGAGGAGCAGCGCAAGCAGCGGGCGCAAGTGGCGTTCGAGTGTGACGAGGACAAGGATGAGAGAGAAACGCCCCCGCGGGTCAGTTCCCACCGTCCGCTTCTGTCCAGGGTGCACTCTCGATTTTCTCTTTCCCTTTGTGCATGTCCTGCACCATCATATCACCCATCTCACCCCCTTGTTGTTTTGTTCTGTGCTAACCAGGCATTGCACACTTTCATTTTTCTGAAATGGTACTGTAGGCCACAAAATCCCAGCCATTTGAGTATGATTTTGGAGCAGTGTGATTTCATTGCGGATGGAGCTAACTTGCACATCTTGCCAACAAAAAAAGCAAATAATTATCAAAATGTCCTTGCAGTTAGTTGATTGGTACAGGTTTAGCATGTAAGAGGTGCTGTCTTTTCCATTGCAAATGACATACAGCAAGTTAAACACTATAAAACATTTCTGTCATTTATTTACTCACTCTCATGTAATTTCAAATCCTTATGACTTTCATTGTTCTGTGAAACACGAAAGGAGATATTTTGTGACTATGCTGGCCTCTCTTTTTCATGCTGTTATTATTAATGAGCTTTGAATGGATGCTAAAACCAAAACTATTAAAAATTGATTTTATTGAAATTAAGCTAAAATAAAATATAAATATTATATGAAAATTAGAAATGTTGAAATTTCAGTTGCAACTAACTGAAATGAATTTCAAGAAATGAAATTGAAAGCTAATTATATTATGAATTTACTAATATATAAATGCGTGTATATATATATATATGGGTGTATGTGTGTGTAAATATATATATATATATATATATATATAATATAATATAATACACACACGCACACTACCGTATATATGTTCTAAAATATATTTAAAAAATAATTATGTAAATATATAAAATTAAATATATTCAAAAATACTATTAAATAAGGCACTAATAAAAATGACAACAGCGCATAATAAAATTACTAAAATGTGTAATAAAAGCTAATTCATATTAATAAATACTCTAACAGTGTATAAATAATACTAAAATGACACTGATTCAGGACAGTTTTGTGAACTGGATCAGCTGAATCATACTCGTGTTTCATTTACAAATCTGGCAACACTATTCATTCGTCAAGGGGAACTAAAGCGGATGTCAGGATTTTCTGTAAATAACGGCTTAAATTTCTGTGTTCATCACACAAAGCTTTGTATGCCTTTCAAAATACTTGAGAAATGTAATGCACTTGTCACATAGACCACATTTATGATAGTCCTGTGGTGCTTTTTAAAAGCTTCACTTTACAATCATTATAACTGTATGACAAAGAGTGACTGGCACAGTTCAGAATTTCTCATCGTGCTCCACAGAAGGAAGTCATTCATACAGGTTTGAAGCGACATGAGAGTTAGTAAACGATGACAGAATTGTCATTTTTGGGGGGGAAGTTATTTCTCGATTCCTTGTGGCAGCTTGAGGTAAAGCGGTTTCAGTGGAACAGTATCACCTGGTTTGTCAGCATGTCATAACCTGCGCTTCACTGCATTGCAGTGGAAATCTCATTAAAACTCGAACCCTGACATGACTCCTGTCAGAAAGCGAAATGGAAGCCTTCGCTGTCTCAGGAGCCCTCGTGCGTACAACGTCAACCTTATTTCTTCCTTCCACCCCTCATCTCGCTGATATTACATACTCGGTATCTCGTTCCCTCCCTCTCACGTCCTGTCTTGCACCCCTGATGACTCAATATGGCTGTCTGGCTTGTCTGCTGTGCCAGGAACGCATGCAGGCTCCCAAGCTGTCTGACGGAGCATCACTATCGGCTCTCAGAGCGCCAGTGTGGCCCTGTCTGGTCCTTCGAGAGCAGCCCTCCTTGTTATGGGTGTTGTAAAAAGCTCACCAACACCTTTTGAAATGAAACTATCTGTGTTTGGCCAGGGGTATACATATAGAAAAAATGTGCTATTCACTGCGCCTGAAATGTATAATTGCAGAAAAAATACATATACGTTGTTTTGAACATTAATGGAGCAACATATTTTGTGTGAAAATAAATCATTCAAGTTGTTTATTTTATTTAAAAATCTTATAAATGTATGAGGGGACAAGAGGGGCCTTTTACCCTGAACACGGTATTGATACATTTTTTTTTTAAATAATGTCTACGTTAATACTTGTTCAAAACAATCACTTTGGCAAAGTTTGTACTATTTTTGTTAAATATACTGTCATTAAAATGTTAATATAAAAAATATATTTTAAAATACAGAAACAAAATCATTTTAATAAGTAAAGATTCTGAAAGTATTGAAGGAGATCCGATAATAATTGAATATCTATTCACAGTAGTAACAACAAATGATATTTTATTATATGATATGATTAATATCATGTTTTAAATATGATGGTTTCATTCTAAACATGGTGATTATCTCTAGTATGGACACCCTACATATATGATATTTACCATCTGAATCTAACCATGTCATGTCAACAAATGGAAAAGTCAGCGATCTATTAATTATCATGTTAATTACTGTGTGCCTTTAGCCCCAACAGCAGGGGAGCTTTTTACCCCAAATACCATACTTTTACATATTCTTTCGTTATTTAAAACTGTTGCTTTAATTATCTTAAAACTGAAAATCATAAAGAAGACCTTTGTCTCAAGATATAGGCATTAATTTTAGCGATTCTCGTTTGCTACTTAAATGTACAACATTTTAAAAAACATAAAATATTAGATCAAGTAAGCACAGAATCAACTTTGCGCTGCTGCGCGCGATCGTGTCAAAGATCAGATAAATATACACATGCATCTTGAAAAGGGAATGCTTTGGCAAGTGCTACGCCGCGTTTTTGTGCCATCTGTGTGTGTGTGTTTGTGTATATATATCTCTGTCTGGCTATTCATTCATTCATATTTATAATATTCTTATCTATTTTTATTCATATTATTTATAAATACGATGTTTTATTTTAGAATTTTGGAAGAGAATTTGGAATTTTAAATAAATTAGTCAAAATACCTAATGATTAATGTAAAAAAAAAACACCATGTTTATATATAATATGAATATAAATGTAATAATAAATCAGATTTATCTTTAATCTTTATCATTTATTATAGGTCCTATTAAATTCCTTTAGTAAAATCAACTGCGTCTTTGTATTTACAGGAGGGCAATCTGAAGCGATACCCCACACCGTATCCTGATGAACTGAAGAACATGGTGAAAACAGCTCAGTCTGTGGCTCACAGGCTCAAAGAGGATGAGTCCGGGGACGAGGCAGGAAAAGAGACCAGGGGCAGCGAGAGGAACCATATCGGAGTGCAGGATGTTGGCGTGAAGGTTAGATTTTTAAATGATTATTATATTGTTCTGTTGATTGTGTAAAGAAGTGAAACCTGGCACAGATTTTGGAATAACCCTGAATTTCTTGTGTGTCAGGTGATTGAAAGTCCCTGCACTAATGGCAAAGCTGTTTCCAACAGTCATCAAAATTATGAGCCAATAGATTCTTTAGACAACCACAGCATTGAAAGGATCCCTCTCAAGACCTCCGACAACATGAGAACTATGGTGAACCATGATGATACGCTTGAGGTACGGCAATATTAAATGCTATGAATATGGTTTTTGAATCAAATTAATTAAAAAATAATTTACTCATTCTAGTGTAGTTTCTAGTGTAAAAAACTAACCACAATTTTACATATAGCTTCAGAAGAATACAGAGTTAAGTCTTCACTTGTACTGTAGCCATTGGATTACACTCATTTGTCACAGTATACTACATTTTTTCTGGCTCAGGCTTTAAAATTGGATGCAATAAATTAAATTAGCTACTGTCACATATTATTCTCTTACTGTGAGTGGATGTGAAGTTCTTGTCAGGACACATTTGCTCATTTTGTATTATGTGTGATTTAATGATGTCAAGACAAGCTGTATCATCACAGGGTACATCATTTAAACAAATGAATATGAAAATGAGTTCAGTTTACCACTATAGAAGCAGGAGGAAAATTGGAGTATAAATTAAATTTAAGCTTTTGATGTGATATGGTTGTGTGGTCAGGACTCAGAGGAGCTGTCATCTGAGGAGGAGGAAATGAAGATAGCCGAGATGAGACCTCCACTCATTGAAATTTCCATTAACCAGCCCAAAGTAGTGGCCCTCAGCAAGGACAAAAAAGGTAAAGTGATACTTGCCTTACTCTCTCACTTTGCTTAATATCAATTTATAATTCTCTCATTAACGTGGATAATTGTTACTCGAATGTTTCTCAAAATATGGTGTGTAATAGAACTGTAGAAATGAACACACAAATGCAAGTGATGTTTTCCCTGTCTGGTGTTGTAGATGATGGGAAGGATGCCGACTCTTTGCTGGATGAGACCGTGGCCAACAGTAACCAGAACAACAGCAACTGCTCTTCACCCTCACGCATGTCTGATTCAGTGTCCTTGACCACAGACAGCAGTCAGGACAACTCCCTCTGCACCCCAGAGAGAGAGTCAAAGATGCCTCTGGTCCCCAAGAACGGGTACGAACGCACAGAACACACAAAAATGTATGTAGTAATGAACAGCAGTTTAACTAAATGTTTCTCTGTGGAAAAGAACTAAAATGCAATGCAGCGGCTTCTACAAAAGGACTTACATCGCCAAATAGTCACGAAAGGCTAGAGTTAGTTTTGTTAATGAAAACTATGATGAAAATATTCGTTGATGAGCTTTTTCCCCATGACTTGCATATTTCATGTGTGCGGTTGCCAAATATCAAGAGTTCAAATACCCAAATTAGAGATTCTCTGTTAAAAGGACACATTTTCTGCCCAGTGTTTTGCTGAATTTTTCAATCTGGCAACCATGCACACGCACTCGCTCTTCATTAAGGAAGCGCCAACAATGATCTGAAAACATGACAAACAAGTAAGCTGGAGTTTAGCACCCTCCATGTGAGATGTTCAGCTTAAATGAAAGTGTCATTCAGCCAGTCTGTGCTCTGTCATGAGATCTCGACTGTTTTGTTTGCGATTGTGGTTGCTGAATAAATGCACCTACTCAACTACTGTTGTTTTAATAGAGAAACATTACTAATAGGCATATAATACTTACCAGTTTTTATAATGTAGACAGAGAGAGTGCATATGTAAGTCTTTGATATTAATTTATATATTAAATGGACTGTAATATCTACGTCTTTGATATTAATTTTTATATTAAATAGCCTATAATAAATCAGTACACTAGATGAGGTAAAATAAACCATGTGAATGAGTTCACATTCTGTTGGTTTGTGCTTATTGGTGAAAGTGCAATACCTGAAATATAAAAAAAAATTCTCAAAACAACAAATACATTTCTCAAAATGACAACAATCATTGCAAGAAAAATGTTTGGAGTTTAACCATTATACAGCATGACAAAAATGTAAAGTTTGATTCATCAATGTTTTCATTGACTAAACCTAGACTAAAATTCTCAGACACTTTAGTATAACTTGACTAAACAAAAAACAGGACAAGGTTGACTAAATATGATAATAACTAAAACGTATATTTGACACAGGACTAAGAATAATTTAAAAGACTAAATTAAAAATGGCTGACAAAATTGATGTGTGACAGATTTTGCTGGAGTCTTTCTCTAACTTGATTTGATTCCCTCAAACTCAGACAAGAGGATGAAAACCTCAACCAGCTGAAGCAGATGGCCCCTCTACTCCAGAACTGTAATGGCTCTGAGACGTCCCTACAGACCATCCTGAAGAACCAGCAGAGCTATGAATGCAAGTCAGACCAGATGGCCGACTACTGTCTTTCTATGGAGGAGAGGCTTGCCCTCATTGAAAAGGACATAAACAACGGTGTGGCTGAACAATATAGCAAGTGGGATCAGATCAACATGAACGTGGCCAAATTCCCTCCTGACAACATGGTGTCGTATGAGGAGCTGGAAAGGACCAAAAGTGCCTCAGCCAAGGAGTCCATGTCAAGCAACAACAATGCCATGGTGTCACTCGAGAACCTTGAGAATGGCAATCGGATTCAGAAAACCCAGTCTGGGGAGAATTTTAATGGCCGAACAGATCAAGTTCCCTTGCGGTATGAGTCGACGAGGACCGTCTCCACAGGTGTAACGGCTTTAAGCGACATGAGTCTTTCTCGTAGCACAGAGGAACTCTCGCCAGAGAAGAAATGTCCACCGGCCCCAGTAGTGAAATCTCAGAGCATTGCCAACATGGATGGCGGAGGAATGAAGCTATACTCCATCGAGGGAGAAAGCCCCCCTTACGAAGTGGCTTGCGCAACCAGAACGTCTATAAGCGGCGCTCAAGGCCAGAGCATTGTCCGCTCCAAATCCGCCTCTTTGCTAAACGACCAGCCATTGCAGATCTACCCTGGTTCCTCTGCGTCATCCTCTGACCTCTTGTCCAGCTCCAAACCTCCGATTAGCAGTTCCCGCTATCCCACTGGCCCCCCTCCGCAGTACAACATCCAGTACGCCAGTAGCACTGTGCCCAAAGACAACTTGTGGAGCCAGCGTACCCCCGTACCTCCCGAGCAGCCCTATCTCCCACCACAACACTCCCTCGCCAACACCAACTACTCCAACCGCAACAACGCCCCCCCATATCCCCAGCCCCAACAGCGTGGCCCGCCCAAGACCCCGGACATGTGGGCCAAGGAAAGGATGCTGCCATCTGTTGGCCAGCGTGGCACCTTGCAGAGACAAGGTAGTGGAGCCTCTGGCAGCCCCATGTGCATGCCGGACCCACGTCGCATGCCAGGAATGGAAGGAGAGTACATGACCTACAGAGACATTCATGCAGCAGGCCGTGGGCCTCTGCAGATGAGTCAGGCACTCCACAGACCCTTGTCCGCCCGCACATACAGCATGGACGGACCCAACGCTCCCCGGCCGCAGAGTGCCCGGCCCCCACCTCACGAGCTTCCGGAGAGGACCATGTCCGTCAGCGACTTCAACTACCAGCACGGCAGCCCCAGCAAGAGACCCAGCATGAGGGTGAAGTCGGAGCACTCGTTGCTGGACGGGCCAGTCAGCGGAGGCGGCAGGGTTCCAGCAGACTGGAGGGATCAGGTCATGAGACACATCGAAGCCAAGAAGATGGAGAAGGTATGGTCGTTCCGATGTTTGTCATTCTAGTTTTGCATTGCATTTACACAAATAACTGCTTCTGACTGGTCCATCTCTGAGGATTGTGACAATGTAGTTTACAATCAGAGATTTAAAAAAAAAAGTTTAAAATAGTATTATATTTATTACAAAATATTATATTTCAAACTTTTTAAATATAATATTTTTGTTTGATATTGACAGCTATTTGGGGATATATTACATGTTACAAATGTTGTATTTTCTGGACCAGTTTTAAACTTTTATTACATTTTTGTTCCTGAAATACACCCTTCTTCTGGTATCAGATTAATCCAGTTTTTTTGGATCAAAACTATCTTACTAAAACGTTTTGAACAACACAAACCAAGATTGGATTTTGTGATCTAATCCGAATTCAGAATCCTTTTTTTTTTTTTTTTTTTTTTTTCTTTTGAACAACCCATTTTCAAGATTTGATCCAATCCGATGACCAAAATCCGATAAAATTACTTTTAACCAACTGGCCCCTGGAGTTAGAGGTTTGTTCAAGTATTAAACTTCGTCTTGTACTGTCTGCACTAGATATGAATGATACTTCCAAGTACGGCTGGGCGATATATCGCATGCGATTGTCATCCGCATCTCGTCAGTAAAGCCGGTTCCATGATTAGCGGTAAATCTCCATCACCTGTATTCAAATGGAGCAGCATTTAATACACAGAGCCGTAGATCACTGACAAGCAACGCAATATCTAATCATGGAACTGGCTTTACTGACGAGATGCGCATGATCATCGTGTTCGATATATCGCCCAGCACTACTTCCACATATGCAGCTTGTTGAGGAAAGGCGTGCTACTACTTTTGTAATCGATTGAACTTGCAAAGTCCTTCAGGCGCTGGAAGGGTCAACTCCGGTCCTGGAGGGCCACTATCCTGTAGAGTTTAGTGTCATCCCTAATCATATACACCTGAAAAATCCATCCCATGTCTTCAGGATTACTTGAAAATGTACAGGCAGGTATGTTTTATTTGGGATAGAGCTCAACTCTGCCAGACCAAAGTTGTCTATTACTGATTTAGTGCAGGGCTCTCAAAGCTTGGTCCTGGAGGGCCGGTGTCCTGCAGAGTTTAACTCCAACTTTCCTCAACACACCTGCCTGGACGTTTCTAGCATGCCTAGTAAGACCTTGATTAGCTGGTTCAGGTGTGTTTAATTAGGGTTGGAGCTAAACTCTGCAGGACAACGGCCCTCCAGGACCAAGTTTGGAGACCCGTGGTCTAGTGGGATTATATAATTTAGACCAGGGGTGTCCAAAGCTGTTCCTGGAGGCCACTGTCCTGCAGAGTTTAGCTCCAGTCTTAATTAAACACACCTGATCCAGCTAATTAAGGTCCTTTGAAGTGCTAAAAATGTCCAGGCAGGTGTGTTGGAGCTAAACTCTGCAGGACAGTGACTCTCCAGGAGCAGGATTGAAATCCCCTGTATTAGATTTATATTGACAAAGACACAAACCACATCTAGGGTTCAGAATGTCATAGTGCAGCAGTAGAGTTTAGCTTCAGCCTTAATAAAACACATCTGAATCAACTAATCAAGGTGTTCAGGGTTATTTAAAAAAAAAAAAAAAAACAGGCAGGTGTGTTGGAGCAGGGTGTTTGGCTACCACATTGAGATTCGAGGATGGGCTTTTTTAATTTGGGCTAGCAAGCAACAACATAGTAGGGTGCTAACAAACACTCAAGGTGCGGCCAAAATCACATTCTGTCAGAGTAGGTACTAGAGTTGATAAGGAATGAACTTCATGACTGTAAAAGAAAAAAAAAAGATTTTCTGGATGTAGTACGTCATCTTGGTACTTTTTGCCTACTGTTTTATAAATACTGTGTATTCGGAGCATATTGCTCTTTTGACTAACTGTTTTCACCTAATATAAGTCATAAGTCACCTTTATTTATATAGCGCTTTTACCAATACAGATTGTGTCAAAGCACTTAACAGTATCAAATTGGAGGACAGAGTGTCAGTAATATATAATAAGATTAAACATTCAATTTTCAGTCAAAGGCATTTCATTATTGAATTCAGAGATGTCATTGTCTAGCTCAGTAGAGTAGATATAGTATCTAGTATCTAATATATAGTAGAAAAGTAGGCATATTCGGACACAGGGTTAGACCACCTTAGCAAACACACAGCAACAACCTGGCAACCACTCACAACCTGTTGGCATCATAGTGGCACGTTTTGCATGGCCACTCACAGACTAGTTTCTGGACCTCACCTCTGAAATAACACGCTCCAGCATTAACTGCATGTATATGATATCGTTTATTTTCTCTCCCCATAAAAACGCTCCTTACACAGTATTTTTCTGCATGTTTATTTGTGGACATTAACACATTAACCTCCTCTAACCCTTGCATGTTTCAGAGTGTGCTCGTGGTTACTGCATGCTCACATATGTCATCATTAAATGCATGTGTGTTTGTGTGCATGTGTTGTCATGTGT
The DNA here is from genome assembly GCA_036784905.1 of Acrossocheilus fasciatus. Classification (NCBI taxonomy): domain Eukaryota; kingdom Metazoa; phylum Chordata; class Actinopteri; order Cypriniformes; family Cyprinidae; genus Acrossocheilus; species Acrossocheilus fasciatus. The sequence goes on along the minus strand of CM071947.1, from coordinate 20,892,907 downwards.
TCAGAGCGCTCTCTCTCGGTCTTTGGCTACTCTCATTGGCAGTCAGAGCTCTCTGGCCTTTAGCGCTCTAGACGGATGGCAGATTGGAGCTCATGGGCCCAGCGTGAGTATCGCCCCACTGAGACCTCCCCTCCCCAAACTCCCAGAGGCACAGTGGAGTCCCTCTCAGTTCCCTAAGGGTCATCCTCTCTGCTTGCTGTTTAATCTGTGTATTCCCAGCGAACTGAGATGCATTTGTTACTTAACAATATCTGTAAGAGCTGAATTTGTTGGGTGTTTCCCAACCCTTTTCATGGAGGCACACAAACAGTACATGTTATTCAAACAAACAAACCTTGACCTGAAAACAAATGGGTCAGATAAGACCATCTGATTTGCAATTCTTATGTTGTTCCAAACCTGTACTTTCTGTCATGAAATACAAAATAAGATGTTTAGCAGAATGTCCAAGCTGCTGTTTTCCATACAGTTCTGCAAAAACTGGCTCTTGAATAGTCAACAAATGGTCTCTAAGCAGCAAGCATTGGACAGAATGGCCCTTATGGAGCTCAAGACCCCCACCCCAAATGCACCCTTCTCAGTTTATATCCAGTGTCGGCTGGTTTGCACAATTGCTGTGTTTCTTTGGGTTGTCCAAGTAATAGGAGATTAAGAACATTCCTAACCACTAAACCATATACACTAAAGTCCTGGAAACAAACACTCTTTTCATTCTGTCTCTGTGCTTGAAAGCACAAGCTGCGCTTTTAGCTGAAAGGCTCATGAAATCTGTTATGGAAATTTGTATGCAAATATTTTATGAAATATGACTACATTTTTGTAATATTGACTCAGTGAACATAATGGCTGATCAACCTAGCTGATTAGAGAAGTAAACCTTCCTGTTGGTTGAAATGACAAAGAACTGGAACATTAATCTTCACAAGCTTATGAAATATATTGGGAATTCTGCATTTATGGGAAATGGCTGCAGTTCCGGGGCCCAATCACAAGTGGCGTCCAGCCTGTTTCCAGACAGAGTCTTTGTTAGAAAATGTATGTGCTCATTGTTTCACCTTCGGTTTCACTCCGGAGTGTTTTTAATCTAATCTTATTCTTATGTAGCTGTATGTTTTAATGCTGTAGTCGTCCACTGTAGTTAGAAATACTCAAAATACAACCCATAATGGATAAATAAGCATCATCAAATACAGTACACCTTTTCCCTTATCTTTTTGAGACATTTTGTGCTGTTTCCCTGCAGGACGATGTCTTCAGTCCTCACGGACAACAGGGCTACCATATCGACACTCTGAGAAAAGTAAGTGCTGAATGTATTTGAAAAGGTAGAATTGTATCAGTGTTACTTGGTTTATCGAATGCGATGACATTCAGATGTTTTTAAGCGTGTTGCTACGTGCGCACACGATGAATGCATTATGTGGTGATGTTCACGAATAACATTTAAACTCTTGATGAATTCCAGCTTGTATAGGTATATTGTGTTTAATGTGCTAATGAACCGGATTGAGATTCTGACCCAGTGGGGAAGCCTGACTCTAGCATTGATTAATTGGCTCTAATTAACAAGCACTGCTTTAAAGAATCATCAGACGTGTTCTAATGATAGCTGAGCTTTCTAGCACATTAAAATGTGATCATCACAGACTGCAATAAACACATGAAAGAGGGCCAAAATTACCATTTATAAATCTTGTAATTTAACTGGCTAGAAAGCTTTATACATTCTTTAACATAATTTATTGGACTGTCCTGCTTTTAATATATGTAGAAAACTCTTTTATGAACTCAAAGAGTTTAGCGTAATTTTGCCAGAAAAGTGTTAGAATTTTTATCATATGCTAATGTAAAAAGTCTTGTGTAATATAACTTGTTTGTTTGCTGGTTTTTATTGTATTTGTTATACTTGTATTGTTTTTTTTTATTGTTTTTGCCATGAAAATAGCCTAAAATGCTGACATGGCATTAAATAAAAAATATACTATTACTTCATACATTTTTTTTTTTAAATAAGTTTGCATTTTTGTATTTATATTTTATTTTTTTTTGCATATTATCGTCTTTGTCTCTCTGCACCTGTAATAAAAAACCATAAAGATGCATCTTGATTTTGTTCATCATGTTATAAATTTACTGACCACTTGCAGTTTTGTCCCATTTAGTTTTGTTGTGTGCTGTTTGTACTTGGTGCATGACTTTCAGACCTTGTAAAAATGCAATTTGTTTCATTACTCTCTTAGTCTCTCTGGAAAAAACAAACATTTAAGTGAGGTGGGTTAATTAGAAATAAAGCTCTAATTAGAATTAAAGGTCTTAAGCCATAATGCTTCATTAGTCAACAAGGATTTCTTGTTCTTCTGGGGTCCGTTCTTCGTACGTTGCTAACTCAGTTAGCTGGATTTGATTGTTGACGATTTCGCTTGACCTTGGATCATTTGGTTCTTCGAAACTCATCCTAGACTTGCTGTCATAGCAACGGCTCTGTAAGATTAAACCTGCTCGGGAGCAGGCTTATTTCATGTAAACAGGATTAATCGCATCTTTTTAAGCAGAATTGATACTTAAACTCTGTCCCAACCACTGCTACTTTATTACAAGAGTACCCTACTGATCCAGGGACAGTTATTTAAAATAATAATAATTAAAAAAATTATTTGAAAATAATATAACAATGTTGTGTAGTCTATAATACTATAGACAGCCAGTTTTACTCATTGAAAGATTTATTATTGATGAAATGATTACTTTATATTTGTATTGGAGTCTTACACGTATGCTATAAATTCTGAATCATGCATTAATTTGAGTGATGACTATTATGGGAGGGGCTTGATGGAGCGCAGGGCTTGCAGATAACTGGATCTCTAAGAAACTTTAATTAATGTCACGTAAGAAATTTGCTTCAAAGGTAAAATTAAATGAATTGCTAATTACAACATTGACATAAAAATGTAAAGCCTGTACAAATACAAGAAATCATGAATATAAATAACGGAATCATGTAAAAAAAAAAAAAAATCTATTATAACATTTATGTAGTTTTGTTCGCTTGGCTGTTTCCTTATAAAGGTCCAGAAGTTTGTCAAGTTTTTCGTCAGGTGTCTTTTTTTAATGATATGATGTCATTGCGTTGCTGTCTAGCCTCCAGCCAATCGCTGCATTGCTGATCGTGGTTTCGAGTATCGTTACATCTGCCCTTTTCAAGGAACACGAGAACGTGCAGTAATCTTAGACAACTTAATCCAGATATTTTAATCTAATACGCAGATTCATTTGAAGAACCAAATTAGCCAGAGATCAGTTATCAGGATTAGAAGATCTGGCATCTTTCAAATCATCTCAGAACGATGATAAACGACGTACGAAGAACGGGCCCCTGATCAGATTCATGGACAGTTGTTTACTGGGAACTTTCTGCCCCCTGGTGTCTGGAAAATGCATCACGTCGCAGCAGGACACGTGTAGTGAAATACTTACAAAGGACAAAGGGCCATCCTTTGGCTTTTATTGAAAAAGCCCACTAATGTCTCCCTAACTCAATTTCAGTGATAAAAAAATGTCACCGAAGTTAAAACTGAATAAAGCTTCACTGATTTCTATCTGCTGTCAGTGAAATTCATGACTCTTCTGTTAAAGAGGTTCCACATCACTGAAATCTCATGAATCTACAACTACTGTATCTCTCAAAGTAGCCTCTGTGTAGTCTACAGGCCTGTGCCAAAACCTGCGAGTTGTTTAATATTTGAGGAGACAGATAGTCATTGGTTGACACTGGAGTTATGAAACATCATCAGATGTGTGGTGATTTAATGAGCAGAAATACTAAGTGCATGTCTTGATGGTTTCGGTGTGCATTTATCCGTAAGGTGCCTTTGATGAACGGCCAGATGTGTCCTCCTGTGAGATCTCCCATGAGCTGCGGTCAGCCACCGATGGCCCGTCACCCCTCGCGAGAGCAGCTCATCGACTATCTGATGCTCAAAGTGTCCCAGCAGCCCCCGGGCCCTCCACGGGTCCCACACGAGACGCTGCAGCAGGAGGTGCGCACATTCATGACAGAAATCTCAACATTCAGACACATGGACCATCATGTTAACATGAAGTCAAAAAGAACCCTGTTTGCTTTAATACTCGTTCCTGGTTTTATTCAATATACATTATGAATTGTTTTTGAGATCTGTCATTAAAAAGCCTCTGTAATTACATTATTTCTTTGACATCACCTATATTTGGATCATTTTAACTAGGGTAGATATATATTTTGGCACCCCTGTAGCCACTTCATGTTGACTGATGTGTAACTGATGCATTGTGGGTAGTGTGACACGTGTGTCTGTCTTCAGCTCCATGTGAAGATTGAGAAGAATCCCGAGCTGGGTTTCAGTATATCCGGAGGAGTGGGTGGACGTGGAAATCCCTTCCGCCCAGATGACAACGTAAGTATTTTTATTTTGTTATTATTTATAATGTGTTAAATTGGTATTTCTGGAGCTTTAATTTCAGTCTGTCTGGATCATTAGGTTGATCTACTACTTTTTTACCATTAAAAAAAACACCATGAACTTTAACTGAACAGCAGACCTTAGTAGTATCTGGAGACCAGAATATTAAAAAGACATGAATATAAATTAATGTTAATATACTTTCGACTGAAAAGAGCAACCGTTTATGTGTGAGACAACCTCAGAAATGCTTATGTTTGTGCTCCAGTAAGATTTTTGTTTTTAAGAAATTAATACTTTTATTCAGTAAGGATGCATTAAATTGATTTATGATGACAGTAAATTTATAATGTTACAAAAACTGTTTTCAACATTGATAATAATCAGAAATGTTTTTCGAGCATCAAATCATCATATTAGTATGATTTCTGAAGGATCATGTGACACTGAAGACTGGAGTAATGATGCTGAAAATTCAACTTTACATCACAGGAATGAATTGCATTATAACATTCAAGTAGAAAAAAAGTTTAAATTGTAATATTTCACAGTATTACTGTAAATGCAGCCTTGATGAAAAAGTGATTTTTTTTCCCAAAAGCATTCAATTTTTTTTTTTTTTTGTAGTTTACTCCAAAACTGGTGCTAACACTTGTGTAACACTAGACCTTTATTCAACTGCAGTCTAACTAGTCTAATGAATAATCAATTCTTAAATCATAAATGATCAACAGGGCATCTTTGTGACGAGGGTTCAGTCAGATGGACCTGCTTCAAAACTCCTTCAACCTGGGGACAAGATCATCCAGGTAATTTCTACTCCTCGATCTCTTCCACTCCTCTCTTACTATTCACGTTTTTGTCTTGTCCATACCTTAGTAATTCACTAACCTCAATCAACATCCTCTTCCAGGCAAACGGATACAGCTTCGTTAACATTGATCACGGATACGCAGTATCCCTCCTGAAGACGTTCCCCAACACCGTCGACCTGATCATCATTCGAGAGATGGCAGCGTAACAGAGCACTGTCTTATTTTTGTACCGAGAGGAGCCAGTGCTATATATAGTTAATCTGAACTGATGTTAACGGGAATCCAAGATGGTTGACCGTCGGTGAAACCACTGACTCGAGTGGGAGACAGAAGCATGCGCCTTCACTGTGGGATAGTCTGTTGGTGCACTCCAACGATACAAAAACCTGTGCTTTTTGTAAAGATAGTTTTTGTTTTCCTTTTTTATTAAGACTTCATCTGGGTGTAGAGCTCTTGTGGGACATTAGCTGTAGCTGACCGTTTGAGGGCAGGGCTCTCTGTCACAACTCACTCATTTTTTATTTTATTTTAATTTTTATTATTTTAAAGAGTTTTTTTAAAACCACTTTTATGACCTGTGTGAGATTCAGAGCTAGAAGACAATGCTACGTGCTAACTGTGGTAATGAATGTAGAACTGAGCTGAGCTAAACCGAACTGGATGTGAAATCTATAGGCCTGGTGGTCACCGTTCTCAAAAATCCCTCAAATTTGGATGAAAAACTCGTTTGCTCAATGCTAGCAACTCTTCTAGTCTTCGCAACTTGAATTTTCTGCAACGTTCCTACAGTGAAATAAGAGTCTCTTCCTACAGACTTTAATGGAGTGAGACAAACTTCAGACACCAGTAAGGATGTGCCGAAATGCTCCCTGTACGTGAAACTTGGACAGGAACACGATAAAGAATTTCCATGAGGATTTCGAAAGAGAAAAAGACATACACGGAAACAGAAAGTGGTTTTTAACCAAAGCAAATTGGGATACTGACGGCATGAAACTGCTGGCACGTCAACTCCTTTCCTTCATCTACAACACAGCCACTGATTCCAACACCACCGAACTAATCCCGAAGCACTCGCGTGTGAACACTTTTATTTCTTCTTATTTCATTTTGGAAACGGTTTTCTATTCTGTGAAGAAGATTGTAGACTTAATATTTTATTCTCTTACGAATACATTCTAACATTTGACTAGTGGTGCAGTCATGGACGTTCGTTTGCTGTTGAGGGCTAAGAAACGACATGTCAAGTGCCATAGACCCTGAACTGTCAGACATGGGTTCGACCCAGAGCAATACTCACTTAGATCCACGCCGCATATTCAGTGGCCTTATTGGGCTGATATATGACACAGTGGGCGAAAGAGCAATAGAAAGTCCTTTATTCCATTCACAGGATGCAGTCAGTTGCGTGTTTTTTTTTTTTAATTTTTTTTTTTTTTTTATAAATAACGAAACCCATTTAGTATTTCTTGATTGAAAAAGCATTTTATATTAAATTTTTTAAAGACAAAAACGTAGGAAATGGCATTTCAGATTTATTTGTAAAAAAAAAAAAAAAAAGTTCGTAAAGTTAAAAAATCGGTGTGCGAATGAATGTCTTGTCACGTCACATTAGCGATTGCACTGCTGTTTCCAAACACCCCTACGAAGATTATCGTACCATTGTATGACGATACATTGACTTCTTCAATAGCAAAGAGATTTGAAAAGCTACGAAGCTTCATAAAACGTTAAGAGTAATGTTTGTATTTGAAAAAGTGGTCACGTTGAAAGACCATGAAAGACTTTTGCCATGTCTGCATATGAGGAGAATGACCTACTGTCGATTGTAGTACTGTTTGTATTATTTGCATGAAATTCCTCCTTTTGATCGTTCTTTGCTGCATTCTTCGGTAGACTGGAGCGCTAAATGAATCGAAGTAATCAAATTAACATACTGATAATGTAACAAATCCACAATTTGATGTGAAAGAGCACTGAGTGCAAAAGAGTTCAGTTCATTCTAAATTAATTCGCAGTTTAATTTAGATAATTTTTCACACTGTTTTAATTAGCATTGACGCGCTGCCCTCAGAGTGTGTTAAAATAAGTAACGAGTCACCATTGTTTATGAATTGGAAATGAATTTGCAACATTTGATTATTTTTATGAAAAAAGAAAAAATTAATCACACAGTTTTTTATTTAAAGTACAAATTTAATGGATAAAACAACGCCCTCCAATTTTGCTGTGAATGATTCATTTAACACAATGTTTTTGTGGACACTGTTACTCCCGTTTTGTCACCAATCAGTCTAGCGTAGAATCCTTGACTGTCACTTTTTTATTTTGTCTGCGAAGACATTGTAAAAACGTAATAACGAACAGTGACTAAAAACAACTGGTGTTTTTTTTTTTTAAATTGTCCCACTTTTTATTTATTTAGTACACTTTACTTTAGAGATTACTAATCAAAATGTAAATACTTTTTTTTAAAGGTTTATGATTTGTTCATGGCATTAGTGATTACGTTTTTAAAACCAGCAATAATTTGCATCACAGAAGCAGCCCTTTTAATGTATAGCTATGTCAAAGGTTTCTCTGCAAGCAGCTACTATTAAGATGATTGGTATGCATTTATTCAACATTCCAGATTTTGTAAATAAATTTACTTTCCATGGTGTCCTGTGGAAAGAATAAATCAACTAATGCTCTTTCAATGTGTATGTTTGTTCTTTGTTGATGGCTTTTATTGTTGTTGTTTTTTTGGTCCATAAAGTGAAAGTCAGTGGGGTTCAGTGATGTTTTGGACATTGAATGGACAAAAACAGTAAATGATTATTTTGTGTGTTCTACAGATTAAAGAAAGTCATAAAGGTTTGAAATGACGGTGGATAAATAACAAATTTGCATCATATTTGAGTAAACCGTCTAATTTTTTTTCCCTCTCAGTTCTGTGATTATAAACCTGATCTTATTGAAACAGAACATTTTTTTGGCAGCGATACAAATGCATTATTAGGTTTGAGATGGGTGTTTTCCCCACACACTATATTTGTCATTAACAAATGGCAGATTTTTGTTACAAACCCATACAATATTTCACTCCATAATCTCTGTCGTTAATCAAGACTGATAGGTGTTAACAAAGACGTGTCTGTGAAGTAATTCAATCATTGCATTTATCAGGCGTAGCTCAGTACTCTGTTTACTGATAATGCAACTACACTGCTTAAGTTAGAGGAAATACCTTTAGTGTTCACACAGGCAAGAATACAACCAAGCCTTTCAACACCTTCATTTTCTTCATTCCTTCACTGAAATCACTTCAAGACCAGAAAGCAGCGGTGCTTTCACATGGAGGACTGTCTCGTATCAGGTTCCTGCTCTATATATAACCAGAGGGCAAAACACAAGAGTGCTTTCAAAACAGATGCAGGGTTGTGAAATGAAAAGACATCCAACAGACTCCTCTCATTGTTTTCCTGTAGACAACACATGAGTTATTTCAAATCAAATGGGTTCTCAGCTTAATCATGAATGTATTCTTATATAATCTATACGTTAATTTGTGTTTTATGTTAATTTATCCCCATCTAATTTCATTTTTAATTCTTTAGTCACACATAAAGACAGGTTTTTTTTTTGTTAGACCAAATACAAAGGCTTCCGCAGTCATGACTGCTTTGCCATTTCAATGTGCCTATCCAGCTGGGCAACTCTGCAATCTTGAGCCAGCAAGTGTTCAAAATGTGCCACTGTCATCAGCACATTTTGTCATCGTCTCACATCTGCATGGTCTTGATCAAGATGTGTTGTGATTGAATCAACTTGTCCTTCAAAGAAAGCTGGGCTCTGGCTGTTCTCCGGGTCAGCAGATCACTGTGTGGTGACATCTGATACAAACACTGCTGATGTAAAAATAACCTCCAGCAGACCAATGCCCTGTGCACAATGTGTCCACTTAAAAGTTGTTTTCTTGCATTTTGGATCTCAACAAGACTGGACCTTTTAATGCAGCCTTAACTCCTGAACACCTTATTTTGCATACTGTAAAATCCCAGTAGTATGATAACAGTGGAGGCTGTAGTAACTGGTGTACAGGATGTGAATGCATGGGTGTGGAGATCTGTCTTATCAGTACTATCACCATTCTCAGAATTGATTTGGAAATCACTAGAACACTGTGCAATTTGGCTTGTCGCAAGTAGTGTCTAGACCTTTCTGGCCCCATTTATCACAAAAACATCTTCACATTTAGGTCAAACTCGCATTTACAGCTCCAACATACTGCAGAGAACGATAAACCCCAGCAGCATCTGACAAACAAGACTCTAGAGCTATGCTTCAGAGCAGAAGGTTGTTTTTGTACAGTAAACTTGTAATGACTGGCGCAGTTAAGCCCCGCCCCGCGGACCTGTCAATCACCGTGACGTCACGGCCACTATTAAAGAAAACCAACAAACAGCAGCCAGAAAAACACATATACACACACTTCAGCGGACTAACAGCACGGGCCGTCACCGAGGGTTTAATACAAAGTCTCTATATTGTGGGAGCTTCTCTTTTTACTCGGATAAGGCAAGTAAGACACTTTTTCTTCGCGTTAAACCTCATGCTAAGGTTATAGGAAAATGTGACTCGTTTCGGTAAAACGACTTGGTAGTAAGCCTAATGTCCGTTTTATTAAAGTTATCCGTTGATATAATGTCCTTTAATGTGTTAACCGTTTGACTAAAATGATGAACTTCGTGAACCTGCCGAGTTTAACCAAATATGGTTGTTAGCCGATGCTAGCATGTTAGCTAGTAAAATTAGCCTGTTGTTCCTTTCAAGCTAAAAGCTGAAATATGAAACGAAAACGGCAGATTTATGTTTAAACACGCATGTTTTATTATTAACGCGGTGTTTGTTTCGCATTTTAACCGAATTTGTCTTTCAGGGTCCCTGAGGTGAAAAATAAGTCCGTTTGTTGCAGTTAGCTGCTTGTGTTTGAGTGTTTATTCGAATAAAGTTAATAGTCTGTTTGTATGTAATCTATTAAACGAGTAATTAACTCTCTATGATGGTGTTTTCAGTTTTATTTCGTCTCATTTCGTGTGTCTATTGAGATAAGATACAGCAAACTCCAACCTCAACTAGTTAGTGTATCTTTTATCACCAAGGGAACTGATAAACGTCTTTTTAAACCTTTTCCCGTCTTATTTTCCTCAATATCTTGACGGATTCGTCCTTAATTGACATTCGGGTTGTGTATAATTGTGTTTTCATTATTAAGGATTGTACTTTGGCTCAAACAGGAAGAGTGTTTGAAACAAAGGAGAACACAAAGCATATTCACCCTGACCCAGATATAAAGCAGATAAACAACTGCATTCCCGTCCATCCTCAATCATTCACCCTCACAAACCCCTCAGACTGAAGCCAACACGGGCTTCGAGGGCATCAACGCTTGTGTGTTGAGTTTTATGCGCTTTATATACGACTATCTGTTTGTTAGCCGAGATGCTAGTGTTAGCATGACTCAGTGGATTTCATTATGAGGCCTCAAACACTGATATAGCTCTCTAAAAACACACATACTGTGTGGATATCACACACATACCATGTTTACATGCGACTTTTTATATTAGCTGTATGTGTCTTAAATGCTTGATGCATTGAGACAGAGCATGTGAGCATTGAGTAATTTCTGAAGTCCATCCATTTATGGTGTCTTTTTAGCTTAATGGTTTGCATTTGTTTAAATATTTGACTTGGTTATCACTCAAGTCTTTGTTTTGCACTATCTGCCGTGTGTTTTCTGTCATCCAGACAGGGCTAAATGGACACGGATGGCCAAAACACATGGTGGAAAAACAGCCCTGTTGGGGCTTTGCCATTTTTGGCTTTATCAAAATATATGAGGCCATGCGTAGGGAGGAGGGCGCTACGCAAACAGGCTCCTACTAGAGGTGTATGATGTAATGGAGGCAGGTCAGGACGATCGGAGGTATTTATAGTCACACTGGTGGAGGGAGGCTGTTCTGAACAACATGTCACATTGCACCCTTGTGACGGATGAAAACTAATCCAGCCGTCCATGTGAGCGAGAGCAGGGGGCAGCAGGCAGACGCACACGTGACGCAGCAGCCCATGTGGTGGCTTTTCAGGGGAAAACCTCTGACGCTGAAAGGCGGAGGCGAAATGCTGCAATCTTGTGTTTACTTCGAGACTGAAAGCGTGCGGCTCCTCACTTAAAATATGTCACTCCTGACAGGTCTCGGGTTCATTGCTGGAAAGCATCGGCTGTTTCTGCTGTAATCCGTCTCTGGCTAAACATGATGTTCCAGCTGTTCCACCTACAGAGACATTCACACCTCACTGCTCGTCAGCATTTACTCATCAAAACACGGTCTAGTCACACTTCATCTGCCTAGCAGGTGATCACAATAGTGATGTTTGAGTAGTTGATGCCTGTGAAATTAGTTTTGAGAGTTATAGTTGATACTGAGTGTTACATTATAATTTACTGTTAACATAAATGGATAATTATTCGTAATGTGACCATGGAGCAAGAGTGGGTGTTAAAACCAAAAGATTATTTAATAACAGACTTGTCAATTCAATTACTTTTGTTTTGTTTTTTTTTAAATAAGAACATATAACCTAATTACAAACAATAAGACGAGTACAATAAATCAAAGATACAAATGTGCGTTAAGTGCTTGAAGTTTTTCATATACTTTATATTTAATGGTAGCTTAAGTTGAAAAAAATATATAAACGCAAAACAGAAATTGAATAAAAGTAAAATAAATAATGCTACTCGTCAGTGTATGGGGACTTTATTGCTTTGTCATTCTATACAAGTAATATTAGTGCAAAAAATTTGGCAAAATAGCTATTGATTGATTTTGATTTTTGTTGTTGCTGAAATATATATTGTCTTGTAGCCCAATCCTAATTTTAGTTTTAATTTCGTTTGAGCTTTTTAATCACTGGTTTAATTTATTGGACACACAGCAGAAGTGTTTGAAGTTTGTGAATCTTGCGGAGGTTCACGTGGTTTGGGACAGTTGAAAGTTTCTTCAACGTAATGTTAAAGGAATTAGGAAAATGGTTTAAAATGGTACAGAGCGTGACAATATTTTGGGGAAGTTATGCTGTATGTCGACTACCTAAATGTTAGTGGATGGAATTACAACAGCAGCGTGGACATCTCATTTTGTTGACGTAAACAGTTGGTGATGATTACAAAAGAAACACAAGCTGACAAATCTATTAAACCATTAACTACAACTTTTGCCTCAAATTCCTAATTTGTTGCTTATTAATAGTTAGTAAGGTGGTAGTTCAGTTTAGGTATTGGGTAGGATTATGGATGTAGAATGTGTGCTTTATAAGTACTAATAAACAGCCAATATGTTAATAAACGGCATGCTAATAAACAACTAGTTAATCGTGAGAATTGCTGGCTACACTAGTGTTACCCTAACATCTGAGTTTATTTGTATTGGGACAGAACGATCAGAGGCACGTCTGAGCTTAGATTGGAGTGCTCAGCTGATGCAGTGATCTGTGACACTCAGATGTCAGATAATGGTCTTGTTTACAGCTTGTAGACTAAACTTCTGGTGCTGCGACTCACTCTGTTTTTTCTAGTGGGTGCAGAGTGTTTATGTCAGATGATCTTAGTACCGACGTTACTGTTCTCCTGTCTCGTCTGACGTAACCTCTCCATAGAATGTGTTGATGACGACTCTTACTGGTTAAGAGTGAAACAAACCACCGTTTCCAGGAAGTCTCGCAGGTTGATCTACGTGCGTCCAGCTCAGTCTGGTTGTAAAATTATCACATGATCCGCGGCGTGAGTTTGCAGGAATGGGCTTGAATCGGGCGATTCTGTGCCAGGATGAGGCCAAGAAAAGCGTTCAGACGTCTGACTCTTAATCTGATTCTCCGTCTGCGGCAACATTGCACCTTCATCGCTGTAAATCCTCTTAATGAAGCCAGTCTTTGATTCACGCTTCACGTTATGCTGACGACACTCGTGTTTTGTTCTCGACAGGAATCGCTCATTTTCGGAGAGATGGCCCAGGAGACCAATCAAAGCCCAGTGCCCATGCTCTGCGCCACCGGCTGCGGTTTCTACGGCAACCCTCGGACCAATGGCATGTGCTCGGTCTGTTACAAAGAGCATTTAACGCGGCAGAACAACGGGGGAGTCAGTCCGATTAGCACAATGGGTATGTGTTTCCGCTCTTTGAACATCTTCACGGGCCGACGGCCGCATTGGTGAGACTGATTGTTCCTCGAGCGTCTCATTAACTGAGGGGGTTTGCTCTGTTCCAGCAGCTTCCAGCAGTGTCACCAGTAGTCCTACCTCTGAAGCCTCAGCCATCCAGATCATCGAAGCTACACTAAACAACTCCTCGTCTGCTAGTGCTGAGTCACCCAGCGGCTCCACCGCCGCCATGGCTGCCCTTCCCGTTACACAACAGATGACAGAGATGAGCATTTCCTGTGAAGATGAGGTGGTCTCGCCTAAAGTAGAACTTCCTGAACCAGGTTGGTATTTGCGTTTCAGACTTGAGGAAGTGTTCAGAATCGAATGCTGGCTTGATGCAAGAAAGTGAACTTCTGAATAGAGCACGCTTTAATACGGCATAATGTAATGCCATATATGCATGGGACTCAGGGACTCAGGACAGTCATAATATTTTTGAATTGTTAACTTTAAAAAATCTTGTATAATTGTAACTGCTGTATTTTCTGTTTGCTTGGTTTTTATTTTATGTAACTCTTTAGTTTTTGCCATAAAGAGTCTTAGATGCTGACATGGCAATATAAATAATTATTTGAGGTCATTATGAGTGTGCTATTTCAGCATGTGCTGCCCTCACTTCAAATCTTTAGTGCAGGTAATTGATCATTGTGTTCATATATTATATGTGACTCTGGACCACAAAACCAGTCATAAGGGTCAATTTTGAATAAGATGTATGGTTTGTTAGGATAGGACAATATTTGGCCGAGATAAAAAAATTGAGAAAATTGCATTTAAAGTTGTCCAAATGAAGTTCTAAGCAATGCATATTACTAATTAAGTTTTGATATCTTTACGGTAGGAAACTTACAAAATATCTTCATAGAACATGATCTCTACTTAATATCCTAATGATTTTTGGTATAAAAGAAAAATGGGTAATTTTGACCCATACAATGTATTGTTGGCTATTGCTACAAATATAACTGTGCTACTTTAGCATCCATATAAACTGTCAATAGGAAAACAAAGCCAAAACCTGGACATTTTTGGCAGTTTAGAAATCCCAGCCAGGACAAAAAGGGCACATTATCTATAGATGACATTTTTACACAATCTAAGTTTTATTCTTAAATGAGTTTCTGCAGTCAAAGTGATTCACTCCGTTTGCTTCAAAAAGTATTAATAAAACCGTTTCAGTGACCTGCATCATGCATGTAGTTATTTGTCAGCTGTTAATTCGCGTGACTCTTTCCAGTTGTCACTCAGCCGACAGCGTCCGCTGCTCCGGGCACAGCTGAAGGTGAAGAGACCAAAACACCCGACGCCCCCAAACCCAAGAAAAACAGATGCTTCATGTGCCGCAAGAAGGTCGGCCTGACAGGTGACCACAGCCAGCATGTTCACACACACCACAGCTCAGATGCAATCTCTCTGTAAACATGTTCTGATGTGCTGATGTCTGGTTCGTCAGGGTTCGACTGCCGCTGTGGGAATCTCTTCTGTGGACTCCATCGCTACTCGGACAAGCACAACTGCCCCTACGACTACAAGGCGGAGGCTGCGGCCAAGATCCGCAAAGAGAACCCGGTGGTGGTGGCCGATAAGATTCAGAGAATATAAAACTCTCGCCGTCACACCTCCACTTTGCGAGAGATCAGATAAAAGGACTCACGCTCTGACCTGTGATCCGAGAGACTAGTTTTTTTAATTACAGTATGGGAAAGAATCTTGTTTCTAAGCCAATGCATGAGTGATCACTTTGTTTCCATCTTTCTTTTGCTTTCTGTTGTTGGTATATGAGCTTCAAGTTAAAACAAATGGGGGAAAAAAAAAAAAGAATGCCTATAAAAGAAGCCAGAGACATTTGCCCAACGTGTGTTTCTGAGTGGAAAACGTGCTGTAACCTGGAGTCTGGTTGTCGTGTTGAAGGCTGATTGTCATTAGTTTACTCTGTGATGTGTCTCCCGGTCGGACTCTGAAGACTGTTACGGCTCTGACCCGAGCGCCGTCGGAGCAGCAGTGCATGGCTGGCTCATGTAGCAAATGGACGCTCTTCTGTTTCCTCCGGGTCGAACGTTCGGCCCTCCCATTCTCGAGTCAGCCTTTACGACATTTATCAGCCACCTTTCTGCTTGAGCATCAGCCAGCGTCAGTTATCCAGCTGCTGGAGTGATGCTGGGGTTTCCCTCTCATTCGACTGTGTGCAAAATGATTTTTAAACCATTGACACTTTGTGAAAAATATGTAATCCAATTGGGATGGTTTAATGCAGCCAGACCAAAATGCTTCGTGATCAATTTTGAGCGACTGCATCCATGATACCCTGTCAAGTTCAGATGAGGTTGGACGTGGCAATGACACACAACTGTTTATTCATTCTCCCACATGATCCTTTAAGACATTTAAGTGAATAAACAATTTTTTTTTTTTTCGTTGGGTTGTAATGTGACACCAATTTGATTTATGGGCTTGTTCAGAGGGCTTGTTGGGTTTAAAGTGGGTGTTTTGCATGGATAGTGAAATGAGTATTTTACAGTTGACTGCATACTAGAAGACCATTTCTTGTTAATTTTAATTTTTTTTTCTCTTTTTCGTGTGATTGATCTTTTCATGGGTATTGAGTGTTAAATGCTGGTGAGAAATAATGGTATTGTTTAGTGTCATTTAATCAGCCCTTTGCGCCTGCTCGAGTGTTTGTGTGTCAGTGTGAGTATGTGAGTTAGTCGCCATCTTTTTCATCTGAGGCTCAGTCAGTTTCTTGTTTTTTAGGTCTGGCTGCACAGCGCCGTTTTATTTTAGAGCTTTGTGAGTTTACACAGTAAAACTAACCATCTGTTCAGATTTAATTTTTAGTTATGCAAGTTTGTACAAACCATCTTTATTTATTATATGTATTGCGCATATAATCTTGTTACCCGACATTACTGCGAAATTGTATCATGTAAATAAAATTATGTACAGAGATATCATTAAAATGTGCATTGTGCTGTTTTCATGGTGTTATAAAGATGTCCGTCCTGTGCCTAAGATTTATTTCTGCAAAATAATGGAAGACTAAACCGATATACGAAATGGGTGAATTAGCAGTGTGTCACGGGGTTGCCAGATATGTTTTCCCCATCAAAACTGTGAGCTTATGTATTTCAATACAAATATAATTTGGTAAATTTTTACCTGTGACAAACGTACCCCAAATCTGTGGCGATTTGGCAACCTGATAGGATCCCGAGAACTACATGACTGCTTTAATTCAGAAATTAAGCCAACAGTCGTCTTTTCTATAAAGGTTTGTGGCAGGTTTTCAAGAGAAGGCATTTTCATTTTCCTGCCAATACACCCAAATGATTTCGTCTTGACTCGTCACAGAGCCTACTAATTACAATGCTTTCAAGACAGCACTGAACTGACGTTTACATAAATGTAATACTAGCACTGTTTTTGAACAAATCAGTTGATTCAATGTTTCACTCAGAAGTCGAGACGGTTCATGTAACCTGCATGAAGGCTCACTGAAAAATCCTCATGAACAGACTAACAGCCAAACAAACAAGTGGAGAGATAAAAATATTTATATTATTTATATTTTAAAGTAGCCACACATTCATTTGTACAACTGCGTTTAAAACACAAAATGGAAAAATGCTTTGTAAATGTCAGCTTATATTTTCAATTTCAAAAAATTTGAAATGTTACTGTATTAATAAAATTGAATATTACGGCGTAAACCAGTTCTCATACTGCATTTCTAACCCTAATAATAGTGATGTTTCCTTTAGTGAGAATTAACAATGACTTTTTTTTTAAACAACAGTTGCATTTATTAATTCATTACACAAAATGTTTAATCAGAACTTGTAACATTTTTTACACATTTTTGACATGAAGGCACTTAACCTCAACTGGTGATTCATCAAGAAGTCGATCTACAGAGAACAGCTCAACATGTAGTTCAGTTTCTTCAGGGGATTTGTCTGCGTTTGGCGCGTCTGATGAAGGCTTTCTCGCTCCATTTGTTCGGCGGCAGCATGTAGGGTCCGTTGTGCACACAGAGGATGGTCATCTGCTCCGCGTACTTCAGGTTCTGTAGGAGCTACACACACACACACACACACACACTCAGTGATGCTCTCATATCAGCAAACACATCACACACAATGTCAGTCAGCAAACCTACCTTAGGTGTGATGAAGAAATACTGAGACGTGTTCACACCACACGCCGTCCGCACTACAATGTCAAACACTCGTCTCTCATTGACAGGATCCATGCCCTGAACAACAACACAACACACATCAGTCAAACACACACAACATTCCTGCATACTTCACCTCAGGAAAGAAGAAACTACTCAAGTATTACTACCTACAGCGGCTAAAATAAGTATTGAACAGGTGGGAGCATTTTTCCCAGTAACTATGTTTCTAAAAGTGCAGTTGACATGAAATTTTCACCAGATGTCGGTAACAAACCAAGTAATCTATACATACAAATAAAACAAAACAAATAAGTTCAGAAATGAAGTTCTGTGTAATAAAATGGAATGACAGGGAAACAGTATTGAACTACTGAAATGTATTTAATACTTTGCACAAAAGCCTTTGTTGGTCATGAGAGCTTCAAGACTCCTCCTGTAGGAGAAACTAGTCGCATGCATTGCTCAGGTGTGATTTTGGCCCATTCTTCCACAGAGTCTTCAAATCTTGAAGGTTTTGTGGCCTCTTCTATGAACTCTGATCTTTAGTTCTTGTTTTCTTTTGGATTCAAGTCAGGTGCTGGCCATTCTAGCAGCTTTACTTTCTTTCTCTGAAACCAATCGAGAGTTTCCTTGGCTGTGTTCGGGATCATTGTCTTGCTGAAATGTCCATTAACACAGGCTTTACTCCTTTCAAGCTTTATCTGGAATGACACCGTTTCTGTCACTGCAACTTCCCGATCAGGCAAACACACACACACACAAAAATGAAATCGTCTGCCTGATGAAAAATGTATTTAAAAAAAAAAAAAATGTAGTTAATATTTGCATCATTTACGATTTATTTTATCCACCCACAAATAATAATGCATTTTTTTTATTACCCGACCCGCAGCTTATCCGTAGCATTCGTGGATATAACCGAGATCAAACTACTCCGTTTTGTTCTTTCAGTAGTTTAAATGTTTCTATTTCTTTTCTCCTCTTCAGTCTTATATTGGACAGTATTAAACCTTATGAGTTACATCAGACTTCTCCATGTTGGGAGTTTAAATCTTTCGATTTATTTTGTCCTGTTTAAATGTTTAAATACCCGATAGGGCTGCACGATATATCGTTCCAGCATCGATATCACAAAGTGCACATGTGCCATGTTTAGTATACTGATCATTATATTTATTCGCCACATCCACTGTAGACAGCATCACTGATTATAATGGGTTCTATCGTATTTTGTCGCATTGTGCGCCGCTTGCGTCCGGTGTAGACACGTTGCGCAGACACACATGAACACTGAATTCCATTCATCTCCACATCTATGTGTCTTAAATGACATACGCACGAAACTATTGTCAAAATGCACGTCTCTGCAAGTATCATTGTTAACACGGTTGTTTATGGCTTAGGTGAAGGTAAACAATTGAGAAAGAAATGGATATTATATTGGTTCACAGCAGTTTAATGTTCCTGAGGCTTTCTGTGTCATGAATGTTAATCAAACAGCAAAACACAGAGAAGAATCACTTTTGTAGCTTTAAAACAGATTTCATTTATATACAGTGAAGACTATGCAGTTATTTTACATTTGATTAGGCCTATTCAATTTCTGTACCCGAATACTGTTAGAATTACCTGAAAAATATAAAGCACTGTTTATTTCATTTATATCTTTGCTCTATTATATTTATTGACGTTTGTAATTTGTTTATTTTCTATGCTGATTTACTCAACTACAAAATCACCCTGATCATTGATTTTTTTTCCCTTCTTCTCCAAACAGAGCTATTCAAGTCATCTAGTGCTTTTTTTTTTATTAAAAAAAAAAGAAAAAAAAAAGCAATATATAAAATTGCAGAAAAACAAAATATCGCAATGTGAGTTTTTTCCAATATCGTGCAGCCCAACTACCCAATACTTTATTTTCAACTTTTCAATCATTTTATTCATTTTTATTGAAAATAAATGCCTTTCCGATGTGATATGAGATTTGAAAAGGGAGAGAAAAAGTTCGGCAAAAGGCAGGATCAAACTCAGGTCGATCACGTCAAAAGGCACGTGCATTACCATCTACGCCACTGAAACTAACTGCTGATGAGCGTCTTATGTACTGTTGACTAGCAGCCCAATCACATGAAGGTGGGTGGAGTTAGTGTAAATAGCCTCTGCCAACAACAAGGGCTATTTGCACTTAGTGTAAATAGACACTCCGATATTTTATTATTTAAAGTGTCAATATAAATGTGTGACATTACATACATTAGCATAATCATCATCCATTAACAAACCCACATTAGTTGACCGTTAGCTGAGAGAATGATTCAGAATGATTCAGAATGCAGCGGCACGACTGGTCTTCAACGAGCCCACGTTATACCTCTCTTTATCTCCCTGCACCGGCTGCCGGTTACGGCTCGCATCAAGTTCAAGACACTGATGCTTGCATATAGAACAGCCACAGGCTCAGCACCCTCCTACTTCCACTCACTATTACGAATCTACATCCCCTCCAGAAGTCTGAGATCTTCTAGCGAGCAAAAAAAAAATAATAATAATTTGTCGTCTTTATTTATTCTTTCCCTTTCTAGCTTGTACTTTTTTGAACAATGCCTGAAACTTGGTATAACGAGCACTTTCTCTGTCTATTTGCCTCTTTAAGATTAATCGCTTGATGTATTAGCATCCGCAAAATGTAAATGTAAATAATTAGATAGTATTGAGTATTTGTTCATATTTTGAATTATATGTTCCATTTTCATTTTAGTTATTTTGTTATTAAGTAAGTAATTTATTTTTAGTTTTTGTGTTAACAGTAACAACTATTTTTAGTGAACAATAACAACACTGAGATGTGATTCACGGGCCAAAGATGTCAGTCCGGTGCACATGTACATCATCATTTGCTCTATTACAAGCTAGAAACTTAAA
Source organism: Acrossocheilus fasciatus (assembly GCA_036784905.1). NCBI lineage: Eukaryota > Metazoa > Chordata > Actinopteri > Cypriniformes > Cyprinidae > Acrossocheilus > Acrossocheilus fasciatus. Next base: position 20,872,303 of record CM071947.1, on the reverse strand, counting down.
CACCTGTAAGAAAGAAATCAATTTGGTTAATTTTGTGGCTTCGCTGCAGGCGTGTCTGAATGTGTCCAGTGTGTTCACCTGGTTGATCTCGTCCACCACTCTGAAGGGGCAGCGGTTGAGCTCCTGCAGGGCCATGAGGTACAGCATGGTGGACACGCTGCGCTCTCCTCCGCTCTGATGGTGAGGCGTCAGCTCGTGCAGCTGCGTGCTGCTGCGAAACTTCACTCGGATGCGGATGCCGTACTTATCATACTCCTCCTGAAGCACATTTACACAACACGAGTCACATATGGGGTTTCAAATTGTGTTCGCAGATGTCATTTTACAATAATTTAGAGTAGAGGATGGCTTTTACACCAATAAAACAAACTGTAGTTCAAAATACAGCAACTAAAATAATCTCCTTCACTGTCCACTGGACGAAAACAGCAGCAAATCAACCGTCTCATATGAACTAATACTGATCAGCTATTGAATATGAGAGAACGGGGCAGCCTGACATGATGTTCTGAGAGTGTATGAGAGCTTCACAGCTGGTGAGACGGAGCGCGTCCTCACCTCGTTCTCCGAGTGCAGATCCACCTCTCCAGCGCACTGCATGGAGCAAAAGAAATCACTGAAGCGCTCGTTGATCTGATCCACCAGCTGCTTCAGAGGATTCAGCCAGCGCTCTTTGGCCTAACACACACACACACACACACACACACACACACACGTCCGTTAACTCTGTGTGCATGATGAAGGTGTTGGTGTGACGGGGTTGTGGTTTGTCAGACGCACCTCAGCGATGTTCTGTCTGTAAGTTGTCAGAGCATTGGTCTTGTCGTCCAGCTCCTTCTCTATGTTCTTAATCTCCCGCTCACGTCTGTTATATTCCTCCACCACCTGTCAGTCAAAACCACAGCACATGACACAGGAACTGACTGTACACTGAGCTCTGCTGCTAACAGCGTCACACTATCCAGACGACAACAGTCAACGGTGAGAACTAGAAACTGAGATGAATGTGATGATAATGGAAATTTAATTATAGCTCATGATTTTCATGATGAAGAACAGGCTAATGGAGTCGCAGAATCCAGTCATAAAAATGGAATTTACTGTATAATACGGATTGTCGCAGAATTTTTCAAATTTTGCACAAATAAATCGAATGCGGTATCGACTAGGGATGTTCATTTTAACCGTATAACCATTAACCGATCGATAAGAATTTTGACCGAGTTCCCCTCACTCCACAACAAATCCTTTCAATTAACACTAGGCTATTTAGAAAAGAACAAGAATTAAAAATGTAAGCTATAGCGGCAAACCAAAACGAATTAAGGCTAAAACGAAACTGAAACCAATGTTGGGTCTCTCGTTCGACACAAAATCAAATGTTTCCGTATTCGTGATGTATTTGAATGCCAAAATATTATTGACCTTTTATGTATAGGCCTACTTCACTCGCGCTCCAATATCCACGTAAAACAAAATGTTTTGCATAACTTTGCGGCGGTACGGTGATAACGCTTAACGGCACAGATTTTACTACATATTTAAACTAAGGTTTAAATATGTAGTAATACATATTTAAACCCCCCATATGTTTGACTGATACATATGTTTTTTTTAAATGATAATGAACAGGCTGCATTGTCAAGGTAGAGTGCTAAACTGTGTGCGGCGCTGGAGAAATCACTTGATTTTTTCCCTTCTAACAGTGGAAGCAACATCTCCTTTTAGTCATGAAGATAATCGGAACTGTAAACTGTTAGGGTTGTTTGCTGCTTTTTGCGCATGTAAAATTAATCCCCGGAAAACAAATAGTATTTTTAACGGGTCACAGACACTTATTCTAATTTAATTTTAGTTCTAATTGAAAATAATCTTGTCGGTTAACGGTTAATAATTGGTTAACGAGCGTTGGTTGTCAGTTAGGAAAAATAACCGAAATGAACATCCCTAGTATCGACTAGTGTCTATAAATAAGGCACATTTGATCAAATTTTTGTAACACGATAACTGCTGCAGCCTTTATCAATTGAATCAAGTTACAATCACCTGAAGGGATAGTTCTGTCATCACTTCCTCTCCCTCATGCTGTTCTGAACCTACACAAGTTTGTTTCTTCTGTTGAGCACAAAAGAAAACATTTTGAAGAGTGCTGGTAACCAAACGGTTGCTGATAGCCATTGATTTCCATAGAATTTTAAAACAATACTGTGGCAGTCAATGGCTACCGTCAACTGTTTGGTTACCAACACTCTTCAAAATATATTCTTTTGTGTTCAACAGGAGGAAGAAACTCATACAGCTTTGGAGCAACATGAGGGTGAGTCAATGATTAAATTTTTTGGGTGAACTATCCCTTTAACTGTGTTCCTCTTAACAGGTATAATTTCTACTATTACAAATTTGAAACTGACATTCTGGTAATTTGCGATCCCAAAATGGTCAGATATTGAGGCACTGTTTATCATGCTTAACTAAAAATTTACTTTGGAGCTAATATTGGCATATACGTTATAGCTTAGGCCAAGTATACTTCTGTTTTTGTTTTTAATGCATTTTTTATAGATAGGACAGTAGAGAGAGACGACAAGGAAAGCACTGGCAGGAGAGAGGGAACGGGATCAGCAAAGGACCTCGAGACGGGAATCGAACGGTCGCCATGAGCACAGTTGCGCTGTATGCTGACACACTAACCACGAGGCTAATGGCGCCGACATACTTGTTTTTATGTGTACGCAAGAGTCTGCGTAGAGTTTGAGTGATGCAAATTTCGTCACCAGGGCTGCGTTTCCCAAAAGCATCATAAACTAAAGTTTATCATAGCTCCATTGGTGACAATGTTTCTACGATCAACTTAGGCTTATGATGCTTTTGGGAAACGCAGCCCAGAATAGTAGACGCATTGTGCAGTACAAAGGTCACACATGCGCATTGACTTGGTTTTGCACTAATTAGTTGTTCCACAAGGTGGCAGCACTGGCCTGGGCTGTTGTAGAAAATAAGTAGAAAATAAAAACTAAAAAGACAGAACAACAAAATACTGGAGGATGCAACGACAGATGGCCACATTGACAAGCGTATGTATGAGAGGGTTATGAAATAACAGCAATTTTAGTTTAAGAGTACAAATAAATTTTTATCGGTCATAACTTCCGGAGAAAAATAGCACAGACACTGGACAAAGATGAAGCTTTCTAGAGTGAATGTCATCCGCCTGCGTTCATGTACACCTCAAATGGAGTATACTCTGAAATCCTGTGCGTTCGACTGAAGTATACTTTGGGCTTTAGAGATGCCTCTTCTCGATGTGAGCTTTCAGTAAGAAGTGAAGTAAAGATTGATTAGTAACATTTTAAAGGCAGAGGTTAGGCTAAGTGTAAATGAGCTGATGCGTTTGTCTCACAGCATCACTGAGTCCGGTTAAGCACTCGGCTCTGGTCTTCTCCTCATTCAGCATGGCATCGATCTCATCCAGTGTATCAGGCAACTGGCTGAAGGCCTGAGAGGAAACAACGTACAATATATTTCAAAATAATGAATTAAAGGCTGAATGAAGGATGTGGGGTATCTGAGATAGACGGAGCTCACTGCGTGTAGTTCTTCCGGGACGGCCGTCTCTCCAGCGGTCATGTTACAGATCTCACTGGCCCTCCTCATCAGGGTCTTACACCTGGCCAACAGATTGTTCTTTACCTGGTCCAGTTTGGTGTACATCACCTGTACGAACACACAAACACATGTTCTTACTGTGGGCAATTCATCAGTGGATGAGGAATTTTTAATTAAGAGGAGATATGAGAGCATGCTAAAATATATTGTATTATCCAGAAATAATCATGTTGCCAATCTGAATAAGACAGTTACTACAAATTTAAACAAATCAAGTCAACTTTTAAATAAAGAATATCAGAAAACAGAGATGATTATTTCTTCATTCAAAAGTTTGGTGCTGGTAAGATTGTGGCACTTATATGATAAAAATAAAAACAGTAATATTGTAAAATATCATTATAGTTTAAAAGAATTGTTTTCTACTTGAATATTTTTTTAAATAATTTATTTCCATGATCAAAGCTGAATTTTCAGCATCATTACTCGTTAATATTCTGATTTACTGCTCAGTGCTGTGAAAAAGTTTTTGCCCCCTTTGTTTTTGTTGTGAAAGTGAAACTACTGTGCTTGGGCTTCCAAAAGAGGACACAACTAGAAATCAGTGGTTAAGTTGTATTTACAACACTGTTCCAGAACAGTTCAACCCAAATATTAGAGTGTGTGCAGTAGGGATGTGCAGTATGGAACAATACAATACATTTACACAATGTAAATAAGAGATTCATTGTGCAGTGTAGAGAACTTTATTGATAACAAATCTTTGTGAGATTGCAATGAACTAAGATGAGTGACAGCTTTTTTTTCGTGATTATGAATGGAGTGCTCTTTGTGCCACAGCAACGGACCCAACTATATCGTTAGAGCACCCTCACTAATTTAAGCAGCACCCTCAGTGATTTGATTCTGGATTCTTGAAAACAGTTTTGGTGCTTAATATTTTTGTGGAAATCGTGATGCATTTTTTTCAGGATTCTTTTAAAAACAAGTTCAAAACAACAGCATTTATTTGAAATAGAAATATTATTGTAACATTATACGTCTTGTCTTTTGATCAATTTAATGTGTCCTTGCTGAATAAAAGTACTAATTTCTAACCAAATAATACATTTTACTAACCCAAACTTTTAAACTAAAATGTAATTATATTAACGCAATATTACGTGATAATTTGTATAAGAACAACAACTGAACTGGGTTTATAAAATTACCTTTACATTTATTTGTTGACTGATCCCATTTGACTCAAATATATGTTCGATTACAGAAATAAAATGCATTGTGAATAACATTTCACATGTAACAGATGGTCTCACCTGGACTCGCTTGAGTTCAGCTGAACTGTCTCTGCAGTCCGTCTCCAGTTTGGTTTTCTCAGCAGAGAGACCGGCGCTCTGAAGAGCCAAGTACACCTTCTCCATACTCAGTCTGGCCTTCACCTACAAACACACATATGATGCCATAAGATACAGAACAGATGAAGGTAGAAATCAAGCTTCGGAGAACACAAACACACCTTCATGTGACCCAAATACTCCTCCATTATGGCCACTTTCTTGTTGTTTACAGCAGCGATCTTGGCATTTGTTTCCTCTTCAATTGCCTGCAAGTTGATCTCATTCTGCTCCATCTGCCGTAAACTGCACAGAGAGAAAAAGATATAAAACAAGGGGGACAAAAATCACAACAAAGCTGCACACAGTTGGTTTTTGGGGGAAGGTACCTGTCCTGTTTTGTGCTGATTTTCTGCTCCAGTTGTCTCTTCTTGCCTTTCAGTTCAGACAGTTTCTTCTTGTTAGCACGCAGCTCATTATCACGGCGGTCAAGTTTAGCTTGTTGCTCACGAATGGCTGCCATCCGCTGATCAATGCTCTGCACCTGCCTCTCTGCTGCCTGTGAGCGAGGTGTCAAATCTGAGGTCATTACACTTATTCAGTTGACCTCCTTTTCAAATTTTTAATTTTTTTTTTATAGCCAAATTTAAAAAAAAGTGGAGAGCTGTGAAATGGCTTAAAGGTGAAATATCATAAAAATCTGACTTTTTCTGTGTTTAAGTGCTATAACCGGGTGCCCGGTGCATCTACCAACCCAGAAAACATGAAAAAGAACAACCCAGTGAATTTTTTTTTGGTGAGCCTTTCTCTGCAAGCTTGTGAAAAAGATCCGTTCAGATTTCGCTGCCCCCCCTGACGTAGAAAGGGGATCTTATTATAATATTACCGCACCTTAATCTGCAAGTTTCCACCCCTCATGCAACAACGGTGTACCAGTTCTAATGCCATGGCAAAAGTTTGAGCAAAGCATGCTAACACAGTTCTGTCTTTGGCTGCACTGACGAGCACAGAAAACTATTCAGAATCCCAGCCTCAGAGGAGACAAGAGCAGTGGATTTATTGATTTATTTACTATATATTGCTGCTGCCACACAGATCTAATATAAATATGCAATTTCTTTCCCAGCTGCTTACCTTCACAGATATAACTGACTGTTTTTGTAACGCATGTGTTTTTAACATAAACTTGTGTATTTGGCAGTTTGAGCACAATAAGACACCACTCTGCCGCGCTGCCGACCGCTAATATGAAGCAGCCGAGAGAGCGCGAGAGTGAGATTTATATTTAATGCTTTTTCTTTGGTTATCTGAGTCTGCAATCTGAAAACAATCTGAGAGAGATAGAAATAATAACGTGATTTTTAATATTACTTTGACTGTTAAAATAACACTTTACAATGAAGCAACATTTGTTGCATTAATTGGGTTACTTCAGTTGTTGTTTTTTCTTCTTCAAACCCAGTCAAAATGTAACCGGTAGGTTTTGTTATATTTTGAGACATTTTGTTTGCACTGAAAAGATAAGATATATATATTTTTTTTTCCCCCAAAATCAAACTGTAACCTATGTTCCCTGTAGGATTTTTGTTACAGTTTCATACAAAGGTATTAAGATATGAATCTGTTTTTATTATTTTAATAAAATTGTTTTCAATTCACTTATCTTTTGAGGCTGACTGTTTGTCACCTATAGTACTGATTTAATATCGATACCGAGGTATTACATTCTGGTATCGTATCGAAGCCAAAATTATGGTATTGAGCCATCCCTAGATGAGTCATATCTCAAATGAAAGCTCTCATTCCCCAAAATGTTTTATGAAGTTTATTTCATTGATCTAACACATTACAGAGAATAATGATCAAAAGTATCACGACGATTGAAGTGACTTCTGTAAACAAACAAACATTTTCATCACATTTCTGCTTCGATTACTACTTCCGTGTGCTAAAAGTGGCCACAAACATTTTATCAGCTATTAGATTAGATTATCTTTAAAATGAGACTATGCTCACTTTTACGACTACACAGCATCCTAATATGTCTCAGATGCGCCAATCAATGCTTGCGATGGAGTTGAATGGCGCGGTTTCTACTAGTTTTGCCTTAACACGTTTGTATTGATGGGCCATTACGTCATCACGAAATGTGTCATATGGGAAAAGCTCCCAAACAGATCTGTCCAAAGAGACATCGATCTAACTCCTAGACCAATCTGTTGTTGATTTATGTCTTTCCAAACACGTGGAAGGAGAGCACTCTGAACACGAAATGTGCACCGCCCCTAGCGCGCTAGCAGTGAGCTCAATGCAGAGTTGGGAAACCATGGATTGTGAGCAAATACAATAATAGTTATGAATTATTCCACACATGTATTAAAATTTAAGGTGAGACCATTGTTATTCATTCAGCCCAATGTATATGGTAATGGGATTCTTTTAAATTCAGGTATCCCCGTTAGCTGGCACCTAGTGAAATAAAAAAACTATCTGCAGGGAGATGGACCAAATAGATCTTAAATAAGACTTTCAAATAAAAATGTGTAAAAAATGTTTTGATTTTTTATGTGTGTTTATCATAAAATTATACAATAAAAATACAATAAAAAATATTAATTATTCCACCCGTGTGTTAAAATTTAGGTTATTTACTGTGAAATTAGACCATTTTTATCAATTTACTCCAATGTATGTGAGTAGAGCTCTTTTTTAAATTCAAGTACGCCAAAATCAGTAAAAAAATTACAAAATATGCCAAAGAGATTGTGAGGTCAAATCAGTGGTGACCGTGAGTTAGACGGGCGTCTCTCACCTTCAGCTGCTCCTCCAGTTGGTGTTTCTCATCTGCATCGACGGTCGTAGTGAGGAACTGTGGGGGTCGCAGGGCTGAGTTACTGGAGACCACGTTACTAGAGTAGTTGGACTTCTTCACAGTGTACTTCTCCTCCGCTGTGTAGATCATCCTCATCTGAAGCTCTCTGATCACCTGCCACAGAAAAACATGAGTTACAAGATTGTAAGACCCTTTGAAATCAGCTTTATTTATTTTGACCAAATTCAGCATTATTTTTTTTCTATCTTCTATGTTTTCCATTTTAATGGAATAATTCAATTTTAATAATGAAAAGTATGTCCAATCAATCGAAATCATAAAATTAAAATTTAACAATAACAGGGCCCTATAAAATGTGTGTGTTTTGTTTTTTGTTTTTTAAGAAATTCTGATTTAATACAAATTTATAACAGAAATGGTGGTGTGGAAGTGGCTTCTCTGGAGACCTCAAATGCTGAAGACAGTCATTCAGAACTTGCAGACTTTATATCCAAACAGCAGTCTTTTTGTGACTCTACAGCCCATATGACAATTTGATTAATTGTACAGCTTTACTTAAAAATAATATATACGGTAAATTCAATTTTTATGGCTGGATTAATCGATTCCCTAGATTCAAAATCTACAACTTGATGTCTATTAATATTTCAGGACACTTCCCAGCTGAATGATGGAGGACCTACCATCTCGATCATGTTCTTGGTCTTCTCGGTTCCTACAGGCACATCATTGACTTTGTACTGAAAGCATAAGTAACTCATGACCTCCTCAGGAGCATCGAACAGCTCACGCAAATACGAGAAGAAGCCATAAGGCCTGACAAAAAGAAACAAAAACAATTTAATAAATGTACTGAATAAGATGTCTTGGTAGTGGTCAAGTAGAGGGTGTTACTTTAGGGTGTCGAGTGGTCGTGATGGTGCTCGTCTAGAGCAGGACTCCGCTGGAGCGATGACGGTGTTAACTCGCAGCCTCTGCGTGTCTCGCACCTGAGAAAAACGTTTCACATTTTACTTTACTTACCCTTTATTATAAATGTTTATTATTCTATTACTTTAATTCATTATATTACTTATTAACACAAATTAAATATAAACCACAAAAAAATTTAGACAGAGGACAATTTTTTTTTTAAAAACCTTACATAAAATTAATAGGAAATTGTTAAATTGTTCATATATTATAACCTCCTTAGCGGAAGAATTAGCATTTTCCGTTCACTGACCAATTGTTTAAAGGTGACCTATTATGCCCCTTTTTACAAGATGTAAAATAAGTCTGTGATGTCCCCAGAGTGTGTATGTTAAAGCGCCCCTATTATGGGTTATGAAAGGTTCATATTTTGGTTTTGGGAGTCCCCAATAACAGGTTGATATGCATGCAATATCAAAAAACACTTTCTTTTAATATTTTCTTATAATATGCATTTATTTTTTACCTTATTTGCTCAACGACTCCCAAACAATTCGCTCAAAGATTCATTTTTCCAAACCACTCACGCTAATCTGCGGTGATTGGTCAGATTGGTTGATTTCATTTCCATTTCATCTCGCCTGTAATGCCTGATAAAGCAGCCTTTGTGAGCACAGCCGTTACCGGGGAAACAGCTATTTTTAAGGCTCCAAAAGCAGCACCTAGTGGCAAAGAATTAATTTACATTTTCATTCAGACCAACCAAAAAATCAAGTTTTCTCAGGTCTGCGCACGCAACAAGTGGCTGACTTGATGGACGTCAATATGAAAAGGCTTGGGATTCGTTTTAAAAACAACTCGTTTCAATGATTCAGAGTCGACTCTTTCTTTTGAGAGACAGTAACTTTATACACAATGCACTTTCAGATTTAAAACTTTGCAGGATGTTTTCATTCACTTAGAGCTGTGTTACACACTGCATGAAAGGTTGTGTTCAAAAATCCATAATAGGGGCAATTTATGTTTTAGCTCAAAATACTCCACAGATAATTTTTTATAGCTTGTTAAAACTGACACTTTTAGAGTATGAGCCAAAACACGCCGTTTTTGTGTTTGTCCCTTTAAATGGAAATGAGCTGGTGCTCCTGACCCACTTTCAGAAGAGGGCGGAGCTTCAAGAGCCTGCAACAACAAAACAGGACAAGCTCACGCACTGAAAATGTCAGAAACTCTCGTTCGAACCGGAATCGGTTTAAAAGTCAGTCATCTGATAGTACTGTGCATAATACATGTGCGTTCATTTTTTCACAAATTTATAAGTCTCACTTGTGATTATAAGCTGGACAAATTCAACCAGTCGATCTCACATTGCTTTCATATGCAATTTTTAACTGCCAGATTCCTATTTATGATGATTCTGGTAGAACATGATGGCAGCATCAGTGAAAACAGGCATAGCTTTAGCAACATTAGCCTTACAGAGTGCCAATAAGTTTTTTAAGAAAGGCAATTTGGAAAAAAAAAACGTGTGATACTTTGTCTGGAGTTGACGTTCACGCACGAAGCGTTGATATTGATCCCTCTTTCAGAATCAACCTTTGCAAAAATCCAGCTCTAAAACGACTCTCATTTGTGAGGCAGTCCGATGTAAAATGATTGGTACAAACATAGGACTTTACCGTTTTTTTTTGGTACATCAACTTCGAAAATTAAATTAAACCACAGTGTCCTCAGTGCCTCAGATGGAGGGAGTCTATGGAGACTCATATGTTCAGTGGTGCATCTCAAAACACAACACTGATGCCTCACTGATGCCTCCTTGCTACAGCAGGAAAACAGTAATGGCCGACTGCTGTTTCTCACTCAGGGCTGTGTCTACCCAGGTGAAAAACAAGTACATTTCCATAATGTACTTAAAGTGCTCTATTTTCGCACTTAATATACAAAAAAATCATCCTTTAGTACTTCTTAAGGTCAACTTAAGATCATCTAAGTGTACTCAACTGTGCTATTTTGAGACACCATTAATATGAACTAAAATGCACTTTTAACATACTATCTTTGTATTTAAAAAATGTATTTAGTTAACAGTACACTTGAACCCATCTTTCATACACTAGTACACTCAAGTGTACTACAAGTGGTAACTAAATACATTTTTAATACAGAGATAGTATGTTAAAAGTGCATTTTAGTTCATATTCATGGTGTCTCAAAATAGCACAGTTGAGTACTCTTGGATGATCTTAAGTTGACCTTAAGAAGTACTAAAGGATCATTTTTAGTATATTAAGTACAAAATTAGTGCGCGAAAATAGAGCACTTTAAGTACATTATGGAAGTGTACTTGTTTTTCACCTGGGTAAGCTAATAGGGCACAAATAGGGCTAACAAATCGTCACAAATGGGTGGGACTTTTTCCAGAAATCTGGAATCGTGTTCAGAGAGACTGTTTATGATTATTATTGTGTTTATAAAAACAAAAATGTGTGGGTAGATTTTTACCATTATAGGCTACTGCGGCCGCACAACTGTTCAAACGCCACAATAAAAGTGATTTTTGCATAATAGGTCCCCTTTAAATGATTTATTTTTTAAATTGTGCCAGCTTCTGAGCTTCTCACCTCTGTCATGAACTTCTCCATATCGTCCTGTCTCTGAAAGACAAAGGCTCTCAAATCATTGAGAGGAATGTGACTCTCAATGTATTTTGCATGCCGAGCATCACGGACATTTATCTGGCAAAAGAGAGAGAGAAAATCAATCTGATCTACTTAAAACCCATCTCCAAGAAACAGCAACTGAATTAGCAGCTGTGCTCTCACCACCAGCATCATGGGCTCATAGACGTTGCCTTCAAAACGATCACGGTTATCCCTCAGCCACTTGAGGGCAGTGTAGGTGTCACGAAAACGGTTGCGCAGTTTATCCTCTTTCACCTTCATCATGTCCACCAGACTCTTCAGACGATTCTGCAAACCTTCAGAAGAACATCCAACAAACTAAACATGAGTGCAAGACTTAAGGTCATTGCACACTGAGTCCGAAATTTTCATATGCATTTTTTTTTTTTTTTTTTAGCTTTTTGTCATCCTTTCCTATCAAAATACCTGATACAGGTGTGAAAACGCAGAAAATCAAACATGATCCGATTTTTTTTAATGACAGAAGGAAGTTTTTGAACATGATTGACACACCGTAAGGTCGTATTTATTTTTTAACATGTGAAAATTTCGGACGAGAATTTTGGACTTTTAGCATGTGAATTATCAATATAATGAATATATCAATAAAATGATCTAAAACAGGGTGATTTCTTCACAACAGGCAAAAACCGCTTCTAATACAACTTTTTAATACAACTTTTTCTGCTACTAAAGTCATCTTAAACATTACGGTTTAATTCTCCAAAGGCTTCGTCTTTATCTCTGCGCAGGTCCAACATCTCGCCCTCCAGTTTGGCTTTTTCTTCCTGGATATTCCTCAGCTCTGTGTTAACAGCCTCAATCTGAGGCGTGACGTCCTCCATCCTGCCCATGTTCTGAAGCTCCTTCTGCAGGTCTTTGATCATGAGCTGCGTGTGTCCGATCCGCTTCTGTCGGTCCGCCTCCTCCGTCTGCTTCAGACTCAGTTCCTGTCTGATGTCATCAATCTAGCGTTTGACAGAAGCAGACGAATCAGCTACTGATTCAATACGGTCTTTAACAGTTTCTTATGTTTTATAGGTAGTCTTTCAGAACAAACCTCTCTATTCCTATAATCAAGCTGATCATGTTTCTGCTTACATTTCTGCGTTGCTTCCCTGATACTGGCAGTCTGAGAAATTGGGGGGGGGGGGGGGGGGGGGGGGGACAGTGGCATTATTTTTATATAATAAAAGACATATAAGAGATTCTTGGCAATCAGGTTTGTGATTTGTGCTGACCAGCTCCTTCATCTGCTGCTCGATGGGCTGCAGCTGACTCTCCACCGAGTGGATCTTCCTGAGCAGCGGCTCCTGAGCTTCTTGAAGAGACTTCAGATTCTTTTTCATTTCCTCTCTCTGCTTCTTCACCCCCTCGAGCTCTTTACGTGCCGTTTCATACTCCTAAAATAGGAAACAGAGAATAAGTCTTGAAATCCATCCGACATGCACATAAAATCTTAAAATGGACATAAAAAATGTATGCGCTCAATTAAATCTAATCATTTTTTATCAGATAAGACGACTTATCTGCACATGAACTACAAATGCATTTTACAAACATCAGGCTTCTGAACACAAGATAACATGACAACATCTGTTTTGCAGTTTATCTGGATGCCCTGAGGTACAAGTCATTTTTACATAGGGAAAAACACAGTGGCCTTCCCTGTTTGCAGCAACTTTCATTTTCATTATTGATACTTTGCTTGATGACGATTTTATTGATTCTTTCACGATTTTGTTTTCTTGAAAACATGGAACGGAACCAGTTTTATTCACAAATGTTTAAGCCATATTGATTACGGTTTAATAATGAATGAACAAGCTATTGAACTGAGCCAACACTGAAGTGACTGTAACGACACTATTGTCTCGCTAGAACTGCTTTATTGCAGGATTTGCCTCGTTTTTAAAGTTTGCATCACTGATAATGTTACTTTCCTGTTTGCACTAAAAAAAAAATCTCTATTGTAGGAAGGTATATCTATAAAAAATAAAGTTGATTTGACTTGATATTCCAATTTTTCAATTAAGTTAAATTCGCAACTTTGGATGGAAACGTATCAACTACTATAAACATTTCTTTTTGAAATGAGTGTCTTACAATAAGGAGTTATGACAACAATATGAGTAATATTCAGCTGTTTGTGTGATCCATCAATGGTGATCACCTTATAATGCAGAGTAATTCCTCTCAGGAAGCTTGCAACAACTTGGTTTTGAGAAAGTTTAATCTAGTAAGATCAGCACTCACCACCCAGGGTTTCTTCTTCTCTAGCATCTGGATCCTGTCCAAGTGTCTCTTCTTCATGTAGTAGCGCTCCACATCCAGTTTGTTCCTCTCAATCCTCTGTCTGGTCTTCTCTAGGAAGTTGGCTTTCTCCTTACACTCATTCTGTAAGAAACACCACAAACAGGACGGAGTAAAATCAAAGCCCTATCACAGCCTTAAGATGCATTTCAAAACAAGAAAATCATTTACCTCCAGTTCCCTCTCTGTGCTGCGAAACTTCTTGAGTTCGCAGTGAAACTTGTACATTTCTGGCGGGCCGACAGATTTCTCAGTGGCTTCGAGAAGCTCGATTTTACTCATCTTAGCAAACTCACCAACCTTCTCCTGCAACCCCAAATAAAAGACAAACTATTAATAAAAAAAGCTGTTGTGCAGTTCTTCGAAACTTCACAGATTTGTCTGACAATCATGAGTTTGCGTAGTAACAAACTCATGATTTTAATAACAGCGCTCACCTGTGGTAGGAACTGACACAGGTTGCCGACCTGGATGTGCAGCTCCTTCACGGCCTCCTCCACAGCCTTCTGACTGGCGTGTTTCTTATTGAGCATCCATGTCGACTGGTTGTTCTCGACCTGGATCTCTCTGGTGATTATCAAGTTGCCGCTCGCTCTGTATCTGGAGACAAAGAAAACCAAAGATGAACTGAGCAACTTTATGTCTCTACAAGGACTTTCGGAAATAATGAACATAAATAATAATAATAATAATAATAATATGTATAAATATACACTTACAGCTCAATTTCAACTGAACCCTTATTGCACCCTCGCTTCACATACAGACCAACCTAGAAACAGAAAAATATCTGGCTTATTATTGTCAATAAATGTTGTTTTAGTATGACTCATCTACTATTACAACTTGTATTGATATTTTGAATTCATCTTCTATATTTTCACTTTTATTTTAATTTAGCTACAATTTAAATACCGGTAAATTTGTTTTTTGTAAACGTGTCTATATAGTTTTTATTAATTCGGTTTGGTTTAAGTTATTTTAGTACTTCAAGTGAAACAAAATACAAATAAGAAATATTGGCTTGAGAATTAGCTGAAGCCTTCTTATATTTCTTTCTTTTTTTTTTTTTTTTAGTTCATGTTAATTTTATTTCAAGTTAAGAATTTTTTTAATATATTTTTTTTATTTTCGTTTTACCTTTATTTAAGATAACCATAGTATTTCGTAATTAAGTGTTCCTGAATGTAAATGCCGAAAAAATTAAATATTTGTTGTGCTAACTCAAGCACCAATTCCATAAATGAACATTATTTAAGCTATATTTTAACTCTAAATCGCTCTGTGTCTCCTTTAACAACTAATTATGTTGGATAAACTTCTCGTTATGAGTTAGACACAGTTCCTGTGGGTTTTTCTCAACATAAAAATATCCTTTCTAGTATCCCTGCTTGTATTATGTGAAAGCTACCAGATTTACCAGCTTGTACGCTTTCTTTGCATGCTAACTACAGGCAACCAAATAATCTCAGCACAACTGCCTCCAAAGCATCTGTAAATGCAAAAACCTCATTCACACAGATTTTTGAATACTTAGCTACACAAATATAATCATCTGTGTGCATTTGTAAATCATACTATGAGTTTTTGCACTTGTAAAAGCCTTTGGTACAGTGTCTAGAAATGGCAGGTGTGAAATGACCAGAAATGATACTTGATCTACAGTATAATAACAGTGTGTGAGCTAACAGGATCTCTCGGCGACTCGCCTTGTCTCCTCGGCCCAGGACGGCTGTTTTCCCAGCCAGGCCCAGGCAGATGGCACACACTATACTGGACTTCCCCGTGCCGTTGGCTCCCACGATCATGTTCAGCTTGGGTCCGGGGAAAACTTCTGAGTGGTCGTATGTGCTAATAACAGAGATGACTAGTATTACAAATATAATTCATCACGATTTAATTCGAAAACACGTGACATGAAAGTGCAAAAACCTGTTGTGAAAGTGAAATAGAGACATTTTGAAGTATATAAAGAGTGAATTTCTCACAGGAAGTTACGCATGGTGATGCGGACGATAGAGCCCTCCACGAAACCTCCTGCTTCGCCATTTGTGCTGCTGGTCGGTGCAGCTTCGCGGCTGGAGGGCTTTGAGTTGGTTAATTCGTGGCTTATTCGTTTTTTCTTCTGCGGCAGGTCCATTTCTCCTCCCGTTAAGCCGCCGGTTGACGCTCCGCAGCAGCGTGACGGCGTCACATCACTTTCGTTTCGCGCCTGTGTTGTGGGTAACTCGCCGTGTGATTGGCCGACGGTTGTCACGTGACACACTCCAGGGTTGCCATGTCGGGGGGTTTCACGTTATCTGTTAGGCATGATTTGTGCGCTTACTATACATAAACACTAGATGGCTGTGAATAACTACCCCGTGATATACTACAGTTAGCATACATACTACTCATTCCATTTCTACAGCATGTAGTGTGCATACTGTGCGCAGTACGTGAATTTTTGCGCATTAAATGCCAAACTTTTTATTCTTATAAAACCTTTATATATGAAGAGTTCAGATGCAAACGCCTCTAAATGCCATCTGAAATTTTCTTCTAAAATGAGCATTTTTTATCAGGCTGCTGTTTAGGTTCAGTAATTTTACTCTAATAGCAATGTATAGGTCCTTTTCTATGCAATTAAAGGAAAATAATTAAACATAAATATAGGATCCTGATAAAAATGCTAATTTCAGAAGAAAATTTCAGATGGCACTTAGAGGCTTTTGCATCTGAACTCTTCAAATATATACTGTATAATACATCATATATGTAGCCTATTTGACATTTTATCTATTTTCTCGGTTGATTTCCTAAATAGGTGTTGTGTTGGTTTCATGACTCACATATCACTTGCACTCTTTCATCTTACATAAAATAACTTCAACACACATCAGTATTTTACATTCATTTACTATCTTTTTATTTATTCATTTATTTGGTAGCTGTGCAAATGACCAAGCTAATGTGGGCTACAGTCAGTCAGTCACCGTCCCAAAAGAATAGGATAATCAGGAATGCTTATTACATTTAAAGGTTTTAAACATGACATATTACACACCCTTACATATAATGAAGGACTAAAGATTTAAAGTAAAAAATCATAAAATAGAAGTCTCTGCCATTTTCAGTTTTATTTGACATAAAACTACATGCTGATGTCCTGAAGTACAAATGAAACCAATAAGACATCCATACAGAGGCTTTCTATGGTGACCTAATATGTGACCCTGGACCACAAAATCAGTCTTAAGTGTCAATTTTCTGAAATTGAGATGTTGAAGCTGAATAAATAAGCTTTTCATTGATGTATGGTTTGTTAGGATTGGACAATATTTGGCTGAGATACAACTATTTGAAAATCTGGAATCTGAGGGTACAAAAAAAATCTGAATATTGAGAAAAATCGCCTTTAAAGTTGTTCAAATGAAGTTCTTAGCAATGCATGTTATTAAACAAAAATGAAGTTTTGATATATTTACGGTGAGAAATTTACAAAATATCTTCATGGAACATGATCTTTACTTAATATCCTAATAATTTTTGGAATAAAAGAAACTGATCATTTTGACCCATACAATGTATTTTTGGCTATTACTACAAATATACCCCAGCGACTTAAGACTGGTTTTGTGGTCCAGGGTTACATATGGTTTCAATCATTATCCATGTATTCAGTATATGTATACATGTGAAACACACACGAGAAACTGTGGAATGAACCATGTTCAAAAGTCAAATACACATGGAACGTTTTTAGGTGATGATTTCTGCTTACAATGCGGTCATCTCCTTTGCTTTCATCCTCACAGATCACTGCACTCCAGCTGTACGGTCACATGGTTTCAGTTTTCCCAGCAATTTTCTCTTTCTGTCTTTTCTATTTAAAATTCATTGACTGAATATCATTATTATTTCCAGAGAGGCGCAGATGAGGGATATGGTCATCAGCATATTCTGTGTGGATAACAGGACAAATAGTATGTAAAGTTGTTTATGGTAACGTGAATAACAGATGTGTATGATAATCAACTTATCATGAATACCTCTGCATGGTCCTCTTTCAAAAACAACATCATCGATTGCAATATCACTCCTTAATGATGCTCCTCTAGTGGCTTCAAACACAATCTAAGTATGTGGACAAATAGATGTAATATATTAATGAAAATGACGCTGAGTAAATGTTGATTATAATGCAGCTTCATGCAACTAACCTGGTGCTGTTGGTCATATTGGTAGTTCACTGACGCTCTGAGCCAGGAGATGCCCTGCTCTCCATGGCTCGTCCACAGTAGTTTGTCCTGGTTCTCTTGTTGAGTCTGGAGGTAAACGCTCAGCTGTCCGATCCCTGAGCCATACATGTGGTAGTAGAACTGCAAGCACTGTGTTTCTCTAGAGCCGCGCAGAGAGCTGGAGAGGAGGCGTGCTTTGTGACTGGGCAGCATCACTGATGCCTCAATGTGCAAATAATGACCTAAAAGCAGAGAAGACAGCTTTCCAAGATATAAAAGTGTGTCCCAGGTTCAATTTCAGGCCACTTAAAGGGATAGTTCACCCAAAAATTAAATTTCTGTCATCATTTACTCTCCCTCAAGTAGTTCCAAACCTGTATGAATGTCTTTGTTCTGCCGAACACAAAGGAAGATATTCTGAAGAAAATTTGTAACCAGGCTGTTTGATTGACTTCCATAGTAGGAAAAAAAAAAAAAATACACTATTGAAGTCAATGGTGCCCCAGAACTGCTCTGTTTCCCACATTCTTCAGAATATCTAAATAAAAAATTTAGGTGTAATGTACTTAGTGTGTTCATGTTGAATCGCAAAACACTTGCTGCTATTGATGTGGAATACAGTTAAGGTTAGGGACAGGTTTGGTGGTATGGTTAGGTTTAAGGTTAAGATGACAGTGTAAATATAGATGTAACTACAGAAATTAATACAGATTTAAAGGGATACTCCACCCCAAAATGAAAATTTTGTTATTAATCACTTACCCCCATGCCGTTCCAAACCCGTAAAAGCTTCATTCGTCTTCGGAACACAATTTAAGATATTTTAAAACCGGGAGGCTTGTGACTGTCCCATTGACTGCATAGTAAATTGCACTGTCAAGGTCCATAAAAGTATGAAAGATGTCATCAAAACAGTCCATCTGCCATCAGACGTGCAATCTGAATTTTATGATGCGACGAGAACAGTTTTTATGAGCAAAAAAAATAAATATCGACTTTATTCAACTTTTTCTGCTCCTCTGTGACACTTCCTGCAAGCGTGTTCATGAGTTCACTAGCAGAGCATGACGCAAGCACGCCTCAGATGACGCAGCACGTAAACACCGTTTACGGTGTACGCTGACCTCGACGTCAGTAGGTCACGGCGTTTACGTGGTGCGTCATCTGAGCTGTGCTTGCATCAGAGCATAAAAAGTGTTCTCGTCGCATCATAAAATTCAGATTGTATGTCTGATGGCAGATGGACTATTTTGACGATGTCTTTCATACTTTTCTGGGCCTTGACAGTGTTAATTGTTTGGCAGTCAATGGGACAGTCACAAGCCTCCCGGTTTTCATCTAAAATATATTAAATTGTATTCCGATGACGAATGAAGCTTTTACGGGTTTGGAATGTCATGGGGGTAAGTGATTAATGACAAAATTTTCATTTTGGGGTGGAGTATCCCTTTAATTACAGGATGACATTTAATTTAAGTGCACTTTAACAAAACACAAGTGTATTGTATCAAATGTAGCAACTATTTACTATAGTACCATACTATATACTAAATGTCCTAAATATGTGAGATACACGTTTCAGTAGGAATGCCATAGAATTTTAGTTATCATGCTTGTCAGTATACTTTAACCTTATTTTAAAGACAACGTAAGTCATTTTGAAATCACATATAAAGATGTAGACTACTTTAATTCCAACTTTAATGAGTCAAAAAAGTCCTCTGAACTTCAGATAACTGCATTTAATATAAATTAATACTATAATACATTTATTTAATTGTAATTCACATGCATCCAAATACATGTGTCCTTGTTACATTTTACATGCACTTACTCTAGTTTTAACAGAAATTTATGCATAATCACATGCAACTAACCCTAAACCAAATTCAAATCCCATGTTGTTAATTAATATTACTCAGTACTTAAATATATAACTACAAACCCTTACGAAAATTAACCATGGTTTTACTAAGACCAAAAATCCATGGTTAAATCATGGTAACCGCAAACTAACCATGGTTTTTCTATACTAACCATAGTTTAACCATTTGTAGTAAAACTGTGGTCATACAAATGGTAATACGCCAAAAACATGGTTACTACACTTTTACATAATAATAAAACAATGGTTAATTTGCAAATGTATGCTAAAGTGTACTTAGCTGCAAGGCTGAAGCCATATAAATCCAAATTTTAAACTTGACCAAAGCCGGTACGCCTGGTAACTATCACATGATGCATGTGAAGATACAAAAAAGCTACAGAATGTTATGTAACTATCTGCAAAGCACTGTTTACATGGAGCATAAAACATCAGTTAATCCGGATAGAAAAGTACTCCCACCCAAAAGGATGATTTAAGCAAAATAACACATTTTTATGAAGATGAATATAAGAACTTATACGAATGTACAACTTTTCCTCCCTTCAAAATGTTTTGGCCCATAGACTTCTATTGAAAAAGGAATAGAGCAAACATAATTTTTAGGTCTGTGGTAATCTGTAGTTCCGCTTGTAAATGTTACATTGTTCACAATGATAAGTTAAAAACACAAGTTAGGAGTGATTAAGGGTTTTTGGGAAGGGTGTAAGCTCACCCACTCCAGTGGTGTGGTCTCCTTTGGGCCCTGTGAAGGATGTGGGTGTGGGTCCTCTGGCCAGCATCCAGTCTCCTGAGTCTCCTTCCTTATCCTGAGTGAATCCACACAGACCAGCCTCAAAGTCACAGTGAGACGGGGCTGACACAGAGGATGCTGTAACAGAGAGAGCTTATTCTGCTTGTATAGTAAACAAAAATATTAAGGAACCAATTGTAAAATTCACCATGAAGATTCACATGCACAGAGTAAAATTGTTTACCTAACAGTGCACAGTCACCAAGCGTGACTTTAATGTCATCGAGCCCCACAGAGCCACAACTCCAAATATTTTTGCATGTGCTGATGAAAACCACCTTCATCGCCCAGATGGAGAAAAACCACAAACTTCAGATCAACATAACATTAGATGAGTAAAGTTTGTGAGCAAACTTTAAAGTTAGCTTGAGAAAGCCTAGCCTGAATGTTTGAAACAGCTGTAAAAAGCTTGAAGTTTGAAAGTTTATTAGATAGGTCTAGGTGTTGCTAGCACATTGCTAGCATGATTTAGCAAACTGCAAACATGATTTAATTAACATGTTGCTATATTGTTCCAAAGTGTATTTGATTGTTCTCATATTCTAGCATGATTAGCATGTTACATGTTGCTAGTATATTATTGGCATGATTACCATGTTTCTAGCATGTTTCTGTTATGATTAGCATGATGTTAGCATGTGGCTAGCATGATTAACACGATTATAGCATGTGGCTAGCATGATTAACACGATTATAGCATGTGGCTAGTATATTTTTTAAATGATTAACGTTGCTAGGATGCATGATTTACATGTTGCTAATATGTTAGCATATTATTAACATGATTAACACATTTTTAGCATATTTCTAGCATGATGCTAACATGATTACCATGTTGCTAGCATGGTTAGTAAGTTGCTAGCATGTTTCTGGCATGATTAATATGATGTTAGCATGTGGCTAGCATTTTTGAGATGATTAACATGTTGCTATGACGTTTCTTGCATGATTTGCATATTGCTAACATGTTAGCATATTAATATGATTAGCATGACTGTTTCTATAGCAACTGGGACTTCTAACAGCATCTGCAGTGACGCGTTGCGTTGACTTTACCGATTAGCGATTGGCTCTTTCATTCAGAAGGCGGGGCTTCCTGTGATTGAGCGGCCATATTGATCATTGCATTTTTCCCCATTCAAAACTATACGAGTGACATTGTCTTGGGTATTCTATAGTCTTTGATTGTTCTCATATTCTAGCATGATTAGCATTACTAACATGTTGCTAGCATATTATTGGCATGATTACCATGTTTCTAGCAAGTTGTTAGCATGTTTCTGGCATGATGTTAACATGTGCCTAGTATGATTAACATGATGCTAGCATGTGGCTAGTATATTTTTGAAATGATTAACATGTTGCTAGGATGCATGATGCTAATATGTTAGCATATTAACAAGATTAACTCGTTTTTAGCATGTTTCTAGCATGATGCTAACTTGAAATGATTAATATGTTGCTAGCATGATAATCATGTTGTTAGCATATTATTAACATGATTACCATGTTTCTAGCATGTAAGTTACTAGCATGTTTCTGGCATGATTAGTATGATGTTAGCATGTGGCTAGCATGATTAACATGTGGCTAGCATGTTTTTGAGATGATTAACATGTTATGACGTTTCTTGCATGATTTGCATATTGCTAACATGTTAGCATATTAACATGATTAGCATGTTTCTAGCATGATGCTAACTTGATATGATTAACATGTTGCTAGCATTTTTCTAGCATGATTAACACATTGTTAGCACTTTATTAACATGATTAGCAAGTTGTTTGTGTTTTTTTGCATGATTATCATGCAAAGAAATATATTTCTTGCATTAGCTTGTTTCTAGCAAGTTTAACATGTTTCTAGCATGATAAGCATGTTTCTAGCAAGTTTTGCATGATGCTAGCATGTGAATAGCATGTTTTTTTTTACGCAATTAACATGTTGCTAGCATGTTTCTAGCATGATAAGCATGTTTATAGCAAGCTGATTAGCATGTTGTCCTGTGTTGTCCAGCTTAAACACTGTACTGTACAGAAGTTTTGACCCCTCGATAAAAGTGTATGGGATTTTACGTAGTTTAAAGAAAATCATAAGTCTGATCAGTTAGAAAAGATATAGCATACGTAGAACAACCTGAGTTTGGTGGTTGTAGCTTGAAAGGAGGAGATAGAGTCCAAATTTTGTCTCAGAAGAAGGAGAATAAGAAGCTTTAAGCTTGGCTTTCTCATGCTAACTTAATGACAGATCAGAAAAGAAAGACAGTGTACTGTATTATTTAAAAAAGTAAAGCTCTTGTATGTTTCTGTGGATTTAAAGTATGAATGATCTTATATTTCCAGATGTTATAAGCATTTATTTCTCTAAAATCTGGACCTTATTGTAATAAAAGTCATGCGAGACATAAACCCTGGTCTTGCAAACAGATGTGAGAGCAGAGGGCCTGAAGCATGTCCAGATAAATGGAAGTCATCAGTATGTGTCTCTTAAAGAGTCTGTGAAATATCCTTTTGAAAGTGAGACAGTCAATAGACTTCAGTTTACAGCCGTAAACCATTATTTGCCACATGCTGTTGGTAAGCAAATGTAGGGCCTATGGCAGGCGAAGTTTTAATGGTTAGAACTATAATGTTAATAGGTAATGAACTTCCCAGGAGGACTTCAATGCACCACTTGTCTTTCCCCCTAATATCACCTGCTTCTGACTAATCAAGCAATAGTAAGTGACATATAATAAAGCTTACACCATATTACCTGAGCATTTTTCTGACTTTGAATGGTCAGTTCAACTGCAATCCAGACATTTCTTATCTTATAATTCTGGGTCCATATTTGTTCTTGTTTAGTGCCATTGCCGTAATACAGATACGCCGACAGCACTTGGTCTGTTCCACTGAGGCCTCGCAGGGAGTAGAAGAACTTCAGGCAGTATTTCTGATTGCCTGGCATCAACGGGCCAAACAAACGGCTGACGTATCCGGACTGTAAACTGAAGCGAGAGTTTGCCAACAAGAAGGATCCTGTTCAGAAAGAACAACAATTTTTAACCATTTCATGCTTCAACAAATGTAGGCTATTAATCAGTAATGCGTTTATACACTACTGTTTAAAACATTGGGGTCAGTAGAATTTTTTTACATTTTAAAGTCTTTTCTGCTCTTATTTGATACTAATGCAATAAAAACATTAGAAATGTAAATAAAAATGAATTTTCAGCATCATTACTCCAGTCTTCAGTGTCACATGATCCTTCAGAAATCATTCCAATATGTTAATATTTGCTTCTCAAGAAAGTTCAGAAGAATATCATTTATTTCAAGTACAATTCTTTTGTAACATTCTAAAAGCCTTTACTGTCACATTTGATTCATTGCATTCTTCCTGAATGAAAGTATTAATTTCTTTTTTTAACTTTACTGATCCCAGACTTTTGAATGGTAGTGTACATTACAGCCAGCTGTACCTGCTCCTGTCGTATGGTCTCCGGCGGTGTAGATGTTGGGCCTGATAGACACTCTCCTCCACAGTGAACTGTCTATTTGTGTCTGGACATACCGACAATATCCTGACTCAAAGTCACAGTTTGCAATAGATGGATCAAACGTTGGCTCTGTGAAAACACATATTTTTAATTGATCACACAGGAATTAGGTGTGAGCTTTGAGGCGGATTGTGCTGTTCAAACATACCTGTGCCTGCATTACAGAACTCTGGAGAGAAGGAAATCTCATCAAGAATCACGTATCCTCCATGTGGACCGTTGAACGCCACCTCAAACACCAACTTGTTAGATACACAAACAAATAAATGTCATTGCTGACAATTTTACATGTAGTGTGACTAATTATAATAGTGTGTAGTCATGAAATCACACTAAATTAATAATTAAATACACACACACACAGTGTTGGGAAACGTTACCTTCAAAATTAAAAAAGTAACTAATTATGTTACTTAGTTACTATTTATGAAAAGTAATGCATTACATTACTTTTGCATTACTTTTTCACATCTGGCCTGTGCTTGTTTGTTTTTAATATAAAAAAAAGTCTTACTTTTGGCAAATGTTAAGCACTTTTGCACCAAAAGTGAACTGAATAAGCCACGGGCTGAGGATTTTTGTGGTAACATTTAATTACTGCAGGTTTGCGTAATATTCTGAGTTTGCTTTTCACAGTTTTTATCCGTTTTGAGGAATACTGAATCTGTTTTTGTGCAAGTAAGAGGAGTAAATGCATGTTCACATTTAGTCTGGAACAGTACTGATCATGTTTACATAGCGCACACAACGACTATGCATTTACTCCTAATTTGTCTCAAAATAGCAACACGAAAGCTGTCAGTCAATAAATGGGAAAACAAAGAAACTTGCATTATGTATTAAAAAAAGTAACTCAGATATTTTCTTGTAAATTAAAAAGTAATGTATTACTTTGCTACTTTCTTGAAAAAAGTAATCTGATATATATAAACGTTCTCAAAACTTAGCACAAAAACATTATTTATGTTAGTATTCATGGACATTTATCTAACATTTTATAAATGTGACTTTCAGAACATTCAGTGAATATTCAAAAGTAACATTTCCACAACATATGCAAAATGATCAAATGAAATGTTCCCTTAACATTCGTATAACCAAGAAAAACACTTGCAAACCGTTACTAGAACAGTGTTAGCTTGGTACTTTCTTCAAAACCCAGATTTTTCTTTTGTGACGTTCTTCAGTCCTGGTCCTGGAGGGCCAGTGTCCTGCAGAGTTTAGCTTAACTTGTCCCAGCATGCCTGCCAGGACAATTAACCCTGAAGACTTTAGGTTCAGATGTGGGAATTGACATTGGCCCTCCGGGACCAGGATTGGACAGCCCTGAGGTACAGCGTCTATAAAAGAACAAACACACATTTTTGTGCTCCTAGTGTTGCAGATTATTGCCTAAAACAGTCAGACACAGTCTGGTCCATATTTAGCAGCTGGCAGCTTACTCTGGCCAAAAACTCCACACTTCAGGAAGAGACTGTTTGCCCAGTATGTAAAACATCCTATCAGAGCTAGTTTTATGTGCCTTGTAGGGATGGTTGTATCTGAAATAGATATTCATTTGTGGTGGTCAGTCCTTACCTCTATTGGATACGGAGCTTTGAGATCCACTTGTACAGGTATCCAGACTCTGGTTTCTGGACTCCAGTTCACGTTGTTGTTCTCTGGTAGATCAGCTCTCCATAGTTCCTGATACTGTCCGGCCTGATCCCTGCTGAAGAGGGAGAACAGATGGTCCCCGGCGTGATACTGCTGGAACTGGAAGCTCAAGCAGCCCGACATGGGCACGGTGGTCATCGGAGACACCAGCTTGGCCACCTCCTGGAAGCTTTTAGTGTCAGTAGAGTCCACATACATGTACTGACCTGTGTGAATCAATGAAAGAGCGTCACTGACAGAATCTCAGCCATGGCTTTATAAAAAAATACTAGATTTTACCATAACCATAATGATTTTATCATAATAAATATTTGTTGTCATAAAAGACTGCATAATAATGTTTGTTTTTTTAGATATTTTTGCATAATATAATATTGTACAATAAAACACAGACACACAAGATTATATCATAAAACTTTTATGCATAAGATTTTTTTAATTATATAAAACTATACATTTATTAAAATTATACTTTTTTGTAAATGATTACATTTTGTATCATTATTTGTTATATATAAATGAAAATACATTGAACTTGTACATTGTAACATATATGGCCGGACACAGAGGTGAGTGATGGTATGCAAGTGTTTATTGAGCAGGTTGAGGAATAGAGCAATGATATGCCGACTTGAGGTGAGTAATAGGGTGAGCACCGATGAGAGGTGAGAATGATAGTGACGATCCTGTCTTCCACAGAATTGCGGGGAGGATGAGACGAGCTAATTTTCTGGAGGACACAAGGAGCAGAGACAGGAGGTAAGGCACAAAGGGTAAGTATCGTTAGAATAGTATATAGTTAGCGAGCTGGTCTTGGGAGTAGAGTCCACATCGTGTTTACGAGATCGGACGATGAGTGGAACTGAGGCATGCGCTTATATGCTGGAGTTGATGACTGTGGTGATGAGGTGCAGGTGAGCGTGATTAGAACTCGGGTGATGTGGATCGTTGTGATTGGTGGAGGGAAGGGCCTGGCCGATCCGTGACAGTACCCTCCTCTCCACGGCCCGCTCCTGAGGACCGCCCTCGGCGTCGTGGTGGTCCACCCAGGCCTCGGGGTGCTTTACGATCGGGGTGAGCTGAGTGGCATTCTTCAAGGAGTGTGGGATCCAGAATATCATCTCTGGGAATCCACAAGCGTTCCTCAGGACCGTATCCTTCCCAGTCCACAAGGTATTCCAATTTACCACCACGGCGCCAGGATTCCAGTATCTCTTTAACTCTGTACACAGCTCCTTCGTACAGGATGAGAGGGAGAGGGGGTTCTTCTGTCTGGTCAGGCCCTGGGGAAACAGAAGGATAGAAGGGTTTGAGTAATGATACGTGGAATGTGGGGTGAATCTTGTGGAGTGGAGGTAACTGTAGTTTGTACGTGACAGGGTTGATCCGTTCCAGAATGGTGAAGGGCCCAACGAATGTAGGACTGAGTTTTCGGCTAGGCAGGCGCAGCTTAATGTCCCTCGTGGACAGCCAGACCTTTTGTCCTGGTTGATATTCGGGGTTGGCTGATCTTCGGACATCTGCTGCCATCCTTTGTCTGCGCACTGCCTGCTGTAGTTGATGGTGTGCTGCGTCCCAGACTCTCTCGCTCTCCCGGAACCAGTAATCTATCACGGGGACGTCGGATGGTTCTCCTGACCAAGGAAACAGGGGAGGCTGGAAACAGAGTATGCACTGGAAGGGAGTGAGACCAGTCAAGCTCTGATGTAGGGAATTCTGGGCGTACTCGGCCCAGCCTAGGAACTGGTTCCAAGAGTTCTGGCGACCATGGCAGAAGGTTATCAGGAAGCGCCCCACTTCCTGGATCTTGCCCATTCGACTGCGGGTGGTAGCCAGAGGAGAGGCTTACGGTCACAGCTAGGAGGGAGAAGAATGCCTGCCAGACTCGGGAGATGAATTGTGGTCCTCTGTCAGATACAATGTCTTCTGGGATACCATAATAACAGAATATTTGATTGAACAGGAGTTCTGCTGTCTGAAGGGCCGTGGGAAGGCCCGCAAGGGGTATGAGATGACAGAACTTGGAGAATCGGTCTATAATGACGAAGATGCATGTATTGCCATCCGAGGCAGGCAAATCCGTAATGAAGTCCACTCCTAGGTGTGACCAAGGACGATGAGGTATGGGTAATGGGAGAAGTTTGCCTGCAGGGAGATGACAGGTACTCTTGGAGATGGCGCAGTTGGGGCAGCCTTGCACGAACCTTCTCACATCCCCGGCCATATTGGGCCACCAGAAGTGGTCTTGTAGCAGCGAGAGAGTGGCGTTGGTCCCTGGGTGGCCAGTACCAAGGGAAGTGTCAGTGGAATGGATGCGCGGAATGCGTTGAGTTCTTGGGACATATTGGTGATCAGGGGGACAGCCCGGCGGATTGGCTGGAGGAGTAGCAAAGGCAACTGGTGGCGAGGTCCATTGAATGGGGCTGCTGATGATCTCGGTGGGTAAAACCCTCTCCGGTTCTTCTGTGTTTTCTTCGGGGTTATGAATATGGGACAGGGCGTCAGCCTTTACATTTTTTGGACCTGGGTGATAGGTGATCTTAAATTGGAATCAGGTGAAAAATAGAGCCCATCTGGCTTGTCGTGGATTCAGCCGCTTGGCCTCGCGGAGATACTGCAAGTTTTTGTGGTCCGTCAATACTATAAAGGGGTGTGCTGCCCCCATCCAGCCAGTGCCTCCACTCTTCCAAGGCAAGTTTGATGGCTAGAAGTTCACGGATGCCAATGTCGTAATTTAGTAGGCGCATGGATGGAGTTTGGGAGGCGTCCCCTGCTGCTGAGAGAGTACTACTCCGACACCGGTTGTCGAGGCATCCACTTCCACGATGAAGGGTAAATTTGGATTGGGGTGAACGAGGAGTGGTGCACTAGTGAAGGCGTGTTTGAGCTTGTTAAATGCTTCCAGGGCACTAGGGTTCCAGGATAAAGACTTGGTTTTACCTTTGAGTAGGTCAGTGAGAGGACTGGTGATGGTGCTGTAATTGGAGATGAACCGGCGATAGAAATTAGTGAATCCTAGGAATCTTTGGAGTTCCTTGATACTTGAGGGAAGGGGCCAGGAAGTGATTGCCTCCACCTTTCCCTTGTCCATGCGAATGCCACCACTGTTGTTTACATACCCGAGGAAGTGGACGGTGGACTTTTGGAAGGTGCATTTCTCGGCCTTGAGATAAAGATGGTATTCCCGTAATCGTTGGAGGACCTCCGCAATGTGTTGCCGATATTCGGCCAGGCTCCGGGAGTAAATGAGGATGTCGTCTATGTAGACAATGACGAAACGGTGGAGGAACTCCCGGAGCACCTCATGCATAAAGCCTTGGAAGACTGAAGGAGCATTGACTAGGCCGTATGGCATTACCCGGTACTCGTAGTGGCCGGCGGGGGGGGGGTGTCACAAAAGCTGTTTTCCATTCATCCCCCTCACGGATGCGGATGAGGTTATAGGCGCTGCGGAGGTCCAACTTGGTGAAGATGGTGGCACCGCAAAGTTGTTCCAAGGCTGTTGGGACAAGGGCAAGAGGGTATCGGTACTTGACAGTTATTTCATTAATTTTACGGTAGTCGATGCAGGGTCTCAGGCCGCTGTCCTTTTTGGCCACAAAAAAGAAACTGGAAGCAGCAGGGGCGGTAGATGGAACGATGGAACCTTGATTAAACGCCTCCTCAATATACTCCTCCATGGCCTTCTTTTCGGGGGTGATAATGGATAGATCCGTCCATGTGGTACTGGCTCACCCGGTATGAGATCGATTGCACAGTCCCATGACCGATGCGGTGGTAGCTGGGCAACTTTCTTGAGACAGAAGACGTCACTAAAGTGTTTCTCAACAGGACTCTCAATGGATGTGGCATGAACAGGAAGTTGGACGGGATCCATGAGGGAAGGTCGTGGTAGCCTGGGGAAACAGTGAGGGAAACAGCTCTCGCCCCACTTTAGGACTTCTCCTGTCCTCCAGGAAAGGTGGGGATCATGCTGCACCAGCCATGGACGGCCAAGGATGATATCCACAGTGGAACCCTCCAGAACCAGTAAATGGAGTTCCTCCTAATGTAATTGCCCAATTTGCAGTCGTAGGGGTCCCACACTGTGTCGGACGTGACGTCGAGTTAGGGGTTTGCCAGTTATTGACTGGACCTCATAAGTGGTCTCCGTGACCAAGGTCGGGAGTCTGAGCTGCCGGCAGAGGCTTCCAGCGATGAAGTTCCCCCGCAGAACCGGAGTCGAGGAAGATGGTAACTAACCACACAAGGGCCGGCAGTAAGCGGAGCACAGGTAGAAAGAGGGTTCAACTTGGAAATGGGAGGACGTATGGTACTCACCAAAGCCCGAGGAGGACGAAGTGGGCACTCCAGGATCCTGTGCCCACTAGCACCACAGTACAGACACAATCCCTGGGTGAGTCGTCTCTGGCTCTCTTTGGGTGAAAGGCGTGTGGTGTCCGTTTGCATCGGTTCTGGAGGGTCACTGGTCTCTGGTTGGCGTGTAGGAGGAGTGGCAATGGCTACTGAGGAGTCTGAAGAGCAAGACTGTATGCGGTTGGAGCATCGGATGGCCAATTGAATAAACTTCTCTAAACCATATGTGTCGTCATAAGCAGTGAGGTGAAGGCGAAGGTGAGGATTAAGTCCTTGTCTGAAAGCCGTTAAGAGTGACTGTTCATTCCAGCCGCCGCCAAAGTTCTGAACTGGAGAGCGTATTGGTGAATGGGCATAGTACCTTGTCTCAGTCGATACAGTTGTTCCCCCAGGGAAGAGTCTCCCGGTGAACTGCCGAATACTTCCCGAAAATGGGTGAAGAAGTTGGAGAACGTCTGGGTGGCGGGACCGGCCTGATTTAAAATGGTCTCTGCCATGTGTTGATGTAAATCTATGGTGAGGGTGCACTGCAGGTGAAAGCCATTGCACTCCTCCGCCGAACCAGAGAAGGGCGATGGTCGGGCCATGGGACTGGCGAAAACGATCGGAGAAGGAGTGCTGGTTGTTGTGCTGGTAGGTGGAGGTGCAGGAACTTCTTCAAGGAGTCCACTAACTCCTGAAAGGGATCCGGAGAGCTCATCCTGTTCGTCTGTATAAGTTGGTCCGATCTTCTGTAACATATGGCCGGACACAGAGGTGAGTGATGGTACATAAGTGTTTGAGCAGGTTGAGGAATATAGAGCAATGATATGCCGACTTGAGGTTAGTAATAGACTTCTGGGGTGAGCACCAATGAGAGGTGAGAATGATAGTGACGATCCTGTCTTCCACAGAATTGCAGGGAGAACGAGACGAGGGAATCTTCTGGAGCACTCTGATCACGGAGACAGACGATCTAGGAGGAGAGGAGGACACAAGGAGCAGAGACAGGAGGTAAGGCGCAAAGGGTAAGTATCATTAGAATAGTATATACTCAGCGAGCTGGTCTTGGGAGTAGAGTCCACGTCGTGTTTACGAGATCGGACGATGAGTGGAACTGAGGCGTGCGCTTATATGCTGGAGTTGATGACTGTGGTAATGAGGTGCAGGTGAGCGTGAT
This sequence comes from Acrossocheilus fasciatus, assembly GCA_036784905.1. Classification (NCBI taxonomy): domain Eukaryota; kingdom Metazoa; phylum Chordata; class Actinopteri; order Cypriniformes; family Cyprinidae; genus Acrossocheilus; species Acrossocheilus fasciatus. The sequence continues at coordinate 20,841,011 of CM071947.1, read as the reverse complement.
TAGAACTCGGGTGATGTGGATCGTTGTGATTGGTGGAGGGAAGGGCCTGGCCGATCCGTGACATACATACATGCATAGAACTTTTTTACATTATATATTATTTATTTATATATATGATATTTATATATAATGTTTTACATTATATACAACTATACAACTAATAAAATACTTCTTTGTAAATGAGTGCATCATGTATATTATTTATCACATATAAATTATATGTACATTGTAGAACTTTTTTGCATTTTTTAATGTATTTATATATATGATGTTAATATATGTTTTACATTTAGTGTATGACTGTTGAATTGCATAATGTATACATTTTAGATATTTTAATTGTATATTTTTTGTATATTGTATATTTTAACTGATAAAATACTTTTAATATGTATTAAATTAAAAACAAAATTGTATATTTTTTGGTATTATGTATTTATTTATATATGATATATTTATATATAATACATGTTTTCATTATACAGGTACATTATTATGTAAATAATGTAAAAAATGTTTTATAGAATTTTTTGAACTGCATAATTACAACATTTTGTATTGTACAAGATAATATAGATTATAATATTTTTCATATTGTATAAGATTACCTGAAAAAAATAAATAAATAATAATAATAATAATAATATATATATATATATATATATATATATATATATATATATATATATATATATATATATATATATATATATATATATATATATATATATACACACACACACACACACACACACACACACACACACACACACACACACACACATAAACAAAATCTTTTAATATGAAAAGCACAATGTTTAGAATTTTTTTCTGTATTTTATTGTACAAGATAATAACAAAAAATTACAGAACATCTTTCATGTCTTATAAGATTTATGCTAAATCTTTTTATTAATATCATATTGGATTATATCACGAAGCAGGTGCTGATCAGACTAACCTGTTCCATCGTTCAGAGCAGTATCATCTGATCTTCCCACACGCCAGTTCAAATATCTGTTCCAGTTCATGTAGCCACACAGATGATCTTCTTCAAAGTCACACTCTTTGAGGTCACATGATCAGAAAAAAAAAGTAATTAGTTTGTATGAAAATGTAAATAACTACTTTTGAAGCTATCTCTATAAGCTAAGCTATCTCTATAAGCCGTTTAAGCCCACTAACATTTTGGCAAAATTCTGATAAACACAAAAACTGAACAACAGAAATCTGGGTTCATTTAACAGATTTTCTTTCCCTCAGGAATGTGCACACAGGCTGGTTCCTAGGAATAGCCATCCAAACATTGTTGGGAATGAACAGTGTTTTTGTTTTCTGTGGTTAACAGTTATTTTCATGTGGCTGGCCCTGAGTTTGGCATGACATTATTAGTGTTGCAAAGAAACAAACAAAGTGAAAGGCTGCTGAGCTGCTCTGGGTGTTTGCTAACATGCTGTTTACTAGCCCAAGTTAACAGAGCACTAACCTATACAGTATTTATCAGAGATCTTGATCTCAAAGATGGACACACTGCTGCCGTCTTCTCCTAGTTTGCCTTCAATGACAATCTACAAATGTAGAACAAACTTGTCATTGGAGTCACATGATAACGTGACAATATTACACACATCAGCAAATCCAGACTCTATAAATAGTTCTCACCTTGAACGTTTCGGTGGAGTTCTGCAGGTCAATGCTGGCGATGAGCCAACTATCAGATGGGCTTTGGGTCATCCAGAGCACCTGATCAAAGCTCTCTCCGTCTGTGCGCTTCTGCACCTGCAGGGAGGCGCTGCCTGTGATCTGATAGACCATCCTGAAACAGCCCCAGTCCTGTTGGTCCACATCTGGACCCAAAAGAACCGCCTTTCCCTGGTCCTCCTGGACTTGCTCTTCGACTGTGATGAAGTGTCCTGAGTGAAGCAGAAGGAAAACAACATTCATGGCAAGAGTTTGCGCGTGCAGCTGGGAAGGCAGATAAATGTTTCTAGCAGTGACAGATCACTTATCAAACTACTATTTCATGACTGAGTGCTAAAATGCATTTTTTCTTTTGTCTGCAGATGCATATAATTCACCAGGCATCACGTATCCTATTGTCTCCACATTTGTATTCGATTATTACATTTCTTGTTAATTTCCTGTGCTCTTTAGATTCAACCAAAAGCTAATAATCCAGTGTGCTTGTGCATTTGTGATTCATGCCATGTATAAACAGAGCGAATCACCAATCCAATAATGTGCTATTTCACTATCTCCAGATGCCCTAAATATTGAGGCCATGGCTTCCAGATGTGGGTCTCAGTAAACGATTTCTTCACTTTTCTGGGCTTTTGATGCATGCAGTTCACATGTTTTTTAACCCTGAATTCCATGGACTGTATTTTACTTTCTTCTATTTTACTTTAGAAGATTTGCAATAAAGTACACTATGAATGTTATCAATAAAGTACACAATGAGAGTTATATGGAAAAGAGCTGCACAAAGATTTTTCAAAATTTCTCCTTTTCAACTCCACAAAAATAAATTAAATTAAAATAAAATAATTAAAATAATGAAATTAATTAAAATAATGGACGATTCCTTTAACGTGTCCTGAACCATAATGTAAATAGCCTATTTATGACAACTGACAAATAATTCAAATGAGAACTCTTAAAATAAATAAATATATTGTTTAAAACACATGGCAAGTGCTTAGAAATGCAGTGTTTGTATTCATGATGACTTTTATGTGGTTTTCAAACATTATTATTTCATTTTTTTATAAATCCAAAAACCCAAAATCCAAAAACATTAATCACTCTAAAAATGTCATATGGCGCTGTCACGGTGCACACAGCAGGGAGGAACGAGGAACACGCAGACGAGGATAAACTTCAAAATAATAGTCTTTAATGAGGACATGAGGACAGGGCAAGACAGATGCACTATGATGACATTTTTGACATTTTATGCCACCCAAAAATATACTGAAGTAAATTTTAATTAAAAACATGTTCATTACAGAAGATGTGTATTAAAATTGAATTTTTATGTTGATGTTTTTTTTCTTCCTATTAAATGAATAAATCTGATCACTGACATCCAGTTATTTAATGGCGACCTTGGCATCAAATGATTCATAAAGCAATGCATTCATTGACATGCTGCTGAAACTCACCAGAAGGGTCGAGGGTCCAGCTGAGTAAGTCAGGGTCAGACATATAGTCACATATGCTGTCCTGAAAGCTGCAAGAGCCTGGCAAAAGCTCTGCTTTAGCTGTCACTGAGAGAAAAGAGCAGAAACACAAACTTATGCATGTACAATGATCTACACACAGACAACTTAACTGCAATGAGTCCTCACCGATCAAGCTCAGAAGATAGAAAGGAAGCATCTTCTCTTCTACGTTTTGTCCTGCAACCAATAAATCAAATTAGACTTGGTTTAGCACTAGAACTAGAGATCTAGACTGCATTCTCTCATCTTCTCCTCCTTTCAAGCTGGCAGCGTATAACTGAAACTCAGATGTGATCCTTCTGTCTGGCTGCTGGAGAAGAAAAAGGGAGGGAATTAGGAGAGGGTTTCAGTAATGTTGACCAGATTTGGAGGTTACCTTCCCTTACCTCAGAAGAGCTGACCACTTCAGCTCTAAACACACTTTCATATCGCTAATCCATAGCATCAATATCAATATGAAAAACATGTCAAAGAGAACCACAAACTCTCCAGCAGCTGGAAACCTATATCAGGCAAGAATAGGACCAAATTCCAACACCAAAACTCCAGAAACTCATAATCTCGATGCCCAGACGTCTTTAAACTGTTTTGAAAAGAAGAGGAAATGCTACACCATGATAAACATGCCCCCGTCCCAACTATTTTGTCGCAGGCATCGAATTTGAAATGAGCTCATTTAGTGGATAAAAATGTAAAATTTCTCCTTTTAAACATTTGTTATGTTCTCTATGTTTCATGCATTTCTTTTTCAACACATTTACAGGTAAATCCTAGTATTTTAAATTTGCGATTAATCATGATTAATCACAGTCCATGACTGTGATTAACGCGATTACATTTTTTAATCGGTTGACAGCACTAATAAATATATATATATATATATATATATATATATATATATATATATATATATATATATATATATATATATATATATACATATTTTTGGTGTGGTCCCCACACTTCCGCCAGGTATGAGACATAATCCTTATTATTCTTTTATCATTATTCTTTTGTTTTTATTCAGCCATTATTACCCTTAATACTGTTGTTAAAATATGCTATTTATTGCCTTTTATGTTGCTGCACAAATTAGCATTTCAGATGCACACATTCACTCAAGAAAATCACATACAGACCATATCTATCGTAATTTTGTGTTTATTATCTTATATAATCTATAGTGGCTGTTGTCATGTTTATTTCTGTTGCTTTGGCTGAAACTCACGTTGTTTATGATGTTACAACCGCCTCTCTGTTCTTAAGTTGCCAGGGATACATTCCAAGTATAATACACATTATTAAAAGGATCTATTTTAATTTTTATTTGTCTACTTTGGGCGGCCGCGATACATTATAAAAGTAGCCCAAAAAACTGCAACCCACGGCTCTGTAATTTTTCCCGCGACTGTATTTTCAAAACAGCCCACTTGTGCCGTTACCCTGGCAACACTGGTTTGCTGTACCCTCATCACACAATAATAGATAACAATAATAGATGTGCTGTCACTTTTTCTCTTGACAAGAAGTGCATTAATTCAGTCGCAGAACGTCTTTTTTTGTTAGAAACATTTTTGTGCGGGGGGGAGAGAAAGGAGACGAGCGGTGCGTAAGCAGGTCAAGTGTGAATGATAACACCTGTGTCTCATTTCAGTAATTGGCATGGAGGGATTGGATAAAAGCCACCAGAGAACAGGATGCTGGAGAGAGACAGACTGGAAACTTGAGCTGCACAAGGAGACTGTTGCCGGAGTAGGAACGATACGCTGATTTGTATTCTGAGTTATTTGCTGAATGTTTGGAAGCGCAGTGAGCGCCTCTCATTTTGGTTTGTGCAAAGAGCACGGTAAAATAAAAGTGCGTTTTTAGATATTTGCAGATTAGGAGTCTCATTAAGAAGGTCTTTGTCTCCTTCCCAGAAATCCCCCCTACATCACCTATTGAGAATTTGCTTGATTTGAACCCACATGGCAGGGGACTAATCTCAAGCATATACTCTATTATAACGTCTATAGATCCACAGAACCTGGATTATATTCGTAAAGCCTGGCAAAATGATTTGGGCACATAATTTACACATGTAGCATGGGAAGATGCTTTAAATCAGGTGCATTCCACTTCGCCCTGTGCGAGACATGGCTTAGTTCAATTTAAGGTTCTCCATAGGCTTCATTTCACTAACTTTAAACTAGCCAAGATTTACCAAAATATTAGCCCTGTATGCAGTAGGTGCTCACAATCACCTGCTACTACTGCTCATATGTTCTGGTTGTGTCCCAAGCTAGAGGAGTTTTGGAAGAAGATTTTTGAATCATATAAACAGATATATGGCATCCCGATTGACCCTGATCCCTTGATGGGCATTTTTGGTGTGGTGCCTGAGGGTATAGATCTCAGGAAAGATATCCATTCTGTAATTGCCTTCACTACACTACTAGCAAGACGTTTAATATTATTTAATTGGAAAAGGGCGGACTCCCCAACTCATGGTAGCTAAGAAATGTCTTATATTCAGTTGGAAAAGATTAAATACATGATTCGAGGTTCGAAACGTAAGTTCCTAGACAAATGGTCTCCCTTTATTAAATACTTTGAAGAGCTCCCTGGCCTTTAGGATGGAGTAGCCAGTCTCAACCTCCACCTCTTTTTTTATATATTTTTTTTCATATCATTTTATTTATTTATTTCCTTTCCTTTTCTAAAGGTCACCTATTTATTTAATATATTTAGGTTTGAGTATATATGTATGCATGTATATCTGCCTCTGTTACCAGTAATTTTAGTTCCTTTACTTTATTCCTTTATTTATTTATGTATTTATTTATTATTATTATTATTATTATTTATTTATTTTTGGTTTTTATTAATTAATTAATTTATCTTTGGATGTTGTCAGGCCTTTCACGTTAAATAATATCATATGGACTGAACAAGCATGGGACACTTTATTTGTATTAAAAAAAAATTAATTAATTAATACATTTTTTTTTTCACTGTAAACTCTGAAAATTCTGGAATGTTTTTGACTCAAGATTATGTGCCTTTTTTTTCTCTTTTTTTTTTAAGGCTGTGGTTGTGGGCGGAGGGGGGGGGGGGGCGAGAGTACTGTTTAAAATTGTAATGTAAAAACTCAATAAACAAAATATTAAGAAAATAAAATAAAATTTGCGAGTCCCAGTCACGCCGACCCTGTATTCTTCCTTCCACCCTTGAACCCCATCACATTGTTTTTTTTTTTACACACAACATCACAACATCCATTCAAAACAACAAAAAACAAAACAACAGGCATACAATCAATACTTCAAAGAGTCCAGTCAAAAGGAAGAGAGAGAGGGAGGGAAGTTTTCCAGATTTTAATAGAATTAGCCACAATGTCATGTAGAGAATTGCCGAGAGGCCGGGGAGAAGTTAGGAAGGCTCAGTACAATGGAGTGTTTTCCAAAATGCCAGTTGTGATTTATTTTTACAGTGGAATTTTATAAGAAGCAGTCCACAAAGTACAACAAAAAAAAACCATTTAATGACACATATACTGGTACTAAAAACAAGAAAAATGCTGTGAGCAGCAAAACTGGCACTAAACAATGCCTAGTGGCACATCCACCAAAACATTATCAGCACGTCTCACCTCAGACAAGTTCAAGCATTTGCACAGTACACAGAATACAACCCTCTTTCCTAAGCATGTTCAGACAATGGTTTAAATATACAAGTTTCCCACCAAACACTAGTGGGATGAACCATTATCACGGGGTGGAACCTTTCCCCGTAACCCTCATTACTGACTTCCACAGAAAAACATTACATAATAATATAACTACTGTTCAAGAACTCATTTCTGACATGCAATAATCATAATACCCACATGCATAACATACAACCAAAAACTCAAACATTTAACACCTCATAGCACTCATGTCTCCCTCCATTTTGTAAAATGGTACGTTCTGGCCATGCGCACTTTCAGAAGCCACCTCCAAAACACTGGTTCAGACCGGTAAGATCTAACATGTGCAAAAAGAATACAAACTTACACAATAAAGAAATAATTTAAAACAGCCAAAGACTCTATTATCCGTCAAAACATTAACATGTTAAACACTCGATGTTGGTACTGCCCATCCACATATACATTCAACATACAATACACAATAAATTATTCCTGCAAACAGCACACCAAATGAATTCAAAATAGCAGGCTGGCACTCTAATGATGATGTCATTGCCCTGGTTCATTATCACACACAACCGGACCAAATTTATAATTATCACCTTTTTTCCCCTGTGTCAGTAAATAACATATCTTGGAGTCTATTTGGTTTAACCTTGTCAGCTTCAATCACTCTCCATGAAACTTTCGATTGAGGATCAATCCAATTATGAAGAACCTTAAGCTGGAACGACAAATAACATAATTCAAAATTTGGTAAAGCCAGTCCTCCTGCGCCATTAGGATGTTGTGATGTATTGTGAGGGGGAACGGGGGGGAAATAATATTACCAGTCAAGACTGATGTTGCAGGTGAGTGGTATAATGTCTTAATCATAGAAATGAAATGTTCACCGAAGCCGAAACATTGCAGAACTGCCCACATATAATTCCAATCTATAGCCTGTCAAAGGCCTTTTCTGCATCAAGTGAAAAAACTGCACAAGGGCACAGATGAGAGTCTGCAAAGTCAAGAATATGAAAGAGTCGATGCATATTGTCAGACGCTTTGCGCTCCTTGATAAAACCGGTTTGGTCCTCCTTTATCAAACTACGAATTACCTTCTCCATACGAGAAGCAAAAACTTTAGCATAGACTTTTAGATCACATGGGATAAGTGATATCGTTCTGTAGCTGGAACAATCTAATGGATCTTTCCCTTTTTTAAGTATTAATGATATCAATGATGTTTTTTTTTTATCTCTATGAAATACACCATATTAAACTGCAAAATTAAATGAATTAAGCATAAGTGTCCCTATCAAAGGACACACAGACGCACGCTCCACTTCTCTTCAGCACCAGGTGTGAGTCTAACGAGCGCGGAAAGTGTACTGTGCTTGGACATTGCACACACAAAGGAAGCGCGCTGTAGCCTGTATCATTTCATATCAAACCACGAAATAATCTGTGCATGCAATGTCAATGTCGTTCCTCAATTTAAAAAACTTGACAATTCACTTAACTTATTTTTTTTTAATTATCATTTGCTTACAATTAAAAAAAAAAAGATTATTTACTTAATTTTTAGGCAACAGGTTTCCTCTAACTAATCACTTTTTACAGTGTACCAAAAAGGCGATTAAAGCTGCCACAAAACTGTGCATGCATGTAATATATGAAGCGCATTTAAGAACATGTCTCTGAAATGGTTTTCAAAACTGTTCTGGAGCAGCCCAGCACTGTCTCCCTCATCTAACACACCCGATTCAACTCATCAGCTCATTAGTAGAGACTTTCAGACCTGAAGTGAGTCAAAAAAAGTGAAGAGAGTTGAGAGAAAATATGATGCGTGTAAGATTCGCATCACGTTCAGCAGTGGAAACTCTTAAAGAAATAGCAGACAAAACAACCTAATAACCAGCTGCTTGATGTCTGTTCATCAAAGAAAAAAAAAGAGGAAATAAATAACTTTTATAGCTTTAAGGATTCATCAATATTTAATTTAGAATTTATTGTTTGATGATTTCAATTTCTTTATATTTCTGCTGAAGGGCACAGGTAAATATGACCTTTATTATAATTGGTTTATGTGAAGATTGTTTTAAGGTCACTTAAATTAGAAGTAATTTTTTAAAGTCTAATAAATGTTAAAATTGATAGCTCTCAATTATACTGTAATGCTGAATAGCTATAGTCAGTGGTTAAATATTAGGGGGAAAAGTCAGTGATACTGGCCTTCAGTCATAAAAAAAGATCCCATTAAACAAATATTAATATACTGTCTTTACATTGTTTGTACATTAATTTGAAGATTGAATGTGAAATTATTGCAATATAAAAGTATATTTTAAAAACTTTAATGTTAGGTGGGATTAATCGCGATTCATTTCATAGAAAATGTGCGATTAATTAGTTAATTTTTTTTAATCGATTGACGGCACTAATATATATATAAACTTTCAAGCAGCACTGTACATATATATATAACGCAATGGCCAATCAGGGGTGTTTAGGTTGTAATCCACGCACTCGTTGCTTTTTGTCCAGTGCCGAGTTCTATCATGCTCGTAACTTCATAAAAGAAAAAAAAAAAAAAAAAAAGTTTAATTGTGTGGTCACATTCATTGGTTAAAACGGAACTTTGTAAGATTGTGATGAATGAGTGACAGTTTTTAATAAATTTAAAGGGAGCGCTCTTTGCATGCTGTATACGATAATATATTCAGAATTTAAATAAAACTTGTTTTTCATGCTTGACAAGCGACCATATACGACATAGAGATAGCTAACTACTATATAGATCAAGATAATAATTTCAGAAGCACAGACTGATGTGATTCTGCAACCGAGCCTGGTCCAAATGCAGGATTTAGGTAAGGAAACTGTAATTCATTATTTGTATTGGCTGCCATGAAATATAAAAGCCCCCCCAAGTCGTGCGTCCTGGATCCAGGGCTCTCAAGTTATAGCAAAAGTTTGGAGTGAGATTAGGGGAGGGGCCACACAAAGGGGAGGAGTCACTCGAAGGGGAGGAGCAACTCAAATATTTGCAGCATCCAAGTTTTTGCTAGCAGTTCAATTTGACCTATTATTCATAATTGACCAACACAAATAGACATGATAACATCTGGTAAATCTGATGAAAGGCAAATTCATTCTGATAAAATATAAAGATTTAAAATGTATTGTATTTTAATATGTATTTAAAAATACAAATGTATCAGAAATAAAAAGAAATTTTGCCCCAAACGAGCCAACTGAACAGCAGTACTCAATGTACACATACAGTAGGAATACAGTACTTACCCTAAGCATGTATGTCAAGCTGTGTGTGTGTGTGTGTGTGTGTGTGTGTATGTGTGTGTGTTTTTGTGACAAATGAGGGCATAAATTTGTATTATGACAAGGGTATAACAAGGGTATTACAAGGAGAATGTGACTTTTCAGCACATGTAATGAAAAAAAAAATTAATAAAAAACCTTCATAAGCTGAAATGTGTACTCTCTCTCTCTCTCTCACACACACACACACACACACAGCTTGACATACACGTCACGCTCAGAACAATTTCTGTAATACTGTAAATTCTGTAATTTTAACTGATTTCTGTTATCATAAATTCATTCATTCTTGAGACATGGGATAAATCAGGTCCAGTCCAGCAAGTGTAACTGCTATTAGGTTTAAAAATAAAAATATTTTCAATTTTAAATGTTATGAGAGATTAATAATAGAATGTATTTAACACAATTATCACTTTCAATTTAATTCTCATTATTATACCAAATCTATGACACTTATTGTCTTCTCACTACATCTAAAACAGTGTGTCCAGAGAAGGGTTCAATCATTCATATGCTATAAAATGGATAAAAATGTTTTTTAATGATAAAAAAGACCTTGTTTTATGGAAAGCAACACTTAATATCTCATATCAAAGCTAGGTTGTTTTTCAGTGACATATGCATGTTTCATAAGGTTTCAAAGTTGTGTCCCCACTTTTTGTCAACACTGTCAGACATTCATTAAAATATAATAAAATCAGGGAATATGAGGGTCAGCTGTCACTCTAAAGGACCCCTCGCCACAATCCTCCTCTGTAGAGCACATCAGGGTCAGACAGGCTCTGGGCAGTTTTATAGTTTTAGAATATGATAAATCCTAATGTTAATATTTCCTGTGTCACAACCATGATATGTCAACACCCTCTTCCAATTTTTGAGGAAATTATTTGAAATATATAGATAATTTTATTCTCCTGAAGCAGGTCTCATTAGCATCTAGCATCAACAGAAAAAAAAACAAAATGGCTACTACATGAACTCCATTTGTTTTGTGAAAGAAATACCAAATCCTACACGTTAAAAAAAAAAAACCCTCTTTATTTATTCCTTCCCTTTCTAGCTTGTACTTATTTAAACAATGCCTGAGACTTGGTGTTACAAGCATTTTGTTTGTCTGATTGCCTCTTCAAGATGATTCGCTTTATATATTCCCCAATTGTAAGACGCTTTGGATAAAAGCGTCTCCAAAATGACTAAATGTAATGTAAATGTAAATTTGTCAACTCCGTCAGATGTCACCACCATAAGATTTTGTGTTCCAATGATATATCAAAATACTTAAATGTGACTCTTGAATAAAAGCTTTATAAACAATAACTCACTGTTTCTTGTGTTTGTTTTAATACAGTAATTGATTGATTCAATGTATTTGTCACGAATCTGGTCTGCACTTCCGTTCATTCACCACCAGAGGTCACTCGCTCACCACATGGACTTTCACACCACACATCACAATGGACTCCAATTCCCATCATCCATTACTGATCACAGCTGTCACCAATCACTCATTGCACTAATCACAGGCACACCTGATCCTACACACACACACAATCACACACTCTATTTAAGCCCTGGACTTTGTTTCCCTCTCTGCCGAGTATTGTATGCGTTTACCGCTCATCTAGCTGTAGCAGCTCTACAGAGCCCCTGTTAGTTTTCCCCTGCCTGTTTTGGATTGTGTTTTCCCGTGTTTGTTCTAGCCCGTGTTCCCTGGATTAACCCTTGCCTTGCCGTTTGGACACTGTTTGCACCCCTATTGGATTCTAGCCCGTGTTCCCTGGATTATCTCTCTGCCTTGCCCACTGGTTAATGTTCGCCGATCGTCGACCTTCGCTTGCCCTAGGATTACTCTTTGTCTTGTCCCTGCCATACCTGTTTGCCATTGCTCGATCCCGCCTGGATTTATGACCATGCCTGTAAATAAAAGCTTGCACTTGGATCCGCACGTCTCACGTCTCGTCAGCCCCGTTACAGTATTTGATATTTAAAAAGACTACAAATTCAGGTTTTTGTCACCATCGTCAGATGTGTCAACTCCGTCAGATCTGTCACCTCCATCAGATTAATATTTTGATAATATTTCATTATGATATTTTAAATTTGTTGATGAATTGTTGGTCACATGTGAAAGTGTAATCTGTCTGATTACATGAGAATGTGTTCTGAAATGTTAAAAACCTTTTGAATGCTGTTAAAGATAAAGTTGAAATTTTATTACACAGTCCAAGGTAAAAAGCACATTTTATTTAAAAAAGAGAAAAGTTGGGAGGTTGTATCAAAGCATAGCTCAGTAGCTTAGTGGGCTACATATAAGATACATAAATGTAGTTTAATTTGTCCGAGTACAAGGTTTTATTTCTTCAATTTTGCACCCTGTTTTGTCCCACCTCTCAAGAATGACTGAATTAATACATGATCTTCTAATGTTTGAAACGATTTGGTGTTTAAATGGGGTTCTTTGTGAAGTAGTGGAAGAAGAGCTGTGTTTTTCTGTTGAGGTAATTTAGGCTTGTGCAAGATGGATGGTTGATTCTGGATGATCATGCGTCTCATGGTGAATGCTTGAGACTTGCGAGCCCTTTAGATCCCTGGGTAACGCTTTAGATTACAACCCGCAAAGAACTACTTAAGTATACTGAATTTACAGTGTACGTTTCTGTAATTATAATGTACCTATAAAGAACGTATATGTGTAGGTATAAGGAAACAGTGCGTTACGTTTGTGTAATAAGGGGGTAACAACCAGATATGCAACCTGCAAAGAACTGCGTAAGTAAACTGAAATTACAGTGTAACTTTTTTTGTAACTATAGTGTACCTCCGTGTAGGTATACGGGAATAATATGGTGACGTTTGGGGAATAAAGGGGTAACAACCCCTAAAATTACTAAATATTTTGAACTAAGGGGTACCTATTCTAATATGGTATGGCCTAAACAAACTTATGTTTGTGAGTGATTCAGAAAGATGATTCTTTTTATAACTTACTGGTATTTTATTATAGGTCTAGGTATTTTTAACCATTCTATTATTAAAGGAAACATGATGGAGATTACTGAACAACAAAACTGGACATCTAGTGAAATGAGTTAACGAGATTCAGCTATGATTTATAATTTACAAGTCAGCTTACTTTATGAAAGCTTATTCGTCGATCTCAGCAACATCCCAACACCACTATCGCCAAATAACTTACATGATATACCATCAAGGTTCAGTGCAGCTTAAAACAAGCTTACCTCTTTCCAGCTGTTCGCAGGAAAAAAAAAAAAGACAACAACAAAAAACAACAACATGATACAACATTTGTATTTCAGTGGATGTATACGGAGCCCTTTAAAGGACATTGTGGTGGGAAAAATTCGGGGTGAGTGGAAAAAAATTCAGGGTGGGAGAAAAAAATATTTTTCAAATGTTTTCCGTTCCCTCGCAAAACCATTTGAGTTCGGACAAACTCTTCCTGTTTACTTTACAGCTTGCAGTGGTTACAGCTGGTATGTTCACTACGGAGCCCTTTAAAGGACATTGTGGTTGGAAAAATTCGGGGTGAGTGGAAAAAATTCAGGGTGGGAGGAAAAAATTATTTTCAAATATTTTACGCTCTCTCGCAAAACCATTTGAGTTCGGACAAACTCTTCCTGTTTACTTTACAGCTTGCAGTGGTTACAGCTGATATGTTCACAATGGAGCGGTTCATAGAGTTTAATTTTGAACTTGGACTCAAAGTAATACAGTCAGTGCTTATTTCAAGGCACGGTTTTGGGACATAATAAAATGCTTAACGTGGCTTAATGTTTTAAAACAGTGACATTGGAGGACTAAATTCGATAATAATAAAAACGGATAAAAATGATTAGGCTAACATTAATAACCTTATTAATAATATTACTATTAATAAAGCAGAACATGAACGCAACGCCCTGCACTTTACAGTCCAATTTATACTTCTGCGTCAGACCTACGCCGTACCCTTACAAAAAAAATACTGCAGTTTTTAAAAAAAGTAATACTGCAGTTTTTGTTACATGTAGAAAAATGCAGTTTTTTGGACACGAAAAAACTGTATTATTGCCGTTTTACTGCAATACATCTGAAGTACTATTGAAATACAACTGCAGGAGAGCTATAGTATTACTAACAAACAACTGCAATAGAACCACAGTATTACTGCAATACAGTGGAAGTAGTACTACAATTATACTGCAATAAATCTGCAGTAGTACTGCAATATATAATACAACTTCAATACTACCTGTCACGAATCCTGTCCCTGCACTTCTGTTCATTCACCACCAGAGGTCACTCGCTCACCACATTGACTCTCACACCATACTTCACACTGGACTTCATTTCCAATCATTCACTGCACCGATTGCACACAAGGCTGATTGCACTAATCACACACACACCTGATCCTACGCAAACACTGATTACATGCCTTATATAAACCCTGGACTTTCTTTCCCTCTCGGGCGAGTATTGTATGCACATATCAACAATCGACTTCAACACTGGTATATCTTTATATATAAGGCTATCTTAGGTCTACTTCCATCCTATCTTCTGACCTACATCAGTGTAAATAATATCGGGACTTACAATCTTCGTTCCCAGGATTTTTTCCGTTTGTCTGTCCCAAAGGTTAGAACTGAGCTTGGAAAAAAGGCGTTTAAGTATTCTGCTCCCTCTACATGGAACAAGCTACAGAAATCCATGAAACTCAATAAGTTGGTCTCATTGGTCGCTTTTAAAAGGATGTTAACTGACTTCACATGTTTTGCCTGATGTGTTAAGGATTGTGGTTGACTTCAAAGGGTTTGTTATTTTAGTTGTTTTATGTTATTATTATTTCTGTGTATTTTATGTTTGTATGTATGTATGGTTGTACTGCTGCCTGTCTTGGCCAGGACACTCTTGAAAAAGAGATTTTTAATCTCAATGAGTTTTATCCTGGTTAAATAAAGGTAAAATAAATAAATAAAAATATCCCTCTCCTAGCGATAGCTACTCTACGAAGCCCATGTAGTTTTCTTAGCCTTGCCTTGCCTGTGTTTTATTCTAGCCTGTGTTTCCTAGTGGTGGGCAAAGCGAGGCTTCGTTAAACACTGAAGCAGTTGAAGCAAATGTGTCGAGGCTTCGAAACATTTCGACACCCGTCTCTACGGTGACACCTAGTGGTCACTTTCAAGTATTGCTCTGAAACAGCGTCGACAAAGAAATAGTTAAGCGAATTATACGAAACGATTTATAACCTATGTTGTGTTAAGCCATCCACTAAGTGATTTGGGGGAGTGGTTAGTGTGTTCGACTGGAATGCTGTCACCTTGGGTTTGAATCCTGCCATCCCTAATTTCCCCTCCGAGCATTTAATAATCACTCCACTCCGTGCTCACTGATATCAGAAACACCGCTCCGCAGTCATCTTGACAAAATAATTAAAATGTGATTTTTTATTGTTCTGTTCTTGTAATGTGTTGAGACATCAGTCTAACCTCTGAATTAACTCTTTGTGAATAAGTAAGTGTTATTTTGGTAATGAAAAATATACAATAAAGTACATCAAGACACTTTTTTTACATATAAAGATTTTTATTTAAAAATATTAATTGTTCTGCTGTTGATGGACTTAGCCTACTTCTTTTTTTACATGTAATTTCTCCAGCCTTTGAAAAAATCCTCTCACAAAAACCCACGAAGTGAAGATGCGTTAACTCCACTTTTCTACTTTGTGGGAGTTAGGTTGAGACAGATTGTGTGATTTGTTACCGACCCTGTCAATCAAACGCAGATTCGGCAGGTATGCCAAGTCTCAAAACACTTGTGACAAGCCCTGATGCTTCGATTGCCTTAGTCACGTGACATGGGTGTTTCGAATCGCCTTAGTCACGTGACATGGGTGTTTCGAATCACGCTTCGGAGCAGTGTTTCGAAACATCTGTGCTTCGGGATCTCGACACCATGTCGAAACGTCAGTTTCGCGTCAGCCATCACTAGTGTTTCCTGGATTAACCCTTTCTGTGCCATTCCGTGTTTCTGTTCAGTTCCTGTATTGTCCTGCGTTTTTCACTCCCCTAGTGTTAGCTGCTTTACGGAACGTTTGTTGTTTTCTAGTCTGTGTTCCCAGTATTTACCCGTCTCACTGTTCGGACTCTGTTTATTCCCTTGACTGGATTATAGCCCGTGTACCTGGATTATCTTTCTGCCTTGCCCTATTGGATACTGTTTGCCCATCGTCGACCTTCGCTTGCCCTAGGATTACTCTTTGTCTTGTTCCTGCCATACCTGTTTGCCATTGTTTCGACCCTGCCTGTATATATGACCATGCTTTTAAATAAAAGCTTGCACTTGGATCCGCACGTCAGCCACGTTACACTACCAAAGTGCTATTGCATAATTATTGCTAATAAAATGCTGTGCAGTAACACTGAAATACAACCAGAATATTCAGAATAACAAGTTTGATTTGCACACATCTGCAATATAATGAATTAAGGTACAAAACAACAGTGAATGTCTCAAACAGCAAAGCAACACTAAATGATTTTACTTTTTTTTTAAACTTAAAATAACAGGCTGAGAGTTACACTAAATGTATTTAGTGAGAGCTTCGTGTATTTAGTGTACCCGCTTACACTAAATGTAGAGACTAAATGTATTTAGTGTACCCGCTTCGGATGTTATCACTCTATTCAATAAGCGTTATCAGTGGATATCAGGTCATAGATATGGGCCAGAAGAGGTATGCTGCGCCTACTGGTAGGCTCAGAAGGCTGTCATCATTGATCCACATGGTTAATCCCCACACGCATGTATGAAGGTGAAGTTACCACTGGAGTACCAGCAGGGGCGATCGTTTCCCCAATGCCAACAACTGCACACGGACCAAAGACCAGCAAAACAGCACATTAAAAGATGGATTTAGATGACTTCAGCACACATATACAGGCACCTTCTCATAAAATACTCCATGTTCCGTGTTTATGAATGAAGTTATTAATTTAAAATTTGCCTATGATGGGAAAGGGATCATGTAAAAAGTCCACACATTTACCGTATTCTTACCATAGTAACTGTCGCTCGACCATGTCATGTGTAGTCGAGCAACCACGAAATATACCATGCTTCTCCCACCTTATCCGTAGTTTTACTGTGGTATTTGTATTTAAAGCACAATAACTTACATATTTACTATGAGTTTACCTCAGTAACCCGTAGTTTTACAGTGATATTTGTAGTTAAAGCACAATAACTTACATATTTACTATGAGTTTACCTCAGTAACCCGTAGTTTTACTGTGGCATTTGTATTTAAAGCACACTAACCTCGATATGTGCTATGAGTTTACCTCAGTAACCCGTAGTTTTACTGTGGCATTTGTATTTAAAGCACACTAACCTCGATATGTGCTATGAGTTTACCTCAGTAACCCGTAGTTTTACTGTGGCATTTGTATTTAAAGCACACTAACCTCGATATGTGCTATGAGTTTACCTCAGTAACCCGTAGTTTTACTGTGGAATTTGAAGTTAAAGCACAATAACCTCTAACCGTAGTTTTACTGTGGTATTTGTAGTTAAAGCCCAGTAACAACAATACTTACCATGCCTTTAATATGTTTTTGTGAAGTAATTGTAATTCAAATTTTTTTTGCAGTTATGTCAGATCACATACTCCAGCAGCTCTTTTAAGAACCCATCTCTTGTAAAGGTTCTCTCTCTCTCTCTCTCTCTCTCTCTCTCTCTCTCTCTCTCTCTGCTTTTCCTTTCCTATTTTTCCAAACTAATCTGTAATTCATTTACACATATTTTGCTCGCTCTCTTTCTGTGGTTCATCATGGCATATTTTTAAAACATAGCATCAAATTTTGACCAATTCTTTCAGAAAGCTGCTGGAATTAACAGGGAACTTGAACTCGAAGCTCTCGATGCTGATCTTGAAGAAGCTGTCAAGGAGGCTGAACAAGTCCTTCAAAGGTTCAGCCCTTCACAGGTTTTTTTGAACACTTTCAGTAACCGATTTGGTTTAATGAACACAACTTTATATTATGTGTTGATAACATCTTTCCTTATAGTCCTTCCTCTCAAATATTTTGCTCACAGATCATTTTTAACACACTGTCTCAACATGTATATATTTCTCTTCATTTCAGCTGAGAGGGAAGACCAAAGCAAGGCCTGTCATGGGATTTGAATTTGGCTGTATTGTGCGTTTACGGAGAAGACCAAAAGCTGCAAAGGCAAACATTTCCAATGGTATGTCTGTGTTGGTCTGAGCACCTTGACTATTTGTAAAGCAATTGATGTTTCTTTAACTTTGGTTTACATACCCCACGGCCCCGTCAGGAAGAACCCTCAACAAAGTGTCATGTTGAAGGAGTAATAATTCATACAATTTACTAAATCAGCAAATTAATATGATATTGTACAAACCTACTCATACAAAATTCTACAACTTTTACTCCTACTGCTGTCATTGGCCTTTGCCTCAACTCTCATGCAGATTGTGCCCATTGTAAGTAGTCAGACTGTTTATATCATAAAGTTTTTATTAACTCCAATGTATTCTTTATTAACCTTTACAAACTGGCAGTTACAGTATGTTGTCTGTTATTTTTTATTGTCAATGTTTTTATTGTTCATCATGTGATAAATAATTTTTCTTCCGGTCTTGCAGGATTTCTCACAGATTACTTAGTCGTTCTCCATCAGTTCTCCACAATATCAGCCCTACCAAAAGCTTCCACATCTATCTATCTATCTCTCTCTCTCTCTCTCTCTCTCTCTCTCTCTCTCTCTCTCTCTCTCTCTCTCTCTCTCTCTCTCTCTCTCGGCACCTCTGCTCTCAGCCCTGACCCAAAGCCCATCACAAGCAGCTTTTAAATAATAACATATATAGAAGGTGCACAGTGTCATTCACACAAACACTAAACACCATCATGGTGAGACTCATTAAACAGTAAGATTTGTCGTGTAAAGTGTCTTCAGCTCACCAAGCCTGCATTAATTTTATCCAAATTACAGCAAAAACAGTACATTATATTTATTATAATATATAGGCCTACATATTTTTACTATTCAAAATAAATAAAGCATATAACTATCCTCACGTCGTGCATCATATTTCAAAATGTTGCACTCGATTTTACACATTTTATTCTGGAGTTATAGTTTGGGAAAGTTCAACTATTAATTGCGTTCAACTTTGTCACAACAACACATTATAGAATGCCAATAAGAAACATTACTTACTCGGTATAAAGTATTTCCTCCTCCTCCGGCTCCAGCCGCGCTCGCGTTCGGTTTGTGAGGTAAACAAAGCTTTTTCCTCTCGGCGCGTCTTCTGGCAGTAAATATAAAGCTTTTTCCTCTCAGCGCATTTCTGAGGTAAGTTAAATACAATGCTTTTTCCTCTCAGCGCGTTTCTGAGGTAAATGCAAGGCTTTTTCCTCTCAGCGCATTTCTGAGGTAAGTTAAATACAATGCTTTTTCCTCTCAGCGCGTTTCTGAGGTAAATGCAAGGCTTTTTCCTCTCAGCGCGTTTCTGAGGTAAGTTAAATACAAGGCTTTTTACTCTCAGGGCGTTTCTGAGGTAAATACAAGGCTTATTCCTCACAGCCTGTTCTTCCAAAACTGAAAAGTATCCGAGATGAATACGTTGCTGGTTTGTTTACAGCGGTGTGGGCGTTTACATGCCGCGTGGCTCGCGTGGAGGTTTGTAATAACAAAAGCGCTAGCGGCGCGTGGGCGTGACCTAATTAGAGATAATGAGACCAGACGGAAAAACTGGACATGTCCTTGGTTTCATACGGATTACTTTATCACAGAATGTTTGTTTTCGGTAAGACTTACTTCATTTGAGAGTATACATATCAATCTTTCTATAGATATATTTCTCATGTCTCTGTGTTGAGTATTTGCTGAGTTACAGTTCATTTTAGTGATATGTTTCAAAACGCAGTTCGCGGAGACGGAGAAGACAGAGAGCGCACCCTGTTTGTTTTCTTCATTCTTCAAAAGCACAAAGTTTAGTTGTTATTATGAGTGTATACAAATAAAAGTAGACCCCTTACATATTCGAATGGTGTATTGCTCTTATCTGTACGATCAAAAATGGCAGAGTAATTCAAGCTCATTTCAGCCTTATCAGGAAAATCTGCCTCAAAACGCATATATGCGTTTGTCGACCCCAGAGGGTTAAGGTAGGCTATCCACCTTTTTCTTCAATGCGGAAGTATGCCTATGGGTGAGACTTCCGGTTCATTAACCGCTATAGGTAAATGACGAGGAGAATAACAACGTGCAGTAAACGTTAAACCTTTTTGCACTACAAACCAATGTGTTCATGATTAAGATAATACATTAAAATAATATGATAAGACACACTAATTTTCAATATCAAGCAGCAAAACTAACTGTTTTGTACAGTGAAAAAGCTTAGGCTACGTGCAGGGCGTTGCGTTCATATTCTGGGCTATTCTGCTTAGTAATATTATTAAGGTTATTAATATTAGCCTAATAATTTTATCAGCTTTTATTATTATCAAATTTGGTCCTCCAAGTCACTGTTTTAAAACATTAAGCCACATTAAGCGTTTTATTATGTCCCAAAACCGTTCCTTGAACTAAGCACTGACTTAATTTATTTGAGTTCGAAATAAAACTCTATGAACCGCTCCATTGTGAACATACGAGCTGTAACCACTGCAAGCTGTAAAGTAAACAGGAAGAGTTTGTCCGAACTCAAATGGTTTTGCGAGGGAACGCAAAACATTTGAAAATTATTTTTTCCTCCCACCCTGAATTTTTCCCACCACAATGTCCTTTAAAGGGCTCCGTATGAGTCACTATGAACTGGTTTTATATGGAAATGAGCTGCACAAAGATTTTTCAAAATTTCTCCTTTTCAGCTCCACAAATTAAAATAAATAAATAAATAAAATAACAGCATACAGGTTTGAAAGGACATGCGATTTGGAAAATAATAAACAATTCCTTCAACGTGTCCTATACCATCATGTAAAAAGCCTATATACTGTAGAACAACTGAAAAATAAGATAAAAATTAAATTAAAACTCTTAAAATAAATAAATAAATACATTTATTAAAACACATGGCAAGTGCTTAGAAATGCAATATTTGTATTTATGATGATTTTTATGTGGTTAAATAAAAACTATTATTTTTATTTATTTTATTTAATCCAAAAACTTTTAAATCACTCCAAAAATGTCATATGGCACAACCATCAAAAAACGCAATGACATGTTTTTCTTACACCTTGAATACATACTCATACATACTTGATACTCACCTTAATTATTATTTACAAATACATTTTAAAATACTTTCAAAGTACACTCTCAGAAATAAAGGTACAAAAGCTGTCACTGGGGCGTGTACCTAAAGGTACCTAAAGGGTCCATTTTGCTACCTTAAATGTACATATTGGTACTTAAAGTGTACATATTTGAACCTAATAGGTACAGAAGTGTACCTTTTGAAAAGGTACCGCCCCAGTGACAGCTTTTGTACCTTTATTTCTGAGAGTGTAGTGCTGTCAAACAAGTAGGCCTAGTCATGATTAATCACATCCAAAGTAAAAGTTTTTGTACATAATATATGTGTGTGTACTGTGTATATTTATTATGTATATATAAGTATACACACATGCATGTATACATTTAAAAAAATATGTTATATTTATGTATTAAATATATTTATATTTAATATCAATTATATGAATATAAACATAGACATGTAAATATTTTTTAGGTATATACTGTATTGTGTGTGTGTATATACAGTACATAATAAATATACACAGTACACACACATATATTATGTAAACAAAAACTTTTATTATGGATGCGATTAATCACGATTAGTTGCGATTAACTGCAATTAGGAATTGTGATTAATCTTTTTTGCCATCACCTGACCAATTAATACTAGCACTTACCTATTCTATTCTATTCTGTTCTATTCATTTTGGTCTAATTTATTTATTTTAAAAAAACAACCTTGCTATCTGCACTGTGCTAGACTAACCGCTAGATCGACATATATTGTTGCTCTCTCGTTGGTCTGTTTGCTTCTACTTTGTAAGTCGCTTTGGATAAAAGCGTCTGCCAAATGACTAAATGTAAATGTAATAAATAAAAGTAAAAGTCTTTTTATGATTATAATGAATTATTCATACATAACATAACATATAACAGAAATTAACAATGTGGTGGAGTTGTACCATATGACATCTTACAGTCTGAACTAAACTTGTCTTGTCATCACATGTTTCTGCACATTGGTTGCACCACATGACTTTTTGTTGGTCACACCACATGACTTTGATTTTGCTGGCAAACATTTTAAACTGCTTCACTGCCTGCCAACAGTATTTATTTAATAATAAAATAATTTAAAAAATGATAAATATAAAAAGTATGCTAAACTACTCAATACCATTTTGCTTTCAAGAATGCACAAATTTCAAGGTTTTTTATTTTTCTTCATTATGATATCAGGACAGATGCACTGTGATAACATTTTAAATATACTGAAATAAAATTTAATTCAGAAATTAAGAACATGTTCATTACAAAAGATGTGTATAAAAGACATTGTGTTTATAAATTGCATTTTTATGTTTTTTTTTCCCCCTAATAAATAAATAGATGTGGCCATTGACCCATAAAAAGACACAAATATTGAGATCATCCACTCATTTGATGGCGACCTTGGCATCAAATGATTCATAAAGCAATGCATTCATTGACATGCTGCTGAAACTCACCAGAAGGGTCGAGGGTCCAGCTGAGAAAGTCAGGGTCAGACATATAGTCACATATGCTGTCCTGAAAGCTGCAGGAGCCTGGCAAAAGCTCTGCTTTAGCTGTCACTGAGAGAAAAGAGCAGAAACACACACAATGATCTACTCACAGACAACTTAACTGCAATGAGTCCTCACCAATCAGACTCAGAAGATAGAAAAGAAGCATTTTCTCTCCTACATTTTGTCCTGCAACCAATAAATCAAATTAGACCTGGTTTAGCACTAGAACTAGAGATCTAGACTTCATTCTCTCATCTTCTCCTTCTTTCAAGCTGGCAGCGTTTAACCGAAGCTCAGATGCAATCCTTCTGTCTGGCTGCTGGAGAAGAAAAAGGGAGGGAATTAGGAGAAGGTTTCAGTAATGTTGACCAGATTCGGAGGTTATACCGTCCCTTACCTCAGAAGAGCTGACCAATTCAGCTCTAAACACACTTTCATATCGCTAATCCATAGCATCAATATCACTTTCATCAGCTGGATATTTAGATCAGATCCATATGGAGCAGATCTTTGTATTTTCTCTTCAAATTTGTGTAACATCTTGAAATCAGACAGAGGGTTGTAAAGTATTTCCACTATGGTACTGTGCCATCTGGAGCATCAAAATATCTCTTGCTTCTTGTTTTATTCAGGCAAGGATCCAGTAAGAACTGTGTGTTCTGGTTATGAAACATTTGTTGATGATGTGAGCACATCTGCATTTTACTTAAGTTCATATGAGACATAGATATTCTGTCAACTTTGACTCCAGAAGTGATAAAGTCAGTTAGAATATAGCCACACACTTTTTTTGGCAGAATTATTTCTATAGTATTTGTTCCATTCTTTTTCTCCATAAAAGGTTTTCACATTAATTAATAAATTGCGTTTTTCTGACTAGTCATTTGAATTGTGTAAACTTCATGAGCTTAATACTGTACTCATAATAGTTTTCTATAAAATTATTTTAATTATTACAGGCAACATCCTGAGTGTATAAAGTCTGATTGTCACCACTCTCAATGTATTCGCCATGTTAAATACAATAAAAGCTATTAACCAAGTTAACTTTTAATTTTCCTTTGCTTTTGGTGCAACTGGAAATTTCAAATATTTTGTAAAAATATTGAAAATTTGAATTTTTATTTGAAGAAAAAGTATATAATTCCTTTTCGAAGACTCTCCGGATTACAAGCTGAGGAAGACAAGGTGTTACAAGAATGTTACAAGACATCTGAATTATAGATTGTGGGACAGTTTTGATGATGTTACTGTACTGTTTTCTGTCAAAAAAATTAAATTTGGAACAAAAAGTTTCGAAAGACATATGTCCGGTATTATCTAATACATCACAGGCCATATTCCTTTCTCCCATAGAGATTTGTTCCTAAATACAACATATCTACAGTTCCATAAAGAGACATTATAGGGACTGAAATTATGCTTAAAGATCAATATCCAATAAAGTAAAACTTGTTGATGAAACACTGATAACTTAACAGGGAGTTTTTTAAAGTCATAATTACATCCAAGGAAAAAATCTATACCTGCTAATTTCATAAATATTTGGCTGGGGATATGAAACCAAAAACTATTTTCATTTTTCAAAAAGGATCTCAGCCAATTTGTTTTAATAGTACCACTGATCTATAATAGAGAACATTATATATAGATCAGTGAATAGTACCGTTAATACATTTAATGTCAAGGGCTTTTGGCCCTCCTTCATATTCTTTGACCAACATTAATTTTCTAATCTAGTGTGTTTTTCTTTTTCAGATAAAACTTTAAATTTCTTAATGGAAGCCTCCTAGAGAATTTTTAAGATGTCGATTTGGTCTTGATGTTAGCAACTGTTTATTTTGTGTTGATCAAATTGAAACTACAGAACATCATTTTTGTTATTGTAAATTTGCCTGTGCGTTTTGGGAAGATTTGCATTATTTTCTAAATTTGAAGATTTACCTGTTTTAACAAAGGAAAATGCATTATTTGGTTTATTTTTGAAAGATGAAACACATGACTTAGCAACTAACACAATTATTGCTCTTGTTGGGAAGTTCTTTTTGCATAAAAACAGATTCCTGAAAATTCTTCAAAATTTCTATATATTTCACAAGGAAATATGTCATTACTTTTTGTTGCTGCACCTAATGAAGAAAAAGAATGCCTTAAACCTCTGTAATTT
This sequence comes from Acrossocheilus fasciatus, assembly GCA_036784905.1. Classification (NCBI taxonomy): domain Eukaryota; kingdom Metazoa; phylum Chordata; class Actinopteri; order Cypriniformes; family Cyprinidae; genus Acrossocheilus; species Acrossocheilus fasciatus. Next base: position 20,815,790 of record CM071947.1, on the reverse strand, counting down.
TATAAAGAATCTTAAACTTGCTGAAAACCCCTAGTTGTTGTTTTTTTCTTTTCCATAATCCTTTTTTCCTTATCTTATGTTATGATGTTTGTCTGTTGTCTGATTAAGAAATTTTGCATTTTAAATGATGTAGTCGCAGTGAGATTAGATGCACATCTTCCACTCTTTAAAAACAGCGAGGAATCAGGAATCAGAGTCGATTCCAAAAACAGCTCTAAGTGATGCACAAGTTGCTTTATTTTTGTTGGCCAGGTTATGGAATTAATTATTGAGTAAACTGCTTTAAAACTCGCTAGTATCAGTGTGATTTACATAAAACTCAAATAATTTTTTTTACATGAAATGTGGTAAATGACATCGCAGCCTTAGTGGTATCGGTAGCTACAACCCAACATAGATAACATAACAAATGTTTAAACTGAGAAATTGATATAGGTTTCCAGCTGCTGAAGAGTTCATGGTCATCTTTGACGTATTTTTCATTTAATAATGCGCCAAATGTTCTCTATAGGTCGAAAGATCTGGACTGCAGGCAGGCCAATTCAGAACCCGGACTCTTCTACTATGAAGCCATGCTGTTGTAATAGCTGCAGTATGTGGTTTTGCATTGTCCTGCTGAAATACACAAGGCCTTCCCTGAAATAGACGTCATCTGGAGGGGAGCATATGTTGCTCTAAAACCTTTATATACCTTTCAGCATTCATAGTGCCTTCCAAAACATGCAAGCTGCCCATACCGTATGCACTTATTCACCCCCATACCATCAGAGATGCTGGCTTTTGAACTGAATGCTGATGACATGCTGGGAGGTCTCCCTCCTCTTTAGCCCGGAGGACACGGCATCCGTGATTTCCAACAAGAATGTCAAATTTGGACTCGTCTGACCATAGAACACTTTTCCACTTTGAAACAGTCCATTTTAAATGAACCTTGGCCCACAGGACACGAAGGCGCTTCTGGACCATGTTCACATATGGCTTTCTTTTTTGCATGATAGAGCTTTAGTTGGCATCTGCAGATGGCACGGCGGATTGTGTTTACCGGCAGTAGTTTCTGGAAGTATTCCTGGGCCCATTTAGTAATGTCAATGACAGAATCATGCCAATGAGTGATGCAGTGTCGTCTGAGGGCCCGAAGAAGGTCTTCAGCCTTGTCCCTTACGCACAGAGATTTCTCCTGTTTCTCTGAATCTTTTGATGATGTTATGCACTGTACAGTAGATGATGAGATATGCAAAGCCTTTGCAAGGAAAGTTGTTTTTAAAGTATTCCACAATCTTTTTATGCACTCTTTCACAGATTGGAGAGCCTCTGCCCATCTTTACTTCTGAGAGACTTTGCCTCTCAAAGACATCCCTTTTATGTTACAGACCTGATGTCAAATAACTTAATTAGTTGCTAAATGTTCTCCCAGCTGAATCTTTTCAAAATGTCTTGCTTTTTCAGCCCTTTGTTGCCCCTGTGCCTGTGGCAGGCATCAAATTTAAAATGAGCTCATTTAGTGGATAAAATTGTAAAATTTCTCCGTTTAAACATTTGTTAAGTTATCAATGTTCTATTGTGAATAAAATATTGGCTCATGTGATCTGAAATGTCTTTTAGTTCTCATTTTTTTCAAATTTAAAAAAGCGTCCCAACATTTCTGGAATTCGGGTTGTACATAAAGAGCAGCGATGCTAACTGAATGTATTTTTATTTAAGAGTTTAAATCCTCTGAAATTAATCACAGCATTGCTAACATTTGTTTAAATCAAAAAGCATCAAATCGGGACTAAAACAAAGGTATATAGGGCTACTTAATAGTTTATGAACTTTAAACACATGAAACATTGCATATAATCCAGTCAACAAAAGCGTTACACCATGAAGCTATTGATTATTTTTGCTTATTAAAAATGTTAAATATATAGCAATATCTAAAATAAATGAGGGCACAAATATTAACTTGATTATGTTGTTTGCAATGCTTCTGTGGGAGGCTGTGGAGTATGGAAGCATATTTTGAAGTGATTTCTGTTTCCATGGTAACACCACCCTCTCTGATTGGTCAATCACTTTTTGGGTGATTATGGGTGATGTAGTTCTTAATCAGGAATTTGGCTATTAAACACAATTAAAAAAAAGAAGAAAAAAAGTCTAATTTAAACCTCATTCACAAAATTGTGCAGGAAAACAGTGAGCATAGTTTACACTGCCTGTGTTTCATATAACTATAATTTATCCACATTATAGTTACTACACATTTTTGGCTCTCTTTTCTTCAAAATGGTAGACATTTTCAGAAAGTGGGGAAACAGATTAATATTGGAAAGATCTGGAGTGATTTGTGTCATGCATGCCTTTAACAGCACAGAATATATCACATCGAAGTCATTCCTGATAACAGACTTTCACATTTCACCACTTTACAAAGAAAATATATTTGAGAATATCACTGAGCATCTGTCACATGCCAAACAGTCCATTATATTGCAAAATAAATTTATTTAATTTATTAGAAATATCATGACAGAGCACATAATTGACAAAATAAATTACAAAATATAGGGTTTATTAAATGGTATTTCTAAAATGCATTTTTAATGTTGTGATAATTATTGTGTGGCTGTGATGTTACTGAGAGGCTGAAAATTACTAAGGCTGAAAATGTAAAAAAATAATAAAACTTTTTTTTTTACTGTACAGTTATTCAGTATTAGGTGATCTTTTTAAATTGTGTGCTCTGTTGTTAAATTTCGGTTTACAGAATTTCGGTTTACAGAACCTTTTCTTTTTTTTTAAATTTAATTTAACCTTTCTCTAATTTTTTCAAGAAGTGTGTTGATTCATTCACACACTCTTAATCAATTAGGGGATGAAGTCACACCGTTGGATGTTATGTGCCAAACCATAAATGATTACAGGCTGAAGTCACACAATGTGGTTGACAGACAATGTTTTGTAAGATGATAATATATAATGCTGGCAGAATGTGACACGGGGCCAGTGGAGGCTGGATGTTGTGTTATCTGAACTCATTGGGAAGGGCTGCATTCTTGACCATATGAAGAAATTTCCCAGGGGAGTCCCGGGAACTAAACTGAATACGCAATCGCTGATTTCAGAATTGACATTTGTTTCAAATTAGGTCCAGGTTTTGTGTTCCTCCCTTTGCATACACATGATACATTATACTTGAGCAAATACCTGAGCAAATGTAGGCTCTTTTGCGTGACAAGACCTGTCGTGGCTAACAGGCAGATGTCTTTACAGTGTGAGTTGAACTTGTGGTCAAATAAAGTAAATACAGTAAATGATAAAGAAAATCTGTGTTCCTCATGCAAACCAGAATCCTCATGTGAAACTAGTAGGGGCTATAAACTTAGCAATATCTGAAGAAAAATATCAGAAGGTAAGCTATTAAAAAGTATAATATACTAAACAAAACCAACAACATGCCTTTTTGTGTGACAGAAAATAAATACGGAATAAATATTTAATTATTATTATTATTATTATCTATTATATAGACATAGGAAAACTCCATTTAACATTTTTATCCAGTATTGTTTAATAGTGCCACCTGCTGCATACTTCATACCATAAACAAAATAAAATATTTGCATTCCAGCTACAGTACTGAAAGGATAAGTGAATCCTTAAACTATCAATAATTTATTGATTTAAGTATATGCATGTTCTTTCTGACATTTAGGCATTATTTATAGGCTTTCCCAGAATAGCATAAAAGTGCTATTACCAATTTATTTGTATGTATAAAATACATTGTTAGTATTTTGAGATTTATTTAAATCATTATGCAAAGCCACAGACTACATTTTGAATAAAACATAATTAAAAATAAATATATATGAATTTATTAGATTAACATATACATTTACATTTAGATACTTTATATAAACCGACATTTTTTTCTTTACTCAATTTATAAATAATCGTGTGTTTTACATATCCACATATTGGACCAATAAGATTTTAGATTTCACTGTGGGCGGGGCTACCCAGCGCGACGCGACTGAAATAAAAATGAAGCGACCGACCGAATGTAGTTCGGTTAAATTGAGTTTGTCACTCAGTGCTCACATCCCTTACACAGAATATTAAATTCTGAGTCAGGAGTTCTTATAGAGAAAATAACCTCTGAACATATTAATATGCGCAAAGGAAGTGTCACTGACTGAAAAGCACAAGACAGATGGTGCGATGTGTCGCGGGATGGTTTGGGGGCAGGGAGGGTATTTACTGCCGTATAATCCGCTCTGATGTCACTGTGTGAAGAAGGAGGGGTCTGGGATCCGCTCGCTTAATCCCAGTGTGTCGAGAAGAACAACCGACGAAGATGAAGGCAAGCCGACGAGCTCTTCTTCATCGCTTGTGTTGATAACAGGTGAGTGTAAGGGATGCTACAGCAAGCAGCTGGTTAGTCCGGCGGTGTGTCGTGTTTCACCGGAGCTGCACCTGCTGATGTTCACCGGGGAGGGATGTGTTTGTCTCAGCGCAGGCCCGTTACCTTACCAAATAACACGCTTTTAACTTTATTACCGGGGGAAAGTTTCCAGATTGCACCGGTAATCATATTTTGGTGTTTTATTGCGTGCGTAATTGAAAATATGAGTAGTTTTTAGTGTTCGAGGCGCCGAGATGTGCAGATGGTAGCGGTGTCCACCTGTACGTGACTGCAGCAGTGAATAAATACATCGACAATAGTGACATTCGCTCAGATACAATATAACCAATGCGGTTTCGCGTTAAGGCTGTTGGATTTTGCTTATTTAGGGGATTTCTTTGATATTAAGAGGAGTAAGAGGCAAAATGTTTGTTATGCTGATGTAAAAATGCCACAATAATATCTGTTTTTTGAACATATGCAGTGAAACAGATTTGACCGAACATTATATGTAATCTTGTGTTGGAAACTATTCACTGTTATCGGGGAAACAAATAACACACTTTTAATTGATGATATCTATACATTCAACAAGACTTGCATGTATTTTAAAATATTGCAAACAAGATACAGGTTACCTTTACAGTGAAATTAGTGAAAGTTTTCCAAAAATCCTCTCCTGGTGCATCACATTTGATTATATTTACGTTCATTTATGATGTTTTGTTTTACATTTAAATTGTTTAATTCATCTTTCTATCATCTTTATTTTTATGTTTATTTATTAGCTGTTTACCACCTGTATTGTTGAGGTAGTTCAGTCTATTTTAAGGTAAGGCTTGTTGATATCAGATAAGTACAGACATGAACTGTAAAAAATATACAGGCACCAAAAGTTGCCCCATAACAGTGACTTTCTAGCCACAGCTATCACCAGCTGTCAGGTTTTATTTTATGTATTTATTTTTTATTTTTACCACAAGAGGATTTTACAACTGAAGCAGGATTTGCATTCATTTTTTTTTTTTTTTTTTAAAGAAACTCATTGTACATGAAACCTACTGTGCTTTACTGTACCCGCTGTGATTTAATTTGATCATATTATTGTTTGTAATATTATTTACATTAACATTGTTAAATTGATATTCTTTGTCATTTCATACACAGTTATACTAAATGGAATGTAAAATAATAATTTACCTCCGGTTGGTACCACTGACTCTTTTTTTGTTGTTGTTGTTTTGTATTAGTGTATATTGTAGTTCCACTTTTTGCCATCAGAAAGTGAGTGAAGCCACCTGCCTGCAGAGTGACTCTAATATGAATGCATGCTCTCAGTTGTAAACAGTACAAAGAGGTTGCATGGTGAAAGTGAAGATCTCTGTTTAAATCCCCTGGCTTTGGGTCTTATGGGAGGTTTGACAGATGAATCTGCTCAACTCCAGGACTGGTGGAGTATACAGCATGATGGCTGCCCACGGTGAGGCCATCTGTGACAGCGCCGATGCCATAAAGCACATCTCTGCGAAGAAACACAAATGCAATGTGTTACTCTGTCATTACACAGACACATATAAGAGTCACATAGCTTGTTTAGACTTTAAGTGCATTAATAGCTACATTTATATCTGTTAGATCATCATATTAATACAGTCAAACCAAAAATGATTCAGACACCGGATATAATTTTTGATATTTTTTTACTAGTGGGTGCAGGACACTATAGTTCATTTATGTAAGTGAGTATAGCAAAATAAAGTAAACTGATATATTATAACCAAAAAATTCTTCATACAGTGGACTACCAGTAAAATTGATAAAATGTGGGACCAAAATTTATTCAGACACTTTGACCTGATCATATTTTGCTTAAGTGCTTTTTTAAATTTTTTTTATTGCTAATGCAAACTTTTTATACCACAGACTGAACAAAATTAAGCATTGCTTGGTAATTGGTTGACCTAAACTGGTTGACAGCTATTCAACCGAATTCATTACATACCTTTCTATCAAAGTTATCTGACACTATTAAGATGAATTTGTTCTGACACAGTTTAACTGAGTTCTTGTCATATTTTATTACCATTTTCTAAACTATAGCAAATAAACTGTGATTATGTGAGAAATGTTGAAGGTGTCTGAATAAATTTTGCTTTGACTGTATGTTTTTTGGACATTTACAGTGTATCTGTTTCCCATAACATGTTTTCCTGCATATATTGTTGGATGTTCTACCTTTATGATTTCTGGCTGTCATTCAGGCGATGAGCAGTGAGTGGGCGGAGTCATGAGCCATAGGGAGGAGCCAGAGGAGGCGGGTCTCAGAGGTCCTCCCCCTCATCGCAGCAAGCAGCCCAATGGGACGCCTCTAGAGGGAGGACGACCCAGATGGAGGCCATGCCAGCTTCACAATCCGGATGCAGAAGACCAAGGCCACCACCATCATCACCATCAACACTATCATCACCAAGCCAGCCAGCACACGTCTGGATCAAGCCGAGCTGCACCGCGTCACCGTAGGCGGCATGTTCCCGGTCAAGCACAACACAGGCGGGCTGAGAGCGGAGATACAGAAGCTAGAGCTGGCCAACAGCCCAAACCGGGGGCGCCAAGACACCATCGAAGCGGAGAGAGACTCCATCAGCACAGATATAGACAGCATCACAAAGAAGAAGAAGAGGTGGTCAAAACTCCTCCAAAAGAACAAGCTTCAGAGCCAATATCTCCAGAAGATTCCTCTCAAGAACTGCTGACTCCTTCTCCTCAGGATGAACCAATCACTGATAGACTGGATGGAAACAGTCCAGATCTGTCCCATTCATCTGATACACAAGTTGATCGTGATCCAGAGTCTTCAGTGGAACAGTTGGAGGAGAAGGTTCAAAGTGAAGAATCAACATTTGGCGAAGAGGAAGTGGCGAAAGAGAACCAAGAACAGGACTATTTCACAGAAACTCCTGAGCAGGACTGTGCTCCTCCTAAAATTGCTTCAAAAAGTCGTCCTGAAAGTAAGAGAACCAGTCCGCTAAGAGTAGACGTTCCACCATTCGCCACATCTCCTCACCAGATGATGAACAAACCTTTTTTCCAGTCTCCACGGACCTTCCCTGAGACTCTTCGAAGCTACAACTCGGATCCAAAGTTATACCCTCCTCATTTTAACACCGGTTATGCTCATACAAACAAGGATAAAGGGTTTGAGAGTCCCATTTCCCATGTCGAAGACCATCAAGTAGATCTCTCAGACTCTAGTCCTGATGCCTGCTCTGATTCTTTCCCACAACTAAGCCCAGATTCTCACCCTGAAGAGACTCCGACAGAATCATACCTAACAGATCCTAATCCAGCCCTTGAGGGACCTCAAATGTACGAGAGGAACCAGAGCGTGACCAGGGATGAGTGCGACCCTCAGGAAGACTTCAGTCAGCTTAGTTCAGTGGGCTCCAGGTTGCACTACTATGATGAACAGTCAGGAGATGAAGCCGAAAGCTCAGGGAGAGTCAGAGCCCAGGTCAGGAAGACGTCAAGCTCGAATAGCCTTTCTCAAGAAGCTCCTCCCCAAGTGGAGACTTCGGAAACTGCTCAGCTTTCACCTGATTTGCAGGTAGAAGTAGTGGAAAGACCGGACAAGTCGTCCACTCCAGCTCAGGATCAGATGACAGAGTCTTGCAGAACTACAGGAGATGCTGTCTCGTTGGCCATCAAGGATATTAAGGAGGCTATCGAGGAGGTGAAGACCAAGACGGTACGTTCGCCCTACACGCCTGACAAGATCACAGAGCCCGTGTGGGTGATGAGACAGGATATGAGCCCTGTTGAGGAGAACCATCCTCAGCTACAGCCTCAGATTCACTCACATCCACAGTCTGCATGTCAGCTATCACAGTCTTCTCCACAGTATGCGGTGAGTGAGCTGTCCAGCATAATTACTGTAATTCCTTACGGTGAGGTTCCTTAGGAAAGTTTATTTTAAATAGGCCACAATTTGACATTTTTGCAGAATAACACCAAAGTTTTTTATTCTATAAGCACAGACATTAAGTAAATGAGTTTTTAGGCAAATATTCTAAAGAAAAACATTGAATACCAGGTTTCCTGCAGCCTTGGAAAACTTGTAAAAGACACATTTTTCTACGTTTCCATGCCTTGAAAAGATATGGAGTTATGCTTAAATTTATGTAAAAATTAGTGCTGTCAAACAATTAATCACGATTAATCGCATCCAAAATAAAAGTTTTTGTTTACATACTATATGTAGGTGTACTGTGTTTATTTATTATGCATATATAAATACACACACATACAGTATATATTTTGAAAATATTTACATGTATATATTTATATTATTATATTTTATATGTAAATATATAAACAGCTTATTTTTCTTAAATATATATACATTGATGTGTTTGTATTTATATATACATAATAAATATACACAGTACACACTGATAACTTTTATTTTGGATGTGATTAATTGTTTGACAGCACTAGTCAAAATATTTCAGCTACTAGAAATGAGTGGAATTGCTATTATTTTTAAAATGATACACTTAACCTTAATATCTTTATACAATAATCATGAACGACAGGAAAAGTAATTTAATTTAATTAGTCAACATAAGGTGTACAGAAGGAACAGAAACCATGGAATATATGATTTTTAGATATAATTTGATATTTACAATTTATTATTTCTACTGTAAATTAGATAAAACATCAACTTATCAAGTGATTCAAATCATGCATTTACACTGAAATTTTTAAGAAGAACAAGTGGAGGCATGAATGCAGCATTTGATATTGTTTACTAGCAGCGGTTGCCTTCATTTTTACAGGCTCCAATTCAAGAAGCTGAACTTCCTTTGGGAGCAGAATCCTCTGGAGTTTATCATCAGGACCAGGATGTAGACGTCAGTCCCAGCGTGCCATGTGAAGAGGTAAATGATCATATATGACTGCAGTTGACATATTTTTGATGTAATCTTTATCCCTATTTTTTACTGTGAACTGTAGTAATACTGTGTTTTTGGTTTGCAGACTAGGAAAAATTTGGCCTCTTTCCCGACATATGTTGATGGTAAGTTTAAGGAAAGCAGGCTTTTATTATACTGGTCAAATAATTCATTATCCTATGTAATCTTGTAACATTGTAAGCTATCTTTACAACTATACAAATACATTTACATATTTGTGTGCTTTATAAAAATAATTGTACTTTTAGTACACTAAACTGGTATACTTAAAGTCTGCTAAACTGGAACAATTAATTTTGTGCTTAATGCACTTTAACTGTGTGGAAGCAGTGCTGAAGTCCAACTAAAGAAATATTGAAGTAAATTTGATTGTGCTAAAGTGGAACTATTGAAAGTATACTTCAGGTACACTTTATAATATCTTGCATTTAAAGACTGAAGATCATATAATCCTCATCCATAGTGACATTAATATTAAGAAATGTGCATTGTGCACAAGTAGTACTCCAAATAAACTCTAATTATAATTTTTATATCAGTAAGTCTCGAGCAATACAGTATGTCAGTAAATATGTTAATAGATTTGAACTCTACTTAGTCTGAATAAAAAGTATTTTAATTATTATTTTATATACTAGATTTTTTATATTATATCGGAATATATGCAAACATTTTGTTTTTTAGGGCTATTATGATTCATAAGTATTCATAAGGAATTTATTCCTTGTTATTATGATTCATAAGGAATTTATTATCCTGAATAATCTTGTAAGATTGTAATCCATCTTTACAACTATATTTAAATGTATTTAAAGCTATAATAACTATACAAATATGTGTAAATTTGTGTCACAAAGCCTGGCAAAAATATGTCCAGATTATATTTTACCTCAAAATGAAATACAAATGAATACATATTATTTACATACTATAAATAGAATTTAAAACAGATAAATATTTATATATATATATATAAGTATTGTTTTTTATATACATAATATTATATCTTATAACTTAATATGTGCATGTATATGATATATTTTCACGACCAGCACATTTTCCCTTGAATTCTCATTACCATTATTCAAAAATGAATAAAGGAATAAAGAATAAATATATAAGTATTCTTTCAACGGTATAAAGGATTTATACACAATACATTTGTTGTTTTGCCTTTTTTCTGATTTAAAAAATAAAACAAAACATTAAATATTATACTTATGCCAGAACTGAGATTTTGATTGATGTAAAAATGAGAATTATAACCACAAAAACAAAACATTCAGAGGGATTCATTGATTTGAAAGAGTAAAGCACAATATCAGGTTTAATGTTCTGCTGTGTTTATGGTCTGCCTGTTTCCACAGTTCCTGGCCCATGTGACCCTGAGGACTTGATTGACGGCATCATATTTGCCGCAAACTACCTGGGTTCCACCCAGCTGCTGTCAGAGAGGACCCCCACGAAGAGCGCCCGCATGCAGCAGGCCCAGGAGGCCATGAGCCGCGTCCGGGTGAGGAACACACCCGCATATATAGAGCGGGGACACCCAGCTGGAGCTTCCTCTGGTGTACTAATTATTTTGATGTCCCTGTCTGATGTGATTTTACAGCGTGCTCAAACATGTACACACCAACACCTCACGCAGTCAGTAACATCATGATTCATCTAAGGTTATGTGAGGTTATGGGTGAAAAACATGTCACAAACATCTCTGGATATCTAGCATCCGTGTGCTAACAAACAAATATGAGTGACAGTTAGTTGATTCTGAGTGTCAGGTTTTGTCTCTGGGGCCACTGATGTCATTCTGATCACAGCCCAAATTTTGATAGTGTTTCCCACAAATCTTCAGCCTATCAGAGTACCAACATCCCACCCACCCCGTCCCCACTTCCACCAAATTATCCTGTTTTATTTCATCTGGGCGTATCTATCATCTCCAAACCAATCACGCTGCGTCTGAGACGCCCACCATGCCCTTTTATGTTTGTAGGCTTTATTTGACCGTTCTCTGTTTTTATTTGTCCCTTGTCGAGCAGACAGCCCAGACACAGGCCAAAATCAGAAATAAGGTACGCTATTTGTTCCTGTATACATGCGGGTCTTAAGTAAGTTTGGTAATTGCAGTATTATGTATTTTTTGCTGTTCTTTTTCTTTTGACAGGCATTTTAATGATTACAAGTAGCAAGGATTTCAAATCTAACAGCATCTCTTCTATGGGAGACTAGAGAGCGGTGTATATGCTAGTACAGGAGGTGATGTGCTATTTTAAGAGTAATAACTGTTTATCTTCCTCTACAGTATCAGCAGGGCAGTGAGAGTGGGCCGCCGGCCAGCACAGAAGTGGACCTCTTTATATCGACGCAGAGGATCAAAGTGCTCAGCGCTTACACACAGGTGCACAACACTCTTTGAATCACTTTCATGCTTGTCTCACTTTGAATTTGCTGTTTAAAAATACATGAGAGAACTGCTTCACATGTCTTGTGCTGGACAGGCTGTATTCTGGCTGAGACCTGCCCACTTAGACAGTCTGACCGACACGTAGAGCGACTCACTACTGCATGTTTCTTACATTTCAATTTTCATTTCAAGATTTCTGAACAAAAATGTATTTTGATTTTTTTCATTGGAGAATTAAGTAAAAAATTTTGGGGTGATACAAATGTCCTGATATCATAATGAAGAAAATTTGATAGAAAGAATGAAATTCTAATCATTACTTGAAATGCTATTTAAAATACGATGTAAGTATTTTATATTGTTGCTTAACATACACAAACACATGTTTTTTTTTAAATAACTATACAAATATGTGTAAATTTGTGTCACAAAGCCTGGCAAAAATATGTCCAGATGATATTTTACCTCAAAATGAAATACAAATTAATATATATTATTTACATACTATAAATAGAATTTAAAACAGATAAATATGTATATTATATATAAGTATATTTTTTTATATACATAATATTATATCTTATAACTTAATATGTGCATGTATATGATATATTTTCACGACCAGTACATATTCCCAAATGTCCTGATATCAGAATAAAAGTATAAACTTTTTTAAAAGAAAAAATTAGTAGTTTGGCATAATCTTTTATTCTTATTTATAAAATCAAACACTGCTTCCCTGCTTGTTAATTTTTTTTATGTATGTATATGTGTATATGTATGTATGTATGTATGTATGTATGCATGTATGTGTGTATGTATATATATATATATATATATATATATATATATATATATTAGAGATAGAGAGAGACTGCCAAGTCATGTGATGTGACAAACATGCAGAAAAAAAGTGATGTCATAGAAAGGGACTTCTGCAGACCCTGAATGTGTGTCAACATCAATAATTATCTAAAATACCACATATTATTTTATGAATTACTAATTCATGATATATATATATTTAAAAAAAAATGCTTGTTACATTTTAAAAATGTAATTAAAAACAATAAAAAAATAAATAAAAAATGATTGAAATTTTTCAAAACCATATGAAGCCAAGATAAATACTGAGAGCACATTTCTAAGAACTTACTGTGTGATTAAACTAGGTTTTTCTTTTTATTTGTTGTGGACTCTTGTCTTTGACCCAGATATGCAGTTAAAGGAATAACTCTCGATAAATTTGATTAAATGATTGACACTTAAAAAAACCAAACTGACCGTTTTTATCTTGGCAGGACACCATGATGGACCATCCGCTGAGGACCATCTCGTACATCGCTGACATCGGGAACATGGTTGTGCTGATGGCTCGCAGGAAGATGATTCGCTCTCAGAGCGCACAGGAGAACTTAGACGCCGCAGAGGCGCAGCACACAAACCCAGCGCGGGACGACCACCGCCAGTACAGGATGATCTGCCATGTGTTTGAGTCAGAAGATGTACGCGTATGAACTGTTACAACATGTACTTCATGCAAGAATGCAAATTCTCAATGTTTCTCGTATTTGCTTCATTGTTTCTCTCTGCCAGGCTCAGCTGATTGCTCAGTCCATCGGCCAGGCCTTCAGCGTTGCGTATCAGGAGTTTCTGAGAGCCAATGGCATTGATCCAGAGGACCTGAGCCAGAGAGAGTACAGCGACCTGCTTAACACTCAGGACATGTACAACGACGACCTCATTCACTTCTCCAAGTCTGAAAACTGCAGAGATGTAAGTTAACCAGTTGCCGTAAAGTGACTATGGCTGAGTAATTCATTTCCTTTTTTCAATTTTTTTTTTCTTATGTGGGTTTTCCAATGGCTAAATCTTTATTCCCAAAAAGTCTATTATGCCAGTATGTACAGCCCTGCAAAGTAGCAACAGTTGCAGTATTTATTTGTTGCTAAGCCAAACTAAACTAAAATGTTTCAACCCTGTTTGAAGATCATATGCATTGAAATTTGAAGTTTGAAATTGATATACTTAAATTCATTAAGATAACTGGAGGAATTCTGGTAATATCAGTCAGGTTTGGTGTGTCTCTTATTAAATCATACATATATAATTATAGAAATGAATGAATGAATTAGATTTACATTTGAAAATGTTGCGCAATGACCAACGTTCAATTAAATGGCTAAGATAGAAAATATCACACTACGGGCCAGATTTACTAAACAGGGCAAATTTGCGTTAGAGCGCAATTCCATAAAAGTGCCGATGGGAGGGGAAAATTCTGCAGGTGTTTTACTAACAATGTGCACATTAAAGAACAGAGATGCAGCCAGATCAATCTACCAAGAGCAGTGCAAATTACCGCCTGCTTTAATACATGCTTTTTTTGGGCGTTAAATAATGCCGCAAATACCAGTGAATTGACTACCAGCGCAAATCTCAGTAAACTGCATGGCGTGATTCATTTAAATACTCTTCTCCCATAAATTTTGCGTCTGAAAGGGAAACTCTACAAATCCATAGGAAGGTCAGGCACAAAAATAACTGTGTCCACGCCTTTTCAGCGCTAATTCGTCACTCCATGTCTTTAGTAAATCCTGACAGTACTATTTTAACGCCAAAAGACGGTTTGCGCTGGCACAAGCTGTTAGTAAGTCTGGCTCTACGTATTACTCAGTCAAAATTTTTGCCAAGGAAAAAAAATCTGTATATTTTTTGTTCATAAATCAGAGTTGAAATAAGAAATGAAGCTTTGGAAAATGTAAAGCCCAATTTAAGCATAATAAGAGAAAAACATTGATTGAAACATGGTAAAAAAATAAACGTGGTGAAAAAGTCACTTTTTCAAATATGATCGCAGGAATATCAAACCATTATTTTTTTTAAGGTGGAAATGTGTATGGCACAACAAACACAATTTTTTTTAGATTTTTAAAATTTATTTATTTTTTTATTTTAATTTTGACAAAAACAAAACGGTACAATTCTGTGGTAACAATAATGCAAATTGGCGGATATTCAAAAAAAAAACAAAAAAACATTTTAAAATAAAAGGATTGGTTTACTTTAAATGAATTTTGCCACACACACTAACAGCATTAAAATTCTTAAATAATATGATTAAGTTAATTACGCTTTTACCTGTAATTATATAAAGAGTCATTGGGACACAGTTGGGACACAAATGGCTTTATCATCTTCTATACAATCTTCAGCAGCTATAGGACTTTCACTGTATAAAGTCACTGCTGGAGTATGTTTGAAACATCAGACAGTATTCAGAGAGCACACTGCGGCAGTATTTGGGATGTGTTTGTGTCAGGTGTACATCGAGAAGCAGAAAGGTGAGATTCTGGGTGTGGTGATCGTGGAGTCCGGCTGGGGCTCCATCCTCCCCACGGTCATCATCGCCAGCCTGATGCACGGCGGACCTGCGGCCAAGTCTGGAAGACTGAACATCGGCGATCAGATCATGACCGTCAACGGCACCAGTCTGGTGGGCCTGCCGCTCTCCACCTGCCAGAGCATCATTAAAGTAGGAATTTTTTAAACTATCGTTTACATTTCTGATCTTCTATTACATCTGCAAGCATTATAGTCTTTAGCTTAAGCTTTAGCAATTTCAACATGAAAATTGATTCCAGAGGAGTTTGATATTAGCATGTTGCTAAGCTAATGAATCAGTACTCTAATAATTATAAAAACATATAGTACCAGTGTTGGGTGTAACTAGTTACTAAGTAATTAGTTAATGTAATTTAAAGGATTAGTTCACGTAAAAATGAAAATTCTGTCACTAATTACCCACTCAGACCTTTGTTCATCTTCTAAAATCCAAGAGCTCTCTGACCCTATCATAGACAGCAAGGGTACTACCACGATCAACGTCCAGAAACATAGTAAGGATATGGGTAAAATAGTCCATGTGATATCAGGGGTTCAACCGTAATTTTACGAAGCTACGAGAATACTTTTTGTGTGCAAAGAAAACAATAATAACATAATTTATTCAACAATTCTTCTCTCCGAGTTGCCATCTGCCATCTTGGAACGTAACATAATCAGCGTTGTTTACGTTCAGTAAACATATATTTACAGCGCGCGCTGAAAGTAAACAACGCTGATTATGTTGATTACGTTCTGGGGTACTCTCCAAAATGGCAGAAAACGGTAACTCTGGGAGAAGAATTGTTGAATAAATTATGTTGTTATTTTCTCGTGGTATTCTCGTAGCTTCGTAAAATTACCGTTGAACCCCTGATGTCACATGGTCTATTTTACCGATGTCCTTGCCACGTTTCTGGACCTGGGAACATTGCAGTTGCATTGCTGTCTATGGAGGGTTCCTCAGATTTCATCAGAAATATCTTAATTGTGTTCCGAAGATGAACGAAGGTCTTACAGGTTTGGAACGACATAAGGGTGAGTAATTAATGACTGAATTAAATTTAAATAACTTACCCAACACTGCATAGCACACACAAATGCTGTGTAAAATAATCACATTTTTAACTAGTTTAACTTAAATTAACTATATTTTGCTATATTGGATAGATTCTTGTCATTTACAGTAGGTCAGTGTGTATTCTGGGATTGATTTTTTTTTTTTTTCACAAATGCTGTTCTGTGTTCAGGGGCTTAAGGCTCAATCCAGGATCAAGATGAACATCGTCAGGTGTCCTCCTGTGACCATGGTGCTCATTCGCAGACCAGACCTGCGCTATCAGCTGGGTTTCAGTGTGCAGAATGGCATTGTGGGTATTCACATTAAAACATCAGTAGTGTCTGATGGTTTACTGCAGCAGCTGCTGACAGAGTTTGTGTTTTGTTCAGATCTGCAGTCTGATGCGAGGGGGGATCGCCGAGCGAGGAGGCGTCCGCGTCGGCCATCGTATCATCGAGATCAACGGTCAGAGCGTGGTGGCCACACCTCACGAGAAGATCGTTCACATCCTGTCAAACGCTGTGGGAGAGGTAAACCACCGCCTCTGTCAAAAACTGCTCGTTTGGAGAATCAGTTCCGTCACATGATTAAATCAGAAATTGGTTCAATTAAATAAATCAGATGAAAAAATGATTAATATCAGTCATAATTCAGTAGGCTAATTCAGAAGTCTGAAGTCTTGTTGCAAAATTAAGGAAATATTTTACTGTTTCTAAAAGTGATTGAAGTCAAATGCTGCTTCTTATTACTGTTTTTAAACCAGCTTTATAAATTAAATAATTTTTAGTTTTATTAGATTATACAAATGCATGTTTTCATTGTGATTTTATTAAATCTGATTTTGGATTGTTTCAAATCAAATCAAAATTCTGATTGGATGAGCCACGATGAACATATCTGTGACTCATACTCCATATAAATGTGCGTATTATATATACGGTTTAGTTGCTATGTTCTTGGAAACTAAATTGCTGATGAACTATATGGCGGAGACTTTATTCTGCTTATTAATACATTTCAAAATATATGCCATATTGGTTGGCTTTCATCATATTGCTATTACTGCCATTTTATAACAGCAGTGCAGCACCTGAGGCTGTGCGTTATAGTGATTTTACCACAGATAACATGCTTCATATAATTTAAAGAGATACTTTCACTTTGAGATAATTGATGCACTTCATTGAGATTAGGGGTGTGCCTGAAGCCGAGTACCTTATTTGGAAAGGCATGGATAATGGCTTTTAAAACGAATAACGAATAATTCTGCCCGAATATTTGACTGAGGCTGCAGCACGTGTTTGCTAGATTCACAGGTGAGCCGGGGATCAGCGCGATATTTTACACAAACCTCTAAAGTCACAGAATGATGAGTGTGTGAAGTGAATGAATGTAAACTTTCTCATAAATCAGAGCTTGGAAAGAATAATATTACCTGGAATAATACATCATACGCGTTCTAGTATTTGTGTATATTTAAAAGGCAATGATTTAAACCTTATAGGCTACAATATGATAAGTTACACGAATGAATGGAATAAGCACAGTGCGATCACCAATCAAACAGCCGCGTTGCCGTCTCTCAAAAACCAAACCGGCTCTCTAAGAGTCGGCTAATTATCAGCTTAGATACAGATACTTTTTGTGCTAGGCCTACATGATTGCTGCTTTATCTTTTTCTGGTTTGCGTGGCGCACGCACATTTGTTTAGTGAGGTGCGAAAAAAGAAGACTTGTTTAAAGAGGCCTGCGTATAATGAAAATGTGCGCCTTGAATTAATTTAGTAGTGTTCAAATGATCACTAAATGCGTGTCATGAAATCTCTCTACTTGTATGATACATTTATTTTTAGAATGTTTAATTTTATATTTTAGAACACTGAATATCGCAAATAGTGGAAACAAATTTTTTCCCAGACTCTGTTCCCTTTTTTCCATAGCTGCAAATAATTTTTAAACTGCGCAGGAAACGGTGAGCCAAAGGAAATCATGTTGTTTTACATAAACCTTTAAAATTACAACGCAGTAAGAAGTGTGTGAAATAAATGAGTTTAAAAAACTATGAATGAAATAAGAGCAAATAAAATAGCAGTGCTGCAGTTGCCTTCCATGCATTTCCTGGAAATTAGCATCTCGAAGCACTGCCTGTACAATACAAGGGTATCGGCTCCGACTGTTAAAAGATATTTAAATAAATGTTATAATCATAAAAAATAATTATCTTAGTTAAACACAGCATTTTTGTTCAGTGATAACTACGAAAAAAGATAGGCTGTAATACCATGAACATAACGGCCTTATCAAGCATATCTGTACGAAGTTCTGGTTCAAGCTCCGCCTACTTCCGGTTTTATCCGAATACAGATACAGATACGAATAATTTTGTGATTGCAACAGATACAAATACTGGCTTCGCTGCACACCCCTAATTGAGATACTACTTTAATTTTTATTAATATTTTGCATCATTTATATTATTTATATATTTTCCATTTTAATTGATAAAGTTTTAGTAATTTTGTGGCATTTATGTCATTTTTTGTAGTTTTTAAAAAATGTCTACAGCTTTTATTCGTTTTAAAATTAGAAATGTTTCTCTGGCAGCTAGATAAAATAAAAATTTTAAGATTTAATTTAATTAAAAAATTTTTTAGGTTTTAACTCAACAACAATGTACTGAAACAGAAAAGTTTTTCCTTTACAGCTTTGAAGTTAGCATGTTACTAAGCTAATGGCTCAATACTCTAATAATCATAAAAAAAACAACACACGAATGGATATCCAGTAAAGGTGAATACTGTAATATGTTGTTTTTGTCAGATCCATATGAAGACTATGCCTGCAGCCATGTACCGCCTGCTCACGGCCCAGGAACAACCCGTCTACATCTGACACTCTGCAGGGCTACAACACCATCACCTCCACATGAGCTGATCCAGAGTTATTATTTATTGAAAGATTAATATAACTGTTTACAGATTTATTTAACTGGATGTATGTATTTATTTACTATTCCATTAGTGCATAAACCAAACCATTCCAGCACCATGTGACCTGCCTTAATCTCTCTGGTCTGACGGATCTCTGAACGCCTGCTATCATTCCACCGGCATTAGAACCAAAGAGAAATGAATGCAGATCGATTATGTGCCCGACACACAACTGGACCTAAACTATCACAGAGATCAATGGCACTGAGCACAGTAATACAGGAACATTGTAATCTAGCTGTTATTGACACAGATCTTATGTATGAACTGTACTGTTCTCATCAAGCAACTTAAAGTAAAGGAATCAATGAACTAAATATCTACGTTGCTTTGTTTTCATTAAAGAGTGCATTTTCTATAGTACACGTTTATATATGTTTTCTATGTGGTTGACAGATGGTTACTTTTTCACCAAAGATTAGAGTGATAATCTGACTTTACTTTTATTTATTTTCTGGTTAATTCTTCAGTAAATAACCATTTATTGGGTTTCTAAACATTCAACATTATTACACTGTTGTGGGTTTAGGCAAGGCAAGTTTATTTATATAGCACATTTCATACACAGTGGGAATTCAAAGTGCTTTACATAAAAGGAAGTGAAAAAGTCATTAAGAAAAAAAGTCACAACAATAAAAACAAGGAATTAAAAAATAATTATAATAAAAACAAGATATAAAAATTTATTTTAAAAGAATTTAAAACAGTTAAGAATAGAAAATGATTATACATAGTGCAGTCAGTTTGGACGTAGCACAGTGCTCATTTGACAAACGCACAGCTAAACAGATGAGTTTTGAGTCTGGATTTAAAAGTGGCTAATGTTTTAGCACATCTGATCTCATCTGGAAGCTGGTTCCAACTGCGGGCGGCATAATAGCTAAAAGCAGACTCCCCTTGTTTTGTGTGAACCCTTGGTATTTCTAACTGACTCGATCCTAATGATCTGGTCTGTTAGGTTTATATTCAGTGAACATATCTCCAATGTATTTAGGTCCTAGGCCATTGAGAGATTTATAAATGAGTAAAAGTATTTTAAAAATCAATCCTAAATGTAACCGGAAGCCAGTGTAAGGACCTGAGGACTGGTGTGATATGCTCAGATTTTCTGGTTCTAGTCAGAATCCTGTTCTGGATGAGCTGCAGCTGTCTAATGGTCTTCTTTGGATGGCCGGTGAGGAGACCATTACAATAATCCACCCTGCTGGTGATAAAAGCATGAACAAGTTTCTCCAAGTCTTGACTGGAAACAAAACATCTAATTCTTGCAATGTTTTTGAGATGATAGTAAGCTGATTTAGTTACTGCTTTGACATGACTACTAAAACTAAGGTCTGTCTCCAGAATCACCCCAAGATTTGTGACTTGATTTTCAGTTGATTGACCCCTAGAGTCAAGGTATGCATTCACCTTGAGAACTTCATCTTTGTTTCCAAATGCAATGACTTCAGTTTTCTCCTTGTTTAACTGAAGAAAGTTCTGGGACATCCAACAGTTTATTTCATCAATGCATTGGCAGAGGGAGATAAGGCTAGGTAAATCTGAGTATCATCAGCATAGCTGTGATAGGCAATTTGGTTCTTTCTCATTATTTGACTTAGTGGGAGCATATACAGGCTAAACAAGAACGGTGCAAGAATCGAGCCTTGTGGGACTCCGCATGTCATGGACGTCCACATATACTTATGCTCTCCTATACTCACATAATAACCTCTCCCTTCTAAGTATGACCTGAACCATTCGAGTACCATCCCAGAAAGCCCGACCCAGTTTTCCAGTCTCTCTAGAAGTATGTTATGATTGACATTGTCAAACGCAGCACTAAGATCTAGTAGTACCAGCACTGATATTTTGCCAGAATCAGAATTAAAGCAAATATCATTTATTATCTTAATGAGTGCTGTCTCTGTGCTATGATGCGCTTGGAAACCAGATTGAAAATTGTCCAGGTATCCATTTGAGTTTAAGTAGTTGTTCAGCTGATGATTAAAAACCACCTTTTCAGTAATCTTACCTATGAAAGGAAGATTTGATATTGGTCTATAGTTGCTCAACACTGTTTTCAAGATTGCGCTTTTTCAGAAGGGGCTTAACAACTGCAGTTTTCAGGGAGTTTGGAAAAGTCCCCGAGAGAAGTGAAGCGTTCACCACTTCTAAGAGATCTGCTTCTAAACAGTGAAGCACACTTTTGAAAAAAGATGTGGGAAGTGTGTCAAGATAGCAGGTTGACGATGTAAGGTGCTGTACTATTTCTTCCAAAATTTTGCTATCAATTGCTTCAAAAACATACATAGTCACTTCTTTTTGAAATTGCGGTTGAATCTGTGTGACCTCTGCATAACTTGAGGATGTGCCAATCTCCTTTTTGATATTATTCATCTTCTCAGAAAAGAAGGAAGCAAACTCATTGCATTTGCTGTCGGAAAGCATTTAACTGGGAATCTGACTTGGGGGGGTTTGTCAGTCTCTCAACAGTATCAAAAAGAGTGCGAGTGTTGTTTAAGTTACTGTTTATAAGGTTTGAGAAGAAGGTCTGTCTATCTGTGGCTAGTTCCACTTTGAAGGCCTGAAGGCTGTCTTTATAGATGCTATAGTGAATTTCAAGTTTCATCTTCAGCCACATCCGCTCAGCTTTTCTGTATTGTCTTTTCATACTCTGAACTGCAGTTGATTTTCTCCAAGATGATTTTTGTCTGCCATTCTACTTGCTGACTTTTTCAGGAGCGACATCATCAATAACATTCCTAACTTTTGAGTTAAAAGAATCCAGGAGAAGATCAACAGAGTCTGCAGAAGTGTTTGGTGTTAAAGTTATAGCCTCCATAAATAGTGCACTAGTGTTCTCGTTAATGCATCTCTTTCTGACAGAGACAGATCTAAATTCAGTGGTAACAGAGATCAATATATCAAAGAAAATACAGAAGTGATCAGATAGTGCTACATCCTTAATAACAATGGATAAAATATTTAGACCTCTACTGATGAGTGTGTCTTGAGTGTGTCCACAATTGTGTGTGGGTCCCTGCACATGCTGAATCAGGTCAAAAGTATATAATTCCTTTTGCAGTTTTGATTTCCGCATTATCTATGTGAATATTAAAATCCCCTGCAATAGTAAAACAGTCAAACTCTGAGGAAATCATTGATAACAGTTCTGTGAACTCTTCCACAAAGGCTGGAGAGTATTTTGGAGGCCTGTAAATAATGATAAACAGAATGCGTGGAGCACCTGTCAGCACAATACCTAGGTATTCAAAAGACAAATACTGACCAAATAACACTTGCTTTGATAAACATCTTTAAATAGAGCAGCTACACCTCCACCTCTCCTTACAGTCCTGCAGACACTTATAAAATTAAAGTTAGGAGGGGCTGTTTCATTGAGGACTGTTGCACTGCAGCTGTCTTCTAGCCATGTTTCATTTGGAAACATAAAATCCAGGTTGTTTGTGGTTATTAAATCATTGATCAGAAATGATTTATTGTTTTAGGGAGCGAATGTTTAAAAATGCTAACTTGATGGAATTACATTTTAACAGAAAACAGCAGCATTCGTGAGTAGAATAACTTATGTAACAGTAAACTTGTAGAATTTTAAACTTTTAAACTAAAATTTGAAACAATTGGACCAGTGTCCAAAAAGCTGAAAAATATACTGCAGTTCAGTAGTTAGGGTCTCTTATGCTCACAAAACCAGCATCTATTTAACTAAAAATACAATAAAATAATGTGTAAATATTATTAAAATTTCAAGCAACTGTTTTCTAAGTGAATGTATTCTAAAATGTAGTTTATTCCTGTGATCAAAACTGAATTTTCAGCATCATTACTTCAGTCTTCAGTGTCACATGATCCTCCAGAAATCATTCTCATAAATATTTCTGATTATCAATGTTTATAATACATTTGTGCTGCTTAATATTTATGTAGAAACCGTGAGAATTTAAAAAATAAAATAATGGAAGTCTTTAATATTCGATCAATTTAATGCACCATTGCTAAATAAAAAGCAGTAGCGCAAATTTTCAACCATATAAACTGTAAAGCTTTCATACATAAATATAATAGCACAATTAATAATGTCAATTACTATAAATAATGCAAAAAAATCTTTTAAACATACCCAAAAATTCAGAATCTGTTAAATTCTGCTCTACATATGGTTTGGGTTATTAATAGCAATAGAGAGGAAAGCATGAACAACGACAAGCAAAGTAACAACATTAAAAGTGAGGTTTATTTATTTGCCTTTAAAATGTAAAAATCCCACAACTGTTTTATTAGTGGTTAAACCCAAAGCACTGATCATAGACACACACCAATAGTGTGAACATTACACATGATCTCAGAGAATCAATATAAAAACTGATGTGACATTATATCATAAGCCAGTTTTTTAACATAATTATATCATAGTAATGCAGCAAGCATTTGCTAAGCATAAGTTAATAGATGATTGATCGATGATATTAAGGCACTTCAGCATGTTTTGGAAAATAACATTTAACCCACTTTCACGTTTGGTTTATGGCAAACTTCAGCAGTGTTAATGAGGAGAGTGTAACGATAACTCCATCTAGTAGCTTTTAGTACAGATACATGGCATCGTGGGAGAAATAAAAACTAAAGACGTACAAATAGTCTGAAAGAAAAAAAAAAGAAATATACACTGAAATTTCATATAAAAACATTGCAGGTATAAAAAGATGGTGTTTTATAAATGGCGTGTTTATACTGCATGTGTGTTTTATCTGTGGTTCCATGACAGTCCCTCTTACTAACACCTACTAGAAACACCTTGATTTCGTTTATAAAGACATGCACAGACGGACGCGGTGAGTGTTTGTGGGACGCTGGGTGTTAGAGTTCAGTGTCGTTGTATTTCTGGGGATTGTAGTAGCCTCTGCGGGTTTGGTCGGCCAGCTGCCGGCGATACTCCTCTTCATCATCATCATCGGCGCGGTGGTGAGAGCGGCTCTCTGAATACGGCGCTTTGGAGGAGCTGTGGGACTCAGAGTTTGAGCTGGAGCTGAAGGGAACAGAGTCATTACTGATGGGACGGCCCGTTCAACAAAACACT
This sequence comes from Acrossocheilus fasciatus, assembly GCA_036784905.1. Classification (NCBI taxonomy): domain Eukaryota; kingdom Metazoa; phylum Chordata; class Actinopteri; order Cypriniformes; family Cyprinidae; genus Acrossocheilus; species Acrossocheilus fasciatus. Next base: position 20,791,507 of record CM071947.1, on the reverse strand, counting down.
TTAGAGAATTACACCTGTGCTGGAATGAGCATTAGTGAGGAAAAAAAGTCCCAAGAACAAACTTACCCAATTGGTTGAGGCCTGTTTTGGTTTGGTTTTAGCTTGTGGGGAACTGCATAAATATCTGGATGTTTCTGAGATATTTCCAGCTGTTAACAACAACAAAAAACGTTTCAGTGATTTCAAATCACAAAAATAAATGTCCTGATGATTTTTCAAATGTTACAATTTGAATACATAATTATAGTTATAAAATATTACATTCTTTTTTTCGGAAATTTTTATTTACACAATCAAATTAAAGTTAATTATATATACTAATATATATATATACATACATACATACTAATATATATATATATATATATATATACACACACACACATATACACAATATATACATATACACACATTTTTTTTTTAATAATTATAGTTTTTATATTTTACCCCAAATCAGCCTGTTTAGACTATTTTTTGTTTTATTTTCAAATAAACAAATACATTTCAAATGAAATATGCTTAACTGCCATGACAATAATGAAAAAAAAATTAATATTTGTTTATTCAACACATATAAATATTTTTATTTATACATATTTTCCTTGTGATTTTTACAATGATTTTCATTTTCTGGAAACTTTTATTTTTCATGAACCCATCAATTTCAATCATAAAATGTCCAGGTAATATTTCACCCGAAAATTTAAAATAAAATAAAATTATATATTATAATTTATATATCATTATATTATAAATGACATACAGTAGAAATAATAAAAATAATAATATTAATATTATTATACATTAAAATATATTATTTGTTATATATTATTATTATTATTATTATTAATTATACACTTTTATAATTATAGTTTTTATATTTTACACCAAATCAGCCTCTTTAGACCATTTTTTGTTTTAAATTAAAATCAGCAGTGAAATCTATGCTTAATTGTCATGACAATAATGAAAATAAATAAATACATTTTTCATTTTCTTCATTTTGTTTATTCAGAATATATAAATACTTTTCTTGTGATTTTAGGGTGAAATATGACATTTGTGGACAGTGTTGGTGATGTTCCTGCTATCAGACACACAGTAGCTGGTGTGTTTGTGTGAATGAGATGAGACACAAACCCGCGCTTGCTCCGCCTCCTGCAGCTCCAGCATCCTTTTGGCCCGGGCCAGGTGGTCCATTTGCTCGAAGGCCTTCACCTTTCCCCGGAAGGTGCGGCTGGCGGGGTCATCGAGCGGGTGGTCGGCGGTGGTGTCGTCTGCTGGGCCCGTCTTCAAGGTGAAGCTGGGCTTCTGGGCTACCGGCGGTGGAAGAGGTTTGCTAGACACGGGCGCATCACTGCTGACTGTGCTGCTGGAGCGAGAGTCGAAGCTCCTGGAGTCTGCAGGACGTGAAGCTGCCCGGACCTGCAGGAACATCAGGAGTCAGCTCACTTACTGTCTGTGATGAGCTTCAGAAACACCTCAGGGGAGGACAACACTGACCTTAGGGGGTTCAGGGACAAACGATGGAGGCGGGCTGGGGTCTCGGTGCACCTCTTTGCTCGCAGGTTTCTTTAAACGCTCATGAGGAACAGGTATGGGTCTCTGCGTGAAAGTGAAAAAAAATGAAGCATTAAGTCATTTAAAAATACATTTAAAAAAAATTAAAACCTTAATGCACACCTTCTACAATAGACAAGTCTTCAATTTCTGAATTAAAATGTACTTTGATATAACAAGTCTTGGGAAGAAAAAAACAAAAACATTATGAAGGTTTTTGGCTTTTTTGTATTTTATTTTTTAATATAAAATACAGTAAAAGCTATGAAATATTTAAAATAGCTATTTTCAAATTTTAATATATTTTTAAATGTAATTTATTCCTTTATTTTTTCAGTATTATTACTCCAGTCTTCAATGTCACATGATCCTTCAGAAATCATTCTAATATACTGATTTAGAGCTTAAGAAACATTTCTGATCATTATTAACATTGAATATGGTTTTGCTGCTTAATATTTTGGTGGAAACTCAAGTGGGTAAGCATTTAATTGAAATGGAAATCTTTTGTAACAAATGTCTTTACTGCCACTTTGATCAATTTAATGCCTCCTTCCTGAATATTATATATATATATATATATATATATATATATATATACATACATACACACACACAAATTTTTGAACTGCAGTGCAAAGTAATATTATTATTTAAAAGAAAAAAAAAAAGAAATGAAAGAAAGAAACGAAAAGAAAAGCATGTTTCCTGCAAGTTACGTCAGTGAGGTGTAACCAACAAGCAGGAAGTCCTTTTCATCATAAAACATAAAATGACATCACAGAACAGATCCTTGTAAAAGCGTTTTTATGACAGTCATAAAAAAAACAGACTATTCATAATATATAAGAAGTATTGCTAGTTTGAAAAATGTTCTAAAGCTTTTTCTGTCCATTCACATGTATTTAAACTACTTCTAGAGTACTTAAATCAAGGCCTTTCTGAATGGCACATACATTCAGTATGACTGAAAAGAGTGTCTTATTTCTGGCAGATAGTTGAAAGATCATGTGTCAGACTGAGTTGTGTTGAACATGCAGTTTCTCAAGTGACCTGTGGGGAGCAGCGTGCTCAAACCAGGACCATGAACACTTTTCTTATCACTGATACTGGTATATAATGATATCGATACTGAAAACAGGAAGAATGATTATGGACGTTTATAATCAAATGACTCAGTGCTGAAACAGGTAGGGCTTTAATCACATTCCTGACGGTGGTAAAACAGGCGTGCTAGGTTACACAGCGCACTAACCTCCTCGCTGACAGGCTCAGACGAGCGGCTGATCGCTGACATCGGCTGCGGCTCGTCGGTGGACTCGTCAAGCTCGTTATCAGTGTACGCGCCGCCCTCATCCGCCGTATCCTCGTAATCGCTGGTCAGACGGCTGTCCATGCTCAGGTAGTCTGCGCTCATGGCCGACAGGTATGACATACGGTCATCGTGGAGATCCAAGTCCTCCTCAGTCCCATCCAGCTGAAGTGAAAAACAAATACCTCTCAAAGGGCTGATGATGGTCATTTCACATGTCAATTAAGGCTGGCAAGACATTAACTTACATGATTAACTCAATTAGTAAATCTTCTTTGTTTAAGGAAATACAAACTATGAACTGAACCCCAGTTGTGTGTAATTGTGTTATGTATTAATGCTGACCTTGCTTTCACAGACCCAGACAGCTTTATCTTGTTGTTCTCGTATGGCATCCTTGAGACTTCCATACCAGGCATCATGGGAAGAGTTCAGATCAATGGTAGCTGGACAGGGAAGCAGAATTTGGACATATATAACTTTATTTTTCAAGTAATATATATTTTTATCATTTTATTTAATTTCTCGAAATAGTTACATTTTCAATAGATTACATTTAAAAAATTAATTGAATTATTAATAGGTTATTCATTCATTTGATTACCTCAATTTTTGATTAAAAAAAAAAAAAAAAAACTGTATTAATTCATAAATCCAGCAAAAAATAAACAGACAACCCAAAATTTCTGGAAAAAATACAATATTTTACAGGGCACCTTTTTTGTAAAAATGTCAATAAATTGAGTTGTTAAAGTTTCATGAATTCAATTGATCAGACAAGCTTTTTGATTAAAGTTTAAACCATTAAAATGCAAATGATGACAAAAAAGGAAAACATACAATTTGAGAAAAATAAAAACTCATTTCATGGTGCCCTAACTTTTCTTAAATTTTTAATAAATTGTTATTAAATGGATTTAAATTATTTAGACCTCTTTATTGATTGCTAACATTTAATTGAACCATCAAAACATAATACAAATAAAAAAAAAGTTAAAAACTGAAAAAAAAATAAATAAATCAGAACTGGGGAAAGAATAAAATGGATCATATATGACAGTAATTTTGAGAAATGGCTCATCGGACTCACCAGTAAACAGGTGTGAGCAGGTTTTCCGCAGTTTAACTGCTTGTTCGTAAAGCTTGCGTGAACTGCGGTTGGAGCCGGGAACCAGGCGGTTTCTCATGGTCTTCAACCCCTGCTTGCTGTCTGGATTGAGGAAAATGACGATGGGATACCACTGGGTGTAGTTTAGGGTGTCTACAGCCTTTGGGGTGACGTCGAGCAGAGCATGTCGGTCCTAGGAACAAGAAAAGAATATTCTTAGATGTTGATGAATTCCTGTTATATTCATAAATTCAGAAGGGTGACTGTGTTTACCTGCTCGATGATCTGACGAATAGTATTGAGTCTCACAACGCCAGACGACTTCTCTGAGCCTGCGTCTTTAGGTTCGGTCTCTGTCATGGGAAAACACAGATCAAACACCTCAACCATAACTACACATCAATATATACGAAGAGATCTTTCATACAGGTTGGGAATTGCTTACTTGCTGTGACAAACTCATCTGGAAGTTCATTGTTCAGTTTTTCATTGGCCGCATCTGAAATAGGGCCGAATATAACGACAGGTCTTCTGAACCCAGCTGGTGGGGGAGAGAGAAAGAAAAAACACTTCTCAACTAAAATGACATGCATAAAAAATAAAATAATAATAAATATTATTATTTAAAAAAAATTCAAAAATATTAATAAAAAAAAATCAATTTTCATAAAATGTAAATACATAAAATAATAAAAGGCATGCATAAATTAACAAAAAGCATATAATTTGAAATAGTTTTAGAGCCTTGAGTGAAATAGCACTAAAAATAAAAAATAACTTAATTCCATAATTAATCAAATTAATACAAATTAATTAAAAAAAAAAATTATATATATATATATATATATATATATAAAGATTGTTTTTGTTTTATTTTTTTATTTATCCCCAAAACATTCAAATATATATATTTAAACAGAAATGCACATTAGGTAAAGCATACCCTCCCGCAGCACCACTCTCTCGTAGGCTGGGAAGCGTGTAGTGACGGGTGTAGCGCTCAGATCCTCTCTGCTCTTGCGAAGGTCTTTTTTCTTGGCTGCTCTTTGACCTCTCAGCCTCCAGAAATCTCCTCTGTCATTAGCAGCGCCTTTCTGTGCGTTCTGAACATTTGCCATCTGCTCCGCTCTGAAGTAATACAAATAAATAAAATGATTACACAAACACCCAAGAAATAATGTGCTTTTAATGTCAACATGAATAGCAGACTAGGTGACGTCAGCAAACGTCATTTCAGAGGGTCAGTTTTGAGTTCATGTTGAGTTTTCCTCCTAGTAATGCTAAATAAATACAGTAAAACTAAGCCACTGTGTATTTCATGTCACACCTGCTCTTGCTGGGTATGATGCCTTTCTCCAGGAGCTGATTGTCTTTGTCCATGCGGATGGCGAGCCAGTTACCCAGCTTTCCGTCATACAGGGTGTCCACCACTTTAAATACCTCTCCTTTGGAGAAGGTCAAGCTCTGAGGAAGTTCTTTCTCATATTCAAAATGAGTTCTGATGAAGAAGTTATCACCTCGTCCCGACCCCAGGATGTCTTTATACACTAAAATAAAACAAATGAGAGTTATTCACATCCCTTCTATTACTCAAAAAAATAATTAAACTAAATTAAAATTTTCCTATTTCCTATTTCGATACATTTTAAAGTGGAATTATTCCAGTGATGCAAAACTGAATTTTCAGCATTATTACTCGAGTCTTCCTGACCCCACACTTTTGAACAGTAATGCACGTTACTATATTGTATATTATACTGTTGTGTGTTTTGAAGTACCATCAGGTTTGCTTTGAGCCAAGATGGTCACATCCTCTCCTTTGGGAATCTCTAGTAAAAACAGCACTGCGTCTTCCCGGACCATTCCTCTGAAATCCATATTATTCACCTGCAGGGAAAGAAAAAACAAATTACCACTTTGTGGGAAAATGTATGACGGATAAAGGCACGTAATATTAAAATGCAGAGCCAGAGATGTTGCACCTTCACGATCTGGTCTCCAGTGCGGAGTCCCTCTATCTCTGCAGGACTGTCCTCCTGAACGCCTGCGATAAAAATGCCCACGTCGTTTCCTCCAGCAAGACGCAGACCAACACTTTCGCCCTTCTGGAAGCGCACCATCACAGTGTTGGGGCTGTGGGAGATTATTCGTTAGAACCACTAAGTTGTCTAAATATATTAGTAAGTAGCAATAAACAGGATCTTTTGCACATGTGAAAAGGGAATCTTTTATGTCAAGGAGTGTCTCTAGATAATATATCATGTAAACATTTAAGGCAAAAATGGATACTGAAATGAAATAGTTTATTGGTGGCTATTAAATTGGCCAAGAGCCAATCTAGTACAAACCCGTATATTTCCTGGTCCTCCAGACTGGGCCGCAGGGGAACCTTTGGCAGAGGCTTGGCTTTTACTGGAACACTTTTTGGAGCAGCATTTACCACAGGAACTGTATTTAAAAAAAAAAAAAAAACACCACCCGTTATCATCCGTTTCTTCTATTCTTCTGATTCTACATGGTGAAAATGACATGGTATGCATTATATAATTCAATTTTCAATAATCCACCGTGGTGTAGGGTTAATGTGGTACCTGGAGACTCACTGCGAGGCTCTTCTTTCTCCACGGGTGGAGGCGGGAGCTCCACCGGCGCCGCTCTGAACGGAGTCGGCATCGCTCCCATTTTAGCCAGTCTGTTAGGAGGCTCATCTCTACCAACAGGAGAAAATGACTTACTCCCTTTGCTTTGGCTTTTGTAACATTTCTGTTGAATGTGTTGTCAGTTCATTTGGAAAATCATTCAGTCGTGCTTCTGCTTCTTCTTTTCTATGTTATATCATAAATGTATCAGTTTTCTAATTTTATTAGTTGCATCAAACGTAAGTGTTTGTTTAATATTTTCGCCTAAATTCAGCTCCTCATTGTTTTTATGCTCTGATTATTCAACAATGATCTAATATGAATGTTATCACCCTCTGAAATGTTAATTTGGCTAATGTAAATACTTTTTGCTAGTAACTTGCAGCATCAATATTTGTTTTAAAGGGTAGCTTGACTGTGGTTTTAATAGCATATAAATGATTAACTTTTGAGTAATTAACTAGCTACTTGGAAACACTTTACAATAAGGTCCCATTAGTTATTGCATTAACTCACATTAAATAACAACGAGCAACACATTTGTTAGAGCATTTATTAATCTGTTATATGGCAATAAAAAACAACTGTTCATTGTTAGCTCAGGTCCATTAAATAATATTAATACAACTTTTGAATTGAATAATGTATTAGTACATTTTAAAATGAACATTAGCTAAGATAATAAATGCTTTAGATTTTTTTTATTGTTAGTTCATATTAACTAATGTAGTAAACTAATGTTAACAAGTGGAGCCTTATTGTAAAGTGTTGCAGTAACTTCAGTGTTTGCAAACAGTAATTAGTGACAGGGCATGGCAGTGTTACCGGTTTTTGTCCTGCAGTCTCTCATTAGAGGAGTGTGAGGAGAGGTCTGAGTGATGACTCCGCCGATCCTCCTGAGGAGAATAGGAGCGGTACGACTCGATCTCTGAGATATCTGAAACACACATGTATAACGTCATCATTACACTTGCTTTAAAGCACCATTATGTGCACAGTGCAAATGGTACATGATGGGTTAAACACCAAAGTCTCAAAGGTTTGAATCCCTAAACCTGAGAAATATAAAACACACTACTAATTCAAACCAGATTTGTTTTCCTTCATATTGGTTTTTACATCAAATAATGTAAGATGTAGGATTGGAGTATTTTCAGAAGAACATGAACAAACAACTTCCAAAACATGGTACAAGTCTCACTAGAGTTTATAAAATGACATTTTTCATAAGCTTTGGATTATTGGTAGGGTTTATGTAATCCGCCCAAAGCCCAAAAGCATTTCTCTCCAATCCAGTGTCAGTACAGCAGTCCAAAAAAAGGCAAGAGGTCAGAGGTCACTTAGAGATTAAGGCTGAGTTTCACCAAATACCTCACGAAATCATACCTCACTATACATATGTCACAAGGTAATTATATATATATATATATATATATATATATATATATATATATATACACACACAAAGAATATTTAATCAAAAAATAATCAGCATGAATTACTGTTCCTTAAATACTTTAATTGAATAAAATATTGATGCAAAAACTTTAAGTACTGAAGTAAAATAGTGAGAAAATGCAAAGAGAAGTTTCTCACACATCCAGATAAATGGAAACTGCGTACACAAATGTTTTCTTAATCTAATGCCCATTAAAACGGGAACGTCCCTCCTCTAAACCAACAGCAACAACAAAGAGCTAATCATGGTTGATGACTACTGGCCCTTTGATATGTGTCCCACCCCAAATTTCTGTTTTAATATGAAATGCAAAAATGGCAAAATAAAGGAGGGCTTCAATGCAATTAGAAAAATTGTAATTGTTCATCTGCAAGTGTTTTGATTTACTCACCATCCATTTCTGAGTCGCTGTCTGCCATAGGTGGGATTCGGATGAGCACCTGACTGCGATCCCTCTGCACCACCAGCTGCAGCTTCCCACGAGACTTCTCAATCAGCTTCCCTGCGTCGCTCAGAGACAGATTCTCTGTGACCGTACCGTTAATCTGACACATGGAAATAAGTATCAATAAATAACAGTACAACAAATTTGAGGGGGAAAAAAAAAAATAATATATTTTTTTTTTAAGGACCAGATGATATTGTCCCACTACAGTGTGTGTGTGAGTGAGAGAAAATACAATAGTATACTATAGTTCAAAAGTTTGAGATCAATAAGATTTGTTCCTTAAATAAATTAATACTTTTATCAAGGATGCATTGAATTGATCAAAATTGACAGGAAAGACAATTATAATTTGAAATTTCTGTTTCAAATAAATGCTGCTCCTTTGAACATTTTATCCTCAAAAATGTAACATGGTTTCCACAAAAATATTAGGAAGCAGCACAACTGTTTTCAACATGATTATTAATCAGAAATGTTTCTTGAGCAGCAAATCATCATATTCTGAATTATCATGTGACACTGAAGACTGGAGTAATGATACTGAAAATTCAGCTTTGATCATAGAAAACTATTAATTTATTATTATTAATATTATAATATGATTGCACTGTTGTTACTGTATTTCTGACCAAATGAATGCAGAGCATTAAAAAGTTGCTTGGTGAGCAAAAACATGAAAAAAAAAGAAAGATGAGAAGTGCTTGCTAGCGCAAAATGCATCACCACAGTGCTAGGATACTGCTGTGGTTACCAGCGCACAGCAATGTGTTCGATTAGTTGTTATTATAAGGTTATATATTTTGTAGGCCATAGTGTGTTCTGAGTGGTTGTTCAAGAGACTTACTTTCAGAATAATGTCGCCTTCCTGTAGTTTGCCTTCTTTGGATGCCAGGCCGGTGCTCGTCATCTCTTTGATGAACAGCTGGCTGCCTAGACGAAGTCCATATTCTGGACAGATATGAGAAAGCATCATGTTAGAAGTGTGGCTGCAAGTTGAAACTGGAAACAGATAAATGAAGGTGGTGTGTATCTACCGTCATTGGGCCGGTTCTTTAGTAGAGTAACACCGAGCGGCTTCTCCAGGGGTTCGTGTCGTTGTGGCGGAGGCGGCGAGGGCAGGTGATCCAGCCGGTCTCGACTGCTACTCCTCTTCATGGGTTCATCCTGCCGCGGATCAAACTTCCTGCGCTCGTGGTCGCTGGCTAAATTCTCTCTGCTGTAGCCCGGAGCCGGTTCTGGCCTGTACCGCGTATCGGGACTATGCGATCTGTCCAGCGTCCGGTCGCTGCGGTACTGTCTGTCCGGACTCCGCTCTCTGTCCAGGTTGTGTTCGCTGCGATAGCGTCGGTCTGGACTGTAGTTGCGGTCCAGCGTGCGATCGCTTCGGTAGCGGTGGTCCGGACTGTGATCGCGATCCAGGTTGTGGTCACTTCGGTAGCGGGGGTCAGGGCTACGCTCGTGGTCCAGTATTCGGCCTCGGCTGCCGTCTCGTCTGTACTGTCTGTCGGGACTCACGCCGCGCTCCATGCTCCTCCCGCGACTGCGATCATAGTCACGATCACGGTCGCGCTCCAGACTCGCGTCACGGTCAGGGTAGCTGCGGCCGCTGTAGACGCTGCGCCGGTCGTGGTCGTAGTCGTCGTTGTAGTCGCCGCTGAAGACACGGTCGTCTGGGGACGCGCCACGTTTAATCACACTGACGGGGATTTTTCTTGATCTCTTTACCGTCTGATGAAGGATGGGGACAAAAATTTATTGTTCATTCATTGAATTCTGATTTCAACTGCCAGTGATTTACAAACATGGTCAATAAAAAAGCTTAATCTTTATTATAACTGAAATTACAAATAATTCAAAAGGTTAAACTCACGATTTTGGCTAGTTTGCCGCATTTGCGGAGAGTCTGCACTGCAAAGGCGTGTTGGACACCGTCCATGGGCACATTGTTGACCTGGATCACTCTGTCATTTTCACTGTACAAACAATGAAACATTGTTAGAAAACACGCCAGAAAGTGAATTCAAATCCTTCCAACTGTTTAGGAATGTCAAAAGTACCAGCATTTTGGTGTCGACATTAAAGTGTATATTACAAATAAAACAAATAAAATCTTGATCACAGTGTTGGCAGACAACAAATGCAATGCAATGCAACAAAAATAAAATAAAATATCAAAAATACAAATAAATAATGTCAATTGCTTATAACTACTTTCTTGCATCTTTATTACTGACTGTTTACTGTGTGAAATATTTGAAGGATACATATCACTGTTTTAATTTGTTAATGTTAATATTTACATTTCTTTTGTCAATTGAATTTATTTTTAGCTTTTAATGTATAGTACAATCATATAATAGCAATATAATGTATAAACTTTATAAAAATATATATTAAATATTATGTATACATGTATCTCTTCAAATAAAATTAGTGCATTCATTAGTATATAAAAATTTTTGGGGTGTGGAAACTGGTATCGAGAATCGTGAAATTTCAATGTTTTTTTTACTTCAAAAACAGTTGGTCACGTGACAACCCTACAATAGTTTTCTACTTTAATAGCACTTTAGGATTACAAATCTTATAAAAAAGGCTGAGATGTGTTTAACGTTGTTTCAGAGCTTACAATAGCAAGCCATCTGCAGGACCCCCTTGCAGCACATCAGATACGACAATTGACGCTTCTCTACTTTCTTCGTTCGGGTTGTCCCGCCCTCCAGACACAGCAATGCCAAAGCCCATCTTGGAGTCCTATATATACACACCAAAGAATGCATTTTATCTTATGCATAAATCCGTAGTTATTCATTTACAACAATAAAACACTTTAAATTCATGCAGGTGTACAGGCAGCAATGACTAATTAACAAGTTACCCTGGAATTACTTTTTCCTGATATTTTGGATATAAGAGTTATATCTTCAAGACAAACATTAAAAGTATGTGTGTGATACAGTTCACCAAGAGGATGAAGCAATGATGATACGCTTTCTGCTGAGAGACAGCAGTGGCAGATGTAGTATGACAGTGTGCCCTACAGTTCAAAAGTATGCGGTCAGAAAGATTTTTTACTGTTTTCAAAAGACGTCTCTTATGTTCACCAACAATGCAAAAGCCTTTACTGTCACCTCTGATAAATTGAACGCATTCTCGCTAAATGAAAGTATTAATTTCTTTCAAAAAAAATATATCTTGCTGACCCCAAACCATTGAACAGTAGATCTAGTAGTGCTAGAGGTGTAGAAATTAGAAGTACTCACCCGCTGTAGGGTCACAGTGTACTGCTCCCACACCGTCTCCTCCATGACTGGGTTCTGAAACAGTATGAACAGTCTTACATGTAGGACAGTGATGGACAGAGTCAAGTTACAGAAGATATCAGTGATCTCCTGAGCAAAATCTGCAGCGTGGTGCTGTCACAGTGAAAAACTATATGAGCGTTTCTCTTCCAACCCATTTAAACGAGCTCATCTGATTACTCAATGGACAGACTGAACTGCAGATCTGAAATATGTCTATATATCCAACCAGAGATCTCCAAGAAAGAACAATTTCATTAAAAAACTGCCATCATATGTGGACTGCTAGGAAAAAAAATAAAATGATCAACAAATGTATGGCATGACCCCTTTAAAATAAAAAGCCTGCATTATTTGAAAGTAATTATTTTAAAAGGAAGCCTGGTCAGTGAGTTAAAAACTATAAACAGTCTTCAGCATCAGTCTGAGAGCCACGTGACGTCCCGCGCCGAGAAACGCCTCCAGTTACCTCTTCATCCGCCCGTGTGCACGCTGAGTGATTATGATTGTTGCTCGTTAATCTCCTCAGGCAAATATGAATCCCAGTATTGCCCTAAATAATTCTCAACCCAGAATCCACAGCCGATGCCTTTTAGCATTTCATGCATAAATGATTTCAATTTGTTGGTATTCTTTCATGCTATAATCTGAAACATTATAACTGCACTAGTTAAACTAAACACTATAACACGTCTGAGGCAATCGTGCATTCCTCATGTCATCATAATACATGCTTGCACCTCACTGAACACGTAATATCCATGGGTGTCGCTGATTTAAAAAAAAATTGTTAACGTCACAAATTAAAAGGCTTATCTTTTGAAGTTATACGCAAATAATGTATTATGATATTTTACCATTTTTAAAGTTAATTTAAGCAACAACTTCAACAGTTTACTGACAAAAAAGTAATTCAGTGTACTATGCTCTTACTTGATTCTCACTGAACAATGTAAGAGCTCAATGATCTTTAGCATTTTTAGGTCAATGGATTGAATGTCAGACATGACCTTGGTCTAGAGGAGGATCTATCTGTAGTTGGAAAGCATGGCATACTGGGTTGTATACTGCCCTACTTTGCATATTAAAGTAAAATTTTAGTTTATGGCTTTATTTCATTTTTATATACACTTTATGAATAAACCAAAATTGCAACTGTGGAAAACTGAGAATGGACAACCACAACAACAAAACAATAACAAATTCCAGCACTGGATCACCACTTATTCTAGCACACATTTATAAAATTAAAAATTCTTCTCAAACACTTAATTATTTGATAAATATTTGCGGTGTGAACTACATCAAAAAGTGTTGGGGATAAAATCAGCCATGGGAAAAAGTTTTGAAACGTGTTCCACTTGTTGCCACCGTAAACTAAAAATATGAATAGCAAAAGCACACTGAGCGATTGTTACACATTAAAGCATTTTTGTAAAGCAACACAGGTGCTTAAGTGTTTAATCACTCTCATCACTGATTCTAATGCCCGTCTAAAAAAAGAAACAACATCTACCCAGAAATCAAACTATATCACCACCTATGTTCTTCATCACAGTGTCATAAACTTGGCGAAAACCTTTCAACCCATACCTAAACCTTTGCAATCTCAAATGAATTTCTACATCAAATTATAAAATGCATCAGTGTATGCAATGCAGAAAAAATGTGTATTGCAATGTATCAAAATGACAATAAAAAGCCATCGAATCGATTAAGAAACGTAATAATTCGTACATATATTTTTTTTTAACAATAATTATAAATTTTACCAACATAAAATATATTACACTGCCATGATGCATTGCACTGTTTAGTAAAGAATCCCTAAAGAGTTTCCTACCTATACACTCCAAGTCTAAACACCAACCCTACAGTATATGTTGCATTTTTACAGTATAAAAACATACGGTCACAAATAAACAAACTGAACCAAAAAGTTCACTTCACCCAAACTGTGTAAGACATTAACAGGTGAAGTTGTCCAGCGAAAGAGCAGAAAGCATGCTTACGATGCCCTGGAGGATGCGAATGGCCTTGATGGTGTGCGCCCATTTCCTGTGCAGCGAGAGGACCGTCTTCATGTTGTCACCTCTCCCGTGAACACAGTGTCTCTGGGCCAAAGCACATCACCCCTCGGCACAATGCATCTGTCTGCCTTTGACGTAAGACTGATGCCGCTGGCCTACATTCTGTGCAAATCCCACTGTCCACAGCGACCCACGGCAGCCATGACGCAAAAAAACAGGGCAGGCGAGACGCTGTCTACTGCAGAGTTAAATTAAAATTTCATTTCAATTCATCATACGATAAGGCTCTGTCTGGGTTGACATTAAAAGCTCTTCGCCGGCTTACAGAAGGCAAGTGACACCTTCGAAACACCGATGCTTTTGGATTGGGATTTCTTTCTGCAGGATGAGCTTTTGAACGTGCAAGAGAGACTGGTAGATTAGCAGTGATTTCATCGCCTTTTAATTACAGTTTAGAAGGATTATGGGGTTCGAAGCACCTAAGTGCCGTTATCTTCTCATTTGCCAAAGCCACATAGAACTGAATGCCTTTTTTTGCGCAGTACTAAACATCATAAAGTTCTTTGATCTATAATGGCTTTATAACTCAAATCTCAAATCTTATCCACGACAGGATTAACGTGTGGCATATGAGCTGCCCTCAATTCTCTTTACTGTGATAACCAGAACAGATTACTGATGAATGATGTCAAAGAACTGATTTCTCACTGTAACTGAGCTTGTATCATAGCGTTTGTACAACAGCAGGTCTCTGAGCTCTCAGTCCAACACCACAACAGACAGACTGACTGACCGAGGCAAGTAAAGGATCTGAGAGGTGTAAAAGAGATTCAGTTTGGTTTCCTGTGCTCTTCTGAGGGGCATTCAATCAATTTTAATACTCACTGTCAACTGCCCTGAAACAGTACCAATCAGAACATTTGGAGAAACCTGACAATTTTACGATTGATCTTAGAGACCTTAATGGCTTCTACTTAAATGGTTAAATAGTATTGTAGATGCATTACATTATGCATGTATGAATTTCCACATAAAATTAAAATGTCAAATTTGGAATTTATGAAATGAATGAATTGGAGTGGATAGGTAAGGAAAAACAACCGACAATACAGACAATTAAGAAACAATTAAGAATAATTAAGTTTTGACTGGCACTGTACACTACCCTTCAAAAGTTTGGGGTCGGTGGGATTTTTAAAAGTCTCTTACGCTCACTGAGGCTGCATTTATTTGATTAAAAATAAAATAATATAATTTTTAAAATGTAATTTATTCCTGTGATGCATAGCTGAATTTTCAGCATCATTACTCCAGTCTTCAGTGTCAAGTCAAGTCAAGTCACCTTTATTTATATAGCGCTTTTAACAATACAGATTGTGTCAAAGCACTTAACAGTATCAAATTGGAGGACAGTGTCAGTAATATATAATGATAAGATTAAACACTCAATTTTCAGTTAAAGGCATTTCATTATTGAATTCAGAGATGTCATTGTCTAGCTCAGTTTAGTTTAATTAGTATCTGTGCAATCAAATCGGCGATAATTTATAGAAATTAGGTGTCCCCAACTGAGCAAGCCAGAGGCGACAGCAGCAAGGAACCAAAACTCCCTCTGAGACAGAATGGAGAAAAAAACCTTGGGAGAAACCAGACTCAGTCGGGGGTCAGTTCTCCTCTGGCCAGATGAACCCCGCAGTTCAAACGTTTATATTTCTATTTTTTTTTTTTTTTTTTTGCAATTTCTAACAATAATAGTATTATGTAGTTAGGTATTTTATTATATGTCACATGATCCTCCAGAAATCCTTCTAATATACTGATTTTATGCTCAAGAAACATTTATTATCATCATCATCATCAATATCGTAAACGGTTGTGCTGCTTCATATTTTTGTGGTTACAATGTATTTTTAACATTGTCATTATTAATCTCTTTAGTGTCATCCCTGTTATATAAAAGTTTGTATATATATATGTATATATATATATATATATATATATATATATATATATATATATATATATATATATATATATATATATATATACACACACACACATACATACATTTTATTTATTTATTAAAATTTATTTATTAAATGGTTGCATATACTTAATGGGACAATCCAATCAATCTTCGCCTCTCTTTTTTGAGCATAATGTATATAAAACTTGAACTTGGAAATTTAAAAGTAAACAAAAAAAGATTAAGCCCACAGAAAATACAAAAAGTCAGCCGGTGTGAATTTTGAATAAATACAGCTGTCCAATACAGCACTGCGATGTCCAAGCAAAACAAAACAAAAAAAACTCAAGAGGACCAAATGAGCAAGCGCAGCAGATCTGAGATGAGTTATCTGAAAAGGTCAGCACAAGAAAACTGAAAAACTGTGTTCAAAAACAACCGTGAATCTCCACAGAACTGACCATGCAATTAATAAATAAAAAAAGTGTGACTGCTGCAGGACAACCTTCAACCTGCAGGACATTTCTGTGCAGCAAGAATAAAATACAACAGAAGCAAAAATCTTCAATTTACATACATACTCTAAATACTACAGTAGGGTGCATACTTTCATTTTTATAGACACTGTAGCTTACATTTTAAAGCATTCACAGTTCAATCAAGCAAGGAATACCATTGCTGAGCCATCAGAAAACATACTGAACCGTATGCAGTCTGCTGTTAGACAGAACAAGCACAATGTGTGCAGACAGCAGCAGCAGACAGAATTCCCTCTGCATTATAGATAAGCAGCTTTAGCTGTCTGTGTCCCTCAGAAAGACTGAAATCAGTCAACGGTGGCTTTCAATCCAAGCCCCATGTTTCTAGTGAAACACGTAAAAGTCTCATTTCAGATGATGCATGTCAGACTTACTGTATGATGAACACAATATATAAACTATAAATCCAATCCAGGTTTGGGTAAAGAAGTGTAAACACAGAAGGGGAAGGGAAAAACTGAGCTCTTCTGAGCTGCTCTCTGTGGGAGATTTGTTTGGTTTGGTGTAAAAACACAAAGACTAATGGACAAGAAAATGATATCAAATTAATTTCAGATGCATAGCAACAGTTAAAATAATTTCAGATTATGAAGTGTTGCAGGTTGTGACAGATTATGATGTTAAAGTAAGACTGGTGGTGTGGTCCCTCTGCTGGTGACACTTTAAAAATGTTTTCTTCCTTTTCTCTCTCGATATGAATTATAATTATAAACAATATTAAATAATTAATAAACACAGACACATTAGCTTTCCTGCGTTTACAGAAGCATATATGTTCCAAAGCTGCTTGTGCTATATTTATAAACAAAATATTCATTAAAATAGTCCTCCAGTGTAAAACAGTGGTAGTACTTCACGATATTTAATGTTAAGTAGCCTAATTAGTCGGTTTAAAAATGTGATGTTAATTGTATTAGCTTGCGATGGAAAACAGTTTATAATCTGGTTTATAAGTAGCGTGTTATATCGATGAATTATGTCCGTCGCTATTGTTTGGTATTATAGGAAGCAGGTGGTTGTCCATGTAATGTGGACAATAACAGAAACAAGTGTGGACCTCAGAAAACAGACTTTAAGTTAAGTTAAAACGGACTCTCTGTGAAATTAAAATAACAAGTTTTAACTTACTCACATGACAATAGTCCTTAACATTTCTACTACGAAAGAGCCTCTCCACAACAACGGGCATCTCGCAAACCGCACTAAACTGGAAAATAAAGATGTTTACTTGAAAGAAATCGTTTAATATTTAATGGTGAGTAAATAAAACGTGTAGCTAATAACTCCGAAGCATAGCGACAACACAAGCGCCTAAACATTTGAACTATTGTACTGTAAATCCCGAACATACCAATAAATATCTGGGGGCGGTAATAACAGCCAATGTACTTTTACCTCTATGAATGTGCGAGTAATACTAATTTATTCACATTACATTGACTTTACCTTGTTGATATACGTGGTTAAAGCTGAATCGATGAATTAACGAGCAATGCTGTATTTCATAGCGTACCCCATGAGGCACAATGGACTGTTCCAAAATCCTTTATTTATCGACCGCATTTGCATACCGGCTTAGCTCATGAATATCAATTAGGACGCGCTGGCATTGCTTAGCAACCTTGCAGAAGCTTCCAGACACGTAACGTACGTAATTAATATTCATAAATCAAGTCTTCGCCACTGTAGGACTTGTGTATTTTCTATGGGATAATCTCTCCAATGGTTCAAACGTTTGGATGCCAAACTCCCCAAAGCCCTGCTCGGAACTGGGATTAGTTTTACTTGGAGATGAAGGGTAAGGTAATAACTACCAGAGCTTTTCTGTGATTTTAATCTTGTCCGAATCAGACAGTAATTTTAAAGACGGCGGTAAAGATAACAGCGTCTTTTGCTATAAAGTAATAGTTGTCCCATGCCATTAGCGAGCTAAAAGTAGTTTCTCTGGTTCTCCGAGCTTCTGAAATGGGTGCTGGACTCACAGAAGACCCCTGCAAGTGAAGAGAGGGGCTTCACAGCGGATTCAGAGAGAACCTCAGTCACGCGCTGCTCCAGCGCTTTATTTCAATGTTTAAACATGGCATCATTAAAATAAGCACACGAAGAAGGGGGAATTGGAGATTTATATTTTGCAAAGGCACTAAAAGGCTCCCAAAACACGGGCATTAACAGCAAATAAGCAAATATAGATACTCCAACAACAATTTAAATTCAGTGACTGTTTAGTGTAAAATGCAGCTTTTACCTTACATACAATCAGGCTGGGACTTACTATTAATATGTAACATAACTTCATATTAAAAAGAGTGACCACACTGTCCAAAAAATTAAAACATAGCATAATGGTGAAATTTGAAATACATTAATGTCACCTCACTGTGGCAATTCTCTCTCATACACACACTTCTGTGAATTGTGGGGACTTTCCATAGACTTCTATTACTTTTATACTGACCAAACGATATTTTTTATCCCCTAACCCTATATCTATCCCTTACAGAAAACCTGTTTGCATTCTTACACTTTCAAATAAACATAATTTACTATTTTTTATTCATTTTTTCCCTCGTGGGGATCGCAGGCCATTCTCCACAATGTCAAAAATTTCAGGTTTTACTATCCTTGAGGGGTCCCCACAATGTAGCATAAACAAGTGTGTGTGTACACACACACACACACACACACACACACAGAGAGAGAAAGAAAGACACTGGTGCATGTAAAATAAATATTTACATTTCATATTCGTGTAAAAAAAAAAAAGTTATCCTATCATTGGCATTCAAGAGTCAATAATATAACTTTTTTTTTTCTCTTTACAAATACTAGAAAAAAATTAAACACTTTTTGTCTATTTTATGTGACAGGGTGGATATGCCTGAGAAATCGTCAAGCATAACAAATTTATGTCAAATCATAGAAGAACTTCTCACTTTTAAACTTCCTCTTAAAAATATATTGACGTCAGCTCATCTTCATAATTTTTGAGGAAAAGTAGAGAAATTAAAAAGAAAAGGTTTTATATTTGAAATATATATGTAGTGTGAATGGCAAACAAATTGTATATTTTGTAAAAATAGTTGAGATAAAAATACAATATAAGATTAACAATTAAATACAAATATTCTATATTAAATAATAATGATAAAAAAAATACAATCACGTAAACAATAATATATTTTAATGTATTTAAGCTTGGTGCATTTGTTGTATATTTCAATACCAACTTGTTTGAATATCCTACAAAATACATGTCAACACGGGCAAGATGAAGAATAATGAACACAGATGTTTTCATGAGAAATGATGTGTGTAGTACCTGTAAAAGGGCCGGGTAGCTGGGAGCGGAGAGGCGTCGCAGACACAAATACTGAGCTTCGTGGGTCAAGGAAAGCCTTTTGGACCGGCGTGACCGGAATAACTCTATTTGGTTGGACTGGTCACTGTAAAAAGACATTATTAGTTAATAACACTGATCACAGATTCAACAACAACAATGTTAGTCATTGTAAAATCAGCTCCATCTAGAGATGTTTTCAGAGTAAAACGGAGCATGATCCATTATTTCCTCACACAGCCCAAGTCCTAATCACATAACCACAAGTCAGTATGACAGCATATACAGTACTCATCTGAAAGTTGATCTGATTAATCTGTTAAGAGATAAAACATGTTTACTAAATGTCAGCGTGTGTGCATGTAAATACGTTTCTAACCCTGGAATTACACCTGATCATGCAGTATGTTTTGTTGCTTAGTCTGACAAGAAAATACAGAACTTAGCTTAACAAAAGTGCTTTGAGTACATAAAGAAACTGTATTATAATTCACAAAACAGAGTACACTTGATCTCCTTGGCAAGAAAATTGTAATTATTAACTGCATTGTTTAGCATAACTGCTCAGATGTGTTCATGAGGTCTTTGCCAGCAAAGTAGCCAGAAGGAATGAACAATTGTTTAAGTAATACGAGTCCTCAGGTTCAAGAAACTTTAACAGCTCATTAAAATTAATTTCTGAGTGACATTTACTGATGAGACAGTGGTTCTCATCCCTGAAAAACTCGCCACTGATGTCTGAGTCTGCCTAACTTTTCATTGATAGTCTTGAGCCTAGATGGGCCACACAAATACACTCTCAAAGGAAAAAAAAAAGAAAAAAAAGAGCAGAAGCTGTCACTTGGGCGGTACTCTTTCAGAAGATACTAATATGCCCTGCACTATTTAGGTACTGATTTGTACACTTTTGGTGCTTTTACTGTACTAATATATTCCCATTTGTGACCCTGGACCACAAAACCAGTCTTAAGTCGCTGGGGTATATTTGTAGTAATAGCCAAAAATACATTGTATGGGTCAAAATGATCGATTTTTCTTTTATGCCAAAAATCATTAGGATATTAAGTAAAGATCATGTTCCATGAAGATATTTTGTAAATTTCCTACCGTGAATATATCAAAACTTAATTTTTGATTAGTAATATGCATTGCTAAGAACTTCATTTGGACAACTCTAAAAGTGATTTTCTCAATATTTTGATTTTTTTGCACCCTCAGATTCCAGATTTTCAAAGAGTTGTATCTGAGGTATCACTCATGTCTAAAGCGCAAACAATGCAAGATGAGCTATGTATCAAAGTTTAATATGTGCAAGACAGTAATTATACAGAAATACTTTGACGAAAGGCTTTGCTCAGGCATTTCAGAATGACCAAAACAGCATATAGATGCAGTGAACGAGAACTAGTATGAAGGTAATTCTGTTGTACTACATCTCCCATGTTGTTGTTATCATGTGACCTATAGGTCTACGGCGTCAGTTGCGTCACTTTTCTGTCATTTATAAATCTTCTCCAGTGGCCTCATGGGATAGTAAAGTGTCCATCAGATGCACACTTCAGAATCTTGTGTGAAGCAGTAGGTCATCTGGATAATTTTTCATCTATGTATTCGACAAATTCAGACAAACTGCTCAGTTCATGTACAGCTTTTAGCCTACTGTATAGTAGGGACATTGGCATATTCAGACACAGCCTATAGTATTCTGGTGACTAGTATATGGCTAAAGACACATTGGCTCAATTTCACAATACTATATTCATACTTTAAACTTTGTATGAATAAGCAGGGATGTGCAATATTCCAGCACTGTGCTTATGCTTATGTGCCTAAATTGGAGAGAAAGGACCCCAAACAAACATTAAGTTTGGGCCTTTTGTGGTTTGACCGAGTTCCCTTTTAAGTCCACTTACATAGTGAACATCAAAAGCACTAAGGTCAATTACAGCTGGTTCCTTTTCTGATTCACTGTAACTGAACTGCGTTTCATTAAAAGTGTGCAATATGTGAAAACTTTAAAAACACTAATAATTTCAGAACAGTTAAATGTAATCTTCAGGAAATCCCAGAATAAATATCCAAAACATTGCACACCATGATTAAACACTGAGATGCCCAAATTCACTTGTAGCATTTAAAACTACTGATATTAGTTTTTCTTTGCCATGCTTGGTACATTTCCAATCACACTGTTATTATGATATTTATTTACATTACATTTATGCATTTAGCAGACGACTTGCATTGTATTCAAGTTACAGTTTTTACATTTTATCAGCTCTTGCTTTCCCTGGGAATCGAACCCATGATCTTGGCGTCGCTAGCGCCATGCTCTACTATTTGAGCTACAGGAAAGCCAATTATTACATCATGCCATACACATTGTGATTAAAGTATATGACAATATCGAGTGTCTCTTTCAATGTTTGTAGTCTATATGGAATTTTCAGTAATTTTATCATCTGCTGAATGAAATGTAAGTTCAGTCACAAGAAGTTACACGATCTGAGGTATCACTCATATCTGAAGCGCAAACAATGCAAGATGAGTTATGTATCAAAGTTAATAAAATAATATATTTAATAAAAATTAAACTCAAATACTTTCCGGGGTCATGTCACACACAGAGTAACTATTATAGTACAGCAATTATACTATAGTAGAATGAGCCACAATATATACTCAAACACATCCGATCAATGTACCAGCTACGCCTGTCACGAACAATATCAAACATTCATGTTTTTTCTCTCTAGTATCTCCTACATAACTCACCCCGAGGGTCTCCACAACCTCCGGCCGGGTGGCAGCAGCTCGCGCTTGTTGAGAGGCGCGATCCCGGCGGCCACTTGCATGATGGTGATGAATTTCTTATACTTCATTTTAAAAGTTCTCTGGTTCTTCTCCGTTCCTTAGATCTACAGAGGCTCTCAGCGACACTCAACCTTCCCGTTTACCAACTATAACGTCACTACATTTCCGACAAAGCTAAGTACATTCTCATTTGAAAGCAGTAAACAGTCATTTTTCTATTAAACCCATCATCTGCAGCAGTGAATCGGTCCTGCTGTGTGGAATCTCATAGATGCCCATTTCGTTCTCCTCGTAGGACAAGAGAGGGAAAAGAGAGAGCGAGAGAGAATACAACGACCACGTTGGGCAGAGCGTCACTCTTACATAACTCTGGAGATCTCAAACATTAGTCTAATGAAAATGCTGTGAGGGGGGATAATTGTGGTACTAAGCCGTGACAGATCATGGATGCACCCTGGCCCGTTCTCTGTAATCCCTCCGCCGCTGCTGCTGGCTTAGCCTGCGCCCATTATCACACATACATGCACACATATGTACACGATTTGTCTGTTCGCCAACAGACCACCCTAGAGATGATTTTCAGCATGTTACTTTGGTGCAGGGATGGAGTAACCCAGCATCCAGGCCTCTTCCTCCACCCAGTGTCATGAAAGTATTGTCCAGTGGTTTGTGGACTGGATTATGGGCAGGAGAAGATTGTGCTGCCAAAGCACAGGGGCTCTAAAATCCCCTCCACACTCATCCAAATCACATAAAGCCCTGCAAATGAAACCATCTAAATTAAGGTTTGGTTACAAACGTATGGTTTGTTTAAATGTGTAAAGCAGGTCACGTTTTGACAGAGCAGCTCTGGTAAGGTCCACTCAACTGCAAAAACTACCAAGATTCATCAGTTAGACGTCAGAAACAGGATTATTCCACAGAGTGTGATGATGTTGTGTGCTGGCAGACGAGCAGCAAAAGACCTGAGCTGCCATAATACGGTAAAGTGAAGGCCAACAAAAATGTGGGGAAAAAACAAAAACAAAATTTGCTAATGTAAGAGAATAACATTTGATCTATAAATATATAGCTATTTATAGCAACGGCAATATAGCTGAAATATCTTATGCATTCAAAAAAAAATTCAGTTGTTTGACGACATTCAATATCTGCTCTTAAATGGCCTAAAAGGGTGCTTTTTTCATTTAGAAAAAACATTAAACATAAAACATTAGTAATGCATAAATCTTTCTTAAAAAAAAAAAAAAAAACTAATACAATGTATGAACTATTTGCAAGATGGGGTTGCAGAACAAGTCTAATGACTTCAATATATGTAACGGAAAAATAACAAGTACATTCAAATATTCAGAACGCTACTTAATACGGGAAGCAAATATAATTCCAATAAGTGAAGTGTTGGTTCCAAAATCTAAAGACATCCTTGTCATGGATTTCTGATTTTAATATTTTGCGAATCTTTGGTAAAAAGCACACAAAGATAATATTAGTTTCATTCATAACTGTCATTCTAATGATTTTTTAATATATCAGCCACGTTGCACTCTAAATCAATACACCAATATTGACTATCAACTACAATTACCACAATAAGACTTCTGTATTTTCTTAGATGTGATCATAAACCAAGTTGCCACATTTTGTAAATGCTATCTTAAGTTTTTTTTTTTTTTTGGTAAACTAATAAAAACTAATCCTAAAAGCAATCTACTAGAGTAAACAAACATGAATCAAAGCACCTTCCAGTATCAACACAAATGGCAGCTGAATCACATACTATAAACGGTACAGTCAGCATTACGTGCCGAAGCCTGTTGTGACCTCACTCATACAGACAAGCCCTTATACGTCTGCACACGGCCACGGCTCTCATTACACTTACATTAGACATAATAATAGCACTTACACAATATCACTGCTGGTGTAACCACTTCACACTACAGCAGTTTCAGACACAATAAAAGGCGTGTTTAACTTTTTTTTATATATATATTTTGAAGAAAATTGGTAACCAAATTATTTTGGTGACTGTTGACTAAATAACATTCTTCAAAATATGAATAATATTCTTTTATGCTCCACAGAAGAAAAAGTCATGCAGGTTTTTGGAACAACATGAAGGTGAATAAATTCATTTTTGGTAGAACTATCCCTTTAATGTGTCATTCATACAGCACAATTTTGAGCTTAATACTAAGGATTTAATGTTTGTTTAAAACACAATATGAAGAATAGTCTTTAGCAAGCACTACTAATAATAACTGAGAAATGCACCAGTAGTCATATCCTGCTGATACTGTATTGTGTTCTTCCAAACTGTTGACCTACATGAACAAATGAACTTTGTCCTCCACTCTGACACAATGTAAAAGCTGCTCGGGCACGTCAGACTCAGTCCAAACGTGAACACATTCTGTAATACGCCTGAGGAACATCAAATAGCACCAGCATCAGAGGTCTTTCCTATTATATGAAAGGCAGACACATCGATTTTGTAGAAGATACAAAAATGCACCAGTATTAATAACACCATAAGATTCTTAATATCTAGAAACTTTCGCCAGGCTTGTCCGAATATACTTAGATATTTCTAAGAATGCTCATCTAATGAATTTTACAGCGTGAAGATCAGAAAACCCCTAAAGTCTGCTCAAGTGGATTATGAACTCAAACTCATTATGAAACCAGATGTAACAAAAGGGATTCACCGTTTTCAGTGGTTCACTATTTTTGGTCTACTGATTCTGCTGGGCTCATATTAAATGCAAGCAAACAACATTAAGTTTTAAACCTTGTAGAAATGTCAGAAATTCACAGGTAGATGATTTTGTGTATTCTCATGTATTTCGACTATTGTCCAAGTCTTTAATGCCTTTACGTAAGCGGAGTGTGGCAGTGTAAGCCGCAGTCTTCCCCGTGTGTTCGGCTCATGCAGAATCACGTCTACATTATGCAATGCACATATGTAATGCCGTTCTCTGACAGATGTATATTCAATCCTCAGATAAATCATTTCATATTTCAATCACACCACAGAAAGCTTCACTGAGTAAAAATATGTATAGACCTGTAATAACAACTCTCTGGTTATTTCAAATTGTTTTGGCTTTGAACAAATTGCACTTACATTACACAATATAAATTTTATCATGGTTTTAAGATTTTAAGGATCATTACTTTTGATGCATGAAAAGTTATATTATGGTTAGTTGTGTTATTCTGGGTTTATTTTCCAAAACAGCATCTAAAAGGAAACACTCATGTTATTTGTCCCTTTCTAACCACTGCTGTCCTCTTGCGAGTCACTGTCCATGACGAAGGACAGAAAGACACCAGAGGTGTGGCACTGAACACAATAACGTTTCACGTGCTTCTCATGTACAGTTACACTTCAGAGAATAATTGAGATTGGTGAACAAGAGAAAAAACAAAAACAAAGCTGCATTGATTTGATTAAAAATGCAGTAAAAATAATTTTATGCTGATTTGGTGCTTAACTTGATCAGTTATTATTGCTACTCAATTATTATTAATAATAATTATTATATTATTATGAATGTTGAAAATTGTTTTCCTACTTAATAGATTTATCTAAACTGAAATCATTTTTTGAGGAATCCTTGATAAATAGAAATTCTTTGAAACGATCTTTTGTAAGATTGACAACTTTTGGATAGTTGTGTATCACGGTTTACACAAAAATATTAAACGACAAATTGTTTTCAATTAAATACTATATAATAATAAGAAATGTTTATCGAGCAGCAAATGATTTCTGAAGGATCATGTGACACTGAAGACTGGAGTAATGATGCCTTGTAATAAAACTGCATTTTAAAATATATTCAAACAGAAAACAGTCATTTAAAATAGTAATATAAAAGTTTTTACTGTACTTTTAATCAAATGAATACAGCCACGAAGAGACTTCATTAAAAAACATTTTCAAAAAAAAATAATTTCCTGTTTTATGTTTTTAAACACTGTAAAAAGTGATAAGTTGACTTAACTTAATAATTTTAAGTAAATGATAATAAAAAAATAATAATTTTAGTGAATTGTCAAGTTCACTTAACTTTGTTTTTATTATTTACTTAATAATTTTAAGGCAACAGGTTTCCTCAATTTTTTTTTTAAGTTAGTCAACTTATCACTTTTTACAGTATACATGTTATTGGCAGACAAGTTCAAATATAAGTAGTTATTATTATGAAAATGGGCCTAATCAAGATTATGCGAAACTACTACAGCAAAAAGCTCTTCTTTTGAATACATTTTCGTGGACTTTTTGTAAGTTTCTCAATTGTTTACAATAGAAAAATTCAATCGATTAATCATACACTATATGTGTTTACCAAGAACAAGTGTACACTAGTTTCGTTAGACGTCTCAGAGTCGCAGCGTGTTGATATGAAGCGAGGCGCGAGGACGAAATCACTCAAGTTTCGTGAGAGACGTGCAGGACAGGAACACAGATCATGACATGTAGGCCTAAAACACGCTGCCAACCGCGTTCAAGAGAAGACGAAATCAGATACAAGTCTTTACTAAAGTTCACATTAATGTGTAGGCCTACATTATCTAAAAGCAGCAGTTTCATGTTCATATGACATTACTCAAGTTTTAATCCGCCTCCTCCCCGAAACAATAGACAGCCGAAACCAGTCAACAGGGAAACGCGACAAAAAATAAAAAAAATAAAAACTCCTCCAGAGAGAGTGAAAGCACGTACCTTTAGAGGAGCAGACACTGACAGACACCCGCGGGCTTCGGTGGGGTCTATATGTGACTGGACGCTTAAACAGAAAGACTGAACCGCTCGAGTCTGTGTACAATCCCAGATTTCCTGAGTCTTCCAGGTATGGGCGTGTCCACGAGCGCGCAGGTGAGTCCAACAGCGCATTCCCAGGTGACCACGTGACCACGTCCATACCTGACCAGCGGATCTAATCAAACCACAAGCCTCCATATGTCATCTTTAAAGTCTGATGATTTAAAAGTATTGTGTCGTGACTACATGCTTTCTTTTTTCTGAAACGTAGTGGTCAATCTTGTAGGAAATCTTGTTATCATAAGAGTCAGAGTAGAAAATGTAATATATATATATATTGCAAGAAGAGTGTTGCAATAAGAACACAACTTGTATAAACATTTTAAAATTTATTAAATGTATTTTCTTTGTACATTGCATATTGCATATATATATATATATATATATATATATATATATATATATATATATATATATATATATATATATATATTGCAATAAGAATATTGCAATAAGAACACAACTTGTGGATTTTAAAATGAATTTATATGATTAAAAAACATTTAAATATAAAGATAGGGAAATTGATAATGCAAATAGACCTAAAGCTAAATGTCACCTTATGCGTATTTGAGCAGCTTGATGTTTTGAGTGATTTTAATTACATACTTTGCATACTACATACTACATACTAGCACAGTTTTTATTCTTTAAATCACTTTAAGCATTTCTTAACATCTGAATTATTCATGATTAGGCCTATTACATCACAATGTAGCCTGAAAATCCTAATCAATAAATATGATTAATGCAGGGAATAATTAACTTCATAAACCATCTTTAAAAACATTTAAAAAAAAATAGTTTTGAGACTAAAAATATGCAAATTATCCTTTAAGAGGGCCTTTATCTCCTTGTAATAAAAATGTAAATATATAATACAATATATAATTTGCATAATATATTGATTTGAAGAAGGCCACATCTTTACATTACTATATTTAAAAAATCAAATGCTACAACAACTCTTAATCAAAGATCATTGTCTAAATGAGACAAACAACACCAATACACCCCCTAGTGGACTGTATGCGACTATTGCAAACAGTGAAAACACTGTAACATTCACTATAGCATGCACTATTACTTTTCATATTTCATTTTGTTATAACCATGAATAAACATTAGAATAGCTTCAAATAAAATTATTGGTGTGTTAATATGTTTAGCAGCTCTTCAGGCACATGATTGCTATCTATTCACACGATGCTCGAGTATAACAGAAAAAGTGAAGACGTTCTTGTGAAGATGCAGTATTTAATAGCAACTATAAACATTCTACATCAAAGCACATTTAATTCATATATTACTCTAATTAAAATACATTTAAATTTAAATACATTTTATAAAAAGTTTTTAAAGATTTATGGTTTTTAACATCTAAACCCATTTAAATCTTTACACAAGGTAACATTAACCATTACCCCCCCCACCCCCCCACCCCCTGCGTCACTACATTATGCTGATTGTGCGTCAAAATCACATGACCAAACATAATATTCAATCCATTTTCACTAGTGACAATGTTACTAATATTTGGTACTAGTAACTGTACTGTAATGATCAGATGAAATCATTACTCACACAATACAAGTCAGGAGTGCTCAGAACATAATTATACCAGGATTATTATATAATAAACCTATTTCTCTGTTTGACACATGCTTTAATCAGGCATCACGCCTTTAACATGCATACCAACCAGTGCCTTACAGCACACTGGACCAAAGGGAGTGTAACTATTATTATACAACAATCTTGTGCTTGCAAGTGGGTACAAAGTGCACAGACAGTGTAAGGCACTGCAGTACTATAGTGTGGCAATCGCTCTGCCATCCTTTCTAACATAAGGCCTTTCTCAGTCCATGTGAATTAGCAGCTAGAGATATCCGTTGTGCAAAATTGTGACAGCATGTCCACTGTTTCTCAGTCTTATAGATGTTTGGATGATCTGGTCCACTTCATAAGGCCTCATGCATCACTAAAACAGAAAACAATATGAGCCACAAACACGGATCTGGAGCGACTGACACAAAAGAGTTTGAGTTCCAGGGTAACTTGATCATGTGTCATTTAATGAGAGCCAATATCAATACTGACCAAGTAGACGTCCAGACCGGACTCAGGTGTGCTCGGCAGTGAGTTTGAAGCTGGAAGAGTGATATCCTCTAATGCAAGAGTCGAGCTGGACGTCCTATAATCATCTCTGAGGACAAACAACACAGCGGCATCAGTCAAACGAAAAGGTACGTGCCAATCACATCATGTTTATAGCTAAAAAAAAGAAGAGGAAGCTCTGTGAAGAAATATGGAAGTTTACGAAGACCTTTTTAGTTGAACTAATACGTCTGTCTGATGGGAAAGTGTGTGGGTTTATACGTAAACACCTGTTCTCTGAATCTGTTTGCGGTTCAGTCTTCACATCATCTAGAGAGGAAGAAGAAGACATAGTGGCGGCTGAAATCGCTGGGTTGAGTCTGGTGGAGCTGGGAATCACATCAGGTTTCTGAGAGGAGTGGGTTTCTGTCGAAAAGCAGCAGCATTGGAAGAAATGTGTAAAAATATTGTTTTGAATGGTATCCATTGTGAAGCAAAAGTACACTTTAGCATATGTTTAAAAAGAATGGTTACTGCAGAAATAATGTATTATAGTTACAATTTATATTAGTGCTGTCAAATGATTATTTAACACGTGTGTGTTCTGAGTATATTTATTATATATTTATGTATATAAAAACACACACACGTGCATGTGTATATTTCAGTATAAAAATATGCTATGTTTATATATTAAATATATTTATATATATATAATATAAATTATATGAATATAAATATATACATGTAAATATTTTCAAAATATATATTATTTGTGTGTGTGTGTGTGTGTGTATTTATATATACATAATAAATATACACAGTACACACATATTATGTAAAAAAAAAACAACGTTTATTTTGGATGCTTTTTTTGACTGACTTACGTAGTTAGGGCTTCAGTACATCTTCATATGTAATTTCATAAATATTTCTGTTGTCTTTGAGATATGGTTAAAGTGTACTGATGAATGTACTGTACAAGTATTTATGACAAACTAAAATATACTTTGATCTCAGTTTTATTGAAACTTGTATTCTATTTAATTACACACATTTGTAATGATGAAGTTGCAACTTAAAATAAATTTACTTTACATTTAATGCATGTTAACAATGCAATCAAGTACTTTACATGTGCTTTAGTATGCTAGCCAACACTTTAAAATAAGTGCACTTCTTCTTTTGATGTGCTGACTGACATATTAAAGCATAATGATTAAAAATGTACTTTAATCTTTTCATTTGACATTATTACAAAGTTCCCTTTTCAAAAGTCTACTGTATTAAGAAACAGTGTCTCTTTAAGTGTACTTAAGTGATCTTATATTAATATTATATTATCTGCAAGTACAGTTTTAAAAAAATATATACTTCTTGTAATGTTTGAAGAACACTAATACAATTAAACACACTTTTTTCCACAAGGGATAAAATAGTGTTAGTGTTCACACAAAAATTTGAATTCTGTCATTATTTACTCACACTCATAATATTCCTAACTCCACCTCAAAAATAACAGTATGCAGGTTTGGAACGGATGAGTAAGTAATGACAGAGTGTTCATTTTATTGGGTGAACTGCTCCTTAAAGTAAAAAAATTATGATTTTTAAATGTATGTATTAGTGAATTTCTCATCAAAGTCAATAAGCACCTGTATCATCAAGGTTTTCGAGGCTTTGTGCCCTCCTCTCTTCTTGACTCTCTTCTTTTAAAGTCGACAGGACTTCCTGTGAGGCCCATCTACACGGCTGGATAGAGTTCTTCTTCCTTCTCGAGGATGCACCACGCAGAGCTAAAAGTAAAAAGAAAGAGAGAAAAACGTGAGATGTAGTATAGCATTTTAAATGATCCTATTCCACTGAAAATAATAAAGAAGCATCAAACTTACGCTGAATCTTTTTAAATACTGTGGTGCCCATGAACTTCAGGAATCTGTCGGCGTAGAAATTCGGTCTATGGACAGATACTGTGTCCTAGAATGCAAAGTAGCAAAGAGCCATAAATCATGATAATGTTCAAACAGAAGTATATATAAATAGATTTAATGAAAAAAAGAAAAATACATACGCCATCATGCACAAGAGCCTTCCATGAGTGCTCAACCTTCTTTATAAATCTGTATATAAGTATTCAAATTTTTAGTCATCTTTAATGAAGCAGTAATTATTCTCATCTTTGTCAGGTGATTCATACCTGTAGGACTGCAGGATATCAATGATCCCCAGAAAGATCAACAACTTCTCATCTTTGTGTTTAGCAGGGATGCCACCCAATCTAGAACAAAAACGCATGATTACTTCAAAACATAAAATGTATTGGAAATATTTTAGCAACATGATGGGAATATTTTCAGCTTTTCAAAACTACCCCCCTTTTTAACCAATTAGATATTCAGAGAAGTTTTGTATATATATACGGTAAAAATTTTAAATGTCTCACCAAGGATGAATTTATTTGACCAAAAATACAGTAAAACTAGTAATATTGTGAAATATTATTACAATTTAAAATAACAGTTTTCTATTTGAATATATACTAAAATGTAATTTATTTATTCTTTATTCTAGTCTTCAGTGTCACCTGACCCTTCAGAAATCATAATAATTTTCCAATATCATTCTAAAGAAACATTTTCGATTATCAATGCTGAAAACAGTTCATATTTCTGTGGAAACCGTTTATTTTCAGGATTCTTTAACAAATAGAAATATCAAAAAGCAGCATTTATTTGAAACAGAAATGTAACAATGTCTTTACTGCCGTCATGTTCACTTTTGGTTTCAGTTTCGTTTTCATGGACTTTTAGTTTGTATCACCTTGTTTTCATGTGTTTTGTTCCTGTGTCCTTTGTTCTATAGTTTCCACAGTTACTCATCGGTTCATTGATTACATTCGCTTGTATCTTGTTTACTTCCTCATCAGCCTGTGTGTTTATACGTCCTCAGTTTCCTCAGTCCTTTGTTCGGTATCGTCTTTGCATGTTTTGTGTAAAGCTGTTGCGGCTTCTTCTGCTCCTACAGTATGTTACTGAATTATGTTCTTTTGTTCGTTTGTTAATAAAAGTCTTTACACTTAAATAATAAAAAGAAAAAAAAAAATCAAGCTCACTGAAGACAAATTAACAGTCACTTAAGGATAAGAAACTAATTACAAGAAATAAGACA
Source organism: Acrossocheilus fasciatus (assembly GCA_036784905.1). Classification (NCBI taxonomy): domain Eukaryota; kingdom Metazoa; phylum Chordata; class Actinopteri; order Cypriniformes; family Cyprinidae; genus Acrossocheilus; species Acrossocheilus fasciatus. The sequence continues at coordinate 20,758,894 of CM071947.1, read as the reverse complement.
AAAAAAACTACAGTAGAACAAATAAATAAGAAATACTACATACATTGTATAAAGTAATCAAATGTATAAAAACACTACATAGTCTTTACTGTGTAAATAAAATATATATTTCTTCTTATTAAAGTTAAAAAAGTTATTTAGTCAAGAGCAGTGAGAGATTTTCTCTCTTTTGTTATTCGATTAATATGAATTACAGATAGCAGGAATATTAGACTGCTGTCACTTTAAGAGCTGCCCGGATCCAGTCTACTGTTACACGTGTGTTTTCTTTCTCAGCTGTTTGCTTTCACCTAAGACCTAAATTACTGATGTTATGAGGTTCACTGCTGATTGCATTTCAACGGCTTAAAATCACTTGTTTTTAAACGGAAATGCTTAAAAATGTGTGCAAACTATACGTATGACTACGTAGCACAGCAACGTCACGTGAGCGTTTAACCGCGATAGTGAAGATAGTCCAAGATCTCTACCAGTTGAAAAAAAATTATACTGATTAGTTGACCCTACACTGTAAAAAAAAAAAAGAAAAAAAAAGGTGGGCCAACTTAAAATTTTAAGGCAACCAGCTTCAGCAGATTTTTGAGTTTTCTCAACTTGTCGTTTTAAGTTTATACAACAAAAATCTGAGAATCTCCCGCAAAAACAAGTTGAGAAAACTCAAAAATCTGCTGAAGCTGGTTGCTTTAAAATTTTAAGTTGGCCCACCTTTTTTTTTTTTACAGTCTACATGATAACTGCCACTTTCAACCTATTTAATGCATCCTTACTTAAAAATAAAAATATAAATCTTAATTCAAACATTTGAACAGTAGTGTACATACAAATATTCAGATTGGTTGACATGTCTTTGAAAGGCGGGTGGTAAAAGTTTACAGAACAACTTCTCTGTCTTTAATTTCTGTTTACTCTGCAAACGGAGCAGCTCCACTCACGTGTCGTCATCGGCGTCAGGAAGAGGCTCGCCTGCTTTGCCGTCTCCTTGAATGGATTCGCGGGCTGTGGAGTACAGGACCTTCTGCCCACCCTGGCGCTTACTGTCCCCTATCCCGCCTCTCCCTCTCAGCTTCCTGTCCAGAACATGGATGCCCAGCAGCAAACTGTAGTCCATGATTTTAAAGCTTTCCAGCACCTGTGGAACAAAGTGAATGGAAATCACAACCACATATATAATACTGAAGAGCTCTTCAGCGATCAACAACTCGACTCACCCGACAGTCTCTCTGAAGAGTCTTCATCAAGGCGTTGTATGTGTCTGCGTCAAAGTAAAGACCTTCGTGCATCTCCTGGAAGTCCAGATCTTTAAAGGTCGGGGAGGATTTGGTGCGCTCCTTCCGTGACGCTCTGCGTTTGTAAGTAGAGCCCTTTAAGTCATATTTGTAGTGCATTTTCAAAGAGCGAGGCAGAACGTTGTTCATCACCACCAATCGGATATTAACGCCGCTACACTGAATACAGTACAGCCCGTAAAACTTCGGTAAGAGGGTCCTCGGGTTCTGATTCAGATTCTGAAATCAGGAAGGACAGATCAGTTTAGAATATTAGAAGAGCTTACTGGTGTAAAAAATACTGTAAATTTAATGTAAAATTGTTAGCATGCATCATTTTTGCGATTCATTTAATAACATTTTAAACTGACAGGCCTAATGTTTATTGTTTTTAATGTGTCTCAGTGTGTAGGGTAGTCCTTTATTTCTACAGCAAACAGGGCCATAAACAACTGTGAAGTAATTGTGCTGTAAAATGATGATCTGTAGTTTTCTGTATTAATAAATGAACTGCAAATATGAGCAACTGAATTGAGACAGCAGTGTATAGTGCAGTTTGTTGCTTATTGTTGTGGTGATTGTGTGGCTCACCATGTAGTAACCTGGAAGCAGCTTCTGCAGAAATTCAGCTTCTTTGTGCTGCACGGTCTTTATGATAAACTCATCATCACTGGTTAAGTAAAACCATGAACTACTCGCTCCGGGGTTTGACAGCTCTATCAGAGGCTCTTTACAAATAGAGTACTGCAGATGAAAAAAGATGCATTATTAATGTAGATTCTACAGAAAACACAGAAGCAAGTGCATTTGGATCATTTTCAAATGGTTTCATTTCAGTTATTGTTATTGCTCACTAAATCTAAAACTATTTTAAAAATTAATAATTGAAATGAAGCAGTTATATATATATACACACACATGAGTCAAAGTACTAAATTTACTACAAATGAAATTAATATAAATTAACACTAAATAGAAATTTTAATTAATAACATAAAATAATAAAAATGGCATATGAAATATGAAAAAAATAATAAAAAAAAATAATATATATATATATATATATATATATATATATATATATATATATATATAAAAATATATATATATAAAATAATATTTCATTTCATGACTTTGCCCTAATATAATTTACAGGATGATAAACTTTATTTTACATTATTTATAATTTATTTCATATATTTATTATACATCAAATATTTATTATATATTTTTATGGTAACTCTTTATTTTAAGGTCCAATTCTCACTATTAACTAGTTGCTTATTAGCATGCATATTACTAGCATATTGGCTGTTTATTAGTATCTAGAAAGCACATATTAATGCATTTTTCTGCATGACCATATGTTAGGTCCCTTAATCCACCACATACCTAAATTTAACAACTACCAAATTAGGAGTTTCCTGAGGGAAAACTATATTTTTTCTTCACTCTTTCCTGACAATGATCTGCTTACCATCTAGAATTTCATGATTCTTGACAGTAAATCATTTCATCATCTTTCATGATTATATTAGTAAGTCTCGTGTGGTTTCTTGGTCTTACCAAATAATCGTCTGGTTTAATCCCAAAGAGCTCCCTAAAGTAACGGAAAGCCAAGGGAGCATAGTTTTTAAAGCGAAAGTCAGGGTAATGGTGAGCTGGAGTCAGATTACTGCCTTCACTGAAAGACAAAAATATTTAAAAACTGTGTTATTAAAAAACATGTAGCTCTGTTTCAAAACCTATAGTGCCTCTATTCAGCATTGTTAGGAATCAACCAATTACCAACCAATCACAAAAGATATTCAGCTGTAATAATTAATTTTGCAGTAGATATTAAACAAACTACTACAACAGAACTGTTGACATTTGGAACAGAGTCATTGTATCTCAGTGTTTGCATAGTGAGTCTATGGCAACCACACATTACATCTGTCAATACCTCGGAAGAAAGACGCTCTCAACAACGTAGAAGTCTTGCATGAGAACATCTCTGTCTGGTTTGGAGGTCATGTTGCCGACTGTGTACCCGATGCCGAGCTGGATGGCTCCTCTCAAAGCTTCAGCTGTGGGCTGGAGACAAACACAAGCAGAAAATGAATGTAAAACAGCCTCAGATCATGAGCAAATACCGAAACGTACAGGAAAAGCAATCATCACACTGCAGAGATAAAGCCATCCTTATCAGCACTAAAAACACACATGGGAGGAAGTTGAAGACAAGGAAGTTGAGGCATATGGCTACATTTGAGGCCTGGTTTTACAAGAAGTCATTTACTGCTAACAAGTGTAACAATGAGAGCAAATAAATTGCAATTACTTAGCAACGCCCCAGCAACCACCCACGACGAATTAGGACTTATCAAGCAGTTACAGTACTGGTATCCCTCCACACAACCTCAATGATTTTCATAAACAAAAATTTTGAAGAGAAATCCCGGACTAATAAAGACCCTACTTGCATGTAGATCAAAGGCCTCAACTATTTAAAAGATTATATTATTATATTACATTGTATTTTGTATTACGAAATCATGCACATTCAATCACAATTAAGCACATTTCATCACCAAATTCTTGTTAATGTAATGCGCCCAGACACTTCTATTATTATCATTATTGTATTGTTATTTTTCCTCAAGAATGATTCTAATTAGATTCTCATAATACATTACGGAAAATAAATTAAATTAAATTAAATTAAATTAAAAATAAAAGGTAGTACCTTAAATACTTCCCTAGTGAAAAAATAATATGTGGAAAAATAAATATACTAAAATGTATCTGAAATTCATTTATTTCATGCTAAGTACACTACAAATACATTTATTTATGTACTTTTGTACTTTTATGTATTTTTGGTACACTAAACAAGTAAACTTAGTCTGCTAAACTGAAACAACTAATTTGTATCTAATATATTTTAATTGTGTGGAAGTAATACTGAAGTCCAAATATAGAAATACTGAAGTATATTTGATGGTGTTAAAGTGGAACTATTGCAAGTATACTTCAGGTAGAGTTTAAATATCTTGCATTAAAAGACTGATATTATTCAAAGATCATTCAATCCTCATCAATAGTGACATTAAAAAACATTTTAGGCTTAATATTAAGAAATGTGCATTGTGCAATAAAGAAATACTCCAAATAAAGTTTAAATATAATTTTTATATCTGTAAATCTCAAGCAATATGTCAGTAGCCCCTGGTTTCACAAACAAGGCTTAAGCCTAGTCCTAGACTAAGATGTAAGTCTGAGCTGTTTCAACTAAAATAAACTGACTGATCTTAAAACATATCAGTGCCATTGTTTTGTCTTTAGATGCACACCAGTAATGTTTTTTTTCTAAGGCACGTTTATAAAATCATTTTCCTAATTGAACAATGGCCTAATCCTGGCTTAGTCTAAGCCCTGTCTGTGAAACCGGGCCTAAATGTGTTAATAGATTAGAACTATACTTAGTAAGAAATAAATGTATTTTAAATATATTACTTTTTTACTAGGGTTAATATTAATACTTTATATATACGGTAATAAGAAACATATTTATTTTTCAGGATTTGTGGGTGAAGATATGATATGCTATATGCATAAATATGAAAATATGAACATATCCATATTCTGAACATACACTTTTTGTGAGATTTATACAATGTACACATTTTTTTTTTCTTAAACCTGTCCTTTTTTGTTCCAGCTCTTTGTCTACCGGAAATGACAAAAAAATATTTAAAGGCTACAAGTCGTTTTGTGGGCAAATATTTCCTAATATCCCTAATATCATGGGCCTCCTGATGTATGGTACACATGGCATGACACACGGGCAAAGCGTGCTCACCGTTACATAACAGTCAGCAGGAAAACAGCATTTCAGACCACAAGTATGACAAATCAGAGTGGGATATGCAAAATTCAAATCCCACTAAATCCCAAAAGAGCTTACAGCACAAACGCCACATTGTGCCACAGAAAAATATGCTGGGTTGAGCAAAAATAATCTATTGCACACAAAGGTCTCGAAACCGGACAGAAAAGAAAATGACTAATCATTTCTCCTAAACAATGAAAATAAGCACAGAGATGCTTGCCAATGACTCCTGCTTCTCAGATTTTCCTCCTTATAACACCTCATGTGTCCCATATGAGTTTCACAAGAAATATGTCTAAATCATTTTTCTGCTTCAGCCAGTAATAAATAAAATGAGAAGTGGAAATAAACTAAATCATTTCATCAGTTGATCACTGATACACACAGATAAAACATTGCGCTGTATTTTACACACCTTTTTGTGGTCTTTGCCCCCAGTTTTTTGAGGTTTTCCACCTCCGGTCTCGTCTGCCGTTGAACTCATCTATTAATTAAAGTAAATATACAAAATACATAACAATTAGAATCGTAAAAATTGCAATATGACTGTCTCAAGGCCCTAAAATGATCAAATCAACATAATAATAGCGTACTATTAAAATAAGAATATGCAAAGGTAACTTCAACTGTGAGCACTGTGCACTTTATCAAACAGGAAATGAAGTCATGTGATGTTCCTGTTCTTGGTAGAACTCAACGCTGCTGATGCAAGAGATGCAACTCTAAAGCAACTCATTAGAAAGAGACTCAAGTTTCCTCCTGACATGATTGAAATGTTTCGGTCTGACCGTATCTGAATGATGCAGCATATGCAGGATATAGTTGCATTTCTGCTTAGTGACAGGATGTTGATAGCAAACAGAGGAGGGAAAACACATGCAAAATTTAATATTTTTCCTTTCAAGCAGCAGTGCTCCATTCAAATGAAGCTGTCAATAGCCTCAGGGACCATAAAAGCTGTTTGTCTATATGAGTGAATGTTACTAAACATGTCTGGGTTTCATTTCATCCAAAAGTGGAGGGATAAATTACTCAATTTAAAATAGATAGATAGATAGATAGATAGACAGACAGACAGACAGACAGACAGACAGACAGACAGACAGACAGACAGACAGACAGACAGACAGACAGACAGACAGACAGACAGACAGACAGACAGACAGACAGACAGACAGACAGATAGATGATAGATAGATAGATAGATAGATAGATAGATAGATAGATAGATAGATAAAATAAAATCCTTATGAATCAGTAATAATAATAATAATTATTATTATTATTATTATTATTAATGTATTTATAATCCTTAAGAAGTAGTTAATGCATAATGCATGAATTATTGATAATATTATTATTAATAATAATAATTTATAATCCTTAAGAATTAGTTAATGCATAATGCATTCATGCATGTAATTATTATTATTATTTTTATTTATTTATTTATATACTTTTATTTATTTTGTAGGTAAAAGGTAACAAATCTGTTTCACTGATTATTAATATTTGAAAAACTACAATACAAATCAAAGTCATTGTGGTGCAACTAACATATAAGGTGCATCCCAAATCGCATACTTATGCACTATTCTATGACATTTTGTAGTATAAATAATGTAGTGCGAGTAGTGTGTTAACACTGAAAATTCCAAAAATAAAAAGTGCACTTTAAATACCCGGATGATGCACTTAAATAACTGAAAAAACTAAGTGTGGAATGTTGAACACTCCATGCACTCAACAGGGGCTATCAGACTCTGATTATTAATGACAAAATAAGCTTATATAATTCATACACTACATGGTTGAGTGCATAGTGCATAAGTACATAGTGCATAAGTGCATAGTGTATAGTGAGTCATTTGAAATTGTGAAACATGCAGGAAAAACCACACCTGAAATACCATAGCAACACCCTAGCAACCACCCACAACACCTTTGCACTTTGTTGATGACTTACTTTTCTTTATGCAAAATAAAATTTCTTACTTTTTTCATTCTGATTTTGGAGTGAAATACAACCCAGGCAAGTTGTTAGCAGGTTTTGGGAGACACATAAACACAAATGCTTAACTGTATACACCACTTTGGCCAATTTTGTGTTAAGAACTCAAACCTTTTACACTCTCAGAAAAGTTATACATTTCGGGGTACAGACCCTTTCCACTTGTGCAGAAATTTTAAAAGATCAACTATGCATCTTATTTACCCCTAAACGTTTCATAGTAGTACTTTAAGTACCATATTACTACTATAAAGTACGGATATGCACTATTTAGGAGTAGATAAAGTACAAAGTTGTCCTTTTAAGTGTACTTCCCCAGTGACAAGCTGTTGCGCCCTTAAAGATAAGCATTTTGCACTTTTTTCTGACAGCTTGGCATTTTCCTTACCTTGTAAACCGCTCTGCTGTTCATTAGATGTTACAGTCGCTGCATATCCAGCCAAAAATGACTCCAGGCGTCTAGTGCAGGAAGAATAAATAGAACATGAGTAGGTGTCAGGGGTCTGTCAGTGACTGATACTGAAAGTGAAAGACGTTAAGAAAATGCACAAGTAAAGGAAAGAGAGTGCTATAGTGAAAGTAAACAAAGATGGAAAGAATATGTTTATGAAGGAAATGGAATAAGTGAGCATTTAAAGCTATTTATACACGCATTACACACATGGCAAGCGCTGTGTGAGGTTCAATCGTTCCAGAAATGACAGATCACATGCCCACACACCACCGAATGTTATAAAACAGACTCTGCAAGATATTCAAATCCAACGGACGATGAGCACAGCCTGTTTCCCATCAATAATCTGATGGCAGAGCCACTAAACAAACATGCTTCTCATGACGATGAGTTCCTAGTTAGAAAACATCTCAAAGCATCACACAGCATTGCAGGTTTTGATTAGCCTATACAGGCATTATTTGATGTTGAAAGCTCCTTCGTTGACATCAACAGAACTCAAGAACCCATATTTGGCTTGCTAATAGAGATGAGAAATGAGTTGTACATACCTCAGCGACACTAACTGCTACAAACCAACACGGCAGCTACTGGCTTAAAGTTTTCCGTACTGACCGGCTCCTCGCAGTAAACACTAATATCAAAGTAGACGGATTTGCAATTAATCATGCAATCTTTCGTAAGACAGCCTGGTTCTCAAAGTCCCTGCCCACAAAATAAGCAAACAATCGCAGCCATAAGTAAGTACGTAAGAGTCCTGATTCTTGAGGCATGGCCTGCAAGGTAAGGAGGATATTGCTTAAGGAGCTATTGTTTTCACGGCTTTGCTGATTTGCTCATATCTGTGTCAGCGCTGCGGGTGATCGGATACACAGGGCACAAAGCTATAAACACTGAACTTTATTATACTTTGTGCATTATAAACAGTAACCTGAATTTATGACCAATTTCAAACATTTAACATTGCTCAGCACTGAATCCAGGATTTTAAAATGAATGGCGGGCATATTAGGATATTAAAACTGTGTTCTCTTGAAAACAATAGGCTACATAGTGAATATTACATACAGTACAGTACATTCAGTATATTAAAATGCAAATAGAATCACAACAACCATAAAAAAGTAGTAACATCAACATAATTATTAATGCTGTATGCTACAGACACAATATTATGAATGGTGCTATTTTTCATCTAAATATATTAATTCTTTCAATTCAATTCACATAAAATGACTTGGATATGCCTCTTCTACGATAAGCATTTTTAAAGTTTCTTAATTCAAATTTATTTTGCTATATATTTGAAATTTTGTGGGACATTAAGTTAAAATAATTCCAGGGTGTGTGTGTATCTATCTATCTATGTATCTATCTATGTATCTATCTATCTATCTATCATCTATCTATCTATCTATCTATCTATCTATCTATATATATATAAAGGCAGCAGCTTTTTTATTTCCTATAAAATAGTGGAAATAGTGATGGATGCTATTTACACTAAATGGATTTACACTATGTGAAAATAGCAGTATCTTCTTTGCAATAAGATAAATAGTAGTATTAGTATTGTAGTACATGATAAAACAGTATGCAATAATAAACTGTTGAGCGTAAATTATCATATTTATATATCATATAAAATTATTAAAGGAGTCTTGACATGAGAAACCAAATTTCCCTTGATCTTTTGAGACAGAAGAGGTCTTTGTATGCTTAATACATCATGCAAGTTTCATAACTTAAAATGTCCTCATCATCAGTAAAAAGCATTAATAACTCTCAGAAAACGGCTCGTTTTGCATGCGAGGTGCAATGTGACGTCACCCGGGCGCATTCGTTTGCATATGACCGCCTCCAGCGCAAGACATCAACAAATAGTCATCTTCTCACCATAGGCCCCGCCCACTGGTGTTCAGTCGCTCAACAACAGACTCTTGATCACGCTGTATGCGAGTGTCGCGTCAACATTTGTTGAAAGATGAAGCGGTACCAGATCTGACTTCAGCTATCCTCACAAACTGTAAGTTAATGATTTCATAATGCTTTGTCTGGAAATGAACATTTTATTTTGATCATGTTGTCAAAACATTCACATGCAATAGCGAGGGGGCACTGATACTGTTTCCTATGCAATGACGTTAGCCAATCATAACAGTGGCTGATTACTGACAAGCCTTAAAGGACACGCCCCTTAAAAACAGGTCGTTTTAGAGAGAGGGTCAGAATGAGGGTTAAAAATAATAATTTTTCCATATTTATTTATTTATTTATTTATTTTGTGCAAAAAACTTCATTAACATTATAAGTAAACATCAAGGAACATATTAAAATAATAAAAAAATCTATGTCATGATCGCTTTAAATAGAAGTCATTATTCTTTTTATTAGGACAATAACGCCCTCCCTAACACTACCTGATAACACTTTGTTATTAAATACCAGTGAGGCACTTTATTTCTACGTTTTGAATATTTCCTTCTTTTTTTATTGAGAATAAACGCCTTTTCGATCTGAAATGGGATGGGAAAAGGGAGAAGAACGAGTTTGACAAAAGGCGAGTTTGAACTCATCAAATTGTCAATTGTGTCAAATGTTTCTGCCACACGCCTTCCTCTTTATGTCTCTACTGTTGTTGTATATCAAGCGACTTTTGTAAATTTGTCTATTCCAACCAGACACCGGTGGGCAGAGCTAGTGTAAATAGCCTCTGCCAACATTGAACTCGCTAATCTTTTATTATTACCTAAAAAAAATAAACTAATTAATCACTGCTTGCTTATTCATAGCTGATAAGCTTGGTTGTCTGGCAAATTAAAAAGTCATGTAGTGCAACCAACATATAGAAACAAGAAAAAAAGCAAAGTTCTAGCAACCACATAGCAACACCCTAGCAACAGAAACTTAGAATTTTGGTGATGGCAGTGGGATTCTTTGATTTTTTTACCAGTATGTAATACCCTAACAACCATTCAGAACACCCTAGAAACCATATAGCAACACTACTTTTAAGAAAGTCTAAAATCTGTTCTGTATGTATTCTCACAGCTTGTCTGAAGTGTTATACATAAATGAATGTGTCACAAGCTGTTAAGGGCAATGTAAGGTCATAAACAAGCAGTTGCATAATAAGCACAGACCTCTTAAGGATCAGACTAGCTAAAGAAATGTTGATTTATATAACAAGAACTAAAAAAAGGTTTAGTTATTTAAATCTGACTCTCAAATCAAAATCAAATGTGTAATAGTATATAGTCAATATTACTGTTCCTAAAAGGACTCTATAAAAATAATTGAAGCTCAGAAACGCCACACGGTCCGAGGCTTTCCCAGTTTAGATTTCCCGACCCATGACCCAATGACTGCATAACTGGTGACAAGCCAGTACATTATATGAATGGGTAGACTTAAAAAAAAAGCCTATCTATAAATCTCTCAACTGGCTAGACGGACACATAAATGGAAATTTTCCAGGGCAGCCGTTCTGAAACCTGGATGTTCTCGAGGGTCTAATCGTGTTTTTCAGACAGGGAACAAAGCGTTTGCCAGAAATAAGGATATTTGCAAGCCAAATCACAGGATGGCAGGATTAGCAGGGCTGAAATTTCCTCAAATCCTACAAAGTGCCCAATAACCTAATTTTTTTAAAACTATCACATCATCATTACACCCTCACACCCGGCCTGGACTGAAACAATAGGTCTTTATCAGTGGGGAGAGGCGTGGATTCGCGCACAGAAGCGTAAAGACTGTTTGCATTTGGCGTGGAGTGAGGGGAACGCAAATGACACATGAGTCATGACATCGACGATCACATGACCCGCACAGATCGCCTCTGTAAACACGGGGCACATATAAAACAGAGCACTAGTCTCTGAATTAAATGGAGGACAGTGGCCAACACAGATGATACTAATGTAAACAATGGTGTAAATAGGATACACAAATGAGATGGAAACAAAAGCAGCTTTTGGAGATCAACTAATGGACTTCAGATAGTTGCTGTGGCAACTATAAATACTTTTATTGCATACTAAGTATAGTTCAAATCTATTAACATATTTAATGACATAACGCTTGAGACTTACTGATATAAAAATTATAATTAAACTTTATTTGGAGTACTATTTGTGCACAATGCACATTTCTTAATATTAAGCCTAAAATGTGTTTTAATGTCACTAATGATGAGGATTGAATGATCTTTGAATAATAGCGGTCTTTAAATGCAAGATATTTAATGTGTACATGAAGTATACTTGCAATAGTTCCACTTTAGCACAATCAAATATACGTCACGATATCTTTAGTTGGACTTCAGCACTACTTCCACACAATTAAAGTGCATTAAAATTAGTTGTTCCAATCTAGCAGACTTTAACCAGTTTAGTATACTAAAAGTACAACTGCAGGTAATTTTTATTAAGTATTTTAGTGTATTTATTTTTCAGGGCATACATGGAATACAGTTCCATCTACTATACTATCATGCATAATCGTATACTTGTACACTCTTAAAAACAATTTTTGGGTTCCTGAAAGAAACTTTCAGTGAACAGTTCTTAAAAGAACCATTTTTTTTTTCAGAACCATCAATGACAATAAAGCACCTTTATTTTTAAGTGTGTACGCTAACATAGATCTGCTAGCTTAGATCCATATTATGTCTATAATACATCCATCCATGATATGAATGTTTAAGATACAGAGTTTATCTGTATCTGTTGATAATCATACCTTCTCATTCCACTTAAAAAAGTGAAAACATGCAATTGTTACCTATTTCTACTTGATCTGACCCTTAAAAAGTTGTTGGAGGTCACTAGATGCTGTATGGTTGATTCAGCCATATTTATTTTATTTTATTTTTTTAACTAAATACAGACACTTATTTGAAATGTTATATATATATATATATATATATATATATATATATATATATATACAGTATATATATATATATATATATATATATATATATATATATATATATATATTATATATTAAAAAAAATATATATATATATATATATATTTTTTTTGTTGTTGTTGTTGTTGTTGTTGTTGTTTACAGTAGTCCAAGTACTGCTTTCAAATTTCTTGGAATGATTTTGAGTAAAATTTGTATAAAGTAAATGATAAATTAGGAAATTCTGTGTGTTATTACAGAGTTCCCTGGAACCGCTGATTCTGATTGGTCGGTGGCTTTCTGTGGTCAAATACTTTTGTATAATGACGCTAATGACCATTGTCCTTCGAATGACGTTTCATATCCTTCTGTGTACTTCCTTTTTAGCATTATAAAAAAACCACTGCAAATCAACATTTCACATCTATATATCAGAATTTATTTTATGACCAGAGTAATAATAGTAATAATATATAGTAAGTCATTATGCCAAAACAAACCCCTTCAGGATGGTTTATTTTGTGTAATAACTGGTTGACTGAACTATATATCCTTTACATTTTGGTCATTTTAGTGCTCATTCTGCCTATTGACAGCTGCCTTGTCACTGGATAATATAGTGCATTTTCTTTTTTTGTGAATTTTGAATGAATATCGTGATAAATAATTGATTAAATGTAGATATTCAGATAAATTGTGTTATACACAATGCCACCCATCAGTCACCCTGCTGTCTATATCTGCATCGACCATTAAAAAACACCCAGTGGGCGAACACTTCAAGCTTGAAGATACAATCTTGTAATTTCCAGCCCACCATTCAATTACTAACGTCAGTCTGTGATGTAACATTCATTTCTTTAAACTTTTAGCTGCATAACATGCAAAGTATCCGAGGCTCGGGCGCAAATGTCGAAGAGCGTTTGAGGAAGTACATCCTTCTCTACAACTAAACCATCTTCCCTCAGAACAAAGTGCAGCCCTGCGGTTTAGTCATTAGGTTTTAACAGATAGTGTTAATATGTAAATGCAGAATATGAAAGCAAAGCACACTATTGGTGTTAAGCAACACAGAAACCCCGTTCAGCCTTTTAACAAAATAAACATTTTCGGTTTAATGTGTTACTGTTAAACGTTATGAACAAAATATGATTCTCCTCTCTATGATCATTAAACCGCGGTGTGTGTGTTGCGCGTGAGAGCTCATATATGTCAGAATGTCAGCTCGTAACTACATCAAACAAAACATTAAGCAAGCAATATGGAATAAAAAAGAAAAGTATAGCGATATTGAGCTTACCTCCGGTGTTTTTCTGAGAAAAAAAATGTAGCCTGTAAGTAAAAAATGTATTTCATTAAGTCATGGTTTGTTTCTCAGTGACATCTGCGAGCGTGTCGAGCTTCGCTTTGACTGTCAAACTCTCTCCGCCCACGCGCACGCGCGCACACAGCGCAGCCTACTTGCAGCATATACATATTAAAAATGTTTTCAGTTTAGCTCAAGCATTGTCAACGACTGAAAAAACGTGATGTCTGAAACGTTTTATCTTTGACCTGCCCACTTTTTGAGCCATGCACTGAACACTGAATATTTATTTATTTCTTCTGAATGTTTTTTTTTTAATTCATGAAGGACATTTTGAATTTCTGAACATTCTGAATTTATATATATATATATGTGTGTGTGTGTGTGTGTGTGTGTGTGTGTGTGTTAAAAACATACCAGCTAAAAGCTTCAGCACAGTTTTACAGGCATGTTTAATACAGATTGGTACAGAAATGTAGGTCAAAAACATAACACCACGTTTAGAAATAAATGGTTACATAAATTCCGTTAATATCTACATGTATAAATAGTGTAATTTCTTAGTGTAAGAGGTTTGTAACAAAGACTCTGAAAGACACACTGTAAAAAGTGGTAAGTTGACTTAACTTAAAAATATTTAGCAAACCTGTTGCCTTACAATTTTAAATAAATGATAATTAAAAAAAAAATAAGTTAAGTGAATTGTCAAGTTTTTTAAAAAAATTATTATTTACTTAATCATTTTAAGGCAAAGGGTTTCCTCAATTTTTTAAAGTTAAGTCAACTTAGCACTTTTTACAGTGCAGACACTGTCACTGAAATTTGTTTTAAAGATAAGGCATTTCAATTTCAGGTTCATGCATGTGGTCTGTCGCTATACACATTTAAATTCAACCTAATAATCTTATTATTAATTAGAATGATGATTCATTCAGTCTGAAAAACCTTCATAAACTCCTCAGTCAATCACTGAACTCGATTCGACTGAAATAGGGGTATAAATATTTCAGGAACGGTTTGCGCATCTGAGTTCAGAAAACGGCATCCACATCATTCAAATGAACCAAATTCTGGTATCAAACAAACCAGTGTGCGAAAAAACAAACAAACTTATGCGTGTTCTGTCTTCTCACAGATCTGACAAAGAAAGGACAGCCCCATGAGGTCTGGTGGAGCAGGACAGTGAGAAAGGTGCTTCATCCAGCATGATCCACATTACTCCAGGTCATTCCTGTTATAGTCAAACGTTTTGGAAGGATTGGTGTTATGGAGCTGGTCTAGGATTGTATTCTAAGGTGGTTCGGATTTCTCTAGCCTTCCTCTTGGTGTGTCGATCAGAACACAGGAGTGGATCAGGCGGTCAACTTCAATCAACAGGGGTTTATTGAACACTGAAGATATATTGGAGGGTGTATGTGTGTGTGTGTGTGGTCCTACAATAGAACAGAAATAAAAGAAATAATCAGCATAACGATACTTGACTTCTGCATCAAAACATTAATCACATTAATCTATACAATGTAGTGTGTAAATACAATATACAGTATCAACTTTCTGAGGTAAGGTATTACACCATCTAGCGCTGTGCTCTTTTATGTAAACAGAATCGGCACGTTAAACCGAAAGTGCCAGTATACTTGCAAAGAATATCACAAATCAAGACAATAAAGTATGCTTATATGAACTTCACAGTGATAGTTCCCAATATAGCAGCATGAAGATATGAATCGAAATGTACAGAACAGGATGATAAGACAAATAGTGATGTCATATTTGAGAACAGCTCGTGAGTGCGCTGAATGCGCTAGCATAGTCTTACACTCAGTTCACACGTTCGATCGCAAACAGCGGACAAATACCAAATTGTCTCGTATATGAGTATTAGGATTAACAAGGGTAGTCTCTAGAGTAGAGTGGGTACTCACAATTAGTCACAGACGCACACTATAACACACAAAAGGCGATTATTTCTCCCGCTCCCAGGTCAAGTCTCTCTCTCACTTCATTTTGCTGCGTCATGACGATGATTGAAAGGGGGCACTAAGCCCCGCCTTTCCAACACTGCCGCCCCCAAATTTAGGTGTAAATTTGCTCTGTTGGAAAGTGATTCAGGTTTTCTATTGTCTGTCTTTACTTTCAGGGAGCTCATCCTCTTCAGGGATTTCAGGAAGCACAATCAGACGAGCGATAGGTCGGGTATACGTCTTGCCCTTTATCTGGATCTCCACTGTTCTGACATGTCCATCCGCTCCCGGGAAGACTTTTGTTACCCTTCCAATCTGCCACAAAGCCCGCGGTAGTTGGGGGTCAACTAACAGGGCTACAGTGCCAGGTTCAAGGTCAGGAGAGGATCTCTGCCACTTGCCTCTTGTCTGCATTGTCGGTAGGTACTGCCTTATAAATGCAGTCCAGAATCTGTCGGCTAATACCTGGGAGTGCCTCCATCTCCGCTTCGTGAGGAGTTCAGACTCTGGAAACACCACTTGGGGTAAGGAACCATCTGGCCGCCCCATCAGCAGGCAATTCGGTGTAACAGCATCCGGATCAGCTAAATCTGCTGAGACGTATCCTAGAGGCTTTGAGTTTAGGATGGCTTCGACCTCGATCAAAACTGTCAGAAGTACTTCCTCAGACACGGTTTCTGAGCCTAGAGTGGCACGAAGAGCAGCTTTTATGGACCGGATCTCCCTCTCCCACACGCCTCCAAAGTGTGGAGAAGCTGGAGGATTGAAGTGGAACCTGATCCTTTGTTTGGCTAACAGCTGTTGTAGGTCTGGACTGAGTTTGCTGAAGGCTTCTCGGAGTTCAGTATCTCCACCTCGGAAATTCGTGCCCTGGTCGGAGTACAGTTCTGCTGGCTGGCCACGTCGACCAATGAACCGTCTCAGTGCCATCAGGAAGGCATCACTGTCCATAGAGGTTAGCAATTCTATGTGCACAGCCCGTGTGGTGAGACACTTAAATAGGAGCCCCCACCTTTTTTCAGTCCTGCGTCCCAGTCTTACTATGAAAGGTCCGAAACAGTCCATTCCCGCTGAATAGAATGAAGGCTTAAATAATCTGAGTCTTGGAGGAGGAAGATCAACCATTTGCTGAGTTGCGGGTTTTGACCTCCACTTACAACACTCGAGGCATGACCGTTGATGTTTCTTAATGGCCTCTCTGCCCCTCAGAAGCCACACCCTCCTGCGGAGCTCAGCAAACACTCGCTCAGGTCCCGGGTGATGGAGTCGAGTGTCATAGTCCTTAATAAGCAATTGGGTGTTTGGATGATGAGGGTCGAGTACGATAGGGTGCACTGTATGTGGGTCAAGGGCTTCTGCTCGCCTCAGTCGTCCTCCAACTCGTATGAGTTGATTTTCCGGGTCAAACTCTGGAGAAAGACATAGTAACCGACTATCTGAGCGAATTGGCTTGTTGGTTTTCAGCAGCCGATAATCTTCAGGGAAACTGTCCATCTGTATTCTTCTCAGAACAACAGTCTCTGCTTCTCCATAGGTACTAGCTGGAGGAAAATCATCCTGGGCGGCCGCCCCATGCAGTTCCTGTGCGACTGCCTCCACCAAATCTGTCCAGGTACTGTATTTCTTTCCATCAGGGATCAATGGCGTGGTGCTTGTTATCCCACAGAATGTTCCTCCTTTAAGTTCAGTGGTGTCTTCGGAGTCAGGAATACGGGAGGTGGGTTGGTCGGGCCATTCCTCCTGAGGTTGCAGTAGGAACTCTGGACCCTGAAGCCATCTGTTGGTGCCAATAAGATCTCGCAGATTCTTGCCACGAGTCAGATCGTCGGCCGGGTTTCCTTCAGACTTTATATGTCGCCATTTTGCCTGATTGGTCAACTCCTGAATCTCCGCTACCCGGGTGCCTACAAAGACCTTGTATCGGCAGGACTCAGAATGGAGCCAGTGGAGCACAATGGTGGAGTCAGTCCAGTAGGTGATCTTGTCCAAACTCAGAGTGAGCTCATTTGTAAGCAACTTTGCCAACTGTGCACCTATCAGAGCGGCACAGAGCTCAAGCCTCGGTATTGACTGTTGCTTTCGCGGGGCCACTCTGGACCGCGCTAGAAGAAAGGCAAGGTGAAGTTCCCCTTGGTGACCTTCTGACAGCAGGTAAGCCACAGCCCCATATGCCTTCTCCGAGGCATCACTGAAGATGTGGATCTCCCGGCGAACATCTGAATGATCCATGTAGGAGGGGTTATAGCATCTGGGGAGTGTTACCTGTGGAAGGTATTTAAGCTCCTCTTCCCAGGCTACCCATGCTTGCCGGAGCTCACAAGGGAGTTGTGGATCATCCCAGTCCCGGTGGGTCGCCCAAAGCTGCTGCACGATCACCTTGGCTCGTGTAGTATATGGAAGGATGACTCCAAGGGGGTCATACTGACTTGCCAGCACCCGGTAAATGCTCCGCATCGTCAAAGCATTGTATATGACAGGTCTATGTTTGAACCCTAGCTGGTCTGACTCGCAGTTCCAGCTCAGGCCCAAGGTTGACTCTCGTGGGTCAGCTTTATCTTGAGAGAGCCACAACTCCATCTTAGTGGACTTGGCTTCAGGAGGTAGGTGACTGACAACTTCCACTACATTACTGGCCCACTGGCGGATGTCGAAACCACCAGAGGATAAGAGGGCCCGTAGATTATCCACTAGCTGACGTGCTTCTTGTGCAGAAGGTAAACTTTGTAGACAGTTGTCCACATAGAAGCATTTATCCACTGAGAATCTCACATCCTCATCAGGAGTACTGTGCCGAGCCACGTGTTGCTGGAGGGCGAAGGTTGCGCAGCAAGGGCTGCACGTAGTCCCAAAGGGAAGGACTTGCCACTCATAAGTATCTGGAGGATCATCTCGTCTCAGGTCACGCCATAGGAAACGTAATAGTGGTCTGTCCTCAGGCAATAGCAGGACCTGATGAAACATCCCACGTATATCTCCACTTATGGCTACACAATGCTCCCTGAACCGCAGGAGGACACCCAGGAGAGAGGGGCTTAAAACTGGACCAGGTAGCAAGGAGTCATTAAGGTTCAGCCCCTCATATTCGAAGGAACAGTTGAACACTAGGCGGTTTTTCCCATTGTGCGTGATCATATGGTGTGGAATATACCAGTTCTCTCCTGTGGCTCCCTGTCCCTCATTTCGCAGTTTGACGGCAGCACCATTCAACTCCAGCTTATTTATCTCAGACTTATACACCTCTGCCTTCTCCGGTGACCGAGCGAGCTGACGCTCCATACCTCTGAGATTAGGCATGACTGCTTCCTTTGGAGCACAAAAGAAGGGGAAATCCTTCCTGCGCAATAAAGGTGTTGCGTAGCGGAAGATTCCGTTGACATCAACCCGCGTAGTCTTGGCCTCCAAGAGATTGATAGCCTCTCGATCCTCCTGAGATCGGGTAGCTTGCTTCTCACAGCGGTATGGCAAGACATCGATCTGCCAGAGCCTTTCGACATCCCTCTTCAGCTGTAGCTCGGAGGGGGTGAGGGACAAGAAGAAGCACCGTTGTGTTGATAACTGATCTCTCAAGAGTCTTACCGGTCCCTGCAATGTCCATCCGAGCCTTGTCTGAATAGCTGCAGGTCCTCCCGAGGGGCCGAGACGAACAGGTGATATGGGGGTAATGAGGTGAGTATTGTCAGCTCCGATTAGCAGCAGTGGGAGTACTCCCTCAAAGGACTGTAGGGGCAGGTCCTTTAGGTGCTTATACTTCTCCAGGATACTCAGAGGGTAGGAATGGTCTGCAAGCCCGAGGCGTTCAGCAGTGAAGGCAGACGAGATTCGGTATAGCTTCTGTGGTTGAGTCACTGGAGAAATCTGGAAGGAGACTGCGGCTCCAGTCACAGTTTGTACATCTTGTCGGATAGTACGCAGGGCGAGGCTCTCTTCAGGACCATGGATTCCGAGTTTAGTTGCTGCAGGGGAAAGGAGAATTGTCCTCTCCGAACCATCGTCAAGGACGGCATAGGTATCCAGGGTTTTATCCCCGTGACGAAGCAGAATTCTAACAACCTTGAGGAGAACTTTCCTACATCCCGTAGGTCTATCCAAATACAGAGTCTCGGTCGCTGAATTAACCAAACAAGAACCTTCAGTCGCAGGTTTGGAGTTGACCTCATGAAGGATCTGCAAATGCCGGCCTTTACAGATACTACATGGCTTCTTGAGGGTACACTTGGCTGCTTGGTGTGCACGCCCACAACGCCAGCAGCGGTGATTCGTCTGAATCCAATCTGTCATTTGCTGTTTATTGAAGGACTTGAAGGTAGGGCATTGACTGAGGTAATGGTCGGTCTTGTCGCAGTACGGACAGAACGCTTTGGCCTGTCCTTGGAGGACCCCTGAACTGGTTAACGAGATCGGAGCTGGTCCAGATGGTGGTTTGGCAGGGCCCTCGTCTAATCCATGGAGTACAGTCGCTGAACGGCCAGCAGCGTTCCCTAGGTACCCTCTCCCCCAGACTGTCTTCTGCTCTACCCTCCGTTTGCGGTCTGAAATCTGGCTCTCGCTGCTCTGACACCAGGCCTCATATTGTAACCATTCCGAGAAGTCCAGGAGGTTATACACCGCCCCGGGACGACAAAACATATGTCTTCTGAACTCAGACCTCATTTCAGGAGGAAGTTTGCCTAACAGCCTCTCCACATGAGAACCGCACCTCAATTCAGCCTGACCTTCATGGCCCAAAGTCTCCAGCATACCGACAAGGGATCTGATTTGCAAGGCAAACTTGTCAAAAGCTGCTGTGTCACCTCGTCGAATGTCAGGAGCATCCATCACTTTCGTTATCCTTCTGAGGGCTAGTTTGTACGGTTGTCCAAACCTTTCCGTCAGAGCTGCCATGGTATCTCTATAAGGGAAAGGGGAATTAAGATAGGAGTCAGCCACTAGACGGGCTTCATCTAATCTCAGATGATCCATCAATATCTGATAGCGGAAGAGCTCAGTAGCATCAGGAGGTAGAAGGTTCTCAAGAGCAATCTTCAGTCTGGTGAACTCACTAGGGTCCCCGGTGGTGAAGTCTGGAATGGTCGGAGTAGGTCCGCGATAAGTGCTCTCTCTCTCATCTAGATGCACGTTATAAGCTCTGTGCCTAGGCGTCAGATACCCAGGTCTCTTTCGCTCGTAGCCTTCAGGAGGGTGAGGCTGGTGAGCAGCTTGTACAGGCTCAAACTTCTGCTCTGGATACCAGCTTGGATCATGGGTATAGTTACTGTAGTCAGTAGGTGGCGGAGCTAATCTGCGGGAAGTTGGTCGGACAGTGTAATCTGGATAGTTAGCAGGAATGGAATCAGAGTAATGAGGAGGCTGAACTAACCGTGTGACTTCCCGTTTGGCTGGCAGTTCCGTCTGTATGTGGTCTCTCATTACTTGAAGTTCACTGAGCATCTTACCCAGGAAATCCACCAGCTCATGCTCTCTCTGCGACTCCTCAGCATTCCTCCCCACGCGTCTGGGCAGAACAGAATGATCGGTATAGCTCACAGTCTGCTTGGGGGTAGATGAAGGAGGAAGTGGCATTGGAAGAGACTCAGAGCACACCAGAGATTGATAAGGCCTGTCTGTGGTGTTGATGACAGTTTGTGGAGATGATTGAACCCCAGTATCTTCCCAAGGCCGGTGAAATGGTGAAAACGGAGCAGGTTGGGTAGAGGGCATGGGAGCTCTAGACTGTGCAGGTATTCTCACCTGCTGGTTTCCATAGGAACGCTCTCCGGCCAAGGCAGCCGGGGACCACTCATCGACCACGTGCCATGAATACTGACTCTCAGGCCTGGTAACTCTGTCATATGGGGAGGAAGAAATCCTGGCCGCATCAGAAGTGCCACTTCTCCGTGACTCCTCTGCAGCGTGAGGCATTGTCAGCATACTGACCGGTCTACGACGTGTGGCTGTGAGATCATAGTCCTCAAGATAAACCGGAGGGCGAACATGACGTTTAGGTCTGGCACCTTCAGAATTCACTCCGTCTGGTTGCATATTAGGGATGGGAGATCCTCTGTATCCAAGAGCAATAGCTGAGATCCGGCTCGAAGGACCAATTTTGTTATGGAGCTGGTCTAGGATTGTATTCTAAGGTGGTTCGGATTTCTCTAGCCTTCCTCTTGGTGTGTCGATCAGAACACAGGAGTGGATCAGGCGGTCAACTTCAATCAACAGGGGTTTATTGAACACTGAAGATATATTGGAGGGTGTATGTGTGTGTGTGTGTGGTCCTACAATAGAACAGAAATAAAAGAAATAATCAGCATAACGATACTTGACTTCTGCATCAAAACATTAATCACATTAATCTATACAATGTAGTGTGTAAATACAATATACAGTATCAACTTTCTGAGGTAAGGTATTACACCATCTAGCGCTGTGCTCTTTTATGTAAACAGAATCGGCACGTTAAACCGAAAGTGCCAGTATACTTGCAAAGAATATCACAAATCAAGACAATAAAGTATGCTTATATGAACTTCACAGTGATAGTTCCCAATATAGCAGCATGAAGATATGAATCGAAATGTACAGAACAGGATGATAAGACAAATAGTGATGTCATATTTGAGAACAGCTCGTGAGTGCGCTGAATGCGCTAGCATAGTCTTACACTCAGTTCACACGTTCGATCGCAAACAGCGGACAAATACCAAATTGTCTCGTATATGAGTATTAGGATTAACAAGGGTAGTCTCTAGAGTAGAGTGGGTACTCACAATTAGTCACAGACGCACACTATAACACACAAAAGGCGATTATTTCTCCCGCTCCCAGGTCAAGTCTCTCTCTCACTTCATTTTGCTGCGTCATGACGATGATTGAAAGGGGGCACTAAGCCCCGCCTTTCCAACAATTGGGGCTGTTTAAAAGCATTTCGAAGAGGAGGTTTGCTGGTGGACAGTACAGTGGATGGTTAGGGTGATGTGATGCTCCTCACACTTCAAGACTACCACCTTCTGATGCCAAGTTCAGACAGGCTACATCTCCTCTTGCAACATCCAAGCAGTTGACATTTAGTGAATGAGAAAAGTTTTAGTATCAAACCAAACTACAGGCTGTACAACAGATGTTCTATTACTCACCTGTGATTGTTTTCCTTTTGTTTTGTTTTACTTACCACATTTATATTTTACCTCACAGTGTTTCTTTTCACAACATAAGGGCAGTGAACATAACTGTTGTAATGATGAATAAGAAAAAAATACAGTGCGTATTAAACTTTAAGTGCAATAGAAATGTCTGAAAAATATAATTTACCCACGGTTATCATTTTTATTTTAGGGTTCTCAATCTGGCACATACCTGTTTTTCTTTTTCTTTTTTCTTCTTTTTTTTCCCAGAAGATGATTCCTCTTGCAACATCCAGGCAGTGAACATAACATAAATGACAACAAAACAAAACAAAACAAAACAAAACAAAACAAAACAAAACAAAACAAAACAAAACAAAACAAAACAAAACAAGACAAGACAAAACAAAACAAAACAAAACAAAACAAAACAAAACAAAACAAAACATACAGCAGATCTGGAACTACTATCCTTTGTTTTTATTGGGTTTTTAATCTAGCATTCACCAGTTTATTTGACTTTGACTGAAAGGCTGTGTTTCCTCTTGCATCATGAAGGCAGTTGCTACTGTAATGAATTATAAAAGATATACAGTAACAGTTGCTATCTTTTCAAACTACAGGCTGTACATACAGTAGAGATGCTTGATAAACATGACTCACCTGTGCTTTTCCTATTTGAGTTTTTAATCTGGCATTCACCTTAGTTTTATTTTACCTCACTGTAAAAAAACCAGACAGTATAATGACAATACAGTATCTGCCCCTTGAGCTCATTACTTTTCTGTTAGGATATCGTATGCACATACTGTATGACAATGTAACATTTAATGAAGTACTGTTTCTTTTTCCCTAAAAGTCCCCATAGCCCTTCCTATTTACTGAACTCTAAATGTAATTAAAACTTTATGTGTTTATCATTATTTTTCCCACTACTTACTCAAGTGAACTGCACTAAAACATGTGTTTTGTCAGCCTTTCAAAGTTAAATATTAAATATTCAAAACAGAAAGATCTAAATAACTTATTTGTTTGATTTGGTTCCTGTTAAGGTTAATCTTCAAATCCAGTTGTTAAGTGGAGATTTAGTGAGACCTAAAATAAAAACAAATACTCTACATACAAATTATTAAAAAATATTTCAAAAACTGTCATAGGAGAAATACTGTACCGTGCAATTTATTTTTATTTCAGTCATGACAACTCTAGGAAAAGTTTAGCATGATGGATATGACAGTGTTAATGTATTTGGTCTTGGCGGAATAGATCTGCTACACTGCTGCTGAATTGCTGCTGCTGTTGGTTATTGCTGTAGTTGTAGATTATTGCTGCTGCTGCTGCTGCAAGCAAGTACAGGAACTTGCTACTGCCCATGCAAATGGCGATACAGTTCTGTGAGTATTTAAGACATACTGCTGCAGCACAATAGCATGTAAAATAACCCGAAGCAGATCTATACAGGTGGAGCTGGGGAAGGTGGAGGGCTTCAGAGAACACCGAAAGCGCACTGCAGGAATCTCAGTGGATACCAGCCAGCTATATAAATGCAAGGCATTAAGCTCATTGGCTGCATGTCCAGCATGAACCAATCAGCTTGTGCCAAGTTGTTTAACTCTCTGAATATCATCAGTTACCTTAAAGGGATAGTTCACCCAAAAATGAAAATTCTGTCATCATTTATTCTCCTTCAAGTAGTTCCAAACCTGTATGAATTTCTTTGTTCTACCGAACACAAAGGAAGATATTCTGAAGAAAGTTTGTAAACAGGCTATTTTGGGGCACCCTTGACTTCCATAGTAGGAAAAAAAATACTATAGAAGTCAATGGTACCCCAGAAATGCTCTGTTTCCCACATTCTTCAGAATATCTTCCTTTGTGTTCAGCAGAACAAAGACATTCATACAGGTTTGGAACTACTTGAGGGTGAGTATAAATGATGACAAAATTTTCATTTTTTGGGTGAACTATCCCTTTAACAACCGTCAGCTCGCGCCATCTAGAGTTTCATGGCTGAACTATTTATTTTTTCAACTGTTTTGAATTTAGAACGCTGCTGGTGGTTCAATTGTGTCGTCATATAGAATCAGACACTTCAGTTTACTTTTAAAATTTTATATAAAATTATTTTATGGTATAAAATGTAATAAATGTTTTACATCTTCGGATGTAAAAATGAATAATTAACAGATGCAGAATGGCCTAATTTTTCTTTTCTGAAATAAAACAACACGAGGTTGAGTTATGCATAAACTTTCTCAGATTAGAGAGCATTTAAAAGATGAAAAAACTCTAATCTAAGAAAGTTTATATATACTGTGCATTAAAAAACATTTTTTTCACTAATTCCGAGAGTTAGTGAGGTTTTTTCGTTGAATACTGACTTTTTATACGTAGAGTTGTCCTGCAAATGTTGAAGTAATTCCAAAACTCAGCACTAGATGGCCGCATGAGTTCTCGTTTATTTCAGGCACTTATTTTCCACGTGAAAGGAGGGAATGTCATGCATTCACATCCAGTGAATAAGAAATCATAAGACTGCGATTGCATATTCAACAACTCCCTGACCTGGCCCCTATTTTTCCTCAGCCTGGCTGAGGGGACATATGGAATAGCTTGTGCAGTATTATAATAGGGGGGTGAGACAGTGCTTAAGTAAACTAGAGGAAATTTAGTATTTCTTCCTTGCTTGCTGATGATGTTGTTACAGTATCTAAAAGCAGCAGCTAACAGATAAACCAGATAAACCAAATTATCAAAGCAATAAGCCATTTAAAACCAAGTCTTACAATGATTTTCCAGAGTTAGGGGGGTTGTACTATACGTTCTCTGCTTTGTGTCAGGCCTAAAACTGGTAAAATCTTAGCCTCTCAAATGATTTAATTACTAAATTTTTGTCTTGTCAGATTTTTTATTACTCTTTCCACTTAGTATATGTTACCTTATTGCATGTATGTTGTTGTCTGCCTGGGTAGTTCATTTGACTACACACTGTAGAGAACAAATGACACAAAGAGGTTTACTTTACACAAACAATATAATTAAAAAAATTTAAAAAAAAAAAATAAAATACTTTATAGTTTCTACACCACCCAAACAAGTGCATATTTTGAACATGAAACAATCAAAGATAACCAAAGCTTTACAGAAGCCAACATTGAACCCCTTGTGTATACTTTAGCTTGCTTTTAAAAAGAGTAGTTATTATTGTAAATAATATACTTTAAAACAATATATAAGTGCATAGTGAATGTTATATTTTCAGAAACTTAATTGCATATTGATTAAAATTGAATGAAAATGTTTTACAGTGTAAATCTATAATAAATGCAATTATATGAACTATAAAATGCTTTTTGGCCCATTTAGGTATGACATTTCATAATTATTTATATTGTTTTTGAAATATGGTAAAATTGTACTGCTGAATGTACTGACAAACATTTATGGCAAACTAAAATGCACATTTAATGTTAATTCTATTAAAACTCGTATGTCATGTATTTTTAAATATATTTTTAATTACATATTTGTTGTACTTTAGTACTTAAATATATTTACTTTAAATTAATAACACACTATAGTTAACATTTTAAGCAAAAATGTGCTTCAGATCAGTGTACTTCTTTATAGCCTGATAAAAGAAACTTTAGAGTCAAACTTTTAATTTGACATTATTACAAAGTGCACTTTTTAAAAGTCTACTTAAGTTTGTTAAAGTCAACTGCATCTCTGTATGCATTTAAGTGGCATTTTATTTCAGTAATAATATATGCAAGTATACTTGCAGTTTTTTTTTTTTTTAAATTGACTTTTATTTGAAGTAAACTATAAGTGCACTTTCAATACAATTAAGTACACTTAATTTTCCTTAGTGGCCATACATGGTAGTTTGCATATAAATCATGCTAAAGCAATGTTTTCCTTATTATGTTATATTAAAAATTATATTGGAATGAAAGATTAGTCAACAGTTTTTAGCCAGATATTGCATGCCAAGTGAACTGGCTTCACTTAATGGGATAATAGTCCCTTCTATGTCACCACCATTCTTTCAAAGCACCATATTTTCCAGCAATTAACTGTATTGCATGTCTTCAGTTGAACAGAGTGCAAAGGCTGAAAGGGGATGGTGGCTCCCGTTAATCAGACATCTGGACTTTGTTATTTTAATGTGCCAAGTGTTGAAATTGCAGGAAGGTCAGACTAACTACATTAAAGTAGGCGGCCCACATGGCCTATCAAAGCAGAAGAGCAAAGTGGCGGTAGAGTGGGGCGATCCCATTAACTACACTGGGGTTTTGCTGCATGCAGACAGACAAAAATGCTCTGTGATCCTCCACATACAGCCAGAAGCACATATGGACCGCATCCACGGCCGAGCGGCGGCGTTCCTGACGAGTTGAAAACATCTGCGAGGCTCTGTTTCTTTCTCTCCTTCTACATCCATTTCTCCCACCCTCTCCCAGTGATCTTTGATATTTATTTTTGGGCACGTTGGCTGGCCTTACATGGTCTGGCGTTGGGTGCAGCTCTTTCTGGAAGACGCCCACTGGTCTGCCCTCCGTCTGTGGCAGTGACAGGATGGGAATACCAGACGTTTGAAGTCATCAATTTAAAGGAATGCATTACCAAGTTTTCATTGTGCTTTGGAGATATTGGTTCATTAGAATGAGATTTATTCCAGTGGCAAACAAACAATCGTAATCTGACTTTGTTCGTAATCAATGACATTGCAGTTTACCCATCGAACTTTGACTTTGTAAACAATGGTGATAAACATCTTGTACACAAATGTAACTGAAATAACAATGAATGTTTGATGTAATGGTATAAAGACTGAAAGGATCTATTTGCCTGGTACTCGCTCAGGACAGTTAGAGAGAGAGACAGAGATCGGCCAGAACTTCCCACACAGGGAGCGGGTGGTGAATGAGACGCATTGTGTCACATAGGACACGGCAACAAATCGCTCATTGAATTGTTGTGGGGTAAGATTAATGCACAAACAGCACAATGCAAACTCATAAAGCCCGATTTAGAGGACGACACGGAGGCGTCAGGCGCCCCATTCTCCATTCTCTGATCTGATTAAGTCACTAGGTCAAGGTTTTCCTTATTCATGGTGGATTTCTGGATTTTTAATGAAATCAGCTTTTGAATTTGAATGTGATTTGGCAAGGAGTGGTAAGGACCGGTTTTGCGTTACCTTCTAATGTAAATGTATGTTCTTGTGTTCTATTACAAAATGATTTGAATGAACTGTTTAACACTGTGGAGGTAACAAACTCCAGTACTCAAGGGGGCGATATAGTTTCCTTCAAATGTGTGTGCCATTAAAGCGAATGTGTTCTTATTGTTTCGCTAGTAATCATGTTAACAGCTTAACTACCTTTAACTTACTCAAGGGTAGTTGACATGAAAGGAAAAACACACCACAGATGTTTACCGTGTTGCATGCTAAAGCACATATTTGATCAGTGCCTTGAATTACGAATTGCACAATGAATCATTTCATAACGCAACAAAAATTGAATATAATTAAATTAGTTTCAAATGAAGAAGTAGTTTCACATTGTATTTTATTATCATTATTGTGTTATTGTCAATAGCTCTCAGATATAATATCAGATAATTTAACTATTTTATAGCAAGGCAGGCATAGTTCAGGTTGTAAAATTTCATAGGCCTATGTTAAAACACTCCAAAAATGTGATTAATGTTATTTATGAATTCATAATCATGATATGTGTAAAATATACTTTTTACTCTTTTAAACTTAAAACTAAATAACTGACCAAAAAAAAAAAAAATTGTTTAAAAATATTTAAAACTAATTTTTTTTTTACCAATATGCATAATGACACTTTAGCATCAATATAATAATAATAACGATGCTGATAATAATAATAATAATAATAATTTAATTTAAATATAATTTTTATTTTATTTATTCTTTGCTGAAAATTATACAGAATTATTTTTTAAACCATACAAAACCTACATGAAAATAAAGCTATCACATGCATTTTAAACTACGGTTTTTACTTTTTCAATTTCTTTATTTATTGACCCACTTAAGATTTGAAATTGTGGTGATATTTGCCGCTAAACTCATCCTGCACCTTTTGTGCTACATATGAATGATACTTCAGAGTCTCCAGTTTGTTGAAAAGAGGTTACATTTCTAACCTGTAAGATGTTTATGATGATAAAATGGGTGAAAACGTCCCATATCTGTCAACAAGAACATCATTCGCTTGGGTACGGGCTCTTTTGACTTGGCAAGCAAGCAAGCTCCTAACAACCACCCAGAACACCCTAGCAACTGCATAGCAACACCCTGGCACCCATTCTCAACACCCTATGATAGTGGACATGCTGTACACTGGCAAACAAGCTTTGTGATATTTGTGAAATACCCATACACTGGCTCTATTGTGATCCACTGCACTGTATTCAGGTGATGAACTGAGCTCTGAGGCAGAACGTGTAATGAATCCACATTAGAGTCAGAGTATTCTCCGAACACAACAGGATATGATGTTACTGTGCGTCCAAAGCTCTTATTACTCTTTGTGCACAGGATTAAGATCTGCACAATGACTACATAAAAGCACAGATAAGATGAGTTGGTGAATGCAATAGTGCTCAGGTTACACATTACACACATGATTAGGCTTCAGGCTACTGCTAGTTTTTCGTCACACTCTGGACTACAAGTCTGCTACAATAACACCAACTAGATTTTGAAGCTTAGGTTTCAAGTTGTTTCGGATGGTTCCCAGGGTGTAGCTATGCAGTTAGTTCTGAGTGGTTTATAAGGCAATAATTGATGGATGCTTACTGCTCCAAGTCTCTACGATATGCTGGTCTCTCCTTCAAAGTAAATCTATTGGATAATTTTATCATACAGCAGACATATATTGAAAATTTCATCACTTAGAAACTTAATAGCACACTTTTTGTCAACAAGTTGCATAAATGGTGCAGGATGAATTGCACACCATAGTTTATTAAGTCAAATTAGGGGTTTGTTTAAATTTCTAACTTTAACCTTCGGAGGGAGAAACGCAGAGCAGCAGAGAGCAGCAATGCTTGGCATCCAGCAGACAAAAGGGTGGGACTGGCAGGGAAAGCAGCGATGAGTAAAGCTCATGTTCTCCTTTATGAGCCCCTCATCTAACGACCGCATTTGATTACAGTAAGGCTCAGAGTCGAGGAACTTTTTACAGGATTACTGCCAGTTTCCTCCAGCACACACACACACACACACACACACACACTGCTGGATGCTGGAGTGTCTCTGTGAAACCGGAGTGGGCTGAGGCTATAATGAGCGGTATGAAGGGATGATGTTGAAGACTGGCCGAGCCAGTCAGGGATAAACAGTGGGGAGTTTCCTTCGGATTCTACGATCCACTCTTCTAGTTTGTCTCTGTTAGGCAGTCTGTTCTGCTTTGATCCCGGAGAAGCTAAAAGAGGCTATAAAAAGGTAAGGGTTCCTGTTTTGTGATGTACGCAGAGGTTTTTTTTTTTTAAAGAATCTAGTACTCAGTTATATCTCAGAGGAAAGTAAAATGACAAACTGTTAGATAGTTGCTTGTTAGAAATGATATTGAGAGCAAACTGAGATGTTGTCTTCATGCCTTTCTTCAAGTCTCATGCTTCTCATATTTCTCTCCTGAGGGAAAGAAAGCCAGTATAATGTCATCAAGGATTCCAGTGAAATCTCGACAGTATCTCAAAATGTGCTCAAGATACTAATAGTCTGGAGTCAAATATGAACTTAAAACAAACGATATGACCTATGAAATGCATGTTCTCTTTATGTTTACTGTATGTTCACAATGATTTCATTTGTGTCATTTTTATTTCACATAAGTTATTTTAAGAGATTATATTGTATATTGTTTATCATTTAAATGTCTGGTATTTTAATGTACAGTATTTCTAAATCTTATTATAAGCATTTGCCATTTCAGTGTGATGTAAACTAATCAATAATTGTTTATATGAATATGTCCATGGTGGCAGATGGTTACCATGTATCTTTAAGGAAACTTTGATTTCATTTATTGACTTTTTACAGACATAATATACTTTAAACGAATCTGTGAATTTAATGTTTTCACACACTTAATTGTGTGTTAATTGTAATTGAATGAAAATTGATGTTAAATGCAGTTAGCTGAACTTTCCAGTGAAGCACTTAAGCACATATTTATATGTAATTTCATAATTACTTTCATTGTCTTAGAAATATGGTTAAAGCTTACTGTCAAATTTACTGACAAGTATTTGTTATTTTTAGTGTATGTCATGTATTTAAATACGTCTGCAATTACACATTTTAATGATGTTGCAATTTTTACTTTAAAAATGTATCTTGTAATGTAATATTGAATAATAGACTATGGTTAAAATGATAATTTAGTACTTTACATGTGCTTAAGTATGTTAGTCAACGCATCAAAATAAGTGTACTTGTTTTAAAACATGACAACATATTATAAAAAAACAAAGATTTAAAATTTCCTTTAAAATAAAACTTTTATTTTGACATTTTAGTCACAGTACTGTATACTCTCTTCAAAATACACTTAAATTGCCTTTTATTTCATTGATATATTATTTTCAAGTACATTTTTATAAATATATTCTTTTAAGATTTTAAGTAAACTACAAGTGCACGTTAAATACGATCAAGTGCACTTTTTTCACAAGAGACAGCACAAATAGAAAACCAATATCTAAAATTTGAAATGAATCTCAGCTGTAAGAAAAGACATAATTTCTTTTCCTTCTCTAATATGAGTTCAGATGTTGACAAGGCCCGGACCAGCCGCACCCTTTAAGACATAGGCCTTGGTCTCGCATGGGTGGCATCCCACCAACAGTTAAAACTTACAGCAGTGGCTGTAAAGACTTCTTTACCAACCTCTAAGAGAACATAAAACCATTAGTGAAGTCATGCTGATTCAAGCAGTCTAATGAGTAATCCAGTCCAAATGTGTGTTAATAAGACTCAGGGGGGTGTGGACTTATTCAGGAGGGGGCGAGGTGGAAATAAGGTGAAGATATACTGTGCCACACTAAATGTCAAGTGTGAAAGGCTGCGCTCTAATTTAAACTGGCACGCTTGACTCGTGGCCAGAGAGGCAATGTTGTTTTTCTGCTTTGAACGAGGGGCCAAGTCCTCTAATCTCAGCTCTCTCACATGATAAGGTTAGACCGGGGGTTGAGTGAGGGGTCTGGGCTGTTATGCGTTCAGGATGAGTGGGCTTGATGGGGGAGGATCAGTGTTGTTTCCCTGTACAGAGAGTGCAGAGGGTGCACGTTCACGCTGGTAATGGAGGCACCGAGAGACAGGAACTGTAATTTCTCAGATCATTTCCTACCACTTTGCTTTGGCCTTGGCCCCCCTTGTTCATTAGCAGTCATTAATTCCCAGGACAGGCCATCAGAAAAACCTTCGGTGAGGGTAGTGAGGGCTGCTGAAAGGCAGAAAAACAAAGGATCGTGTGTGGAGGTCATGAGTGAGATGTTTTGGGGCCCAGTTTGTGTCTCTTATATCCAAAAGCATGTACGAACTATCAAACCCTGGATGGAGATCTCAAGTGATTTCTGTATTTTATTCTTTTAGTTATTCTGTTTTTTTTTTTTAAATGTAGAACCCAAAATGAGAATTTTTGAAAAATGTTCATGTGGCTCTTTGACCTGTAATGTTTATATAAAATTGTAAATATACCAATGTTTATTGAGGTGTATTAATACTTTACAAGAAAATACTACTTCAGTCTTTCTGATACATAATTTGTGTTAATTTATTGTGTTAATCGTTGTAAATTTATAAGCAATTTCTGAATGAAAACTGTTTCAAAGGAAATCATACACCATTTATTTTTTATAGTTTTATGTGAGGAAAAGGCTTAAATTTATATTGCTAAATTATTGTAATTAAATATGTACACTGTAAAAAGTGATAAGTTGAGAAATTGAGGAAACTCATTGCCTTAAAATTTTTAAGTAAATGATAATTAAAAAAAATAAGTTAATTGAATTGTCAAGTTCACTTAACCTTTTTTTTTTTTTTTTAATTATTATGTACTTACAAATGATTTCTTAAATTTTCTTAAAAAGACTCTATGTCTGCAAGGCTTCAGAAGTTTTCAATGTGAACTCAAATATGTAAAAATATTTTTATAAATCTATAATCTTCTAGTATATGTCAACAATTGTTTCATTTGTTGCTGTTTTAGATACAACTGATATTTAACTGAGAACTCCTGTTTGTCTCTTGAGCAACATTTGAGCAATAAGACTTTCCTCCAGGACCCTAAACCTTTCTGTGGTTAGTGAAAAAAAGTCAAATTGGCAGACAGCTCTCAGATGACTTTATAGTTTCATAAATTCATGGTGACTGACAACCGTAAAAATTGTCTGTAATGCAATTGCTCATAAATCATCTCACATTAAAGCAATTCTCTTGCATCACGTTGCACAGCTAAACAAAATATGAGGTGAAGAGTACCAATGTTAAAAAAAATAATAAAAATGTTACAACACAGCTGGAACTGGGGACATTATGCTCAGATTTGCAACTGCAAGCACAGTTATTAGTCTTGC
This sequence comes from Acrossocheilus fasciatus, assembly GCA_036784905.1. NCBI lineage: Eukaryota > Metazoa > Chordata > Actinopteri > Cypriniformes > Cyprinidae > Acrossocheilus > Acrossocheilus fasciatus. The sequence goes on along the minus strand of CM071947.1, from coordinate 20,725,383 downwards.
TTGATATTACTTTTCAAAGTAATTGAATGATTTTTGCTTGGAGGATGAAAGTATACACTGTAAAAAAAAAAAAAAAAGAAGTTGAGCCAACTTAAAATTTTAAGGCAACCAGCTTCACAGATTTTTGAGTTTTCTCAACTTGTCGTTTTAAGTTTATACAACAAAACATTGAGAATCTCCCACAAAAATAAGTTGAGCAAACTTAAAAATCTGCTGAAGCTGGTAAAATTGAGGAATATATATATATATAAAGTGTTATGGTCCTCCTCTAAGCAAATGCAAATACAAAAAACATACAAATTAGCCACTAATTTGCAAACAAATTGCCATTATTTTGTGTTGGAAAAACCCTTCTAGTCTCGAATCTTATATAAATCTCCCTAAAGTCGCCTCTAAATATAGTCTAAATGTGTATCAAGTGAAGTTACTACACAGAAAGCTATAATCAGTAATGATATTACTAATGATACGGAAGAGCAGGATACAGCCGCATGCACAATGTATCACGTAATGTAATATTCCTCCTATTCTGCTGAGGACAGAAGGCCGTTTCTTCACTCACACCCTCCACACCCACATTACTCTGCACAAAGTGGAACGGAAGCAGTGTTTGATTAGCCTCTGTAATCAGGGGCTGCTCCAGACACAATAATGACATTATTACAGTATTACAGATTCTTATCAAACAAAGCCCACAGGTCATGTCCTCAAAAAGACAATCTGGACTGCACTCAAAGCCACACAGATGAAGCACACTACCCCAATATCTGTCAAGAGCTGAGAAATAAAAGAGCTCAGCTGGAACGAGAATAAGGATCAGTATCACTGAAAGACGTGCTTAACTTTCAGAAAATGTTGGCTGTCTGCCTCAGGAGATCAAACAAAAATATTGTATGATCTATTATATAATGAATAGTATAAAATGAGTATAAAACGTTTGGGACAGGATCTGTTGCTTTTTAGCAATAAACATTTTCCTATAGTGCTAATAGCAACCCAATCTCATCTTTCAAGGTGCCGATTTAGTATGAAGTTGTACGATGTGCATTGTACAAAAACGTATGATTTTTAGAAAAAGCAAGCATGAAGGTCCACCTCTGAACATAAGCATCAGCAGGACATAAGCAGATTGTATGAAAACATATGCATGAGATCATGCAAATTCACATGAAGTAGCAACCAGTTTGCCAGCACATAAAATAGTTACGAGAATGTGCTAATATATGTCGCCTATAATAAAAATTATGCCAGAATTTGTAACAACACAGCTGGAATTGTGAACATCATACTCAGATTTTCAACTGTAATTGTAGTTGTTAGTGTTGCTTGCTCTTATTTTTCTAAGTGATTCAATGATTTTTGCTTGGACTATTTCACTGGAAAGTTTCATTATTTTACAAATTTTACAATTTGTTTGAATGTGTAAAATGTGCGTATGAATCGTACATATAAATATCATAAATATCAATCGTACATATAAATATCCACCAATTCGGCGAAACATAACTGCATAGCAATATTTCTTTTTTCTTGAGCACCAATTTGTAAGTACCAAGGTTGCAGATTTAGGGCACATTAAGCTATCACATAGCATAGCTAGTTTTATCATAGCACTATAATTTTCATAAAAATTGAGAAAATGGAATGAGATTATTTACTTTTCCATTTTATGTTCTATTTTTAAAAAAGGGGGAAATGAGCAGAGGACACTACTAAACATTGTAAAAATTAAAATAAGTATTTATTATTATTGTTAGTATTACCAGTGTTGAGGAAAGTTACTTTTAAAAGTAATGCATCACAATATTGTGTTACTTCATAAAAAAGTCACTAATTGTGTTACTCAGTTACTTTTTATGGAAACCAATGTATTACATTTCTTTTGCTTTACTTTTTGTCAACTGAGCTTGATTTATTTTAATAACCGAAAAACAAACAAACCAAAAGTCAATTGTAAAGCTCTTTTCACATCAAAAGTGAAATGAATAAGCCTCAGACCGAAGGAAGTGCCTCTGTGCATCAATCCCAGGTGACAGGAGAGCTGTAAGTGAATAAACGGGAAAACAAAGTAACTTGTGTTACTTATTTAAAAAAGAAACTCAGATAAGTAATTTGTTACTTTACAAGTTACTTCAAAAAAGTACTCTGATTACATAACGTTGTAATGTGTTACCCCCAACACTGATTATTACCTTTTTATTTTTTTTTTAGATTTGAATTTGACTCAGTTCTTTTAAAATTTAAAAGTAATTTGTTACATAACTAATTGGTTTAAAAAAGTAGTCTGATTATGTAACTTGTGTTACCCCCAACATTGATTATTACCATTTTTATTTTATTTTTTAGATTTGAATTTGACATTCAGTTCTAATTTATATATATATATATATATTTTTGTTTTGTAGCTTAATAACCTCGCTGGACTATCCTCCTGGCCATGGATCGCTGGACATTTCAGAAGAGCAAGGAATATTAATACTGGAGAATTACAGTCCTTCTTTGGAGTTTGTGAGGCTTATGGACTCCACATCACACCAGACTGCACTTTATTTTGCAAGAATTTGATGCAGTCTGTTTGACCCATCTTTGTTTCATGTGGCATCAACCCTTTACATTTCCTTCCCCACATATTGTAAAGCAAATTACTTAATTTAGCGATATGAGAAACATCAGATAGAGAGAAAAGCCAGATGGAGGATATCATAGGAAATGGGTTTTCATAAAACATCCTTCAAAGGCGTTTTAACATTTTCACATGATTGCATATGACTAATGATTTCTTAAAATGACTTAATCAAGTTCACTCTACTTGGGTGGCAAGTAAATGCATAAATGAAGGGTTGCATACTAAACTGTGAAAGCTGAACAGCCCACATGGAAGTGATTCAAATTGCACGTATACTGCTGCACCACTTATTACACAATAGCTATGATTTTCCTGACATGGTAATATTGTAGTGTTCTTAAAGTGCCTCAGAGTACCATGCAAATAAAATGTTTGGTTCTATGTCGGTATGGTGTTACCATCAGAGAACATCACTATACTCTGGCATAGTATTAAAAAAAAGAAAAAGAAAAAAAAACTTCAGACAACAGTCTTTTTCCCAATGCAACAAGAGACTTTTTTAGATTTACATCTTTTTCTCTCCTCTTCTTCACATCTGCTGCACAAAGACCGCAAATTAATCTTATTGGATGCAATAAGTGATGTTAACTGTTCATTTCAAATCCCTTATCTTTCTTGCCTTTTTAGAGAGAAAATTGCATCAAGTTTCTTATCTGGGTGTAGTGGATAATTAGGGAAATACCTAGAGTTAAGTCAAGCATGGGAGAAGCAGGAGTTGGGGTGGGACGGCGGGGGTTACCGGCTTGTTGTGGCTGTGTGGGTTCCTGGCATGCTGATTTGTGACTGTAGTGAAAAATCACATTGCCAGGGATTACCACACTGCCATGGCCTTACCAAGAGTTCATGAGGAAATGGACAAAAAATGGAGGAACTTTGGAAAAAAGGGCACCCGACATGGCAGAATGAGAAAGGGGAACTCCATTAGGGTGTTACTCGGACAGAAAAACAACTGCATTTGTGAAGTGGTTCTGAGCGAGTGCAGAGCTTAGCTGATTGGTGAACGTGCATGGTTTGCTTTTTTGTTCACAGTGGCTAAGTTCTTCACCTGAAAAGAAACTGCAGCTTTTTTTCTCTTGGAAAGTCTTATGTCCTGTATATGTGCCATCATGGCAAAGATACTGATAATATATGTATATATCCTTGTAAAAAATAAGTACACGTTAGCATACTTTTAAAAAGGACGCTTATTATGGGTATAATATCATTTAAATTAATATACTTAGGTGTGAACTAAATGTAATGTTTTCGGGTACACTGTAAAAAAAATTCCGTAAAATATACGGTAAAAAACTGGCAGCTGTGATTGCTGGAATTCTACTGTAAAAAATACGGTAACAACATTTTAGGTTTTACGGTTTTAACTTAAATTTACAGTTAAATACCGTAATTTCATTAACTGATATAATGTTAATATACCAACCTATTAAAGTACTGAAATCTGTTTTGTACCTTTGAAATACACTGATAACCACCAAATGCTGAGACTCATTAAACTGAAATATGCAATAAACATTAATTTAACAAGAAAAAACATAGTTATTTCAAAGAAAAAACATCAAATTACTGTAGCATTTTCACAGTTTTTTACCGTTAAAATCACAGTCATTTTTTACAGAGTATGTAATCAAATTTTTATTGCAATTAAATGAAAATGTATTATAGTTTAATTTAAATTAAATGCAATTAGCTGAACTTTAGAGTGCTTTATTTAGGTATATCTTTGTATGCAATTTCATAATTACTTTATTATGGTAAACTAAAATCTACATTAATGTAATCTCTTTTGAAACTTGCATGTCATGTATTTTAATGATGAAGTTGCAGTCTAGTACATTTAAAAAAAATTTTTTTTTACCTTAAATGTAATATGAAATATGCACTAAAGGTAAAATGATAATTTGCATGTTCTTTAGTACGATAGACAACATTTCAAAATAAACATATACTATTTTACATGAAATATATGTAAATATAAATACAAATATAAGTATACTTCTTTAAAGCACAAAAGATTATTAAAACATAATATTTAATGTATAATGTGCATACATTTTAAATGTAAAACTTTTTGACATTATTACAGTTATTAAAATGTTTTAAAGTGTACTTAAGAAACATAGTCATACATTGTAAAAAGTGATAAGTTGACTTAATTAAAAAAAAATTGAGGAAACCCGTTGCCTTCAAATTATTAAGTACATAATAATAAAGAAAAAAAAAAAAAAAGTTAAGTGAACTTGACAATTCAATTAACTTATTTTTTTAATTATCGTTTACTTAAAAATTTTAAGGCAATGGGTTTCCTCAATTTTTTTTAAGTTAAGTCAACTTATCACTTTTTATAGTGTATGTAGTCTACTATAATCCAAATAGTTTGGAGCCCTATAATAGCTTTGTGTGATGAATAGAGCAAAATTGATCAATAACTGAAAATCTTCCAGTATAATTTTTGCTTTTAAATCTTAGAATATCACAACCGGTTACGAGAGTTCCAAAATCAATGTTTGGTACACTGAAGTAAGCAAACTTGCAACGACGTGCATTCATGTGGTTTGAATATGTGGAATCAAATGAGATTATGGGCTTGTTCCTCAATCAAAACTGAATATTGAATAATCTGTGGTTCATATATTTCTCTGTACGAAAAAGAGCAGCATTAAACTTTATTAAAAGTATTCCCTTCTGTTTCCCACAGTACAAAGAAAGCCATGCAGGTGTCAATCAATATAAGGTTAGATAAACTGCTGAGAATTTTCTCAGGCCGTATTTCAAAATGGTAACAAGGAAGGTATTAGCGTCAGCCAAACATAATTAGTAACAAACTTATATAAATTGAAGATGGTAAATGTTCAATGTCATAATTAAACACACATGTGTAATGATAAATCTTGCTTAAAAACAGAGAAATGTGCCAAAGCTGAAACGGCTCCCATGTGACTGTGGCTGAAGCTATCTTTGTGTGAGAAAATCTCTTATTCAAACCAGATGATCCTTCTTAAAGGTAAAGCGTGTAATTTCAGCACCACTAGTGCCACTAAATAGAATTGCAAAAATAATACTGTTTTCAGACAGGTTCCCCAAACACTCACCGTCTACCATTGGTCAAACAAACAGATAGCCCCGCCCCACTCAGAGTTCTTTAACATTAACCATCAGCTTTAAAGATGCAAATTAACATGATTTAAAGTGTATTAATATAATAAACTGCATCAAGAAATTACAGTCCCAAAAAGATAAGAGTTGGCTTTCTAACCTGGTCATTTAAAAAAAGAAAAGAAAAGTGAAATGATAATCTAGCATTGTGTGTGTCTGATCAGGACCTGAGCTCCTGTGCCTTCTGAGCTGATATCAGTTGTATTGATTTACTGGCTCAGTTCAGCAGGAACAGGAGTGTGGCCCCTGCACAAAGAGCCACACACCCTTCTGCAGAACCTACAAACATTACTAAAAGAAACAAGTCTGTGCTTGATGTGTGCTTGTCTCTAAATGAACGCCCTGAAATGCCTTGGCCTTAAATACACCAGGAGAGCTGGTTTCCCAGGCACAGATTAAGCAAAGTCCCACAATAAAAAGAATTTCCAGAAAGAAGGAACAGAGGTTCAAGTGACTTGACTTGGTCACATGTGAATGACTTGAGAACTGAAAATAAACTATTTACTTGTTATTTGACTTATCTGTCTATGTATGACTTCTTCTTCTTTTTTTTCTTTTTTTTCACTTAATGGAAACAAAAATGTTTATTGGGCAAATTAATTACTTCATTAATAGAGTACAATAGGCAAACATTTGAACTTTGTTTAAACAAAATCTGGCCTTAATAATATTATCTCCCAGAGTTTATACTGTACTAATTATTAAAACATATGTCAAAAACCGATGCATTAAGGAAAGCTGCCACCCAAAGTTGCATTTGTTTTTATATAGCTCAGTGGCCACATAATAAGGAAAAATTAAGATCACACAGATTGCCTTTTCTGTTGAGCTTCACCAATAATAAACATGTACTGTATGTCCAACGGGTGCCCCCTAGTGTTAAAACTGCAGTCTAACATGAGGTCCAATACTTATTTACACTGTACTGTATGTAATTCTGTTAACAAGCAGAACAACAACAACAACAAAAAAAAACACACACACAAAAAAAACACAAAATAAAAATAAAAAACAGCACATTAAAACAATTTAAATTTTTGGTGATCTGAAATAAAACAAATATTTGTATATTTTTATATATTTTATAAGATTTATAAATGAGTTCAATGAGTGTCTAAATGTAAAGCACTTGGACAGTACAGCAGATGAGGGGGAGGCAATGCATGAAGTCGTGAAAATGTGTTCATCCTTAGTCATACAGTCATATAATATAAATTTAGAACATAATAGGCTACTCTTTCTCAATTCACTTTCACTTAAATCATACCAATCATGTCATTACGATAATGCGCCACTAGACGGAAGTGTTGCATCAGATCAGGAGCTCTTTACTGTAGCGTGAAGGACAAGAGCACTGCTGAGTGCACTTCACGGAGTATTCAGAATATTTACCAGCTTTATTTACCCCCAAGTGTTTTATTTACCCCTTTACAATGCTATTATCACGACCACTGGTCACGTAACAGGTAGGACAACTTAGTAAGACTTATATATTCAGTGCTGCTTTGTTTATCTGATTACAAATTACAAGAGTTAAATTCCAGTCAGTAAATTTCAGTCAAAACACAAGACAGTTTTGGTAAATATAATGTGACTACTTCTGATAACTTATACATTAGGCTACTTTTGACGTAATTGTTTATTTGATGTCATTTGAGCAGGATGCTGTGGATGAGTTAAGCTAAATGAGAAGTTTGCTCTGTTGATTTAATGAGAAAATGTTCATTTCCTCATAAAATAATAGTTGTTGTTTGTGCTTTTTACCTTTTTCTTTTCAAAGGCCTGCAGAGCAAGACTGCCCATTGCCCCAAAAACTAAAAAAATCTTTAAAAATATTAACTAGTGAAATTACTGAAGGATAATAATATACCAAAAGTGAAGATTTATAGCCTAATCACTAAATGATTCACGTTAAATGGGTTGTTAAATTGGGAGGAAGCTCGTAGAATAATAATAATAAAAAAGGAAACACTTTAAATATTGCTACTCTGATTAAATACTGACAGGCCTATATTGAGTACATAGTAGGCCTGTTTCATAACTACTGTGTACATCAACAGTGTTTGGTAACGTGTATCATTTTTTTGTCATGAAAAGACATTATCTATTAAATGGTGCTTTAGCCACAAACAGATGAGTGGATCACAATTTGTATCTACATGGTGTAAAATATGAAGGGAGTGATGCAGATAAAACATTTATAATATAACATAGTTACTAATTTTTGCAATCTGATTAAATATAATGCATTACTACCCATTTTTCATTTATCATCTGTCTGTTGTAAAAGAGTATGAAATAATATGAACAGAAAATTCATATAAAACTACAAATCATCAGATTTATTCAAAATAAATCACAGCATACAGTTCAGTAGAGTTAAGCAATGCATTTGCTGAGAGATTCCTGAAAAGTCTCACTGTGTTTAGAGATGTTGTTTATCTCTGTGAAGCATCATCAGGTGCATTAAAACAACTGATTCATGGGCTTCACATCAAACATGCATCTAAAATCCTGTATTGTGTAAGAGCAGGAGTCTTCCCCAGTCGTCCTGTGAGAAGTATTTAGCGTGTAAAGTAAAGTTATCTCCTCAAAGTTCTTGTTCTATCTCAAAGTTCCTCCAGCTGCTCCTCTCCTGTATGTCTGAGTGTCTGTAACGAGAATGAAAACTGATCCCATGAATCGACTAGAGAAGGCTGTTCAGTGGCTTCTGAATTCATGACGCTCTGGAGGCATCTCCAGTATTTCAGAGTCACGTGTGGGTTATCATCAAATAAAATTATCAGCTTTTCAGGTAGCTGCATGTTGAGTGGTAGAGCTCACTCTCTGAGGAGAAGACAGTTTACCACAAACATTCATCCACAGTCAGCCAATACTCAGGACCTAAAACTGACATAATCAATAGTAAGTGGTCTCATCACATTATATCTCACCTTATCATGGCCCTCGTCAGATATGTCAGGCTGACACTGTTCTGGACCATCAGAATCATGAGAAACTGGAACAATACATTTGATTATCTTTATACACAGTTTATGTGTGGTGGATCGACATTTTTGCTAACTTTATACTAAGTCACATTGTTATCAATCTCATCTACTGAAGTACATGAAGCTCATGAAAGTAAGCAGGAATGAACATGCCATCCCTGTCATATTTTGCATTACTAACAGTATATCAAATAGAACTTTTTTTTTTCAATAACAAAATCATAGTGTGAATTGTTGTATTGTATTACAACATCCTAATATACTCACAATTTGGTCTTTTATCAATGCTCTCCTGTTTCAGCAGCATATTAGACCGATTCACCCGGCATTCTTCTTCTCTGATCTCCATATCGCTCTTTTTCTCTGTTTGTTTCCTCACGTTTCTTGCTATCAATTGTGTGAATGACATAAAAATGTATAGAATTGTAGCCTATTCTTTTTTTAATTGTTAGTTTTAAGAAGTGTGAAGTTAAATTTAATTAATTTTTCTGTTTTATGTAAAAAGATTCTTACCTTATGACTGTGAAGAAAAGAAATCCAGCCTTCTGTTTTCTCTGTATGTGAAGATTCCTATTATATCACTGAGTATTCACGAGTATGAGTCACAGATCTCAGTAAACAAGGGTTTTAAGACTATATATATAAGGCTATATATGTTCCTGATGGCCAGCCCCTCTTCCACTACGCAACCCAGATTTATGTCTTGTTTCCTTTAAACTCGTCAAACAGGTTGTTGCACAGAACACCACTTAAACACATATTTGTGTCAGTCACGCACCTGCTCTTCCTGAGGGGGAACAGCAGAAAGACAGTAGAGCAGAGAGACCCAGTTCTCTCAGTGGGTGACTTTTGGCTGAACTTCAGCTGTGTCTCATTTTTATTCTCATAACATCAATAACAAATCTATAACTGAATGCTGCAGATTCTTTCTTTCTTGTTTTATTATTGGGGTATATAAATACCCCAATATACAATCAGGGACATAAGACCCACCAAAAAGATTTTTTTTGGTTCCTCAAAGAACCTTTCAGTGAACAGATCTTAAATAAACCACACTGTAAAAAAAAAATAGTTGAGAAAAAAAATAAATAAAAAAATAAGGCAACTTGATGCAGTAAGACTTTTGAGTTTGCTCAACAATAGTTTTTTAGTTCTTCTCAGTAAAGATATTTCGTTTAGCCAGTGTGAATTTGTTTGTTCATGCAATGCTGGTTGTCTTATTTTGCTAATAGAAAATTTTTTGACACAGCAACTGAAACAACATTTACGGTCGCTGAGGTAATACATTTTTTTCAGTTTCCTGGAAGAAAAAAAAATGTGCAAAAAGTCACCACATTATCGACTTTGTTTATTTACAAATTATTAACCTTAATGGATAACTTAGTCTAAATATGTAGACAACATAGTCTTTGCTTGTAAAACAACTTACAAGACTGTTATCCAGGAAATTACTCCATGATTTACTCACTCTCAAGCCATCCTAGGTGTATATGACTTTCTTCTTTCAGACAAATACAATCGGAGGCACAGCTAAGTAAATATAAACCATGCAGGGGAAGAGTGTATACCCAAAGGGAGACTAGTGAATGGCTGTGTCCCAAATCAACTATAGGGGACAGCCATTTGTAGTGGTGTCTGAAACCAAAGAGGATGTTATCAAGTGCAGTCATTTCATCCCATAATGCACCGCAATAATGAGATAAATTTATGTAATTGTGTGTGTGTGTGTGTGTGTGTGTGTGTGTGTGTGTGTGTATACAGATACATATACACACACACACACTGCCATTCAAAATATTTTTAATGTTGTTTTTTTAATGTAATTTATTCAGTGATGCAAATCAGAATCAGCCTTTACGCCAGTCTTCAGTGTCACGTAATCCTTCAGAAATCATTCCAGTATGTTGATTTATTATCAGTGCTGTTCTTTTTAGCTTTCTATTCATCAAAGAATCCTGAACAGAATCCTGAACAAAATATCACAGGTTCCAAAACATACTAAGCAGTAAAACAATCCAACACTGGTAATAAATCAACATTCAGAATGATTTCTGAAGGACCATGTGGCTCTGAAAACTGGAGTAACAGCTGATGAAAATTCTGATTTGCATCACTGAATTAAATTATATTTTAAATCCATCTGCTGCCCAATGTAAAAAAAATGTAGCCTATATTTCTGCAAGCGTAAATATTGTGAAAATACCAATATTAATTGTGTCTAGGCATTCCTCCTGGAACAGGTCGCGCCGCCGCGGGATTGGCGGGTGTTCATTTCATACTGTGACAGCTTATTTAATGTAGAAATTATACATTGTATTTCATTTATAAGGCACATGTACAACAAACTGGTAATGTCATAGTGGTATCGTGTATTGTAATCGAATGTAGCCTGTGGAACCATAGACAGCACATGTGGTGTTCATCTAATAAAGATCATAGCTAGCAAACCATAGCCTTTGCAGATTTGCTTTCAATTGACTGTCGATCCAAAGCCATGTCTTCAGCGCTCTTGATGTTACAACTCTGAGAACCGCTTCAGACGACTCAGTGTGTGCAGCAGGGAACTGAACGAATCATTCAAACTGATTCGCGAACCGATTCACTGGTCCGCCAACTGGTTTGATCAAGCCCTCGAACAGAATTGACTCAAAATAATGAATCATTCACAAACGGGCATCGCTCATTGACCAGAGAAAAGTAGACTGCGCGTTTGGAATAAATTGAAGCATTTTTAACTTGTATTGCATTAAGATAAAGTAACGAGAGGAGCGTCACCCACAGTAACGAAGTAAAAATACTGTTTTATCACTAATAATGTACTTGAGTAAGAGTAAAAGTACCCATCTTTAAATATACTCTAAAAGTATAGTTACCCAAAAAAATGACTCAAGTAAATGTTACTCGTTACTACCCACCTCTGCCTAACAGTCTAATGATACTCTAATGAGACATGTAATGTAGTTACAAAGTTACTTATATTTAGAAGTTCAAAAGTGAACTACAGTACCACATCTAGGCTACTTTCTGGAAGGAGATGTAGGATGCTACAGAAGAATTTCAAATTCCCTGTCTATTAGATCGCATAATGGAAGACCCAGTATATAATGTAGTATACAAAATATAATTTTAATAAAAAATTCAGCACAGTAATACAACTAAGTAGGCTATGTTAGTATTTATTCAAGTAACATATATATATATATATATATATATATATATATATATATATATATATATATATATATATATATATATATATATATATATTTTTTTTTTTTTTTTTTTTTTTTTTTGCAAATGGTTGGCAAATGCTTAACATCTCTACAATTAATTAACCTGTTGTCAGCAGTGGGACCTAAATCATACAGACATGCCCAGGGCTCGACAATAAGTGCCCGATGGCCCGGGGCCAGCGTGAAGGACGCTCGGGACAGGAGACGGATTTGTCACTTGCTTGATCGGGCCACTGCAGCGTCGTCACGAAAGTTTATCATTTGCATGTGTTTTTAAACCTTGTTAAAGGTGCAATAGGAGATCTCGGAAAATGCTAACTTTAATCTAATAGCACTGAAAGCGAACATCGCTCAAAGAGCAGAATATCAGAGACAACATTAAATTACTACAATAGGCTACATCAACGGTTTCCAATTACAGTCCTCGCGCCCTCCCTGCTCTGCACTTTTCATGTGTATCTTATCTCGTCCGACGGTTGTTCTGTTCGACTGTAATAAGTGCCCTGCAAAGAGGACATCACCAGATATTCCGCCATGATTCCAGTTCAAAGCGTATGTTCCATACAAGGGGCATTAAACTGTGCGAGACGTGAATTTAAATTGTATTTACAGTGGTATATTATGTCACACTTAACACTTCTCTAGTAAGTTTTGTCTGTGTGAAGATGCTGTGCAGCGCAAATCAGTGAGTGAATGTTCCGAAGTGAAATAAACTTCAATGGATTTCCCTGCTCAGGGAGTAGAGAGCAATGAACACTGTGTAGGGAGCATATCAATCGGTACCCAGTTCATGCACGTAGCTCTCTTCTAACGAGCTGGTTATCTGAATCGGGTGTGTTAAAGTGAGACATGCAAAATATGCAGAGACAAGGGGCGCGAGGACTGCAATTGGGAACCGCTGGGCTACGTCATTCACCGGAGAGAAAACTTTATAGTAGTGATGGAAAAACGAAGCTTTGCGAAGCACCGAGGCTTCCCCTCAACTGTACCGTTAGTACAGTTTATTGTGCATGCAGATCATATTTTAAGTAATCAATGAGTTTATCAGACTGGTTTATTCTTTCTTTATACTTAGGATATGTAGAACATATCCGCGTTTGTGCATCAGTGTCTGTAATGTGCGCTATAGGTGCGAAACCTTTAGGAAACCTATCGTAGGCTAATCAATATTAGTCAGTCGTATCTGCCATAAAGGATCCGCGAATGAAACTGTGACCACAAACATTTTTTGCATCACTTATTTCTTATTATGATTTATTCTTATCAAAGAAGTGAGTGACACTTCAAACTGCGCAAGTGGTTCGTGTTAGCCTATTTGAAACAGAATATGAAGCAGTCACATGGTTGTGTGCGAAGCTTCGGACATCACAGATCACGTGGTTTTGGCAAAATTAATCAAGCTCCGGTACAGTGCTTTACTGCGAGATGCTTCGTTTTTTTGATACAGGCTTCGAAGCCTCGGTGTTGAACGTCACATCTCTACTTTATAGTACAGTTAGTAAAAGCACTACAAAACCAGGGGCCCGTTTCAATAAGGAGGTTCTATGGGATCAGATTCCCGACAAAAGTATTGCAGTCACGGATAAAAAAATAACAAGTGTGAAAACAAAATTTAAAAACGCAAGTAAAAATATATTGCACAAGATTTAAAATTGAAAGCAAAGTTTACATAATAGCAAACAATGGTCACGGATCGAAAAATAACAAGCGTAAATCAAAAAATGTATAATGCATTTTTAAATATAATGAGCATGAATAAAAACTTTTAACATATTTATAATCATATTGCACAAAATTGAAATATTAATGCAAAATTATCTGACTTGCGCACAAAATCATGTTTTCCTTGGTTATATTTCTCAGTTTTTTCCTGCTCTCAGACATTTTCTGCTCATATTTTTATTTTTTGTGTGCTTATGCTGTTTTTCCCTTTGCGCTTGTTTCTACGTTCTGCGCTTGCTTTTCCAAATGTTGCGGCTAGAGTTTCATGTAAATCAGGGCGGGCTCAAGCTTCATCATTGGTCCAGTAGTTCTTGATTGACAGCTCCTCCTCAGCCAATCAGTCGAAGAGGGGCGTGGACGTCATAATACGCCTCATTAGCTGCTGATGCTCAGTGTTCACTTGTACAGGTGAAAATGTTTAACTGTCAGCTGCACTGTAAAAAATGTTGTTGTTGTTGTTGTTTCAACTTAAAAAAAGTAAGTGTTCGTGCTGCCTTAAAATGTCAAGTTTTGTGAACTTAAATTGTGAAGTTGTCTTAACTGACAATAAAGTTGACAGGACTTACAAAAACAAGTGCAATAAACATTATTTAAGTTTTGTGAACTTAAATTGTGAAGTTGTCTCAACTAAGAATATAGTTGAGATCTCCTGGACAGTGACTTGGCTCATCACCAGAGGCGGACAAAGTACACAATTTCCTTACTTGAGTGAAAGTACAGATACTACTGGTCAAATACTACTCCACTACAAGTGAAAGTTGTAAAGACAGATTTTTACTTAAATGAAAGTACGGAAGTACATGTTTTTAAAAGTACTTAAGTATCAAAAGTAAAAAGTAAATGCATTGTCGTATTGTTGTATATTTACAATACCATTTGCCACTAATGCAACCTACTGAATACACTGATTAGCTTGTATTATCTTTGGAATTAAGAGCTTTTATGTTACAAAACATATTAAAAGGGAACAACTGAATGAAGATAATCATCTTTATTTTTATATAATACTCATTTTAATACTTGTTTAAAAGTTACAAAGAGATATTGAAGTCTATGATATGGTTCATTTTAGGCAAACAAAGCACACTTTGAAAAGAAAACAAACTACAGGTTACTATAGTGAGATAATAGTAAATTTGTGGATACTGTGATGTTACTGCAAATACCATAGTTATGGTTACTATAGTAAAAACATGGTTAATTTTCCAAAAGGCTTTAATGAGTTAACACATGCCTTTTTAGAGCGCTTTTAGCTGTGCAGGAGCTCAGACGTTTACTTTAGTTTAGCGGGGAAGATCCCGAGATTGGCAGATTTGCGTAAAAAATATCAGCCAAATATCCATTCAAAGCTAGGTGGAAAACTGCAGGCTCAGAAATACTGTAACACTTGGCAACACAGGAAGGTCCTGACAGATCGCAGGCCGGATTTTCGCAGAAAAAAAGGGTTCAGTGAATCTGAAAATGCACTCATTGAAAAAACTGCTACATATAACGACTTTCTACTTGGGGACCTTGATATAAATGTAGTTGAGTAAAAAGTACGATATTTGTCTTTCAAATGTAGTGAAGTTAAAGTCGCAAGTTTCCAGAAAAAATAATACTCGAGTAAAGTACAGATACTCAAAAAGTGTACTTAAGTACAATACTCAAGTAAATTTACTTTGTTACTGTCCGCCTCTGGTCATCACCCATCCCAGCTATAGCTCAACTACCCAAAACAACGACATAGCACTGCTGCAGCTCTCCTCTTCTGTGACGTTCACTGATTATATTAGGCCAGTTTGTCTGGCGGCTGCTGGAAGTGTATTTGGTGGAGGTACTAAGAGTTGGATCACTGGATGGGGAAAACTCAATTCGGGAGGTGAGTTCAATTAAACACATTTATGATTCAAAACTTTGTATAGTGTCACCAGAAAATGATTTAACCTTTTCCACTGTGCAATTAATGTTGAAGACACCCAGATTCCAAACATACTGCAGGAGGTGCAGATACCGATCATTACAAGCAACATGCTGTGCTCTGGACTAGACGAGGGTGGAAAAGATTCATGCCAGGTACGATATCACTTACTTCAAGTTTTCACACTGGCTTATCCCTGGGTTATTGTCTTTCTAAACCCTGCTTTGTAAAGCAGTTCACACTAGTAATTTAGAAGTGGGGTTAGCACCACTGTAAAAAAAAAAAAAAAAAAGTTGAGCCAACTTAAAATTTTAAGGCAACCAGCTTCAGCAGATTTTTGAGTTTTCTCAACTTGTCGTTTTAAGTTTATACAACAAAAATTTGAGAATCTCCCGCAAAAATAAGTTGAGCAAACTCAAAAATCTGCTGAAGCTGGTAAAAAAAGTTTTTTTTTTGTTTTTGTTTTTTTTTAAGTTCGCTCAACTTTTTGTTTTTTTACAGTGTGGGTTATGAATCCCTGCCTTGGACTGCAGTGTCAAAATAGAGTAAGAAATGATGCAGTGTTCAATTCAGTTTAGCCCTGTTGTGAGGTTAAAATTGCTTTACCTTGTATACTGTCAGAGATATTAACTTTACGTTATCTTAATCTATACAGGGAGACTCTGGAGGTCCAATGGTACATAAGAACAATTCCCAGTGGATTCAGTCTGGCATTGTGAGTTTTGGTCGAGATTGTGGACTACCCAAGTTCCCTGGCGTTTACACCAGAGTGTCTCAATACCAGTCTTGGATCAGCTCCCAAATAAGCAGCGATCTACCAGGATTGATCTCATTCACCTCGACTGAAACCAGCTCTGGCTCACCCAGTCTCCTCTTATTTTCCCTTTCTCTCACATCATCCATCATTCCTCTGATTATCTCCTCCTTTGTATTTTCTTAATGACCAAATCTTAATTCTCTGATTTCTGTAATTTTGGTTATTTACTTTATTTTAAAATATTATACACTCTTAAAAATAAAGGTGCTTCACGATGCCATAGAATAACCTTAAATGGTTCCATAAAGAACCTTTCTGTTTAACAAAAGGTTCTTTGTGGCAAAAGAAGGTTCTTCAGATTATAAAAAGGTAAAGAAGAGATGGTTCTTTAAAACAGTGGTTCTCACTTCCAGTCCTGGGGCCCCCTGCTCTGCACATTTTGCATGTCCAAAAATGGTTCTTCTATGGCATCGCTGTGAAGATCCTTTTAAGCCCCTTTATTTTTAAGAGTGTAGTATGCTTTTAATTAGTACACTAATAGTACTATAATAGTTTATAGTAGTACTAGTGTTCTGTTAGTATCTAAGCACACTCATGCATGTGTGTAGGCCTATACACAGCCATTGTTCACACATTTTATTAAAATTAAAGAATACAAATGCACTGCAGGCACTTTGTATTTAAAAACATTTTTGTGGTTCAATAACAGAGTACAGTAACCTAATACTTTGTCTCTGGCCTTAATTTCTGTTGTGGAAGTGCAGAACAATCAAACTACACTCTGTAATAAACAGAGGACCTGCAGGCTCAAATTTGTTCACTATCCAGTGAATGCAGAAATCTGTGCTTTGTTACTTCTGATAAGAAACATTGTTTCAGCTTTCAGATTCTTCTCATGTTATCACAATATTGAAAATGTTGTTTTGACATTCTTAAATGACCAGACTTGCCATTGGACTTACTGGGCTGCAGCCGATGGGCTCCGTCTTGTAGAGGGCCCCACCTTTACCCGTTTACGTTTGTTTGAGTTCAGTTATATGCCAGTTAGAAATTATTAGCCTGCACATGCAAGGACTAAACGGGGCTAACAGCTGCCAACTGCAAACTTCAGTGCTTTATTCAAACAGCATAAACTGGTATTTGTGATTATTTCACATTGAAGAAGGACACATATTTAATCTGTGCTGATTAATTTGATCACATGGCTACTTTAAACAGCTCTATTAAGCCTTTAGCCCAAAAGAGCACACACTTAGAAAGATAATGATAAATTCTCATGTTCACGCCTCTTTTCTTTACAAAAGATGATTCTATATTAATGCTCCACTAAATTATACGATCTGAAGTGTTTTGAGCACTCTCTCCCGTCTGCTATTACTCATGCCTGATAGCACACATACATCACGGAGATGTGTATTTGACATCAGCATTTACATCTGCAAGACATATTTTTTTGAGTGTTTGCTCATCTGCAATACGTCTATAGGACGTTTCCAGATGTCAAATAGACATTTATTGGATATCTTTAAGATTTTTACGATTTAGAATATGCGTAAAGCTAATATCTTAAAGATGTCTGTCAGATGTTTGTACACTGCATCTTGCAGACATACGTGTGCTATCTGTGAAAGAAAATAAAAATATCCATTCAATGAGTTTCTGTTTTTATAAAATATGCCTATGATATAGAAGTTAGCCTATCACACAAACAAGAGTCCTGTTTTAACCGGACGATCACAATGTACATATACAGACACAATATTCCATTTTGCTCCGTAAAAAAAAAAAATCAATTTCTGCAATCATTTAATATTTCTACATTAAAATGTAGAAAAATTTATCTATGGATTTTGTTGAAAGTGATTTCATTTGCTTGTTAAACAATTGAAACAATAATGAGGTAACAAGATGGGCGGGGTCAGACAACAGACAGGAGAGCACACCACCAAACACACAACAAGCTATGTGCTCACACAAAAGACACAGTGTCCTCTGGTGGCCATCTAGGGCACAGCAGCTGAAGACTGTGACATAAGAATTTCCTTCAGCACCTAAGCTGAACTGTTCCAGTTCACAGACATACCGTTGAGGTTGATGTTGCCGACTGCAGTGCAGTTATAGTCTGTTGTGGATAGTTTGCTTGTTACCGAGCTTTTCTACTTCACTTTCAATAGCGCAGTGTCCAATAGCTAATGTTGATGTCTAAGATCGCACCGGAAAGAGGGAAAACGTGTCTTTGTTTCAAGAACTGTATGAATGGTTTGGAAAATTGTGCCAAATGAATTAGTTACAGTGTGTTAGCAATTGAGAAAAACTGTAATAATAAAATTATGATTACAATGGACAAGACTAAGTCCAATTTCACAGACAGGGCTTAGATTAAGCCAGGATTAAACCATAGATCGATTTAAGTAACTTTTCATAAATGTACCTTATATAAAAACACTACTGATGATACCTTGGGACAAAACTACAGAACTGGCATATTTTAAGATCAGTTAGTGCAAGTTTCATTCAGTTAAAACAGCCCTGACATACAT
Source organism: Acrossocheilus fasciatus (assembly GCA_036784905.1). NCBI lineage: Eukaryota > Metazoa > Chordata > Actinopteri > Cypriniformes > Cyprinidae > Acrossocheilus > Acrossocheilus fasciatus. Next base: position 20,706,462 of record CM071947.1, on the reverse strand, counting down.
TTTAGTACATTTTATCTTAAGCCTTGTCTGTGAAACCGGAGGTAAGATTCTTAGACTCTCTGGATAGGTTTATTGTTTATTTCAGGTGTCAGGTAAGAGGCAGAGGCAGGCAGGAAAGTTTATGATATAGCAAAATAAGAAAATAGAAGACATTTCATTTATAACATAATGTAGGTCTTTTCGGTCATGCTCATTCAGAATGCTGCTTTGTACGCTAAATTATAAGCGATGTCACAAAAATCTGATTAGAGACACTTGAAGTGTTGAAATGTGTTAATGTGTATTAAAGCGAACCTGAACTGAAAGCTCAATAAGTAATCATTAACATTACCTGTAAAGGTGACTGGGGCGTGTACAGTACACAATATAGGCACTTGAGTCAGCTGTGATGAGTGGTTGAGTCATGGTGGTTGGGGCTGAGAATGCTTGATGAACACCGCAGCACCTGCTTTACATCTCATTAGAGACCGAGAGTAGAGGAAACAGCAGTCAGATCACAGAGAAGAGCAGGATTATGAAGTTTATTACAGCTTTGAGTGTTGCTGGAACCATACTTCTCAACATAGCAGGTAAGTCTATAAAATTAAATATAGATTTAATAATGTTTAAATGGATTACTAGAGACAAATCAATTTAATTCCTGATGCTAAGGAACTTTTTTTTTTTTTTTTTTTTAACTCAGACACACTGATACCTGAAATGGTAATTAGTGCAAATGCATAAACTACCTGTTTTTCATGATTGTAAACACCTTTTGATTTTAAATCTTATGTTTAAATGCTTGAAACTGGATTTAAAGCATTTAAAATTGGATGTCGACTTTTAACTAAATTATTCTTAAATACATAACATACCTGTACACACAAATACCACATGTTTATTTTGTATGTTTTGTGTTTGTGTGTGTGTGTGTGTGTGTGTGTGTGTGTGTGTGTTTGTGTGTGTTTGTGTGTTTGTGTGTGTGTGTGTGTGTTTGTGTGTGTGTGTGTGTGTGTGTGTGTGTGTGTGTGTGTGTGTGTGTGTGTGTGTGTGTGTGTGTGTGTGTGTGTGTGTGTGTGTTTGTGTGTGTTTGTGTGTGTGTGTGTATACTGTGGAAGCTTCCGTCACCAAAGCAAATTCCTTGCAATAAAACTATATTTCTTTCATTTTCAATGCTATAGAAGGACAATATGAAAACAGATAACTAATATAGTGTCCCTTCTTCAGTTGGATGTACATTCAGTAATGTCTGACAACTTGAAGAAAATATACTTACTATATTGGGCTTTATTAAAGGTTATGAAAATATAATGTATTAATTAATAACATTTTTTATTTAGTCACTTAAATTAAACATTTTCAAACTCTTTGAACAGATCTTGAAGGATTTGCTATCCTGTGGCTGAACAACATTAAAATGAAATGGCCAATATTTTTTGAATGATTACAAATGTTTAATGATTAGTTTACTGATAATATACCCACATTAAAATCGAATTTACTGATTCTGTATCTTATTTTATGCTTTAAGAGTTTAATTTTCGACTTACATTTTTAAGCAGTTATGACTGATTATTATGTGACTTGTTAAATGTTTTTTTTTTTACATTTATAAAACAATATAATGATGAAAAAAGTACAAGTCATTGTTTTCACAATATTTTGTATAGACACTTGTTATTTTGTATTCTAATGAAGAAGGTTTTTATGACAACAAAAATTAAACACCAATTTCATTCATATTGTTTTTCAATAGGTCAAGCACTTTTTCATAAATATGGCTGTTTCCAAGGGTTTTTTAGGATTTACATTTCAAAAAGTAAAAGTGAAGTACTTCAAGCTTTTTAAGCAGCTTGTACAAACCCTGGTAATATTCTTTTTTTATAGACTGCTGTAATTGTCTATTCTAACAAACAGGTTTATTATGAAAATAAATGTGTAAATTGCGCGATAAACAAATTGCAAACAATACTATAAAAGAGCAGGTTTTAGGTTTTTATGTGTTTAGATCCAGAAATGGAAAAATCTAATGTAAAATAACGTCATAACTTTGAGTGTTTAATCTTGAGTGTTTAATCTTGTCATTTTACATTATTGACACACTATTTGACTTGACTGGACAAGAAAACAAAATCAATTCACAATCTGTCTACAATCCCTAAACACTATAATCCATGTGCAAGTATTATCTTGATTCATGTCACTTATGAAAAAGTGAAAGAGCAAGGTTGCAGGCCACACAAACTAGTTCATCAACTCCATGCATGTTCATCTAATTGTTTGGTCTCTGTCTTCCAGGTTCTCTCTGCCAGTTAGATGGTAAGTTGTCATAGATTTAAATCATTCCACATATCTTTGGGGGAATTATATAACTTTAATTGGAAATTCCCATATTGTCTTTTCTCTCATCAGTGTGTGGTCAAGCCCCTCTTAACAACAAGATTGTTGGAGGGGAGGCTGCACAGGCAGGGTCTTGGCCGTGGCAAGCCAGCCTTCATATCACCGTTGATGGGGGTGAGAGATTGTGTGGTGGGAGTCTAATCAACAAAGACTGGGTTTTGTCTGCAGCTCACTGCTTCCAGGGGTATGAAGTTTAAAACTTAAATACAACTCAAGACACTATTATAAACTGATAATAGCGGATTTAAAACGGACTTTTCCTATGCACAGCTCCCTGGGTACCATTCGGATCTACCTGGGACGCCAGAATCAGTCGGGATCAAACACTAATCAAGTTCTCAGGACAGCAAGGACTGTCATCAACCATACTACCTATAACAATCTTACACATGACAACGACATAGCACTGCTCCAGCTCTCTTCTTCTGTGACGTTCACTGACTACATTAGGCCAGTCTGTCTGGCGGCTGCTGGTAGTAAATTCGCTGCAGGTACAGACAGCTGGGTCACTGGATGGGGAGAACTACAGTCAGGAGGTGAGAGATTTGCTTGCAAAACAACAATACTGTAAAGTTCAACAATTTACTGTAACTGGCCATTAAAAGCCACTGAAATTGTCCTCTGATCTGTGTCACAGGTATGCCTGCTAACATACTGCAGGAGCTGATGATACCAGTTGTGAGCAACAGCGACTGTGATGATGCTTATAACCTTCTTAAAATCACAAGCAATATGATTTGTGCTGGATTGTTAAATGAGGGAGGAAAAGATTCATGTCAGGTAAGACATCAGTCAATTTACTGAACTTTTTTAAATTTATAATTTACAAAACACTCATCTCAAACAAAGCTAAAATTAATAGTCAGATTTAACAGTCCTTAACTGTATATTTTCAGATATATAAATGTTGTGTTTATCAAAACAGGGAGACTCTGGAGGTCCATTGGTTACTATGAATGGCTCTCGGTGGATTCAATCCGGCGTTGTGAGTTTTGGTAATAAATGTGCTGACCCCAAGTATCCCGGTGTGTACGCCAGAGTCTCTCAGTACCAGGACTGGATCACCGCTAAAATAGGCAGCAACCCACCTGGATTTGTCAAATTCAACAACAATGGATTCAGAATCTCTCCTAACCTCCTTTTAGTTTCAGTTTCTCTCACATCCTCCATCATTCCTTTCATATGCTCCATATATCTCTCTTCGTAGAAATCGTTTGAATTACGGTTCTCAGGGTTATGTGATTAAGAGGACAACTGTCATGTGCAAGTTTTATAATATGTGTAGAGATTAGGCATAACTATATCCTTTGTTATATTGTTATTCATTATTTATCTTTTTAAAAATGTTCTATCCTTGGAAGGCTACTCTTATTATAGAGTTTTTTGTTTTACTAGTTTTTTATTATAATACTGCACACTAAGCACATTATAGTGCATTATAATATTGCACACAAGCTTTTGCTCTCAGGATGTTTGCGTGGTGGTGGTGGTGGGGGGGGGGGGGTGAATAAAAAACTAAATATCAGACATAAAAGATGTTTGCAATTATAACGCATAGCTAATTATTGTCCTCACTTTTGGTCAGAACTGATAATTTTTTGGACTAGTTGTATTTCTTTGCAAATGCACTGCAGCCAGTTTTGTATTAAAGTTGTATATTACTTACACTAACAGACTACTCCATAAACTCCATATACCAACACATTTATTGGAGCAAATTTCCACCATGTGTAACTTATAATTATGACTTTATATTGCTCAGGGTGACTCAATTAATTAATTAATAATTAACTTTTATTAAATGTAAACATTATATAACATAGACTGTTACTGCACTTGCATGGTATTGATTAACCATATAAACCTTATAATCATGTTCAAATGTGAGTATCAAATATTACACATCTAACCTTTGAGGCATGTTTATTTGTTCATCTCTGAATCATTATTGTATTGCTTTGCATTGTTTTGCCCCTCACAATAAAAAAACAACTTTAATCATAAAACTAAACATCTAAATATCATCAAAGTCATATTATTGGGAGATATAGAGTGACAGCTGATATTTATATGCATTTTATATAAGAAGTTTGCTGTGCTGTTATAAATATAGCAGAATTAAGCAGAATTTAATCTTACTTTTTTTTCCAAATAAATATCAGCAACTGTACCAAATTGCACATTTTTGCTCAGTTTAGGCCTCTGAATAAAACTGTTTGTTTTTTTTCCTAATCAAATTTGAATTCCATATTCTCCTGTATCATATGAGCCATAAAAGCCTGATGTACTGTAAAAACAAACAAACAAACAAAAAAACATAAAATTTGTTTTAATTTTTTATTTCATCTAAAATTTCATCTCAAAAGTTCCATTTATATATATATACCAAATATATATATATATATATATATATATATATATATATATATATATATATATATATATATATATATACACACACAGGGGTGTCCCTGACTAAGGATTTTCATAGTCGAATCGGAATTTTCGAATCTTGCTTATAGTCGACTGATAGTTGAATCATATGTTTGGGGGCGGGCCAAAATACATTACCTTTGTTATGCTCCTCTGTCGGTCACGGATTATGGAAAGTGAAACTTAAATCTATAATAGGATTTATTCACACACGTTAAAATATTTATTTAAAGCTTTTTTCTTCTCAGATTCTTATTTACAGCATTATCATAATAGGCTGTATATTAACTTATTGGGAGAAAACTGGTAGTTCTATGTGAAATCAGACACTGAGCACCCCCATATAGCCAAAATGGCATGATAATAACACCCCGCGAATATTCAACTGTGAGATTGGGAGTCGAATCAGGCTCCTCGAATCGAAGCATCGAATCGTCGACTATTCGGGGTCACCCCTAATATATATATATATATATATATATATATATATATATATATATATATATATGTAAACATTTATAAACACACACACACACACACACACACACACACACACACATATCTGATGCATTATATATATTCTCTCTCTCCTTTTTCTTTTCATATTAGAAGCATTAGAGAGGCATCCAGACATCAAAGATGAGCAGGGTGTGTACTAAAAATACCGGCAGCAGGCTAGAAGATAAAACAAGGTGTGGCAGAGGTAAACCAAACAGGGTTCTACTGAATGTGGCAGCACTTGCTTTACTCGTCATTAGACATTTTTCATTTTTCACTAAAAGAAACAGCAAACATTACACAGACAATAACATGAGGATGATGTTGTGTCAAGCTGTGTTTTGCAGGAGCCATACTTCACATAGCAGGTAAGATCTGGGGTGTATTCCAGAAAGCAGGTTATGTGACATGCCCGGGTATGTTTGAGGCTAAGCGAGCGGATAACCTCAGCTTTCGGTTCCCAAATCGGCGGTTACTTTCAGGGTATGTAAGTAACCATAGCAACTTGCTCTCTGAAGATAACCTGCTCCGGAGCAGGTTATGTTCCAGGGTTAGTTCACTTCAGCGCTACCAGAGCATGACAGATAGCACACAATATTATATATTATTACAATACAGTTATGTATATAGCCTACTAATATATATATAATATAATATAAGGCAAGGCAAGGCAAGGCAAGGCAAGGTGTCAGGGTCGTATCATCCAAGAAGTGCGAGGAGAAGGCAGAACGAAACTTAGATACTTTAATGAAAGATATAACAATAACACTATAACACTAACACTAAGACTTGACAAAGGGGAATACAAAACTGAAGGCTTATAAAGGAAACAGGAACAAAAGAGCAAACAACATAATCACCCTCAGGTGGGAACAATCAAATGATAATTAACCAATGAGGGCAGGAACTAAACCAAATAAGGAAAACAAGGGCTGGGGCAGACAGACATGTGACAGAATCTCCCCCTCCCGGTAGGCACGTCCCGCGCCGTAATAGTTCCAACCGGGAGGGGGGGTGGGCGCCCTGGATGCCGGAGCAGGACGGGGACCAAGATACCGAGGAGGCATCCAGGGCGGATCAGGGAGCTCCTGTGGCCATGGCGGGTCTGGGAGCTCCGGCGGCCATGGCGGGTCTGGGGACTCCGGCGGCCATGGCGGGTCAGGAGGCTCAGATGGCCAAGGCGGAGTAGCCATAGTGGCCCTGGCTAACGCCCGGAACATGGCCACTATGGCCAACAGAATGAAGGGTATATAGCCCCCCCAAAAATTTTTTTTGATGAAGTAATAGGACATTAGTCTTAGTTTGGACACTTGGGGGCGCTCTGACAGTGCGGAATTTTGGGGGCGCTCTTGTAGCGCGGATTCGGATTCTAGGGGGCGCTCTTGCAGCGCGGAGTCTAGGGGGCGCCTTCGTGGCGCAGATACTGGGGTGCATGCTTGCAACGCGGATTCCAGGGGGCGCTCTTGCAGCGCGGAGACAGGGAGGTGCCTTCTTGGCGCAGGCACTGGGCGGCGCTCTTGCAGCGCGGGCTCTGGTTTGCGCTCTTGCAGCGCGGATTCTGAGGGGCGCTCTTGCAGCGCGGAGACAGGGAGGTGCCTTCTCCTCGCACTTCTTGGATGATACGACCCTGACAGAAGATCGGACCCTAAGAAAGTAAGCGGCGTGTTTCCCCTCGTTTTATTTTCCATTTTTCACCAGTTTTTATTTTCTGTTTTTGTTCTATGGATCCCCTTGTGCGACCCGAATTCCTCCTCCTCCTGCTGGAGCAGGGGGAAAGATCTCTCGAGGACCACACCAGACTGTTCCTGATGTTAGCAAATGCCACCAGCTACCCGGACGGCACGCTCTGCTCATTCTACGACGCAAGTTTGAACACCGCGTTCAGAGCGCTGTCGTCCGCGGATGGTCCTCGCCGCCTTCGTGGAGTGGATTCTGGTGAGAAACGGATCACCCCTCACCGTCTCACCCGAGGATGATCTCGCCAGATCCACTCCAGACCCAGAGCCCAGCCCACCAACTCCCAGCGGTACGGAGCATCAGCCCGAGCCCACCGATGACGGAGAGCCATTCCCTGCCGCGATCTGCGAGCCAGCGCGAAGCCAAGCGACTGAGCGGAAGATCGCCCCGGAAGTTGAGCCCAATACGTCAGATCAGGTGCGAGAGCCGGCGACAGTGCCCATCGCGAGGGAGCCAGCCGTGGACGGCGTGAGCGCGGAGTGGAGCTCCGCCCCCTGTATCACGGCTGGGGATGAGTTGATTATTCATCTGGGGCTGCTGGACTTTGAAGGGGATCTCATTAACTGGGAAACGGATCCTTTGCCTCCGCTGGTCCCGTCCAGCCCACCTTTGCCTCCGCTGGTCCCGTCCAGCCCACCTTTGCCTCCGCTGGTCCCGTCCAGCCCACCTTCGCCTCCGCTGGTCCCGTCCAGCTCAGAGCCTCCCGAGTGCCCCCTAGAGCCCGCGCTGCAAAAGCGCCCGTCAGAACCCGCGCTGCAAGAGCGCCGCCCAGTGCCTGCGCCAAGAAGGCACCTCCCTGTCTCCGCGCTGCAAGAGCGCCCCTCAGAATCCGCGCTGCAAGAGCGCAAACCAGAGCCCGCGCTACAAGAGCGCCGCCCAGTGCCTAAGCCAAGAAGGCACCTCCCTGTCTCGGCGCTGCAAGAGCGCCCCTCAGAATCCGCGCTGCAAGAGCGCAAACCAGAGCCCGCGCTGCAAGAGCGCAAATCAGAGCCCGCGCTACAAGAGCGCCGCCCAGTGCCTGCGCCAAGAAGGTACCTCCCTGTCTCGGCGCTGCAAGAGCGCCCCTCAGAGCCCGCGCTGCAAGAGCACCGACCAGTGCCGGCCCCTCACAAATGCCCGCCCTCCCACCCACTCCTGCCTCCTCCACCGCTGTCGTCTGGCAGCCCCTTTGCTCGCCCTCAGCCCGCCATCAATGCGGTGCGAGCCCCACGGGACTGCCATCCTCCAGCGTTGCCGGGGCTGGAGTATCCCTCACCTCCGCCTACAACCTCCTCGGCCTGGACTCAGCCTCGGTCCGTTGACCCAGTGGCTCCACCTCGGCTCTTAGCTCCCTCGCCTCCACCGTCACCCGTCTATCCTCCAGCTCCACCGGGCTCCCTCGTCCCTCCGGCTCCGCCTTGGTCGGGCGTCGACCCGCCATCGCCTCAGGACTCCGCTCCTCCGGCTGCACCTCGTCACTCCGTCCCACCAGCTCAGTTGGGCTCCTTCCTCCCGCCAGCTCCACCTTGGTCCTCAGTCGCTCCGGCTTCGCCACGGATCTCCGGAGCTCTGCCTCCGCCTCAGTCACCAGAGCACTCGGCTCCACCTTGGCCCCCCGGATCCTCGGCATCCCCCTGGCTCGTCGGCTCTCCGTCTCCACCTCGGGCTCCTCCACCACCTGCTCCGCCGCCGTCGGTCGGCCCCCTGGAGTCGGCGGCCATCCCTCCTCCATGGCTCCTCCCTCCGTCGGCTCCACCGTGGGCCATCATCATGGCTGTGGCCTGGGTCCTGCCAGGTTCCTCCTGCTCCGGGTCCCTCCTGTCTCCTCCCTGGCTCCTCCCTCCTTCGTCACCTCCCTGGTCTCTGTCAGCCAGCCCCCTTCCGGTGGTCCGTCCTCCTCCTGAGCCTCCGCCTTTTTGTTCCCACCCGTTTCCCTCCCCTCTGTTGTTCCACGGTGCGAGGACGCACCTTCCGGGAGGGGGGGGGGGGGGGGGGGGTAATGTCACACCCCTGGACTGTTCTGTCGTGTTTTCATTCCCCATGTGCTCTGTGTGACCTAATTTCCACCCTTGTCTGATTGTGTTATTTATGTTCAGGTGTGTCCCCCTCATTAGCCTTAATTACGTTCCCTTTATAAGTTCATTCAGTTCTGTCTTTCACTGTCCGATCTCGTCGATGTATGTTTGTGATGCCTTCCCTTGTGTTTGGATTATTAAAGACTGTTGAGCACTATCCTCCTTTGTGGTCATCTCTCCCACACCAAACCGTGACACAAGGCAAAGCAAGTTTATTTATATAGTACATTTCATACACAGTGGTAATTCAAAGTGCTTTACATAAAAGGAAGTGAAATAGTCAATAAAAATAATAATAATCACAACAATAAAAACAAAGTGATAAAAACACGCGGCCATGTTACGGCAGCAAAGTTCCTTGATTATTACGCCGGAATGAGATAATTAATAATCAAGGAACTTTGCTGCCGTAACATGGCCGCGGCAGGCGTAGTGATATTACGCAGCGCCTGAAAGTAGTCCCCAGCTAGATAACTATAGTTATAATATAGCTGGGGACTACTTTCAGGCGCTACGTAATATCACTGCGCCTGCTGCGGCCATGTTACGGCAGCAAAGTTCCTTGATTATTACACCGGACTGGGAGTATAGTTCCTAATCGTATATGCCTAGAAAATCGCAACTTTTCATTTTCCGTCACTGGCCCGACTGGGCATGACACCGTGTTGAAGTGTCACGTCGGGTCAAGTCCTTCTGCAGACGGAGCTGTGTAACGCGGAACATTTACCAGTCATTTAATTGGCGTTATCTAATGCAAAACTGTGAAATTAGAGCGCGTTTAAAAATTTGTCCGCAAAGTACGTTAAACTGTAAATCCATGAGTCTTTCCTTCAGTGCCCATACAGAGCATGCTTGAAACCAGTCTTCATCAATTCATATGGCATGCTATTTTGGGTAAATAATGTGCTAAATATTTCCAGATGTACAAAGTTAAGTTTTAATTTAGAAAGATATGTCTGAATCTATCTGTATTTTCTTTTCACATTATAAATAATAAATTAATAGTAAGAAATTCTAAACGTGTTAATTTATTCTAATGTAGTACACTGTGTTCATTTTTATTCCCTAGAATTATGGTTTTAAATAAAAATGTTTGATTTGACACCCGTATTATAGACAGCTCTCAGCATACTCAAAATTAGGGGTAATCACAATTATTTTACCATATTTACAGTCCTAATGTAAATTTAAATTACTGAAATAAGTGTTTTTTTATTTTTATTATTCTTTTTCAATAGAATTGGCCCAGACTTCTTCAGTGTCAAGTGAAGGAAGCTCCTCTCATAAGATTGCAAACCTGGAGTCTGATGACACCGAGCGAGAGTGATGGAAGCCCTTCAAGAAAGGAGCAGAATGCTGAAGATGAAGCCAGAATTGTGAGTCTGTGTCATTTATGTTATTCTGTGTAAAGTAAATTTTAAACACACAAACGAATATGAAAAATTAAAATTTAACTGGGCAGCCACACAATATCTGCTTATGTTTACACCTGGAATTTACTAATTATCAATTTAAGATATCAAAACACATGAAGCCCAAAAATGAAAACTTGTCGTCATTTCTCACTCTATCACTCCAAACCTGCAAGACTTTCATTCATTTTCAAAACACAAATGAAGATATTTTAAATGAAACCTGAGAGATTTTTGTCCTTCCATCGACAGTCTACACAACTACCACTTTGATGTTTCAAGAAGTTCAAAAGAGATCATAAAAGTAATCCAAATGAATTGAGCGGTTTAGTCACAATTTTCTGAAGAGACTCAATCGCTTTATACAATGAACAGATTGAATTATTATTATTATTATTATTTTATTTTTTTTTCACATTTAAACATTGATCAGGGATCATAAACAGAAAATTTGAACTAAACCACGTGATACGTATGGATTAGATCTCTTTATGAAGTTAATGAATTATCTAAGTGGTAGTTGCGTGGACCGTCAATCAAGGGACAGAAATCTTATATTCTATTAAAATATCTTCAGTTGTGTTTCAAAGATAACGAAAGTCTTGGTTGAGTAAACGATGGAATTTTCATTTTTGAAAAATTCTGATAGTGACAGCTCTTTGGCTCTCATCTTGACAGTTGACAGCAACAGATTCCAAATGCAAATAGCACACTTGAATTGAAGTCTGGACCTTTTATCTGCTCATTGTAATTGGGATAATGAGGGAATAACACACACCTGGCCGTGGAACAGCTGAGAAGCCAATTGTCCCATTACTTTTGGTCCCTTAACAAGTGGGAGGCACATATGCAAACTGTTGTAATTCCTACACCGTTCACCTGATTTGGATGTAAATACCCTCAAATTAAAGCTGACAGTCTGCAGTTCTTATTCGTTTCATTTGAAATCCATTGTGGTGGTGTATAGAGCCAAAAATGTTAGAATTGTGTCGATGTCCCAATATTTATGGACCTGACTGTATGTGTCTTGTGTTTGTTCACTTGTGCATCACCCAAGATGCATGCTAATGCCAGGTGTGAACAGAGCCACTGTGTTACTACACAATCAGTTTAGCAGAATGGTTCCTGAGAGAGATATTGTCAATATTTTTATTTATTTTTATTTTTTCCAAGAAGCCAAGTTCCTGTCTTTTCCCAAGACCTTCAAGGACACAACTGATTTCAGAATAAGATTATCTATATTAATTTATTATCTATATTCTGTGTTCATGCATTTTTTGCTGAAGTTTGTCATATCTGTTATTTAGAATGGGACAGCGATATTGCATCAATTTGTCTCCTTCATTTGATTCCACCATCGCCACAAGGCTGCGAGGGACCTGGAAAAATGTCCTCCTATCAATCTGAAAAACATCTTCAAAAAGGTAAATTTCTGTCACTACCTATTGTCTGCCTCAAAATATTGCCAGATGTGTTGTATATGAAAGACTAATAAAAATAAAATCAATTGGAGAGCTGACCTTAATTGTTATTTTTGTCTTTGATCTGCCGGCACTAATAAGAAGAATACCACACAGCCATACCTGCTCGCTGATGGGATGAGGAACAGCGTTCATGGATGCTACACAACTGTCGACAAGTATCTTGCTGCAATCTTGTTCAAATCTACCTGTCATATTTGTTAATGTCTAGGTAAATTTGATGATTTTGTGTTTTATTAACTATTTAATGTTTCCTTGCAACACTTAATGAATGTGACTGACTAATTAACCTCTACACATCTGGAATATGCTTTAAAGTTGCCACTTTGCCCATTTGTTATATAAACGTTGGAATTTGTACATCTGTCTGAAGACTCTTGATTTTATGTCTAGTCTTGTACATTAACACCATACAATAGCATTTTTATTTTTGCACTGAAAAGAATACTTTATTAATTACACTTAAAACAACACCAGGGGTGTTAAAATACCCCAGAGTGTAATTTTTCTACACTGTAAGGTGCTATATTAACACTAAAAATTCAACACTATGAATGGTGTACTTTTAACACTAGACAGATTGGGACCATATATGATCTTTAGTAGTGTTAAAATTGACACTGCGTTTTTTTACTGTGAATCCTTATATGTAACACACAGAACAAAATTGAATGTATTCAAATTAAACTCAATCAAAAACATGAAAACACACAGTTATGACTAAAAATCAATCAGAAAGTAACATTTAGAGCATCATGAATTTAAAAATTGTTCTCAACAGAAAAACACTCACACACACACAAATTTTAAATACCATTTTCAGTATTAGGATTTCAAGAAAACATGCAATGTGAAATGGGCATGTTTCATCTAGCGTATATCACAACAATTGAATGATGCTTTTATTATAAGAAAAAAATTGTAACTAAACTAATTTGAATAGAGGCCAGACAGACACTAGTTAGTTGTTTACTTTAGGCTTTTATCTGCCTGGGTCTTTGTAAAGTCATTCCAGGATGAAGGTATATCTGCAGGTTTTGCATCATACTCTTTAGCAAACCGGTCATTGAATTGTGCCATCACAAATATCCAGTATGCTGATGGCTCTATGTTGGGCTCTCGATCAATATGCCAGTCTGGATAGGTTTTATTGTATTCCTTATAAGGACGCCACTCATCGTTGGTGTCGTGGCATTTAAAGCGCGAGTCGCTGTGTACCAATGATGTACAGATGTCTGTCACTAGTTTTTTAGAATGATGAAATCTGCAGCAGCCGAGACCTTCTGGTCTGTGAATTGAGACAAAGTGTTTAGAGTGGTCTTCTCCTCCTGCCTCACATGGTGCTTTACAGAATGGACACTGTTCCCCACAGCCCTGCACTCGTTTGAACAGCACATCCTGTGGTTTGGTTTGAAGATGCTTTATTCTGCTTTCAAAACCTGATTTTTTCAAACTAGCTTTCAGTGATTTATCCATGTCCTTCACAGAACAGTGAAGGCATTCAGCAATTTTTTGGGGATTTGCATTGTTCAGTGTGCTGATTTTGTCCAATACATCCCTGGGAATAACAAGTCTTTCTTGAAGTTTCCTGCAAATGAGTTGGATGAATCCCTTGATGTCATTTATAGTTGAGTCTTGCTCTTCCTCTTCAATTGCATGAGTAATTTCACTGAAGACTTCTTTCAGAAGCATTTCCTCTAATTTGAACATTCGATTCTCGGCTGTAAAGTGCTCTCTGACTTTCTCAAAAATAAAGGCTTTGACAAATGTTTCATATGCCGTAATGAAACGTAAATATGTTTCAAATTTAGATTCATCAAGAAGATTTTTCAAGACAAAAATCTGAAATGATGTCCTTGTTCCAAAGATTTTGGAGTTTTCACCAGTCTTCATCTCGTCTGCCATTTTCATGCCCAAGACATCAGACGTATTTTTCCAAAGCAGGTTTTATGCAGTTACTCATGAATTCATCAGCCGTCTTCTGACACTGGTCTCGTTCGAGGTAAAGGTCAATGAAGTTACAGCGGTATGTTTCTTTGAAGTTCTCCAAGGCTGTTCGCGGGTTGTTTTTCTGGATGAATTGATTGTGAATATTTTGAAATTCTCTGCTTGCAAAGCCACAGATGTGTAGTTTAAGGGGTAGTTCAACATCTTCTTTTAAATCTTCATGAGCTGTAAGTGTCTCATCAATCATGTTAAGAATTTCCCTGATGTATGTGTCATCATAATCATCCTTACTTTCTCTCTTTGCTTCAACAAATTCCCAACAATCCCTGATAAGGTTGTCTGACATCTCTTGCGCTATCTTGATCTGAATTTTGTAAAATCGCTTGGACAAAAGTGATTTGTTTTTGCAAGCAATGAATTTTTCTTGCCCATACATGTTTAAATCCTTCACTTCGTGTAAGTGTTGAGCCACTGAACTTCCTCTAGATTTAAGATTTTTCCTCAAATGTAGAAGAACTCTTGTGGTGATATCTTGTTTCTGGAGCCCTGTGTATGACAATGTGCTGACAGTCTCCTGCCACATCTTTTCAAATGCTTCATCCAGCATGGAGTCTGACATGTCTGACTTGTTCTCCTGACAGACTTTCAGCAAGTCCAGCACTTTTTTCTCCATTGTGTCCATGTATGTCTTTTGGATTACTTCCACCTTCATCATTGCATTTCGACGTGAAAGAGTTGCATTCAGTTTGCATGTGATGGAATTTGAAAGCTCTTTCTTCAAAGAGTTGGCAGAGTTTATAAAGTCTTGTCGATAGCTTTCTACAAGTTCAACGTGATCTTCTCCTTGTTCATAGTATGATTTGATCTTGTTAGAAATTTCCTCTTCTCCTTTCGATAGCTCAACCTCTGCTTTTTGTAGTAAATTACAACAGAAATCTTCAATGGTGCACTACTCAGAGTTTTCAAATTTTCCATAGTTTAAGATATTCGTTTCAGCCTCTAATGCCCATGTGTGCATTTGCTTTCTCAGTGTCCAGTCCCATGTGTTGTACTCTGTGCACAGTTTGATGTATGCATCAGCCACCAGGCTGTTTCTGAAGCTAAAGTTGAATTTCTCATATTTCACAGCAGTCCACAAGTCTTTGGTCCATCTAATAAATTCATTCATGTCACTGGACTTGTAACCTCTGAAAATCTCCATTACATGCTTTTTGAGAGCATACACAGACTCACTATAGCCAGTACTCACTGGTGCCATTGGGGGGTTTCCATGCCACAATCCAGGGATGTAGTGGTCACCTGTCCCAGTGTCATAGTTCATCACATCTGTGAATTTCTTGAACTCCAGTTTGTTTTCCATTTTGGCTGCAGCTTGTGTCATTTCATTCAGTTGCTCCAACAGAAATTTACGGTCTCTCATGTTTGAATCGTGAGCTGAGACATCTGCCACATTCTGGTGTACAAACAAACAAGTGTGTTTCTTTCCTATTTCCTTCATCCTGAGGAAGGCATGAACAATGATCTGTAAAATGTCTTTCATCTCTGTGGAGTTTTCCATGGCGATGTTGACAATTGTTACATCACTCAGTCCAACCACAAGAGTTGCCAACTCATTGTCATGTTCATAGCTGTTGTCCAGTTGTGCGAGCTCAGGGGATTTCAGTCCCTCAGTGTCAATTATTACTATATAATCACAATTGAGTTCTGCTTTACACTCTTCTGTTACTTTAATGAGTTGTATAAAGGCTCCCCTGGTGCATCTTCCACTGCTCACTGCAAACTGAACTCCAAACATGGTGTTCAGCAGCATTGACTTTCCTGAACTCTGGACGCCCAAAACAGTGACAACCATAATCTTGTTTTTGGGCTTCACCAGTGTGTTTAATTCAGAAAACACACTAGACAGCCATTTTTCAGGGATATTTGAAGAATCTCCATCCACAAGTTCAAGTGAAAATCCATCCAGCAGTAGTTGAGCACAGAGTCTTGGTAAATGTTCCAGTTGTTTTCGGAAAAGTGCATCTTCTGAGAGCGAGACTGCAGCCTCGTAAAGCTGGCTCATCTCTCGAATGAAGTGCTCCACTCCTAAAGAACTGTTTGAAATCTTTTTATCAAGCTCAGTTATTTCTGTCTCGTTGCCACAAATATCTTGACATTTCTGTTTGTACAGTTCTCTGAGTTGAGGTAGTACTTCATGTGAGCGATTCTCCAAATTGATTCTCAACCATTTTAAGAAGTAGGCCTTTTCTGGTGATGATACTGCGCTGATGAAGCAGCTCATAGTAGCAGACATGTCTGTTCTGTATTGCTGTTCTCTGAGCTTCTTTTTCTCAATCTGAAGGTCACTTTTGTAGTCCTCAACACTCTTATCCCCAACTTTATTCAATCGGCATTCCTCCTTCTCTATCTTGGCCAATTTCATCAAGATTTCCCCTTGCAATGGAAGTTTATCCTTCTTGAACTGCACTATATCATTAATTTTTGAAGTGATTTCATCTGCACTTGCTTTGGCACGCTGACATTCTTCAGCATCCTCATCCACCAGAATTCCCAGTTTTCGTGCAATCTCAGCTAAATGAACAACTGACATTTTATTATTGTTGTTCTTTATTGCATCTTGCAACTTGCTTTGAATTTTGTCAACAAAGTCTCCATCATTTTGCTTGGCTTTAAAAATGAAATTACTTTTCTTCAGATTGAGCTTGCTGACTGTAGCTTTTATGCTCTCGTTGTTGGAGTCTCCCACAAAAAATAAAGATTTCTGACTGGGGACTGAAAGAAAATGTGAATCTAAAAGTTGAGATTCAAAGAACACAAACACAGCAGTTGAAGCCTCACAAAGAAAAGCGTACTGTGTTTCAAAGTTCTGGATATCACCTCTCAAGTTGGCAATCGCTACAGCTTCAGGAAAGACATCAATGTTCTTGTTTCCACAAGGAAGATACCAGGTCATCTCAACTAAGCCATCTGATATTGTCTTACCGATGTTTCCACAATCCATGTTGAAGTGCACAAAGGTATCAGTGTACTGCTGTGGATTGCTGAGCAGCTTATTCAGAATTTCTGATTTGGAAATGTTGCACCTACCAAGTCTCACAAAAGACACTAAAGGTATTTCTGACAGAGCAATCCTTTCTTCCACAAATCCACTTGGATCTGATAATGAGTGTGGTCTGTATTTTTTCACAATATCTCTCATTGCCCAAAGCATAAGAGTGATCTGATTGTTATCACTGTTTGGAAGCAGCAGGGGAACAGCAAACTGGCACATAGACATTTTCAGGATGATTTCCTGTTGAAGAAAACTGTCAGAACAAATGAACACAGCAGTTAAAATGTCTAAAGGATTAACTGACTGAGGACAGTCCTGATCATCATCCCACTCTGAATCTTCTGTCCCATCTGATGAGGAGCACTTAACGCTCCTCGCTGTCCTTTGCAGCATCATCAGTCTCTTCAAGAACAGCCATGGCAGATCTGAAAGGGATTGAACAGGGACGTCTGTGACACTGTTCTTGTTGATCTGCAGCACTGTGTGCAGAGTGAGCTTCTTATCATAGTATTCTGCTAAACCCAAATTTTCCAGGAGTTTCTTCATGATGTTCCCTGTAAATGAGAACAAAATGAGTCAACACTGCATGATTTTAATAGCAATGTCATCCCCCCATTACATACTTCTAAATAATACTGTAATACTATTATACTATACTAAGTTCAAGTAGCCAACCCTCTTGGCAAAGGTTAATTTCGCCACTGCTCGGACAATTCATCTTATTCACCTTATTTTTTTATATATATATACTTGGTGCAATCAGTGATTTCTTTTGATGATTAATAGCTTCTGCCAACATTTTTATCTACTCTAATGTAGCGCATTTTCAGTATGCATTCACATGTACAGATTAAGTCACTGACATTCACATTGCATAATAATTGAGTGAAAAGTCTAGTGTGACCTCCCTTTAGGTGTGAATCAGACAAGGTAAGTTAATTTTGCTTTAGTCATACTGCAGCAGAATAATAATTATCACCTGCTATAGTTTTACAGATTCTTAAATAATTTTTGCAACTACATTTCATCTTTTTCTCATCAAACAACCAGACTAATGAATGGCTTGACACAAACCACACTGGGGCAGAGCCTAGACAGGGCTTTCTTGTAGACATAGGTTCAGTATTGCTAACTATGCATGCCAGAGAAGTAGGGTATTATTGGTGTTTATGTCATAAATATGAATGTACCTTGCATCAGCATCCACATTACTCATTAGTACTTCTTTGGCAAATGACCTGTTTTATGTAGCTGAGTTAAGCGAATCTCTGTGGCAAATCTGTGCAACGCACAAGATAGCACAGAGCAAATTCATTTTCACACTGCAGTGAAGCACAAACCAGTATTGATTTAAGTCAACCAAACTTCCAAAGCAAAGTTTCATTCTTGAATGAATCTGAAACTTTGAATGCCCAGTTAATAGAGACAGCCGCTTGATTTTTATTCCTGAATGATTCCTGAATCAGCCTTTTGAATAAATCAATTGAATAAATGACTCATTCATTAACACAATGACTTGCCGTCATCGCCTGGCTATATTACCTTCATAATCCAAGTATTGTTTCATTTTGTCATTGATTTCATATTGCTGTATTCAAAATGTTATATTTAAAACATTAATCCCAGCAATTGTAATTACTGTGTAAATGCAATGACATCCCTCTGAGCAGCATTAATCTGCGTAAATACATCTAAAGCAACTTCAGATGCAGATTCTTTGCCAACTCTGCAGTGAAAAGATGGCTTTGGTTGATACTTCTTTAATTGGTAACAGCCTATAGTGTCATATTATTCTAATTTTAACATTAAAGACGACAAAATAAGATTAGAACAAAAATACTATATATACAGGATTTAAAATAAACACACACACACACACACACACACACACACACACACACACACACACACACACACACAAATACACAAATCTATGCTTTCACTTTCCCTTAATCCATCCCTGTTATAGTTTGTACTATTCTGTACTATTAAACAATGTCTGAAACTTTGTATTACGAGCACTTCCTGTGTTTATTTGCCTCTTTATGATGAATCGTTTGTTGTTTAAGTTACTTTGAATAAAATCATCTGCTAAATGAATACATGTAAAATGAATACGTAAATATGAAAAAATAAATAAATAAAATTCTGTTTTGAAAACAGAAAACCAGAAAACTAATTATCCAAAGGTACACAGAGCGTTAACCTGGTATACAAGGTCCTTAACATTCCACGAACAAATCAGAATGATGCTGATGCTCAAATTACAGCTTAAAGGGAAGATGTCATGCACAGTAAAGTTATGGTGCTAGTATAATATTCAAAATCTAATTTAAACCTGAAATAAAGTGTAGAACAATGATTGACAAAATTAATTAATTAGAATTAAATTAAAATTAATTTAATTAGAAATGTATATGATTCGCCACTATTTCTCTTTCCACAACCATTGGAAACGTCAACTGTTGTTTAAATGGTTTCTATTCAGTGAGGTTTATAAAACAATTTAAGCTTACAATGTTAAGAAATGCATTAGTATATATACAAGTTAACATTATCTGACACTACTGCTGTATACAGATTGTGGTCTTTGTACATATACAATTACGAACAGCATATCAAACGTGATTATATAAGTAATTTTAACTTACTATCTTTTGAAAATTCTGGTTTCCTTCCCTGTGGAGAAAAAAATGACATTAATGAAAGTGAAATTGCTAGTATGTATGTGAACAAATTTAAAATGTCATGAAACCCCCTTTATCAACAAATGAGAATTTTAACATTACACACTGTAAAAAGTGATAAGTTGACTTAACTTAAAAAAAAATTGAGGAAACCCGTTGCC
The DNA here is from genome assembly GCA_036784905.1 of Acrossocheilus fasciatus. NCBI lineage: Eukaryota > Metazoa > Chordata > Actinopteri > Cypriniformes > Cyprinidae > Acrossocheilus > Acrossocheilus fasciatus. The sequence continues at coordinate 20,686,621 of CM071947.1, read as the reverse complement.
TTAAAATGATTAAGTAAAGAATAATAAAAAAAAAAAAAAAAAAGTTAAGTGAACTTGACAATTCACTTAACTTATTTTTTAAAAATTATCATTTACTTAAAAATTGTAAGGTTACAGGTTTCCTAATTTTTTTTTTAAGTTAAGTCAACTTATCACTTTTTACAGTGCAGAGCTACTGGTCTTTAAAAGATATTTCATTTACACTTTATTTTAAGGTTTACCTTTAAGTTTAGGTTTAGGATCAGAGTATCTAGAATATGGTCATGCAGAATAAGGGATTAATATGTGCTTTATGTAAGCAATACGTTTTGAGAGGCCATGCTGTATTGTGAATAAGTCACGGCTGAAGGGCGTTGTTAGGCACGACGCGAAGCGAATCAAGTGAGATGAGTTGACGTTAACGATACATGTTAACGTTTAGTCTAGAACAACAGGAAGCATCATGTTCACGCAAAGCCTCTGCACTTACTCCCGATTTCTCTCAACATGGGGACAGGAGAGTCATCAGTCAATAAATGGGAAAACAAAGTAACTGCTGTTACTTATTTGAAAAAGGAACGCCGATATTTTCTAGTAAATTAAAAAGTAATGCGTTACTTTACTAGTTACTTGAAGAAAGTAATATGATTACGTAACTCGCATTACTTGTAATGCGTTAACCCCCAACATTGCCTAAACTAAAGTGTTACTGATATTTCATATCACTTTTACAAGCAGCGTCTCTGAACAAATTAAGCACATCGATTGAAATCACTTGAGCAGTGAGAATAGAGTTAAACCAATGTCACAAATTACGAATATATTCATAAACTATGAGTTTCGACAGGCTGGAGATTATGTGGCCTTGTCATCATACTTTTTCTCTGTTTTTCATAGTTTTTCTCTGCATTATTGTAATGTATTCTGTGCTGTGCTCTTGTTTTTTAGTCTTTCAGTTTGTAGTTTTGCTCCTGCATCCTCATCTCAGTTCACCTGATGTTAAAACTAAAAAATCTTTTTAAGTCCAATCACTGCCCTGTATTATGTATGATGTTGTGTTTCAGTGAATATTTTAAATGCTGAAACTGAGAATCCAAAGAAGAATGAGCAGAAAAGTAGCGTTTAGCTTTTTTTTTCTTTTCTTTTTTTAAACCAGAAGAGTGAAATGGTTGGGGGGAAAAAAATCGGTCACACTTTATTTTAAGGTCCAATTATTGCTATTAACAAACCGTTAACTATGACTTTTGCCTCAATAAACTCCTAAATTGCTGCATATTAATAATTAATAGTTGTAAATTTAGGTATTGGGTAGGATTAGGGATGTATATGGTTATGCAGAATATGTGCTTTATAAGTAAACAGCCAGTATGTTAATAACAGGCATGCTAATAAGCAACTAGTTGATAGTGAGAATTCGTCACCATCCCAAAGTGTTACCGTGCTATCAATTGTTTTCAAATATGTGCAACCTGTACATATCTGCTAACATCTCAAAAATGTGTTTTCACGTTTAGGACCCTATTTTAACGTGCGCAGGTGCACTTATAGGGCATGTCCGAATCCACTTTTGCTAGTTTAAAGATGGGAAAGACGGTCGGCGCACCTGGCGCATGGTCTAAAAGGGTTGTCCCTATTCTCTTGATGAGTATTGGGTGTGTTCTAGGCTTAACGTGCAATAAATCAATCAAAGTCTCATCTCCCATTCCCTTTAAGAGCCAGTTTCGCTCGTGCCATGGCAGATTCGCTATTTACACGGCGGAATTTGCAAGCGCAAAGACTGGACGCGTCTCCAGAGAGGAAACAGGAAACAGTGCGAGAGGAAACAGGAAACAGTGCGCGAGCAAATAGGTAGCCTAATTCTGATACATGCAATGACTATCCATTATGACATGGAGGCATTTTTATATTTATGTAGCCTACACGATAATAATCTTTTACATTGTAATCCTTTAAATGTTAATATTTGGCATGTTTGTGTGCTGCTGCGCTTCCCTGTGTGTGTAATTAGCAGAGTGTATGTGCGTTGTGGACCCGCCTATAGGTGCATATTACTAACGTGCTCTTTGAATAACAAAAAATACTTCTATTTTTACTCTATTTCAGTTGCCTCAAAATAGCAACACGCCAACAATGTGCCTGAACACCTTGCCCATGAGCGCACAAATGGGCGTAAATGCATTTGTTATTTAAACAACGTGGCGCAGGACGTAAAAATGATAACTGCTTCATTATGGCTAATTTTGTTCTTAATTTAGTTTTTGTAATTTTGGGGTCTTTAGTTAGACTTGATGACACTTAATGACTCATTAGTTTTTAATCACTGTGAAACACAAAACCTGACCTACAAACACTAGATATTGTTTCAGATAATTCCTTAAACAGAATATTTATCATCATTTGAGAAGACCATGAACACCGCACGTCCTGATTTTGTAATTTGTGATTTGAGTAAGATGTGTTCCTAGGTCAACATATTTTGTTGACCCTGGAACAACATTTTAATCCAAAATTTTAGTCTTGATCATATCCCTACACCTAAACCTAACCTTAACCATGAGTAATGCCTAAAATCAGAGGAAATGATAGATGAATGACACTGATGTACAAGCACCAAGCACTGATTGTAAGCCTAAACTTCACAAAAAAAACTATAAACTGGTTCTTCAAATCTGATTAATCACGGTTAATCACAATATTGTTCCAGGGTCAACAAAGATGTTGATCCAGGAACATGTCGCACTTAGTAAAATCATTTTCTGCATATTCTTCCATCAGCTCCCTGATCCTCTGATCTACACAAATTTCTCCACGACAGCATGCCAAGATATTTGTTGTTGCCTGTCAGTTTGTTGTTACCTGCAGTTTTATTAGACATTTCACAAAATCATTTAAAATGGTTTTAGTGTGCCAGTAGGAAATATCAGTTTTAGATTTCCAAACATTCCTTTTGCAAATATGGCAATAATTCTGTATGATTTATATGTGAAAGTGGTATTAGCTGGTATTAAATGAAGAAGCATCATACCTCTCTGATTTTGTTTGGGTGTGTAGTAACTCTGATAATATCACCGTCTACGGTGTAGTTCAGTTTCCCCACGGCTGAACAACTGATCTCATACTCAGTGTTTGGTCTGAGGTCTGTCAGAGTGACTGTACTTGGTCTCTGTAGCACAGACTGATATTTCCAGTCCTTTCCCTCTTTCATTTTGTATAGCAACCTGAGCTCTTCTGTTGCAGGACATGAAGAAGACACCTTCAAAACCACTCCGTCACTTGTGATCTGTTCAATGATTGGGCAGGATGGTTTTAATGGAGGAGTGAAGCAGGTGGCTTCCTCAGATCCATTTTCATACAGGAGAATGCAGGAACCTGGAAGGTTTTTCATCTCTTTTGATGCAACAATAAATTTAGTTGATTTACATGTATTTGATTTGATCAGGTTTTTAAAGAGTGTCAGGTTTCTCCTCATAGTCATTTTGACGTTAGTGGTGAACACAGTTTTTTTTTCAGGATCAGGTGCATTTCCGTCATTGTTGTCTTTTGCTGATAGACTCAGGAAAGCCTTTTGTTTAGAAAGGAGCACATCTGGCAACTCAAATGATGTGAAAGTGTAGCTAACTACATTTTCAACATCCAGATCCATCAAAATTTCATCCAGATTCTCTTCCATCTTTGCTCCAGAATCATTCAGTTGTCTAAGTAATGATTTAATTGTGAGTGATTCTTTTTCTTTCTCTTGGATCCAATGTTCAAGATCACTTTCTCTGAATGGACATTCATCATGATGACGCAGAAGATCAATCAGGGCTGTTTCCTTTTCCATGTCCCCACGGATTTTTGGCAAAAGAGAGCCAAGTTTCTTCATGAGACTCAACTTATAGGCAGAGCAATTTTGCTTCATGTGCATTATTTTATTACGAAATCCTGCAAAAGCCAAAGAAGGTGTGTCCTTCAGAAGGTCACTACATTTCATTTCAGTGATGTTTAAGCTCTCAATTACTGATTCAAGATTTCTGATTAGATTTGTGTGGATTTCTTTTTGAAGTTTTGCAGCAGATGAATGTAGTTTGTCTAAGGGATAAAGCCAAACTCTCAAAGGAACTGCAAGTTCTTTGTTGTCTCCCAGGAGTTTTGGAAGATCAGCAAAAACCCTTAAAGCATCTTCAAAAGAGGCTGGATTAGATGGTAACTGGAAGTCACCATAAAACGTGCAACTGAATTTTTTAACGGCAGTCTTTTGATTTTCATTCATGCTCAGATCAATCTGTGCACCTATGGAAATGCCCTTTAGTTTCTCAAAGGCAGCTTTTACTTCTCCTTCTACAGTGTTCTTGTCTTCATCTGATGAAACCTCTCTATCAAAAACAAAGCAAGCATTTGCCCCATACAGCACAGCTGTCACCACATGTGTGGCTGTATCATTATCAAACACTTCATAGTGAGCTATATTTCCAGAAGCCAAGTGGTTTCATGGTCAGTGCTTCAAACTTGGTGGTTGAATGATAATGTAAGGTCAGTCTCTGTTTGAAAGACTTCTTGGTGTCACTAAGATACTTGGCTGCTCCACTTACATTGATGAGTCCACTTAAAAGACTCAATTTTAGACAACCGTCAATGTTCAGTAAGTGAGATTTTTCCTCAATGGAGTCTGAAGCTGTAACACTGAGATCTGTATTAATTTGAGGATGAGCACGTACACTCTGCTGTAGCTGCTCTTTGTCCCATAGTGTGATTCCTAAAATTGAAAAATATAGGGTTAATACAGGATTAAGAACATTAAAATGCATTAACAGACATTTTCCTTGATCTTCCTAAAGATGCCATACTTCAGTCATTAATTCACCACCCCAGTTTTTTTAATGTGTGGGCAGGATGAGTGACTACACAGGGCCCTATATCATACACCCGGTGCAATGCGGCGCCAGGCGAGACGCAAGTGATTTTTGCTAGTTTCAGCATGATGCAGTTATCATTTTCACATCCTGCGCCACATTGTTTAAATAGCAAATGCATTTGTGTGCTCATGAGCGTGCTGGTCTGAAAACTAGGTGTGTTCAGGCGCATTGTTGGTGCGTTGCTATTTTGAGGCAACTGAAATAGACTGCGCCATTGACCAACTTAAACCTGGTCTAAAGTCAATATATATAGTTTTTGTTTTGTTTTTGTTATTTAAAGTGCGCGTTGGTGATATGCGCCTAGGCAGGTGCACAACATGCATAGGCCTACACTGCTTATTACACACACAAACATGCTAAATATAAAAATGCCATAATGAATAGTCAATCGCTTTCTTATGCGTGCTGGTTTTTTTGTTTCACTTTTGCTTTCGAAAACGACCACGTTCAGCAAGGCGGGGAGAGGATGGAAAGGGGGTGCATAGTAACTCGTTTCAGGGGGCACGGCCCGCTAATTATTTCTATCTTTTGCTGTAGTGTCAGTAGGAAATATCAGTTTACATTTCCAAACATTAATTTTGCCATTAATTGTAGTATTCCGGTGAGATTTTTGTTTGCACAAGGAGTCTGACAACAGCCAGTGTTCCACACAGAGATCTGATTTCATCATCATCCAGTCTGTCTGGAATGACATGAAGAAACCAAACAAACTGAGACAGACTCAATCCAGAAGAACTGTGGCAACGTCTCCAAGATGCTTCAAGAAACCTACCTGCAAAGCTACAGTACTGTTGAAAGTTTAAGGCACTTGTGTAAAAATACTGTAAAAGAATAATGTCAAATAGATTTTCGGTTGCACTTTATTTTACAGTTCTGTTCCTCATGTACATACTATGTACTTATTATAGTAATTACAATAACTAGGTAATAACTAGGTACTAACCCTGAACCTACCCCTAAACTTAACCCTACCCCATGTAGTTACCTTACATTACATTACTTTCTTAGGTAAGTACACTGTAAGTATACATGTAAGTGCATGTACTGTAAGTAAAGTGCAACCAAATCAACATTTGGTGTGACCATCCTTTGCATTTAAAACAGCTTTTGCCCTCGGTGCACTTGCGCATAGTTTTTTAGGTAAGTTCCTTGAAGCATCTTGGGGACGTTGCAGTTCTTCTGGATTTAGTCTGTCAGTTTGTCCTGTTTCTTCATGTCATTCCAGACAGATTGATGATGATCAGACTCCTGACAAAAATTTCATTGGATTATTACAATCAATGTAAAATGAGTGTTTGGAAATGTAAACTGTTATTTCCTACTGACACACTACAGCAAAAGTTTCTACTCCCGGTAGTGATGCTCTCACTGTGTTTGCATACTCTATCACAGATGAAGTAAATAAAAAGCAATATTTGTCAAATACAAAGACATTTCAGAAACATTTTAATAAGCAACAGAAACACTTTTTTTATACTGCTTAATACAGCACCTGCAGATGCGGATCTTGGGCCACGACTGAAAGGTCTGATTGCCAGTGTGATGGACCCACCACTGGTGTCAGTGCGAGCAGCTGGCATCACCAGGGCCTCAGCACCCAGCCCTATCCTCAGGCCTCTCCTGTCCACGAGTCTACCCCAGAGGCCTCTCCCGTCCACAAGTCTGCCCCAGAGGCCTCTCCTGTCCATGAGTCTGCCCCAGAGGCCTCTCCCGTCCACGAGTCTGCCCTCTCCCGCTCTTCTGTCCACGAGTCTGCCCCAGAGGCCTCTCCTGTCCATGAGTCTGCCCCAGAGGCCTCTCCCGTCCAAGAGTCTGCCCCAGAGGCCTCACCCGTTCACGAGTCTGCCCCAGAGGCCTCTCCTGTCCACGAGTCTGCCCCAGAGGCCTCTCCCGTCCATGAGTCTGCCCCAGAGGCCTCTCCCGTCCACGAGTCTGCCCTCTCCCGCTCTTCTGTCCACGAGTCTGCCCCAGAGGCCTCTCCCGTCCACGAGTCTGCCCTCTCCCGCTCTTCTGTCCACGAGTCTGCCCCAGAGGCCTCTCCTGTCCACAAGTCTGCCCCAGAGGCCTCTCCCGTCCACAAGTCTGCCCCAGAGGCCTCTCCCGTCCACGAGTCTGCCCCAGAGGCCTCTCCCGTCCACGAGTCTGCCCCAGAGGCCTCTCCCGTCCACAAGTCTGCCCCAGAGGCCTCTCCCGTCCACGAGTCTGCCCCAGAGGCCTCTCCCGTCCACGAGTCTGCCCCAGAGGCCTCTCCCGTCCACGAGTCTGCCCCAGAGGCCTCTCCCGTCCACGAGTCTGCCCCAGAGGCCTCTCCCGTCCACGAGTCTGCCCTCTCCCGCTCTTCTGTCCATGAGTCTGCCCCAGAGGCCTCTCCTGTCCTTGAGTCTGCCCCAGAGGCCTCTCCCGTCCACGAGTCTGCCCCAGAGGCCTCTCCCGTCCACGAGTCTGCCCTCTCCCGCTCTTCTGTCCACGAGTCTGCCCCAGAGGCCTCTCCTGTCCATGAGTCTGCCCCAGAGGCCTCTCCCGTCCACAAGTCTGCCCCAGAGGCCTCTCCTGTCCATGAGTCTGCCCCAGAGGCCTCTCTTGTCCTTGAGTCTGCCCCAGAGGCCTCTCCCGTCCACGAGTCTGCCCCAGAGGCCTCTCCTGTCCATGAGTCTGCCCCAGAGGCCTCTCCCGTCCACGAGTCTGCCCTCTCCCGCTCTTCTGTCCACGAGTCTGCCCCAGAGGCCTCTCCCGTCCACGAGTCTGCCCCAGAGGCCTCTCCTGTCCATGAGTCTGCCCCAGAAGCCTCTCCCGTCCACGAGTCTGCCCTCTCCCGCTTCTTCTGTCCACGAGTCTGCCCCAGAGGCCTCTTCTGTCCACGAGTCTGCCCCAGAGGCCTCTCCTGTCCATGAGTCTGCCCCAGAGGCCTCTCCCGTCCACGAGTCTGCCCCAGAGGCCTCACCCGTTCACAAGTCTGCCCCAGAGGCCTCTCCCGTCCATGAGTCTGCCCCAGAGGCCTCTCCCGTCCACGAGTCTGCCCTCTTCCGCTCTTCTGTCCATGAGTCTGCCCCAGAGGCCTCTCCCGTCCACGAGTCTGCCCTCTCCCGCTCTTCTGTCCACGAGTCTGCCCCAGAGGCCTCTCCTGTCCATGAGTCTGCCCCAGAGGCCTCTCCCGTCCACAAGTCTGCCCCAGAGGCCTCTCCCGTCCACGAGTCTGCCCCAGAGGCCTCTCCCGTCCACGAGTCTGCCCCAGAGGCCTCTCCCGTCCACGAGTCTGCCCCAGAGGCCTCTCCCGTCCACGAGTCTGCCCCAGAGGCCTCTCCTGTCCACGAGTCTGCCCTCTCCCGCTCTTCTGTCCACGAGTCTGCCCCAGAGGCCTCTCCTGTCCATGAGTCTGCCCCAGAGGCCTCTCCCGTCCACAAGTCTGCCCCAGAGGCCTCTCCCGTCCACGAGTCTGCCCTCTCCCGCTCTTCTGTCCACGAGTCTGCCCTCTCCCGCTCTTCTGTCCACGAGTCTGCCCCAGAGGCCTCTCCCGTCCACGAGTCTGCCCCAGAAGCCTCTCCCGTCCACGAGTCTGCCCTCTCCCGCTTCTTCTGTCCACGAGTCTGCCCCAGAGGCCTCTCCTGTCCATGAGTCTGCCTCAGAGGTGGTGGCATCTGCTACAGAACCTCCAGAGGTGGTGGCTTCCGCTGTGGAACCTCCCAAGGCGGCGTCCACTTCTGAACTCTTTTGCCTGTCCTGCCATGGCCATAGAGGCCGTTTATGAACTCATAGCCTGCCTTGTTATGACCATGAAGGCCGTTCATGAATGTTTTGCCTATCCTGTCACTGCCATGGAGGCCGTTCATGAACTCTCTGCCTGTCCTGTTATGGCCGCAGAGGCTGTTGTTAACCTCTCAGTGCTCTCTGTTCCAGTCCTCCCTGATCTGCCATGGTGGTTCCCTGCACCATCATCTCCTCCATCTACAATGATCCTCCATTGTTCCACAGTCTGCCACTACTTCACAGCCTACACCCGCCATTGCTCCATGGCCCAGGCCCACCACTGCTCCACAGTCTAGACCTGCCTCTGCTTCACGCCCCAGGTCCACCATGGCTCCTCTGCCCAGGTCTTCCATTGCCCCATGGTCCAGATCCACCATTGCTCCACAGGCCTGGTTCTCTGCCATGCCATGATCCAGGTCTGGTTCCCCTGCATGGGCCTGGCCCTCTGTCCCTCCCCCAGTTCCACCTCTGCTCCACCACCCTCCTGGAGTTTTTGGGTTTTGTTTGGATTGGGTGTTACATTAGGTCACCTGGACCCACCCTTAGAGGGGGGATATGTAACGTGGGATTTGGGTTTTGTTTCTGGTTTAGGTTTTCATGTCTTTTATTTTGATATTTTGCCTTGTTTCATGTTCCTGTCCCTGTCATGTGTTCCTTGCCCCTCATGTGATCATGTCATGTGCTACTCTTGTTTGTGTGTCATGTTCTGATTGGTTGTCCTAGTCATGTGTCTTGTTTATCATTGGTTGGTTTTGTCATGTAACCCTTATTGTTAGATATTTATAGCCCTCATGTTGCCAATAGGCTTGTTCGACTTCATGTGGCGCCGCAAAGATCGTCCGCCGCCTGACGAAAGCAATGCATTCTGGTTAGAACATTTTTCCAACTTTGATCGGCGCTGCAGCCACCTTACGATCACATGTGCCATCAAAGTACTGCGAGAGCAAAACGAGACCTGCTGCCTAGGTCAGGCACTGCAGTTGCTTAAAATCGGCTGCGAAAGCCTTGATGACGGCACACTTTATTCTCATCGGTTAGATTCTGCGACGTCGAGCCGACTTGTGTTGCATGTGTTTATTCTAACAATTAAATTCCAATAATGCTCACAAATCTGTGTTTTTATAACAGTAAAGCTTTTTTAGTGTAGTTGCACTGTTATATTGAATCACGTTTATCAAAAAACACTGATACAAGCATATATGTTTCTGTTGAACTTTATTCATGAACAGATCGCGCTGTATTAAGCAGTATATAAAAAGTGTTTCTGTTGCTCATGAAAATGTTTCTGAAACGTCTGTGTATTTGACAAATATTGCATTTATATCACTTTATCTGTGATAAGAGTATGCAAACACAGTGCAAGCATCACTACCGGGAGCAGAAAGTGTCCGACTTGACATCTCTTTTAATTCCGCCCCGACTGCAAGTCGCCAGCTGGTGGCAGGCTAGTGTAGTCCATCTCGAACAAGCTTATTGACTCTTGTCGAGTATTGTCCCTGTACCTCTGTTGGTGAGTTCTTGTTTTTTGTTTACGCTAAGTCTGTTCATTTCATGCCAAGTCAAGTCAAGTCTATTTCAAGTCAAATCTTTGTTTATTGTTTGGTCACAACAAGTTAAATAAAGTTGCACTTGGGTTCTCACTACGCTTGCCTACAGTGAACTCTCTTGACAAACTGACATATAATTTTTTAGCTGGCGAAAATAATATTGTTCTAATAATTTTGGCCACCACTGTACTTATAGAATTTATATTTTTACTTTTTCTTTTCTTTTTAGTATGTTTCTGTTATGAATAGTCCTGTCATTTCATAACAAGTGTTTCCATAATACAAAAACATGCACATTTAACAAATTGTGGATTCTAAATTGTGCATATTTCAGTGTGTTTCACACACATTGCTTGCTGGGATACATTCAGACCCTTTTCAGCATGTTCTGCTTTTTCTAGTATTCAAATGTCTAGCAGGGTTTCTCTCACACACTCCAAACAAATGCACATTCTCATCAGTGTGTTTGTTAAAGTTTTCTGGGGAGTTTGAGCTTGTAAAAAAATATGTGTGCTTTTCTCAACTCTATTAACAATTTGGTGTGTGGGCAGAGGCCTGAAAGTTTCAACCTGGAGAGTAGTGCAGATTTACTCTTTAAAAGCAGATACCTGTAGGCATTTTTTTGATAATGAAAAGAGATTGCAATATTTGTGTTCAGAATTACAGAGTTTGAATGTAAAAATACACCTAAATATAAAACTATTAAGATTTACTTTGAAATTACAAAGAAGAACATTAAACTGTTAGTATGGACATAAACCTTTAATATAATGAGATACATTATTTAATTACAGATTATTTTTGTAATTTTACGTAAATTTGTACGTAATTTAAGAAAACAATAAAATACTGTAAAAATAATACAGTAATTTTCCTGTATAAAAAGAAAAAATACTATAATTTGTCTTTAATGATATAGTACCTAATATAAGTCAAGTTGTTAATCTGATATTTTTTGTAATTTTACTAAGTTTTGAAATTTGAAAATTTGAAAAATTATTTTCTCTCAATAAACATTTAATCTCCGTACACCTGATGACAATCGATAGGTGTGTAGGAGACAAAGACCAAAAAGGTCAAAACTGAAAAAAAAAAACACATTTATTTACGACATTTCGGTCGCATGACCTTCATCATGTTTGAAGATACCTGATGAAGGTCATGCGACCGAAGCGTCCTAAATAAATGTTTTTGGTACTTTTTGCATAAATCTGGTAGTGTGCGGGATTTGTTTTTGTTTTTCAGTTATTTTCAGTAAAATAGTTCTCTAGCATTGTTCTCTGTTTGAACAAGTTTGTTGCAGTTATTTTCTTAATAAAACTGTTGAATTTAATATATCACACTGCCTGTGCAACACATTACAGTTTTAATTACTTTGATCTGTGGAAAAGTTGTTTACTGTCAGGTAAAATTTTTTTATTCTGCTTTGTTACCTGGTATTAGTGCATCTTTTCTGCAGTCATAAAGCATCCCCAGCTGGAAGGGTCTCCCCAGAGCTGCAGTTTCAATAACATTCACTCCCACTGAATCCATACTGAAGCCAGGCCAGGCCAGGCCATTATCACAAATGTAGTGTAAAATGACTTCTATTCTATGAAGTATGAGTGAGAATGTGTAAAAAAGGGTTTGGCCTAGAGTTACTTGTATGTAATTATGCATTATTTATTGTTATTATAATAGTAATTACATATAACATGTAACAAGGACACCTTAAAATAAAAATTCAAAAGTGTTGCCGAAGTGTTGTATATGAATTTATATTGTGATGGAGTTGAGGCAGGCTGTAAATGAAGATTTTATTTAATAAAACAGATGAAAATATTCAGGAAACAAAGATACACAATCCAAATAACTGCAACTCGTAGCCCAGCTAATTGTATCTAACAGCCTACAGTGAAGTCGGTACATTTGAGAGAAATACTGTACAATGTAATGTAGCCTACTAGAAAACTGTGGCTTGGTGTGTGCACTGAAAGAAAACGATAGTTTTAAAATTGAGGATACTCCGTGTCGTCATCCATACATGTCCAGTTAGCATTTGTCTTTATAAATTGTGTGAAACAGTTTTGATGTGTGGTCAAATCAATGACGAAGCCATTATTCACATGACTAGAAAGAAAAGAAGAAGCTGAGCCGAGTATTTTACCGTGACATTTTCTGTTAGGCTACATTTGCGTTGGCTACTACCTCTCTTCTTCAAATCTCCAGCCAGTATTTACGCGTTGGAGTGACTGTGAAGTGGTCTTCTTAGATTAGACTCACGAATATATTTTGAAATTGTGTCTTTTCCCAGTGAAAACCTTCAAACAAGTTTGCTGTGATTCACCTTTTACTAGAGATCTGGTTTGCGCTGAAAACCAGGAAACTGCATTCTTTCATTTTCACTTTAGCTGCATGCAGTTAAACACCTCCTACATGCAAATGCCTGGTTTTGCTGGTTATATTGTCATAAATACCCTACGTGTAGCCTAAATTATTTCCTAAATGTTCCTTTTAATTGTACATTAGCTTATTTTCCATCGGCCAGTTAAATTTGACAACACTGCCTGTTTTCTGCCTGCGTAAAAGGTCTAATTTTCGCACTGATCTGAAAGCACCTGACTTGCTGAATAAAAATGCAAATTCAAAATACGATTTCTGACAGTAGCTAGTTGTAATTAAAGTAATTTAAAAACGTTGAAACACTGCCCTTACCAAAAAGTAGTATACTTAAAGTTTATTTGATTAAGTATCCTTAAGTAAAGCTCAAGTATATTTTTAAGTGTACTAGTGGGCGGCTGGGCCAGAGTATTCAATTAATCGAATATTCGTTTGATGGGCTGGCATTTTCAAGTTTGAGATTCGAATATTCTTTTTTTTTCGAACCCCTGGCATCACCCGCGAAACGGTTCTCATTCGCTCTTGAATATGAATTGCCCATGAGTGAACGTCATGAATGTCATGATTCAGTTCATCTGGAAAAGAAGACATAAATGCCAAGACCTCAGCTGTGTGGGAGCACTTTAAATGAAGTGAGGACAAGACAAAGGCAGTGTGCATGCGATTTGACACTGGCCTACCACAACAGTAGGCCTACATCAAGTTTGAAAAGTTCTGTAAGTATTACGCCTATTAGTATATTGTTGGTGTAAAAAAACGAGCTGCTTTTATCCGCCATGTTAATAATTTTACACATGATAAAACGTGCTTGGAAAATACTTGCGAATAACCTACGGCAGTCATAAAAATAAAAATAATAATAATAATAATTTATTTAAACTGTTCCTTAATTAAAATGTGTGTTGCTGTTATTGAAAGTATGCTATATGTTCTTTATTTGTTACAGTTCGTTATTTTTCGTTCTTCTTTTATTTAAATAGCCTTTAAGGTGTCAGTGATTACATGTGCTGCTAATTTCTGATTTGGGAGTGATTTGTTTGTTAGAAAAATGTTAGGCTGCCTTATTAAAAGTATTGCTCTGTGTGTTTTGTATCACTACTGCAGTGTCCGTTCTCGGATCATATAAGCCCTGCCCGCGTGAGGCGCGCCGCTTCTGGCTCGCGCGGTTCTGTAGTTTATTAAAAGTTTATTCATTCTGAACATGTCGCGTGTCCATATTGCACCAAATGCTACACTGCACTCCCTTGGGTCAGCAGCAACACACCCGCCACGCGTGAAGTCGATTGGATGAACGGTTCTCGACATAATAAAAATGCAAACAGGCAGACAGACACACACACACACACACACACACACACACACACACACACACACACACACACACACACACAAAAAGATTCCTGCCTTTATTAGAGAGAAGAATATGTTCAGCCCCCTCCCTCCGAAGCTTCGAATATTCGGTGCTGATTACTACCGAAGCTTCGAAGCTAAAAAAAAAACGGTATTCGAACCAGCCCTACTATTTCAATACTCATTGGAACTAAATTGGCCTACTTTCTAGTATATAAAAGTACACTTTTAAGTATACTTTAAGTATAATGGTAGTAAACTTTGAGTACACAACTAGTTTACATCAATGTTTTTAGCTTATAGGTAATTATAGGTATACCGATAGTTTACTAACTAAATACTTGTAGTAGCATTTTTAGTACACTTTGAAGTATAGTCTCAGTAAACTACTAGTTTAGTAGTTTTATATTGAAAGTATACTTGTAAGTTTTTTCTTTTTTTTTTTAAAGGTGCCATAGAATGGAAAACTGTATTTACCTTGGCATAGTTGAATAATAAGAGTTCTGTAAATGGAAAAGACATACAGTGAGCCTCAAACACTGTTGTTTCCTCCTTCTTATGTAAATCTCGTGAATAAAAAAGACCACTGAAAAATAGGCGAATCAGAACATAACACCGACTGTGACGTTACTCCCCCAGCATTTGCATATACCTGCCCATGTTCTAGCAGCCGCAGCTGAACCATCAGACGTTCTGCAGGTATTGTGAAGAAACAAGCGAGGACAACAGCGAAAATGGCAGATCATGGAAATAAATGTTATGTTCCAGGCTGTGCAGGGGATGTGAAGTGCAGGGATGGGTTGGTGTCTGTATTCAGAAAGGCACGAAAAGAAAAACGCGTTCTAATAAAATAACGCGAGCCACTAAAGGGGCATGGTTAGCTCCTTGCTGTCGGTAGCCTGTTACATTACAGTACATAAGATTTCACTTACCACATAAACAGAGCAAGGAGAGATGACTGAGGATGATGGCGAATGATTTACAGATCCTGAGCACCACTGACAAGCATCTGATCTTGTAAAATGTGTGGCAAGTACTGCTGCTCATAGTATAAACAGAGTTTGTACGATTGTGAATCTCGAAAGTGAAAGTAAAAAGCGATTGTGCATTTGAAAGCAGTTTCAGTACATATTAATAGCGGCTCCCTGATGCCCGCATTTTATTTACAGTATAATTACCCAACAATAAAACTGCGAGAGAAAGTATTGAAATATATATTTTCCTCCCTGTGTTTCCTTCCTGCTGTGAGCTACTGAAATGAGCCGTGCTGATAGTGATAGTGTTTAGGCCAGCACTGACAGCAGTCCACAAGTCTTTGGCCAGTTTAAGAAAATCATTGATGGTGCTGGGCTTATAACGTCTGAAGATCTTTATTATACTGTATGCTTTTTGAGAGATTCACTACAGCCCATAACCACTGGTCCCATCGTGGGTTTTCTCAGTGTCATAATTCATCACATCTGTAAATTTCCTGAACTCCAATTTGTTCTCCATTTTGGCTGCAGCTTGTGTCATTTCATCTAGTTGTTCCAACACAAATGTATGGTCTCTCATGTTTGAATCATGAGCTGAAACATCAGCAACATTCTGGTGTACAAACAAACATGCGTGTTTCTAACTCCTTCATCCCGAGGAAGGCATGAACAATGTAATCTGTAAAATGTCTTTCATCTCTGAGTTCTGAGTTATCCATAGCAATATCGACAACATCACTCCAACCACAAGAGTTGCCAACTCATGTTGTCATGTCCAGTTGTGTGAGCTCAGGGGATTTCAGTCCTTCAGTGTCAATTATCACTATATAATCACAACTGAGTTCTGCTTTACAGCTATCTGTTACTTGAAATTACTATTTTGAATGTGGATGGCTAATAATTGCATTGGAAGCAGAACAAATATATATATATATATATGTATATATATATATATATATATATATATATATATATATGTATATATATATATATATATATATATATATATATATATATATATATATATATATATATATATATATATATATATATATGTATATAACAGGGAAGCCTTGATGCATGCCTCTATTTTAAACCTATGGGCAGTATGTTGTAATTTGATTGATGCATTGCCATTATAATACAAAGTTTGATTTTCATTAATAAAATTGAGGCCAAAAACCAAAAATATCGAAAGACTTGAAAATAAAAGGAAACTCAATGGAAAAATGGACAAAAATCAAGAAAAAGCAGGAAACTGTCTGTGATCACTTCTAAACAAATTTGTTGAGCATCTGCACAGCATCAACAGACACCGGAAACAGCTGACGGACCGATCCACTATCATTATAGGGGTGACTCTGAGAACGATTGGAATAAGTTCATTCAGTCATATAATAAATATCCATGAATCAACTTTGTGATAGGAAAATCTTCACAGAGGAACTTATCCTTTCACCTTTTTCATTTTCTATTTGACAGCTTGAGCGTGTCCATCAGAAGTGTGTGAAGTTCACACCGACGTGTCATCAGATGGTTCAGTCCGAGGATGGCCGCTGCTGTCGGTGTAAATAAACAGGCGAGCGCAGCGTCGATGGAGTCGTGTGTGAGACACGGCCGCGGTACAGCCGCTAATGCGGTGAAGGTATGACACATATCACATAAATAGCCACTACACTAGAGGTTCAGCTCATAAAAGTCAGGTGGTGGGTGTTATTTTTGTCCTGCCGGAGTTCAATGAGCTGCTGCAGCGCGTTAGCACGCTAATGATAGCAACGTTCAAAACTCACTGCGTTCTTTATCTGAAACACTGTTACACACGCATTTATAAATTCATCATGACACTTTAAACATCAGTTTGTTATGAAATATTGTGTTGTATCGATAAATCGATACAGCTTTGACAGCAATGGCATTGAGTTAGCTGGTTAGCTAAATGGTCAACTGGTCAGAGCACTAGAAGGGAGGCTGTGTCTCAAAACCTAAGGTGCCAATTTAGGCTCAAATTAAACTTATTTGAGAAATTGTAAAGCTGTTGTTATGAAATTATGGATGAATAAGTTGTGCTCAAGGCGTATTCATGTATAACAGACATGTATGTTGCTGCCTAATAACATTGGACTGGATATGATTTACTGAAGTATATATATCACTCTTCATGTCAAACGACAGCGGGGTGTTTAATTACTGCTAATTTGTAAATATTAATTATTTAAAACATCTATTCAATATTTATTAAATTATTCATATTCTGTTTAATTCCCAAGGTACATGTTAATGTATGTAAATATTATTTCATTAGAAAATAAATATCAAAAGACAGCACGAGCACAAACTTTTCAAGCAAAACATTTTATGAAAAGCATTTATTTGCATATATGTGTGCTGTTCTCAAGGTGCTGGAGTGCGGTGTTTGCGAGGATGTGTTTTCACTGCAAGGCGACAAGGTGCCTCGGCTGCTGCTGTGTGGACACACGGTGTGTCACGACTGCTTGACCCGTCTGCCTCTTCACGGCAGGGCAGTTCGCTGCCCCTTTGACAGACAGGCCACGGAGCTGGGTGAGTTTAACATTGCCTTTTTATTCTTTATTTTAACAGTATAATCTTAAATTTAGGATTTATGTATGTCGTGGAAAGAAATGTCTCACTCTGTCTCATTTTACTCTCCAGGAGACTCGGGTGTGTGGGGCCTGAAGAAGAACTTTGCTCTGCTAGAATTGCTTGAACGGCTGCAGAATGGGGCCAGCAATCAGTCAGGCATGTCGGAGGATGTGCTTCGTGAGATGGGCGAGGTTAGAGATGTGCACTTTATATTCTAAAATGGGTATTTCTAAATTAATAATAATAACAATTATGATAATAATAGTAATAACACTAATAATAATAATATATTATAAATCAGCATACCGCAAAAAGATTACACCAATTTTTACTCTTATAATATCTTATTACTATATTTAATTATACAGTACATTTATTTTTTTTAAACTGTCATCGTATTGCTGTGGCTCCTTTTATAAACTGTATTTGAACTCTATATATATATGTATATGTAGCACACTCTTTTGTGGGTTCTTTTATGACACCAATGATATCATTGGTATGTGTATATCATTGTTGTATCATATTGCTTCATGGTTAAGGATTTTTTTTTCCCATGTCTCCATTTAGTGCATAATCCGCTGTGATGAGGATGAGACTCACACTGCTTCTGTGTACTGCACGGTTTGTGCCACACACCTGTGTGCTGAGTGCTCCCAGCTCACCCACTCCACCCGAACACTGGCCAAACACCGGCGTGTGCCGCTGGCAGACAAGCCCCATGAGAAGATGCTCTGTCCACAGCACCAGGTGCACGCCATTGAGTTTGTCTGCCTGGAAGACGGCTGCCAGCCGGGGCCGCTCATGTGCTGCGTGTGCAAGGAGTACGGGAAGCACCAAGGACATAAGGTGCAGAACTTTAATGCAGCATAATTCAAAAACAGTTGTTAGTATTTAGGCTTAGATTATTGGCTTGGATTTCTTGATTCAGTTTACTTCTCATTCACAAAGTTTTTTTCAGTTTCAGTCCTTTGTTGATTCCTATGGTAAATTTTCTGATTTAATTCAAATTTAAGGAATGTAACAATGCAGTTGGTTTTTAGATGCATTGTTTAAAGTTGCTTTGCAAATGCATTGAAGTATTTAAGAAAGATCCTGAAATATTGTTTAAACAATCAATTCATTTTTATCTGTTGCAATAGCACTGAAGTATTATTATTATTATTATTATTATTATTATAGGATTATTATTGTTAAATAAACTGAAACCATAAAACATTTTACTTAAAATAAACCTTACTTATAATACAATTTTTTGTTTTACTTGAAATAAAAATAAACATTAATTTAAATGTATTAAAAAAATTATTTCAGCTACTTGTCAAGGCAATAGGCTATTTCTTATTTTCATTTAGATTATCCTGAAGTAATAAAATAACCAAAACTGAAATAAAGATTGATAAAAGCTATATATAAATCAAACACAACAAAATGACTAAACTTTAACTAAAATTAAAATGCGGAAACTGTATATAAAAAAATTAATTCAAAGCAGTGTTATTAGTATCATTGAAATACTATTGTAGTTTTTATTAATATTTTATACAGTAGTTTGTATTTTTATATTTTCTGTTTTTATTTTAGTTTAAGTTTTGTATTTGTGTATGCATATATATGTGTGTGTGTGTGTGTGTGTGTGTGTGTGTGTGTGTGTGTGTATAAATGACAAAAAAACAAATCAAATACAATGCCGGTGAATCTAGAATCAGATCAGTTCACTGTCAAACAATTCAATCAAACATTCACATATTTCTGTTTTATTGTCACATTTTCATTCTTTTTTCATGAAAACATTTCACCAGCATACTGTACTAGAGGCTGAAGCCAACCAGATCCGAGCATCCATCCTGGATATGGCCCACTGCATCCGTACATTCACAGAGGAAGTGTCCGAGTACTCCAGGAAACTAGTGGGCATCGTGCAGCAGATTGAAGGAGGAGAGCAGATCGTGGAGGACAGCATGGGCATGGCTCACACTGAACATGTATGAGTGTGTTTTGGGTTTTCATAATGGCCTATTGCATTTGTATCTGAATAAGTTTCCACTGATCTCCTTTTTTTTCCACTCAGGTACCAGGAACCGCCGAGAGCGCCCGGTCTTGTGTGCGTGCCTATTTTGCGGATCTACACGAGACGCTGTGCCGTCAGGAGGAGATGGCTCTGAGCGTGGTGGACGCACACGTGCGAGAGAGGCTGATCTGGCTTCGACAGCAGCAGGAGGACATGACCATACTGCTGTCACAGGTGTCCACTGCCTGTCTGCACTGCGAGAAAACACTGCAGCAGGTACAGACTCGATCACCTGACACAATCAGTGGGATCATAAGAAGTTCAGACATTTGAGTTGGTTTGTTGTTGTGTTTTCTGCTAGGATGATTGCAGGGTGGTTTTGGCGAAACAGGAGATCAACCGGTTACTAGAGACGCTGCAGAAACAGCAGCAGCAGTTTACAGAGCTGGCCGACCACATTCAACTGGATGCAGGCATCCCTGTTACTTTCACAAAGGTAATTTGACCTTTTTGTGTCATAGCAAGGTTAGTTCAGCTTGTAAAATGTTATGCGGTGCAGTAATTCATGATATTTAAAAAAATGTTTTAAAAAAGTATTTTCCTTGTATTTCAAACTATATATTGAACCAAGGTGACTATATATCCTGACAGCCATTTCTAAATTGCCTAAATGCCTGTTTTTTGGCTTGTTTTCCTATTATTTTCATAATAGGAGGTAATGACTGAAAAGTAGTTTGATGAATGCATGCCAGTAGAAAAACAATGCCATTTCAGGCAATTTAGGAATCCCAGTCTGAAAAAAAAAAAAAAAAAATCAGAGGACGTGTGGTCATCCTAATTAAACTGATAAGTCCCATCTTTTCCCCAGGACAACCGTGTTCACATTGGTCCAAAAATGGAGATCCGGGTTGTGACTTTGGGCTTAGATGGAGCTGGCAAAACTACTATTCTCTTCAAACTGAAGCAAGATGAGTTTATGCAGCCCATACCAACCATAGGTATCTATATGAAACCGCAATACATGATGTATACAAATCCAAACATGCCTCTTTGTGTAGTTAATCAGAGGTTTTCTTTCTGTTTTAGGTTTTAATGTAGAAACTGTTGAGTACAAAAACCTGAAATTCACCATTTGGGATGTGGGTGGCAAACACAAACTCCGTCCACTATGGAAGCACTACTATCTGAACACACAAGGTAACAAAAGTGTGACTTTGTTCATGATGAAATGCACACAGTCACAGTCAGCATAATGAGTGTGTATGACTGAAACCGGTCATCTGTTGTCTCCCAGCGGTGGTGTTTGTGATTGACAGCTGTCACCGAGACCGGCTGATGGAGTCTCACAGTGAACTGGCCAAACTGCTGACAGAGAAAGAGCTCAGAGATGCTCTGCTGCTCATCTTCGCCAACAAACAGGTGAGAGATTTGACAAATCTTTATTTTAATTCGAAATTCTGAGTGGAGGGACGTTCATACAAACACATCTCATTAATGTGCCTTATATGCATATGTATAGAAAAACATTTTAATAATCAATTGCTGATGACATAAAGATTTTTTTCTTAAATAATCCCAGAAACTTTTATTTTGATTATTTTGGGTTTATATTTAGATTTTTTTTCAATGAATTTGTCTGTCCCCTGTGTTTGTATTTTCTCTTTGCCTTATTTGAAAATATGCATATTTTGATTAAAACGTAAATAAAAGCTAGTATTTTGTGTTTTATGTATTATCCTATTTATATATTAGATTTTACTTGACGTCGTATTTAAAAATACTTTCTTCTCTGTCCTCAAAGCGTCAACCATGTTACAAACATACGTTATGCCATAAATACATAAGTGCTGAATGGCATCATGCTTTCAGGAATTGAATACTTCAGTTTAAAGTATCTTTTCAAACACTTTAGCTTATGTTTATATGTGTTAGTAGGGGAAGATCCTAAGATGTCAATCCTGTTTCCATGATTTGGTATAGAAAACAAAAATATTAAAAGTGGATATTTGTAGAAATATCAACATTAGATTCTCTTTGAGACTTGCAAGTTCACAACTCTGAGTACAGGGCTTGTAATTTTCTTTTTTTTAATTATTGTTATTTTGGTTGTGATCATTGTTTTTGATGCTGATATGGCATTAAAAAAATCTGGTAACACTTGTGTAACACTTTTTTTTTTTTTTTTTTTTCATTTTTAGGTGTCCTTGTTACACATTACATGTACTTGGTATTATAAAAACAATAAATTAAGCATAACTACATGCAAGTAACCCTAAGCCAAACCCTAATCCTTACCATATAGTAAGTACATGTAGTTAATTAATATTACTCTATACTTAAATGTATAATTACACTGCAACAAGGACACCTTTCATGTATTATGTATTTGTTTTGTGTTACATATACAGGTGCTGGTCATATAATTAGAATATCATCAAAAAGTTGATTTATTTCACTAATTCCATTCAAAAAGTGAAACTTGTATATTATATTCATTCATTACACACAGACTGATATATTTCAAATCTTTATTTCATTTAATTTTGATGATTAGAGCTTACAGCTCATGAAAGTCAGAAATCAGTATCTCAAAATATTAGAATATTACTTAAGACCAATACAAAGAAAGGATTTTTAGAAATCTTGGCCAACTGAAAAGTATGAAAATGAAAAGTATGAGCATGTACAGCACTCAATACTTAGTTGGGGCTCCTTTTGCCTGAATTACTGCAGCAATGCGGCGTGGCATGGAGTCGATCAGTCTGTGGCACTGCTCAGGTGTTATGAGAGCCCAGGCTGCTCTGATAGTGGCCTTCAGCTCTTCTGCATTGTTGGGTCTGGTGTCTCTCATCTTCCTCTTGACAATATCCCATAGATTCTCTCTCTCTGGGGTTCAGGTCAGGCGAGTTTGCTGGCCAGTCAAGCACAGTAACACTATGGTCATTGAACCAGCTTTTGGTACCTTTGGCAGTGTGGGCAGGTGCCAAGTCCTGCTGGAAAATTCTTCCTTCCAGTCAACTTTGCATTTAATATGCTTTGATACAGCACTCTGTAAACAGCCACACCTTTCAGTAATGACCCTCTGTGACTTACCCTCTTTGTGGAGGGTGTCAATGTTCGTCTTCTGGATCATTGCCAAGTCAGCAGTCTTCCCCATTATTGTGGTTTCAAAGAACAAGAGATACCCAGAATTTGTACTGTAGGGATGGTCATTTATTCAAACTC
Organism: Acrossocheilus fasciatus; assembly: GCA_036784905.1. Lineage (NCBI taxonomy): Eukaryota > Metazoa > Chordata > Actinopteri > Cypriniformes > Cyprinidae > Acrossocheilus > Acrossocheilus fasciatus. The sequence continues at coordinate 20,663,916 of CM071947.1, read as the reverse complement.
AAATGTAAATATTCTAATATTTTGAGATACTGATTTTTGACTTTCATGAGCTGTAAGCTCTAATCATCAAAATTAAAAGAAATAAACATTTGAAATATATCAGTCTGTCTGTAATGAATGAATATAATATACAAGTTTCACTTTTTGAATGGAATTAGTGAAATAAATCAACTTTTTGATGATATTCTAATTATATGACCAGCACCTGTATTATGTATTTGGCAGATTATTGCATTTTCCCAATATGTGTGTTCTTTGTGAATCAAGTCCTTGACCTTGAACTCGTAAACAAGATTTGTCTTTCTGTAGGATGTTCCCGGCGCGGTGTCTGTGGAGGAGATGACGGAGCTCCTGAGCTTACACAAACTGTGCTGCGGCCGCAGCTGGCACATCCAGGGCTGTGACGCCCGCAGCGGCATGGGTCTACATGAGGGGTTAGACTGGCTCTCACGCCAGCTGGTGGCCGCAGGAGTACTGGATGTGGCCTGAGGGACGCTTAACCACACTTAATAGACTTACGACTTAAAACTCAAGCCGGTCCATGCCATTTGCACCCTGTCACCCTGCTCATGTTTACCCACAGTACCACGTCATACCATCATACATTAGTAGACTTGCTGCTGTGTGCGCTCGTGGCTCAATGGTGTACATAAGTGGAGCTTAAATAGGAGTGATTTAAGCGAGGACTCCAGGTTAAATACAAGGCAACATGCAGCCAGTTACCACCAAACATCATTTCAACTCAGCTGTGGCAGTTGCTTTGGTTGCCCCGTAGACTTCCATTGTACATGCTTTACTGTAAAAATGATTTTTGTTGGTTTTTACATAGTCCCTGCTTGGGTCCCTATCACAGAGAGTGGTAATCAAAAACATTTGCAGATGCTGTTCATTAATGTGTATTTAACCTGGACTATTCCTTTAAAAACAAGTTGATGGACATTACTAACTAAACTTGCTGTCCCTTCTGTCAAAACAGTCAAATTTGCTGAAAGTGTACTCACTCAGGCCATCAGAGATGTAGATGAGTTTGTTTATTCATGGAAACAGACTTACAGAAATGTAGCATTACATCACTTTCTCACCAATGGATCCTCTGCAGTGAATGGGTGCCGTCAGAATGAGAGCCCAAACAGCTGATAAAAACATCACAGTAATCCACACGACTCCAATCCATCAATTAACATCTTGTGAAACAAAAAGCTGCGTGTTTGTAATCAAAATCCACTGATATATTTGTTTAGAGCTGTTACGGCTTGTAAACGTTTTTTGATCTGTGTATATTTCTCTCCTGATTCAGACAAGACCTCAATTTTCACTGGAGAAAACAGTATTATGAATTGTGGACTCGTATTTTAACTCATCTTGATGAATTAGTTTCTTGCAAACAGATTTTCGCTTCATGTGATGTTGATTGATGGACTGGAGTGGTGTGGGCTATTGTGATGTTTTTATCAGATGTTTAGACTCTCATTCTGACGGCACCCATTCACTGCAGAGGATCCATTGCTGAACAAGTGATGTAATGCTACATTTCTCCAAATCTGTTCCCATGAAGAAACAAACTCATCTACATCTTGAGTACATTTTCAACTATTTTTTTTTCTTTTCACTTTTGGCTGAACTATTCCTTTAACATGTAGTTTATGATACTCATCTTTTCATGGTCACTTTACTCATTTTGGTCATTTGTGTAATAGTAACTAATGCCTGGAGATATTTTGCGCATATATAGTAGATGTGCTGAAGCAAAATATGCTGGTCATTTCTGTACAGACACCCTCATGAAATCCCACTAGTGTTGTGTGCAAACAGCACAAGGTTTAAATAGATCTATTAAATGTTTTAATCGTAGGCAAATCCCCTTAGGTAAGGAGAAAACTAGGCATCAGTCACCAGATTCATGGTTTCTGCAATGTGAAGTGCCTGTTAATGTGTCAGATTAGCTACTGAAATAGTAAGAAAGGACATGTGATCAAATCCATTGCCATTGTTCAAAAGTTACTTGTAAGTAATGGGGTGAATTTCACAAAACCTGTCAATAACATGAATAGGTCATGCTTTCCTTTAATATCAAAGAAACATATATATTGTTGCATTCATTAGTCAAGTACATTTTACCCTCAAATTGTCATATACCCTCTAATGTAAAAAAAAAATTGAAATCTCATTAATGTGAAATGCTACACATGGTAGTATTGCCTTTGTGAATTTGTATTAAAATAAATCATAGTACACTAATGAAAATTATAACTGGGAATAAGAATTTCAACACATTTGTATGGAGTATAATGTGCTTAATTGTTATGAAAATGACAAAGCTAAAAATTAGTAATGTTAAAGTAGTATAGAGCTTTTTTTTTTCTTTCCCCGCAGTTATGCAAAATTAAATTGATTTTGGGGGTAAAATGTGACCCACTTACATTTTTGTGAGATTCACCCAAAGGCATACCATTATTCTTGGTTTTTTTATGGCTATTGTGAATTTTTGGCTTTAAATGAGCCTATAAAAATATTTATTGAAATGTACATTGTGGTCTTAAGACTGGTGCATGGGTGTAGGTGTATTTTCACCATGTATGGAGAGATGGATGTGTCTGTGGCAAAAAAATAATGTTACTGATATTTATATTTTAAAGGAGGATTGTAGTTGTCATAAAATGTATAAACTCGCTCCCAGTTCATCGGTCCACTGCTTATTAATATCTGGCTATCTCATTTGTTAGAACAAGTATTTCTTAGCATCATAACTAAAGCAAACACTGTTACATTATATGAATATCGGTTCATCTGTGTACTTCAGCTATAACAAATGTGGCTGTATGTAAACGCTCCATTATTTGACAGATTATCCGCATTAGTCGGTTTTAGGAACCATCCTTTGGTTTGAAACATTGATCCTCATTGCTATGTAATGTTGACTAACTGTACTTCGGTGAAACGCATGTGTGAAGCCTTTCCTCGTCCCCTATCGCAGGAGGATCTGAAGTTGTGAAAGGCTTTGTCGTTAATGTGAGTTTTGGAAGCCTCTCAAGAAGCACAGTGCACATCCACGTTTGTTGTTGATTTGATGATGGCTTTTTGTATAACCATTCATAATGTTATGCTATTAAAAACAAAGCTGAAAACACACTTTGAATGATGCATCACTTATGAAACTCAGTATTACAAAAAACCTTTATTTTACAAAATCAGAAGCGAACAGTTCAGACAGCACATCTATTTGACGGTGATGTTTATGATGCTGATGTCTTCGTACGGTTTGTCGGTTTTGGGGTTGACTTTTAAGTTGGAGATCCTCTGGACCACCTCCATACCTTTAGTGGTCCTCCCAAAGACTGTGTGCTTGTTGTCCAGCCAGGGCTATTTGGAGATAAAATTAGAAGAAAAAAAAAGTTAATAGAATTGACTGCTCAACTGTTGCTGTCAGCCCAAAACGAGTAACTTCAATTAAAAAAAGTGTATATAAGTATAGAAGTACATGATAAAAGTTTGAGTTTAATTCTGTAATAATTTTACACAGTTAACAAATTATTCTTAGTTAATTCTTGTGTCTGTTAAATACTGTATATAGAAACAGAATGGCACAGTTTCATAATTTTGTTCTGTATAGTTTACAGCAATAACAGTGAATATGAATTTTTCAAAAGCAAAATGGACACTAGCTGAAATGCACTCAAATGATTTAATTAAAAACAAACATAAAATCAAATGAATTGAGGAAATGTGCACTGATATCAATCCCTATTAATGAAGGAAATATGGAATGACCTAAAATATTCACATTCTCTCATACATACACTGTGTGCAGAATTATTAGGCAAGTTGATATTCTGGTCATATTTTTTTTCCAAGAACATTTTACCAATTCCAAACCACATCAATCTTAATAACTACTATTGATTTTGTATTTAATCATTTATAAGTGATATATAATTGTCAATGAAGGCTGATAGTCAGAAACTTCTTATTTCAGGTGTGCAGAATTATTAGGCAGGTTTTCCTTTACAGATAAAATGAGCCAAAAAAAAAGAGATTGAACTCAAGAATAAAAATTAAAAAAAATATTAAATGCCCATGAGACGGATGCAATAATAGAATTAGCAAAGTTAAGGCATGACCATTCGGCAGCGAAATGCTCATTGGGTCAGCAAGGTCAGAAAAAACAGGTGGAGAGGAAAAGACACATGTTAACTGCAAAAGAATTAAGGTGAAGAATTAGGTGAGAAACCATCAGGAACCATTTAGTCTCCAGCGCCACCATTTTCCAGAACTGCAACCTTCCTGGAGTCTATATAAGAAGTTAATAAGAAGTTTCTGACTATCAGCCTTCATTGACAATTATATATCAATTACAAATGATTAAATACAAAATCAATAGTAGTTATTAAGATTGATGTGGTTTGGAATTGGTAAAATGTTCTTGGAAAAAAAATATGACTTTTATTTATTTAAGAAATTTTAAGCAGGGATGCATTTAATTGATCAAAAGTGATACCCATTTTCTTCAAAAAAGTATTTTTTAAATAAATAATAATAATAATAATAATAATAATAATAATTCGCAACTATTTTCTACAATGATACAATTTTTTAAAGTTTCTTAAGCGTCAAATCAGCATATTTTATCATTTTAATTTAACATTATTATGATTTCTGAAGGGTCACGTGACACTGAAGACTGGACTAATGATGCTGAAAATTAAGCTTTGCATCAAAGAAATAAATCACATTTTCAAAATAAATTCAGCCTTGTTGAGACCTTTCAAAAACATTAAAACTTTTTTTTTTTTTTTTTTTTTTTTAAACTTACTGACCACAAACAAAAAAACCCAAAGCAGTTTGGACGACTTACAGTTGGGACGACGGTGATGAAAAACTGTGAGCCGTTGGTTCCCGGGCCTGCGTTGGCCATGCTGAGGGTGTAGGGTCTGTCGTGCCTCAGTGTGGCATGAAACTCGTCCTCAAACTCTCCCCCCCAGATGCTTTCTCCACCCATCCCTGTGCCCGTGGGGTCTCCGGTCTGGATCATGAAGCCCTACACATGAGAAGTCACCTGTTCAACTCACATCCACATTCATCGACACATCCGGAGGTACCCATCTAAACACTCCACAGGAGCTCATACCTTGATGACACGATGAAATATGTGGCTGTTGTAATAACCGTTCCTACTGTGGACGCAGAAGTTCTCCACAGTTTTCGGGCATCTAAGGAGAAAATTAAATAAATTAACAAACAAACAAACAAACAAACAAACAAACAAACTGGCTTCTCAAGCCGAACTGCTAGAAAATGATGAAACAAAACATACTCCACAGGAAAGAGTTTGATATGGATGTCGCCCATTGTGGTGTGAATGATGGCGCTGTCTGAGACTCTTTTCGGGCCTTCTGCTTGTGTGGCTGCCATCACTTCCTCTTTAGACGGCTTCTCATTAAAGATGTCACGGTCAGAATCGGCACTCTTGGTATCCTCTGGCTCTCTCTTTGTGAACTTTTCAAAATAAACATATCATTAAGGTCTGTTCACAGCATGAACAATAACTGTAAAATTTAAGTAGATGTGTTTGTTTCTTCATCAGAACAGATTTGGAGAAATGTAGCATTACATCACTTGCTCACCAGTGGATCCTCTGCAGTGAATGGGTGCCGTCAGAATGAGAGTCCAAACAGCTGATAAAAACATTATAATCCACACCACTCCAATGAACTAATGGCTTGTGAAGTGAAAAGCTGTGTTTGTAAGAAATCCATCAAGACATTTTAACTTCAAACTGTTGCTTTGCACAGATCAAGCACCATTTATGAGACAAAATATTTCTGAACAAGTAGGCCTAAGTTGATTCTGATGCGTGAGAACAGCGGGGTGGACATTTTTGGGGGGGTTTTCCACTCGAGGAAGTGCTATTATGGATTCAAATTTTAGCTAGAAATGATGGTTTAAAACAACTCAAATGATGGATTTGTTTCTTACAAAAACGTGAATTATTGTGCTGTTTGGACTCTCATTCTGACGGCACCCATTCACTGCAGAGGACCCATTGATGAGCTAGTGATGGAATGCTAAATTTCCTCAAATCTGTTCCCATGAAGAAACAAACTTATCTACATCTTTGATGGCCTACAGCGGAGTAAGTTTTTAGCAAATCATTGTTTTTGGGTGATTTGCTACTTTAAAAAATAAATCACTTTCACATAATACAGCTCACTTACAATCAACAGAACATTATCACCCTTAGTGTGAACAGCTGCACCGTTTAGAGTCTAAAGTGTATCATATTCTTCTTGATATCAACAGGAAAAAAAAAAAAATAAAGGTTTCAATTTAAAGGGGTCATATGATGCGATTTCAAGTTTTCCTTTGTCTTTGGAGTGTTACAAACTGTTTGTGAATATATAAGAATATAAGATCCGTAAAGTTGCCGTAAAGCTATAAAGAAGATTTGCATAACACCACCCAATGTTTACGCAAAGAAAGGCGGCGTAACTTTTATTCTCGCTGTAGTATTGTTGCCGCCGTCGCCATGTCGTGGAGACGCTGCGTGTTTCTAAATATGGTAAGGGTCGTAACATTTCCATCACACGCCTGAGGTAGTTGGCCAATCAGAGCACGTCGCGCTTTTCAGAATGATGAGATTTGTAAAAAAAAAAAATTCACATTTCAGAAAGGCGGGGCAGGAGCAACAATAATGTACAGTATGTGAAAAATAATGTGTTTTTTGAACCTTAAACCACGTAAACACATCGCATTAGATCAAATACACAAAACAATGTTCTTTTTAGCAATTTGATATGACCCCTTTTACACTGGAAATGCAGTGAGTTTGAATCTCACCATGTAGAAGCGATTCTTCTTGAAGGCGGTGCAGAAGATGGTGGGGTCTGGATCTGAGCTCTGCAGCGCTGGGTTGTCAGAGGCCTTCATCTCAATGGTTGGTGCGGCCTGCATGGCCTTGGCTACTCCCTGAAACAGACTCAGCTGCACCACACGGATGTTCTCTTGTTTGCCCAGGATCCGCACACACCTTTACAGCAAAAACAGTTCAGACACAGTAAAAAAACAGACACTTTTAGAACGGCTGAAAAGATTCAATGTAATGACTCATGTGGTGTAACCATAAACTATAAAGTAATAACATTTTCCCTACACATTAGCTCTTAACAATAAAGGTTCTTTATTTGCAATCTGATTTTCCACGAAGAACCATTAAATGTTCTTTACACTGTGAAAATAAAATGGCGTGAAAAATTGTGAATGCATGAAAGTAGACATTTATAATATAATAATTACAAAAAGTGTAAAAAAACGGTACTTTTACAAATATAAAAAATAACTTATTCAAATATTGCGTGTTTGAAGAGTTGTACCACATGACAATTCACAACCTGAACTGATTTTGCCATGTTATTCAAGTCATCTGATATTTTAAGAGATTGAGCCTATTGACCTTGACACAATCAAGAGTGTTGGCAGAGGTCCTCTCTATGATATTTAATTTTACATATTAATAATCATTTATGTGGCATTTATTAATAGTGATGCCAACCAAACTAAGCTTCTTGTGTACAACTTCATTCTTTTAAATGAGGCTTAACTCTATTATGATATTGAGAGAGATTTTACATTATGCTCCCTACAAAACATAAGGTAACACTTTATTTCGATAGTCCACTTTAGACATTCTTCTAACAGCAAGTAACTTTGCAACTACACCTCAACTAGCAGTCATTAGAGTATTAGTAGACTGTCTGTTTAATATCTTCTAACACTTTATTTTGATGGGTCCACAACATACAACATACTGAGTATTAGAAACTTTGCAAGTATATGTCAACTTATTCTACTAACCCTAAACCTACCCTACTGAGAGTTAGTAGACGTGTAGTTGCAAATCAATGAGAATTAGCTGACATGCAGTTACAAAGTTACTTATAGTTAGCAGAATGTCTAAAGTGGACTATCGAAATAAAGTGTAACCAAAAATAATTTCGGAATGACAAACATGTTCATCATAGAAGAGGTGTATTTATTGTGCGCTGTGTATTCTCTACCTGTTAGTCTCCAAGTTTATAACTTTAATGCCCAGCATGGTGCCGTACAGCACAAAGTGCCCCGTCTCATCGAAGATGATGCTGGTCAGTCGGATGCCGTCCACCTTCTCCAGCTCTCGCTCCACCGCCATCCTGCGGCCAAACTCCATATCAGGCAACTGCTGCCTCATCTGCTGGAGCTCCGTGAACATCTGCCATTGATTGCATAGAGACGACAAATTACTTGAAGTTCTTCCAATGTGCATTTGTTAACCTTTAAAATAAGTAAATATATGATTATTAAAATTATAAGGCACTAACTTACGGTTAATGATTCATCAAACACTCTCATCAGCTTCCCAGTGAGGAAACGGAAAATCCTGACTTTGCGGTCAGTGGCGATGGTGGCCATTCTCTTGCCGTCTTGGGAGAACGCCAGGCTGGTGGGATACGTTTTGCATTTGGCAAACTCATACAAGTCTGTGTCGGTCTTGAACTCCCACTCCACCTGCCGTGGGAATCTGAATTCGCTCGGGAGCCCTGTCCAGTATTCCAACATCCCCGCTTTATCAGCCGACACTATGACGCGATACTTCGGGTTCAGGCGGATCTGAGACAGTGGCACGGTGTGCATCTTTTCAAACGTGTGCAGAGGCTGATTACTTCCCCGTCCATCGTATACAAAAATCTTCCCAGTCGATTTCTCCGAACAGGCTACGGTGGAGATGGCGTCTCCCGGATTATAGATCCATTCGCACTGGCCTGGATGAAAGCTGGGGAAAAAGAAACTTGCTTAATCCTCAGATGGTCTTTGGTCACTTTAAACTGAAAAATGTTATGTTTTGAATTTTTTTTACGTAATCAGAATAGCATAAAACTTTGTGACTTTTGTGGCACTTGCTATATGAACACACACACACACACAAATAATGGACAGGATTATAAAAAGCGGAATAGTCTTAAAAAAAAAAGTCACACTTAAAATACAAAAAATACACATATTTCTTTATTTCTCCAACCAGATGACACCAAACCACCTTCAATACATTGCATTTTAAATACCTTTGCTATATTTTTGCTTAAAAGCTGTATTAAGGGTTTATATTTTAATTATTTTATATTGAAATAAGTGGTGTATCATTTAGAAGTATTGTCTATGACCAAGAAATATTTAATAAAGAATATATTTTATAAAAAGGGTACATTCAATTTTCATTAAAAAATTAGGAATATCAGAGGGTTAAAATAAAGCAAAACATGGATGAAAAAAAACAACAGTAAATTTACACACAGAAGAGCGAGATTTTACCCGAGTTTGAGCATGTTGATCATGTCGAAGTTAACGACATCAAAAACTTTCATGGCCTGATCATCACCCACAGAGCAGAACAGCGCTCCCTCCGCACTGACGGAGATGCACTCGATCACACCTACATGCCAGAAGCAAAGACAGACAAATTATTTACAAATTCTATTTTTCTATATTTTCTGAAGGAAAAACCCACTACCAGAGTGCTAGGCTTGTTGCAAGTTGCCGAGAAGTGGTTGGTATGGTGTTGCGCTCTCGTTCTAGATGGTTCGCCAAGCGTTTGCTAGGGTTTTGCTCAGCAGATGTAATAACAGGACACCTACCCAGATGGCAGCGGAAGTGCTTGACAAACTCTACTCCTTCATCCTCTTTCTTCTTCCAGAATTTCACATGCCCATCTTGACTCGCTGTTATGATAAAATCTGTTCTGGGATGGTAAAAAAATACAATCAAGTCAAATAATGCACTTGCCTTAGGGCTGTAAAATCAATTAATCGCTTCCAAAATAAAAGCTTGTGTTAGAATGTATGCACATGTACGGTTTATATTTATATACAAATACACACACATAGATGTATAAATTTAAGAAATATATGTAATATATATTAATATTTATATATTTGCAAACATATGCATTTATTTTTCTGTTACATAAGGTTGTAAACTCTGCTTGTGATATTTTTTAACTTGTCAATCAGGTAAAACTATCTAGCTGGCTGCTGATGATTTTTGGGTGTTGGAGTCTCCCGCTGAATTACAAAAACTGTAGAGTTTCAAGCTATAATAATGTAATGCGTTACAACATAAATAATCATATATGTATATAGACTGAGAAATGTTTTTTTGTGGTGGGGTTAACGAAAACTACTGGCCTGACCAGGCATGCAATAAAAACAATATTAATATATTATTAATATTATGAGGTGGCAAATTGGAGGACACTTACTTGGAGCAAACAATGTGTGTTATAACATCCCTGTGCATGTAACTTCTCTCATACATGGAGGCAGAGGGTAAATTATCCAGGTACAATCTTTCATACGCAAGAACTGCAGAAGAAGACAGATATGATCCATTAATAAAACACACCTCAGTCTAAACCAAACAGCACAATGAGCTCATTTATTTGCTATGAAGACAGAAAGCATGCAATATTTTATAGAAACGGCTATCTGTGCCTCGAAAATTCATTGGCTTACAATCTAAGCATATTACTAGTGAGTATAACGCCCACAAACGTTGATATCATTGTACTGATATCTATGTGATATCAGTACTTTTCAATACTATTTAGGGCAGATAGTGTGGATAGTAAGCACATTGGGACACAGGGAGTCATAGACGCTTCCGGGTTTTGCAGCATAAATCAAGTTAACGTACCTTTCTTCTTTTTTGTTTGTGTGGCCTCACTGGGCAGCGGTCCGACCCATCCGCCTTCATCTTCATCTTCATCTAGTTTGCGTTTATTTTCAGAACCATCGCGGCTCACGTCGGACGCCATTTTCAAATTAAAGTTTATGTTTCTTCTTCGTTGGTGGTTTTGTAACGAACGGCTCTCGGTCCACACGCCGCCGACTACAGGATGGAGGATGAACTTCAGTTAGCGGGCACTCGACCACAATAAAGAGCACACACCTAACATTATTACCTTCAGTTACGGTAATAATGGTAAATTCTTGTCATACTGTACAACAGAACGTGCTATGGTAATCCTGTTATAATTAGCTCTGCTCATTTGTTGAGTGGTGAATTTATGTTGTTCCACAGGACAAGTGATCAAATGCAAAGACCGTCCATAGAAAATAAAACTACATTATAAATTTGATTTTAATAATAATTTGTATTATTAACTTTAATTTTAAATGCATACAACATTATACACTTACTTGACTACCCAATGGCTGTATGCTTTTTTATTATTGCTTATTAATTTTAAATTTCTTACATTTCAAATTACTACAACATATTTTGACGGATTGTCAGTGGTCTGAAACCCTCTCCGTTTCCGGATTATTTGTACATACACTAGAGTTTAATAGCTTGGAAATGGATCTACAATCATTTCCGGACTCATAACCCTCAACAACTTTCCATGCGAGGGTTCACAATTTATTAGTTCTAAACCTTAGTTATTGAGATAGCATACAGCTGTTCTGCAACAACTTCATTTCATTATATATATTTGTATTTGTATTTTTTTATTTTTTTAAGGTGTCCTTGTTACAGTGTAATTACACATTTAAGTACTGACTAATATTAATTAACTACATGTACTTACTCTATGGTTAGGGTTTGGCTTAGAGTTACTTGCAAGTAATTATGCATAATTTATTATTATAATAAGTAGCCTACATGTAACGTATAACAAGGACACCTTAAAATAAGGTGTTTTCCAGTTTTGTATGACTGATCTGTCGCAGTAAATCAGTGCACTGTCACACAGTCACCTCAGGGTGTCGCTGCAAACCAGGCCTCAATCAGAGTACAAGCATCTAGCGGACCTCAGTGCATATGAAACACCACTAGACGATATTTATCTTTATATTACATTCTATTTTTATTTGATAAATAATGACATTTACAAACTCTTATTTTCTATTCTGTTGTTGATTTACTGTCTGCGCCACTGTTTTATTACATATCTGGAAAAAAGAAAACACGTGCGCTTCAGTCAACCATATAAAAATATGGTTAAAAAATAAATGGTAAAAAAAAATGAATCAGACTTTACTTTACACAACTGACACAGTCTGATTAGGCTAATTGACACTCGTTTATATATATATATATATATATATATTATTGACATTTATTGTGAAAGTAATGTCACATATGACATATGATCACATATGACTCTAAATAGGACTTTAACTTGTTGCATGCCTCGGACAATCTGAATGCTACACATAAAGATGTTTGTTGAAGGTTTGCGTGGAGCTGCTTCACCTGACGATCAGACGCGCGCGCGCCGGCGGGCACATCTGCAGTGACGTCACGCCGCACCTCCCCGGCGGTGTTTGGGTTTGAGTTTGAGTGCTGCCTCGAATCCGGCTTCAGTATTAAAGGCTGCCAGCCTCTGATCAGCTCTGCTGTCCTGCGAGCGCACCGGGCCAGTGTGCGTTACTGTTATTACTCCTCTCTGGTGAATCAAAGAGCACGAGACCAAACAATAAACCATCACACACGCTGGAAACCTAAACAGTTAAACATGAGCTGAGTTACACAAACTTATTCAACAACTTTTTCACATTTTGGAGTTTTTTCCCCCTGCATTGCTGATGAAGTGAGTTCATGAAGAGCTTTTTTGGTTCCTGTACAAGGACACAACTACATTTGTTGGCATGAGAATGGCTTGAAGCGAAACGAGAGATTTGCTGAAGAATGCACTGAAGTGGAATCAAATGAAGATTTCTACTGTCTGCATGCGTTCTACAATAAAAGATGAAGACGGTAACTATCATTTCTTACGGTCTTTCAGACAGAATGGATAGTGTTGGCATTCCCAGTGGAGAAGATATCAATGCATGTCAATATAACGGAGTCTGTTTTTAATAGCAGCTAATCCTTCGTGAGGGCTTTATCTCAGACGACAACATTAATGAAAGATAGTAAATAAAATAAAATCTCTTGGTGCACATTTGTAGTCTTCTCATTGGTCTTGTGTGTTTTTATTTCAGCGGTCAGTGTAATAGTGTTGGGCAGTTGCCAGCTGTCTGGGTCAGACACGTTTTAGACTCGAGCTGCTGTCTGGAAGAAGCCGTTTTATTAAACTCATGAATGTTCGTCTGCACAGTTACCGCTTCAGCTTCTGCTGCGATAGTAAGAAACACATGCAAAAGGAGCTGACATATAGGATATATCTGTCGGAACTGGACGACTCTTCTGCTGGCGGTCCTAGAGAAAAGCCGGCTTTTGATTTGATGTTCATCCGGTGAGTTACTTCTGGAGTTGCTTTTACTGTGTATTTGAGCAACAGTCCTGCTTCGCAGATAGATAGACAGACAGAAGTTTGTAAGTGATCTGAATGAAGACTGTCCATTGTATTGATTTTTGCTTTTGAATTGATACAGTCTTGCTTGCACTTATTATTGTGGCACTATGCATTCAAGATAGATAGATAGACTGACAGATAAGCCTCATGTTGCTTCAAAACTGTATGACTTTCTTATTCTGTGGAAGATAAAAGATGAAGTTTTGGAAAATGTATCATTGTTTTTTTTTTGTGCATGCAATTTTTGTTAGTTGTCACCAAAACTGTTTGGTTACCAGTTTTCTTCTTTTGAGAAATGCATACAGGTGGGTTAGTAAACGATGACAGAAGTGTTGTTTTTGCGTGAACTATTAACTTAAGAATGTTTGAATGCATTGCAGCATGTAATATCAAACCAAGTGTCATTTTGTGTTTTTATATAACAAATCAATTAAAATATAGTGTTCAAAATGAAGACAGAAATATTTTGATGTCAAACGTTAGTGGATTAAGTTCTGCACCTGTGTTACTCTGATAGGACACCTGTGTGAATTTGAGGAGAACTGACTTCACACATCCACCAAAAACCATCTAGAGACCAGCTGGTAGTGCTGCAAAACTGCAAATGCAAAGCTGTAACTACAAAAAAAAAAAAAAAAAAATGGCTCGGAGAAGTTAAGTTTGTTCTGTGAGGAGCTGCAGTATAGCATTTGAATGCAAACAACACTTGATTTCATGCTTTGTACATGATATAAATGCTTGTTGATTCCATTCACACATCAAGAATCTGGAAAAGTTGTAATTTGCTGGTGAAGCTTCAGTCTGATCAGCCACCAGTCAAGTTATTTGCAACAGGTTTTTGCAGCATGGTTTCATGCCTCGAGTCAGAAACAGGCAGGGCAGCTAATAGTCAAGTGCAGGTGTGAAAATGATAACCTGAAGTTACGGCATCCCACTCAACACCTATGAGCTCACCGTTATGTGTGTGCGTGTGTGATCAAACCTGTTCGAGTCCAGATGTTACAGCTAAGGAATTGCAATCTGCTCCTGATGTTTGATAAGACAAAGCATGCTTAGTATTTGCAGTTAAAGAGCTATGTTCAGTCAAAATCCATTTTAAGATCACAAACTGGCAATTTTCCACTGACAGGTTTTTTCCCCTGCTTTCATTCATTTCCAGGCAAACAAATGGATCGTTTGGGACAAGCTCCTAATATAGATCTGCTGTTTTGGAATAACATGAAGAGAATTCATATGGATTCTTGCCCTGCTCATGGCTGACAAAGGTGCAGGATCAAGTCACCTTTAGGAAGACCTTTAAACCTGGGATTAAGTGTGGACTGAGATTCAAATGTGTCGAGGATGCTTGTCACAGATATGTTATGGTGCGAAGCTGGATTGATCATATCGCTTTAATCCACTTGTAGCCTCCCCCAACCCCCCTACCCCACCCCATGTCAGATCTTCCCTAAATTATGGAAATTTTTTGGAAGACGTTGACTTGGATATTTAGCCTGGTCTTGGCCGCTGCTGAAGCTCAGATCCTTTCATACAACTCTCAAGGTAGGTTTAATAATGTGTGGACAAGAACATATAGTGATGACTGTAGCTAACAGCTGATGTGATAGCAGCTCTGAATATTCACCAGCAGCAAGCCATAACTCATTTCTGCTTACAATGATGTCATTAAGACGCTTTCAGCTCGGCCCAGAGGAAACTTTTTATTGCTCAGTTATGTTTCATGTAAGCGTAAAGCTCATCTCAGATGCTTCTTCTTTAAACAGATGAACAAATGAGACAATTATTATTATACAAGAGTACAGAGCTATAAAATAAATGTGGGTAGCATAACTCAGATGATTTGATCTTGGAAAAAATTGACGAGAAACGAGTTCATTTTGAGATCTCTGGCTTTTCTCTGGCAGACTGGAGCACAGCGTGAGATGTTTTTGAGATCTCCGCTGAAACGCTGTAGGAGAAAAATCAGAGCAGCAGACTTACTGATGTCTACGCCTAGGAGAAACAATTGAGACATTAAACAGATCTTGGAAAAAATGTATTGCTTTTGCAGAAGATGGTGATCTCAGTTATGCTTCCTTTTAAGTATCACCATCGTTGCTCCTGAAAATCCTTCAGAGGAACCTTAAGACTTCTGACTTTGACTATCAAATTGAGACATTGTTTTTGATCTACTCTGAAACATCAAGAGGAGACACATTTGAAATTACCGTTTCAAATGAAGTTTAGTGTAACACAGAAGTCTCTATGTGCTCCCTTTAAATGTCAGTGCTGTGAAGGAGAAACAACGGAGACTTTAAAGAGATCACAATAAGATTTCTCATCAGATTCGTCCAAGAGCAAATTATTTTAGCTTTACCTTCCACATTAATTTGTGTTTATTTTTATTTCTCCAAAGGATTTTTAGGACGGATATCAGAAACAAAGTTTCTACGGGATTAAACGTAACTAGAAACTCTTCTAAGCTGTGAAAGAGCAATCTCTGAGCAATTGATCTTTCCTCTGAGCACTCCTGCCACTTACATTGCTGATTTTTGGTTTCCCATGATTACCCTCTCCTCTGTTTTGCTCATTGTTATCTGCTTCACTTTATTCCCCAAAACACAAAGCGGAATTCCTGTCCACGCTGGAGCACTATCAGCTAACAGTACCAGTGCGGGTGAACGAGAGGGGCCAGTTCATGAGTTACACTGTGAAGCATTACAGGCCCGGTCGGCGGCGACGTGGACTGGACCAGGCTGAGCTGGACCACACTGAGACCAGGCTTTTTTACAAACTCTCAGCCTACGGCAAGCACTTTCACCTGAACCTGACACTCAACCCCATCCTGGTTTCTAAACATTTCATGGTAGAGTACTGGGGCAAAGACGGACTAGACTGGCAGCATTCAGTGGTCGATAACTGCCACTATGTTGGATACCTACTGGATCAATATAGCACTACAAAAGTGGCATTGAGCAACTGCAAAGGCTTGGTGAGTACATCCGTCTTTGAAAATCTTCATGCTTTTGGGTGTGTGAGAGGGTAAGTAACATTTGCTATCTTTAGATGAACCAAAAGAGCCTTCTGATTTGTCCGGAATTTGTAATATTTGTAGCAAGCTGTTTTTCTCCAAAATACCTCAGGAAAAAGCACACTGTTTTCTGCATAAAAGAACAGATTGGAAATTGCACATTCAGGCAGGGATATGAAAGCATGCTGGCCAAAGACATGTGGAATATGCATTGCATTTTATTGCCCACATATCTAAAGATCTTCAGCTGAAGTGTTTACTTCCTCAAAGGGCCACATACTTGCTGACTTAGCCTTCTTGATGTGACTGATACGCTGTCCTTGCTGTTGGAGGATTATTTCTAAACCACGTGCATTGTTGAGGAGATGTGCTATTACTTTTAGTGATCAAACTTTTAATCTTCACCTGGCAAAGAAATGGGTGAATACGGGACCCAAGCAGTGTCTATGGACTAGAATATCATAGAGACTTGGGTGGGCTCTTTTGAATTGGGCTACTGAGCAATCAGCTAGCAACCACCCAGAACACACAGTTTAGAATTAGTGCTGTCAATCGATTACAACAACTAATAAATCACACTTTTTTTGGAATCGAGATTAATCATATTAATCCCACCCAACATTAAAGTTTTTAAATATACTATTATATTGCAATAATTTCACATTCAGGCTTTCAAATTGTCGTAGAAACAACATAAAGACAATATTTGTTTAATGGCATCTTTTTTATGACTAAAGGCGAGTATCACTGAGACCAATACTACTGATGTTACTAGGAAATTGTTCTTTTTTAACTATTGACGGTACATTTACTATACACATTAGATATTGGCTATTAATTTGAACAATTATTAGTTAAAAAATAACAACTTCTAATTACGTAAACTTAACAATCCTCACATAAACCTATTGTAATAAATGTCAAATTTGCCTGTGCCCTTCAGCAAGTAGGAAATACATTGAAGTTGAATAAAGTTATCAAACACTAAATTCTAAAGTAAATGTATGAATCCTTAAAGCTACAAAAGTTATTGATTTCCTCTTTTTTCTTTGTTCTTTGATTAACAGCCATCACAGCAGCTGGTTATTAGGTTATTTGGCTGCTATTACTTTAAGAGCTGCCGCTGCTGAATGTGACGTGAATCTGACACGCATGCTCGTAGTTTCATTCACACTTTAATATGAAATGATACAGGCTACAGCGTGCGCCATCGTATTTGTGCATGCAATTGAAAAGCACGTGCTACGAGCACAGTATAACAGTTGACAGGACAGGAAGATTCATTTTTACTGATATATGGCCTGACAAAATCTCATCTGACTGCAGTTCACTGTTGCTCTACTGAAGCTTCTCTTCACCTGTATAACTTCTGCGCACGTTTGACTAGTGCCTGGCGCTGAGGGGAAGTGGAGTGCATGTCTGAAAAGTCTCCTGTTGGATGTGGTCGTAAATACGTTCTGCGTCTAAATAAACACAATTCTTGACAAGAAAAAAGAGATAGAAGCAGCAGTTGTGAGTGGGGTGGCCAACCCTTGCTCCGCCCTTGCGTTAAATGCATTAAATATTTTTAATACCGTTAAACTGGAAAAAAGAATCACCTACATCAACATGCTAATTTTGACAGCACTATTTAGAATACATAGCAAAATACCTCAATAAATGCATAGCAAAAATCTAGTTAAAGCTGAAGTGTGTAAGTTCTGCACCAAATTGAATTCCAAAAGTTCAGGTGTCCTGAACACTCTGCTATTGGTTGGACAAACAGATAGTCCCGTCCCCAACTCACGCTATTGGCTGAATCAGTGTTGCTATGCTGGGAAGCTCAAACAAGCAGAGCAATGTTTTGATAACACCAAATTGTTTACTCTTTTTGGGAAAATCAACCAAATGTTGGTGTCCTTACAGTTGTTGGTGCATTTTAAGCTCAGATCGTTGAAAGGATTTTAACAATGAAAAGTGTCAATATCAATGTCTTGCTCAGCAGTTTAACAGCAGAGCTTCAGGCCAGCGTCCAGAATGAGTCAGCATGTCTACATCACTTTAATAAACTAAGCTTAGGCAGCTTCAAGAAACTTATGCCTCATGTGTGACTAACACGAGAGAGAGAGAGAGAGAAAGAGAGAGAGAGAGAGAGAGAGAGAGCTTAAAGCCCCTCGTCTGTGTTGCTGCCAGAGTTCTTATCTATGTCCCTGTCTCTGTGTACACGGCTGCTTCTGCTCACTGTTAAAGTGACTGCTGAGTGACAGCAAAATATTAGCTTAGCTGTCTCTCCGCATCGAGCTTGAATCCCTCTTGCACCTGCAAGCCCTTTGCCAGCTGATTCCTATCTCATGCTGAGCATTTCATCTGGTGGGGACTTTGATGTTGCTTAACTAAACCGCACTCCACACGGTTGCTGTGAAACGTGGCTTCCTGTGATGCAATGCGATTATCGAAGTGTTAGATCACGGCTCTGGCTAATATAAACTAGTGTGACCTTGCAAATTGCCTTGACGACTCACTTCTGTAACTTTACTGCAGAAGGAATTAATTCATTGTTTTGAGGTTTTGCATGGCATATAGCATATTTGTGAACAATTCGGTTGAACACTGCAATGTATTTTACACACACACACACACACACACACACACACACACACACACACACACACACACACACACACACACACACACACACACACACACACACATATATATATATATATATATAGACTAAATTGTGAACTATTACCTTGAAATAGCTTTAGCGTAGTGACATTTAACTACTTTTCCAAATGTTTGACTGTCATTTAAAAACTTTAAAGTATGAGCAGCTTGTATCTTGGCAAGCTTCATTTTTAAAGTAGCATCCCCATTACTGGAAGCTAGACTGCAGTCGTGCGTGTTGGGTCTTTAACTTGACGAGAGACTGAGAGGAAAATTCCCAAGAGATCTGGCCCTGTGCAATTACCTTAAACTGGGGTGTTCATGTGGGAGGACAGGCCTCGATATTGGATTCCACCCTGGTATCAGCAGCACCCTCGCATAAATCTATGAGAATTTAGAGTGGCTCTGCTGGTCCTGAGGCATTTCCTGCAGCCACTGTGTCTGCGTGCAAACACAAAACCTTCCCTCTAAACCGCCATGCAGACCTATAGTTTCAGGAGCTCAGTAAACAAGCCTGTAGAGATCTTTACCTGACTCCTCGGTTGGATATTGCAAGAGATGACGGAATGATGATTTAAAGAAGTTTAAACACGAGAAGCTTTTGAATTTTGCCAGTTTTCAGAATGTGAAGAACGTAATTTATATGACAATATAATAAATCAGTTCAACAAGGTTATTTACACGGCGCTCTTTCGTCTCCTATAATAAATCTTTTTAATTACTTCAAAAACTCAGTTGTGATTCGTGCTCAAAAATCAGAAATTTTAATTTTATTTTACACATGTTGATTTGTGCTTATAGGTGAAAGTGCGGTAATTATGACGAATTTTATCAAATTACATAATTGCAGGTAGAGTTTTTGAGGATAAATAATTGTGATAATAACCATTATGCAGTTACATGTACATGAAACCGTTTTCAACCAAAACCATAAAACTTTATGCATTTTTCCCATTTTACATGACAACAGTGTGTTAGTGGCCTGAAAATGCAAATAAAAAAATGGTTTTAAAAGTGCAAGTATTTGTAAATAAGTTATCGTCTCAGGGTAAACTAAACACCCAATTACACTCAGTTCGCAAGAAATCAATATTAAAAAAAAACAAACAAAAAAAAAAACTATTTTCTATGTTTCACTATTGGTGTAGTTACTGCATTTTGGATTTATGGTTTTGTATAATATAATATAATGAAAACAATATTTTGTTGGAATGTACAGCTACATTGAAGTTGCCAATGGAGAAGGAGACTCTTTGCCTAAAAACATCTACCAGTAGGCCAAGCAAAAATTGTATTTACAGTATTGGATTTACTATGGAATTTGAACATTTCCTCTGAAATTTTCTAATTCTTTGTCATTTTATTGTGGTGGTCTTTTCCTTTTGTCTGTAAAGGTCGAAAACTTCTACACGAATCTTATGTTAACACTAAGTAACTGTAAACATAATGTTGAGGTTTTACAAACTAAGGGATGTGAAGCATGAATTCTTTTCTGCCACAAATGCTGTCCAAAAAGCTTACTTGAGATTGCTTTAAGACCTCAGATAAGGCCAAGGATAAGGATAAGATCTTCACATGTTTTAGGGCACAATGTGTTTTTAATTTTTTTTTTTTTTGTTGCCATATTGATTACCATTTGTAATCAGTTTTACTACAAATACTAGTTAAACTATGGTTAGTTTAGAAAAACCATGGTTTCCATGGTTTAACTAATAGGAATCATGGTTTTTTTTGGCTTCATTTGTAGTAAAACCATGGTTAATTTTGCGTAGGGTCTGTTGTCTGATACCATCTAAGTTTGATCTGACCCAATGGCTGGGCTCAAATGAAAGTAAAAGCAATGCTTTTACAAACATAATGTTCCATCTCTGCCATTAAACCAACCAGATAACCAACACAAAAGCTTTAGGCTGTAGTCCACAAGACATTTCAAACAGCTCTGCTTCATCAGGTCTGTAATATTAGGCCTTTCTCCACAATCATCCTTTAGTCAGAATAAAGAACGAGACAGTTGTAATGATGCTTAAATGTTATATTATGATTGTTGCGGCCAAAGGTACTGGCTCACCATGCTTCATAAATTGAGATCTCTGCGTTGCTTCAGTCATTTTATTGAAACCAAAAATGGAAAAACAATCCTTTGAATGCCTCAGCACTTTTCGCCGTGCATCACACAGCATACGGCTTATATCAACTGCGCTTTTGTTTTGCGTGTGCAGCGTTGGCTATTTCTTTGTAAAGATTTAATTGGTCTCATTGTGGAGTTTTACAGACTTGGAGAACATGCCAGCGTTTTTTTTTCTTCTTCTTCTTTTTCTATAAACACATTTCTGAGGCTTTTTTAGAATTTATGTTAAATTGGGGGTGTTCAAGGGCGCAGGTCTGTGTGCTTTGGTTCCTGTCCCAGTAATTACAGTGTTGTTCTTTATGTAATTGGTGGTTTTTGAGTGATTTATCTCATTGATTTGTATTGTGGTGTGTTTTTGCATTTGCTTGCAATGCTGAATGATATGAATTACTTGAAATAATATCAGTAATAGATATCTGCATTCTGGTATGTATTTTAACAGCATGGATATATTTGTAGAGATGATAAGCATGTGATACGGCCATTAAAATGCATGAATTTACAACCGTGTCCTTGACATTGCAGATGGAATATTTCAAACCTTGTCAATGAACATATTTTTTAGTTTTTCTTATGTGCTTTTTGAGTAACCTATCATTTTCTCTTTTCTTATCAAGCATGGTGTCATAACCACAGAGGACGAGCAATATTTAATAGAGCCATTAAAAAATATATCCAGAAATTTCAGTGATGTCAACCACGAAGGACAACCACATGTTATTTATAAAAAGACTTCCATTCCTTCTCTGCAAGAGCCAAGCGAGGAGTTCAGCTGTGGTGTTTCAGGTTGGTAAACCTCCATTTGGCCACATTGTGACATAAACAGCTATAGATAGCAGTTTAGGAAATGATGGTCAGTGGTTCAGGTTTGGCTGGAAGTCTCTGCAAACAGCTTCGGCATAAACGTTGAGTTAAGATCTACTTCAGCTAAACCTCATTTTACTATCAATTGAACTGCTAATGAATCACTTTTTGATGAAAATGTGAACCATTTTTGTTTTCCCCAGACCTCACAATAAACAGGACACCCAGCTACGATACCAATCCTGAAGCAAACACACCTTACCCAGCCACGGATGGCGACAGCTCGATGGGTGGCCACCGCCAGCGGCGCTCTGTCAGCTCTGAACGCTTTGTGGAGACCCTGGTGGTGGCGGACAAAATGATGGTTGGCTACCACGGTCGCAAAGACATTGAGCACTACATCCTGTCCGTAATGAATATTGTAAGTTTGGTCCTGCTTTTCTCATGCGTGTTTGTCTCCAATGTGTGTTTTATTCCTTTTTAAGGGTACATGAGAAGAACTCGAACAGCATTTGGCTGACTTTGTGTCTTTTCTTCTTTTCTGGAGGTCAGGTTGCCAAACTTTACCGTGATGCCAGTCTTGGAAACGTTGTGAACATTATTGTAACCCGACTGATTGTTCTGACAGAAGATCAGGTGAGTGTTGCAGAAGTCGACCGTTGACCCAAAAATGACAATTCTGTCATTGCTTACTCAACCTCATGTCGTTCCAAACCTGTATGACTTACTCTCTTCTTTGAAACACAAAAGAATATGTTTTGAAGAATGTTCATGTTTCGTCTTGTAAGGACGAAAAACAATGATGAGACTTTTCATTTTTGTGTTCCACAGAAAAAAAGAAAGTCATATTCAGAATGACATGAGGATTAGTAAACAATGAAGAGTTTTCATTTTTGGGTGAACTATCCCTTTAATGGTGTAATGCTTCAAGAATAAACAGTTTATAGTGTACAGCTGCATTTTGGTTTTTCTAAAGGTCATTGTATTTCAGTTGTACTTCTTAAGACTAGACTGGTGTGATATTTTTCCCTCGTCTCACGCACATGCACGCTATTCATCGTTCTTGTCTTTCGTCTGCATTAGCATTAAATGAGCGTGAGCTCAGGGTATTTTTAGAAGCTTAGAAACACACCTCACAGTAGTCTGCTGTTTTATTGCCCTGAAAAAGACAGATGGAATCATGAATCGTCTGACCACTTTTAAAGATAAAAGTTATTCGAACAGATATGCCTAGACATTGTCCCGGAGGGAAACTTTGTAAAAGATTTTACGTTAATGTCTTTAATGAGAGAGCCAGGGCGTTTGTCTATGTTTTTTTGTTCTTGGAAGAGTCAAATAACTCTTCCCAGACTGGGAAACCAACCAAAAGATCCAACTAGCTCTAAGATGATGTCATAAGAGCTACAATTCACATTGTACCAGCCAAATAATATAATATATTAAATAAAATATATACACTTAACACGTTGAAGCATCCTTTGTCAACTTGCTGTGGATCAGATTTTGTTGCATTGACACGTTGCATTGGTTTTTTTATGTTGCAGCCCAACTTGGAGATAAACCACCACGCTGACAAATCTCTAGACAGCTTCTGTAAATGGCAGAAATCCATTCTTTCTCATCAGGGAGATGGAAACAGTATCCCAGAGAATGGGATCGCCCATCACGACAATGCTGTTCTCATTACAAGGTCGGTTACTATTATTTCCATCTGATTTCTGGAGTACTTCATAGTTAAGGTTGGGGATATGGTT
The DNA here is from genome assembly GCA_036784905.1 of Acrossocheilus fasciatus. NCBI lineage: Eukaryota > Metazoa > Chordata > Actinopteri > Cypriniformes > Cyprinidae > Acrossocheilus > Acrossocheilus fasciatus. The sequence continues at coordinate 20,640,244 of CM071947.1, read as the reverse complement.
AGGATTGGGTTTGTTTGAAGGGAATGTTGTTTCAGGGCCAAGATGTTGATTCAGGAACACATCCCACTTGGTCACCAACACTTCATTTGTTCAAAATCATGATTGATAACAACTAAACTTTACTTTAAAGACCTAATCTCACTATTTTAACTAGCATGCATATCACTAGCACACTGGGTTTTTATTAGTACTTATAAAGCACATATTAAAGGTGCAATAGGTGATTGTCTTCAGAAATGTTTTTGTTATGCTGGTTGAAAGTCTCTTAACATCCCGACAGCAATCATTAAGTGGTCTAAATGTATTTATCTGTATTTATATATTCTGTGGAAGGCATAGGACCAAGAAGAGTTCGTCCAATCAAAATGCTCGGTCCAAGTGTTTTAATTGTCTTTCCTACCTGCCTGTCAATGTATGTATTTGCATACCTCTGCTGCACACCCGGTTCGCTCAGACAGCATACGCCATCAGCGCGTTCACGTATGCTATTGCACACAGAGCGAGAATGGCAGACAAACATCAACAACCCAATCTTCCTTCCTGGTATTGTAGTACTTTTACTAACTGTGCTATGAAGTTTTCTCTCCGGTGAATGACACATGATGTAGCCCAGCGGTTCCAGTCCTCACGCCCCTCGTCTCTGCATATTTTGCATGTCTTTCTTAGTTAACACGGCTGGTTCAGATAACCAGCTCGTTAGAAGTGAGCTCCGTGCATGAACTGTGTTCAGATTGACATGCTACACAGTGTTCTTTGCTCCCTACACCCTGAGCAGGGAAATCTGTTGAAGTTTAGCGAGGACTGGAATTGGGAAGCGCTGATGTAGTAATGAGCGTATGCGTTCAGGGGCGACTACAGCGAGGGCTGGACGTTCGCTTTCAGTGCTATCAGGCTAAAGTTAGCATTTTCTCCTACTGCACCTTTAATGTCTTATTCTGCATGACCATATTTTATATTAACTAGATAGTAGTTAATAGTGAGAATGGGACCTTAAAATATAGTATATACACAATGCTTAGTAGTTTGTATAGTTACCATTCCACAACCTAAAGAATGTTACATGTTAGCTATCTGCAAATACTTCATTATCACACCTCACTTGATAAAATTGTCACATTTCCTATTCAGTCTGACTCTAGCATTAGTTAACTACGTCGTTAAGAACCTCTGTTTAAACCATCACCTTGAATTGTTACACTTGCTTTGATTTTGACTGCGTAACCCAGCAAACTAAACATGTCTTGTTGAAAATTGTTTTTATTGACTTGAGGTCATCTTTTTTATTTGAGTCAGTCTGTGTTTGTTAAATACATACCCTTCTGGGATACCTGCCTTAATTCATTATATTTATCCAGGAGCTCAAAACGTCTTTAGTAGTTGTTTCAGTGATTCGTTTGTGGGCGATCAATCAGCTAAACTGCGGACAGCTCTGTGATTTTACATTTTTTACTAACTTCCTCAATTTAGCTTGAATTAGAGAAGAAAGGCTTGTTTTAAGGTTGGTTGACATTTTGGCATTTAAGTTTGACAGGTTGTTCTGGAAGCATATATTGGGTGGGTCGTTTACAACTGAGACTAAACTGGTTATTAATGTCATTGTTAATTGGTGTTCACTGATGCATGACTGTGTGGTTTGGACAGGTGCGAGCCTTGACACCGTCAGCCGATACTGTAGACGTCACTCCTTGAGCAGAGGTTATTGGATATTTCTGTTTATGCACATATAATTTGTTTAACTTCGTAGTGTTTTTGCTAAACATGTGGAGCCCAAACAACCTTTCGAATTGACTGAAATGGGCGGTGTGTCTGATGCTAGTCTACAGAAAGTTTCAGTTTAGGTTTATTTCTTCAGAACAGACACAAATCTGCCAAAGTAAGCCAAGCGGTAAACAACTAGCCGTTGTCCTGCTAATTTCTGGCAGACTGATTTTGAGTCTGGCAAACAAACACCGCTAGCTTACCGCTATAAATGGATTTCATTCTGAATTAAGTGCAGCTTTAAACTTTAGTCAGAGATTTTTCCTTTCAGAAAGAGAGGAAAACCTTTGTGTAATGCTAAATTTGTTGGAGGAATTGACATTTCATATTTCAGTTAAATATAAATGACTCCAAAGCTCATATTGTATTCTTTGGATCCACATCTGTTGTTTTAAGAGATCCGTTCTGATTGTTTGAGGTATTAATCTAGAAACGAACAATAGTCAAACGGTGGATAGCTATTATATCCCAAGCCAAAAATGTTCATTAGATCTTGTGGAACCTGTATATAGAGACATGCAGATACGAATCAAATGTATTTAGGGTAGAGTCCGAACAGAAAAAACACGTTTACAAACTTGCAGTAAGTTTGAAAAGTTCATATTGAATTTCTTTAAAGAAAGAAATAATTAAATGTATTTATTCATTTATTTTAACTAAAGTATTTCTCATCACTCTGGACTCATTCTTCATACAGTCGACTATGTGACATTTACTTTTATGACATTTATGTGACATTTACTTACACTATTTACATACTGAATGAGTCACTGAGGCAGTTATTTTGGACAAAGGAGTATAGTATGTTCATGCTTCTGAGCGAAATGTCATGATAGACACGAGCAAAGGCAATATTTCAGTTTTCTGTCCTCTCTTTCCACATTGTGAGAAAGTCATTTTACATTCATCGGCTACACTGTATTAAAGAACAGATCAGATTTCATCAGTTGTAAAATGACAGTGTAGTCAGTCAGTTCTGGATTAGATTTGAAAATCAAATTTGATTAATGTGCAGCATGAACAAAGCCTTATTTACATGAAGGCTAATATGCTGATTAGCTTTGTGTGGTTAGCGTATTGTTGAGTACTCCAGGAGGAAGGTGCCCCTGCAGCGCTGCGATTTTATGACCATTTATACTAGCAGTGCTTAATTTGGAGACATTTATGTGAGGTGATTTCATATATGACTAATGATGGCCTGAAGGAGAGCTTAACAATCAGAGGGATGTTTCCTTGAAAGCCTGTTCAAGTTAACTCGCCAGCATGCCATACAACGTAATGTCTTTACTTATTAGCTCTCTAGCCGATTATGATTATTTGCTTATTTTGGTGAAAATCGGTGCTAATTAGTCATGCTTTCAATTGTTTTTGGTTTTTGATTGTTGTTTGACATCATACATTGTCTTTTACTAAAATCGGTAACACTTTATTTTACAGTGTCCTTGTTTCACGTTACAAAAGTTATGTTATGTATATATACATACACTGAAAAAAATTATAAACGGAACACTTTTGTTTTTGCCCCCATTTTTCATGAGCTGAACTCAAAGATCTAAGACTTTTTCTATCTACACAAAAGGCCTATTTCTCTCAAATATTGTTCACAAATCTGTCTAAATCTGTGTTAGTGAGCACTTCTCCTTTGCCGAGATACTCCATCCACCTCACAGGTGTGGCATATCAAGATGCTGATTAGACAGCATGATTATTGCACAAGTGTGCCTTAGGCTGGCCACAATAAAAGGCCACTCTAAAATGTGCAGTTTTATCACACAGCACAATGCCACAGATGTCGCAAGTTTTGAGGGAGCGTGCAATTGACATGCTGACTGCAGGAATGTCCACCAGAGCTGTTGCCCGTGAATTGAATGTTCATTTCTCTACCACAAGCCGTCGCTAAAGGCGTTTCAGGGAATTTGGCAGTACATCCAACCGGCCTCACAACCGCAGACCACGTGTAACCACACCAGCCCAGGACCTCCACATCCAGCATCTTCACCTCCAAGATCGTCTGAGGCCAGCGGCCCAGACAGCTGCTGCAACTATCAGTTTGCATAAACACAGAATTTCTGCACAAACTGTCAGAAACCGTCTCAGGGAAGCTCATCTGCATGCTCGTCGTCCTCATCGGGGTCTCGACCTGACTTTAGTTCGTCATCGTAACCAACTTGAGTGGGCAAATGCTCACATTTGATGGTGTCTGGCACTTTGGAGAGGTGTTCTCTTCACGGATGAATCCCGGTTTTCACTGTACAGGGCAGATGGCAGACAGCGTGTATGGCGTCGTGTGGGTGAGCGGTTTGCTGATGTCAACGTTGTGGATCGAGTGGCCCATGGTGGCGGTGGGGTTATGGTATGGGCAGGCGTATGTTCTGGACAACGAACACAGGTGCATTTTATTGATACCGTGATGAGATCCTGAGGCCCATTGTTGTGCCATTCATCCACGACCATCACCTCATGTTGCAGCATGATACCCATTGAGCATGTATGGGATGCTCTGGATCGGCGTACACGACAGTGTGTTCCAGTCCCCCCCGAACCCCCCCCAATACAGTAAAACTGCATATTTTAGAGTGGCCTTTTATTGTGGCCAGCCTAACGCACACCTGTGCAGTAATCATGCTGTATAATCAGCATCTTGATATGCCACACCTGTGAGGTGGATGGAGTATCTCGGCAAAGGAGAAGTGCTCACTAACACAGATTTAGACAGATTTGTGAACAATATTTGAGAGAAATAGGCCTTTTGTGTAGATAGAAAAAGTCTTAGATATTTGAGTTCAGCTCATGAAAAATGGGGGCAAAAACAAAAGTGTTGCGTTTATAATTTTGTTCAGTGTAATTTAAAATGCAACTAACCCTGATCTTTACCCTAACCCTATAGTAATTACATGCTGTTAATTAATATTACTCAGTACATGTAATTACATGTAATAACAAGGACACTAATATAAAATATAAGCTAAAATTGTCATAGTGATGGTAATTTGCTGCAAAGTAAATACAGTTTTTTTATATAGTAAATATAGAATTTTAGTGAACTTATTATAGCTGCAATTTACTGTACAGTGTTTAATACAATATAAAAAACGTTGCAATATTTTACAATGTTACTAAAATTGTGACAGTTGCTGTAGTTTACAATGCTTTTTATTAAGTTTACTATAATGTATTTAAATAAAATGTAATTATGGAAACAACCACAATCATCGCAATTTAAGTAAATTTTGCAACTATTGCAATTTTAGTAACTGTACATTGTTAAAATGATCGATCATGCTTTATATTTGGTGGCCTTAACTACTATGTACTTACATCTAAAATAAGTACAATGTTCTTATTGTATTGCAAAACACTATTGCTGCTATTGAGGTGGGATACAGGTAAGGTTATAGGGACAGGTTTGGTGGTCTGGGTAGGTTTAAGGGTGGGTTAAGGCGTAAGGGATGGGTCAACAGTGTAGTTATTAATGTAATTACAGAAATTAATTACAGATGTAACTACATATAGGTATTTTTAAAAATTTAAGTGCATTGTATCAAATGATTCATTTAAATATAAGTACATAGTAATTAAGGCCATCTAATATAAAGTGGGACCAAATGATCTTAGTTTCAGTAAACTGCCATAACTTTTAACTTTTAGTAAATTTTAATGAATGCACAAAAATAAAAAAATAAAAATGTATTCCAACTTTTGTAAATTTGTGACATGCAACGATTTTAATCAATTTTGTAAACTACTGCAATGTTGTAGCAGCATACAGCATTACTCGGATTTTGTTATACTTTAAAAGTTTTCTGAAAGTGTCAGTTTTGTTCATTTTTGAAATTTACAAGTTTTGGTGGTTTACTTAAATGACCAAAAGTTTTCATTTGAATAATTTATAATATGTATGAAGTTTATTAAATTTGCAATAATTGCAGTAATTTACAAAATGTAGTAAAATTGTGATCTTTGTACTTGTTGTAGTTTATTAAGTTTACTAAAATAGATATAGTTTATAGTTTAAATTTAACGGTGTAACAGAAAAAGGACATCACTCTCACAGTAGAAATAATTATATATCCATATATCGGTCGTTAAAATTGCTTTCACTTCGGCAGAGGTCACATGGACAGTTTTCTGAGGTCAGCTGTCCCTCTCATTGGGTGGCTCAGAGATATAAACATTTAGACAGAAGCTCTCGGGTGATGGCATTTGCCACATTTGCTGCAGTACCTCTGCTGGTACAAGAGAAAGAAGCATTAGTGGGATAAAGGCTGCGTGATGCAGACATATCATCCTGACGGATGGTCCATTCTGACCTCTTCAGCAATGTTTTCACAGCCCTAGACTTTTGGCCGGAGCATGACGGGGGGATGCAATATTGCTTGTTTGGAACACGATACATTGTGAGAGCTGAGGGAAATTAAAGTAACTAAATCAAAATAAATCGATGTCCAAATGAGGTCAGCTTCTCGACACAAGTTCATGAGACAGTACCTAATGCTGGTGGGTTTGCTCTGCTTGGGGAGTCGTGGGACGAGGAGGGAGCGACTGAAATTGAATTTGCATTGTCCTTGCTTTTCTAATACATTAAAAGCCCGTCCTCAAGGCAGAGACCGTGTTCATCATTCCGCATGTATGCCTTTCTTTTTTTATTATTATTGAATTACTAGTGCAGTATATACATCAATTAGACATCAAGTGAAACAGTGGGTCAATGGCACACACACACACACACACACACACACACACACACACACACACACACACACACGTATATTGGATTTTCCATCTAATTTACTAATTTTGTTATACAATTTGATGAAATGCTAATGTTTTGTAGTCATTATTAGTTGTAGTTGCTTAAGGCACTATTAATAATATTTTTCAAAGCCTCTTAAACTAATGATTTAAAAATGTTCCAGTTTGGTACAAACTTGGTCAACGGAATTTGTGGCATAATGTTGGTTACCACTGAAATTAATTTCAACGTATCCCCCGTTTTCGTTCTTTTCTTTTCAAAAATTGAGAATTAGTTTTACAGTGAGGCACTTACAATGGAAGTAAGCGGGTTTAAATTTATAGAGGGTTTAAATGTAAAGCTTATTATTGTATAAATTCATTTACATGAATTCTTTTGTTAAAACTGGTCTATTATTAATGTTGTAAAGTTTATGTTGTCAATTTTACAGTCATTTTAAAGAGATAGTTGATCCAAGAATCATTTACTCACCTTCATGTTGTTCCAAATCTTCTAACTTTTTGAGAAATGTCTCAGTGGTATTTATTTCCATTCAATAAAAGTCGAGGGTAACCAAAATGACTTGAAGCATTCTTCAAAATATTTTTTTTGTGATCTACAGAAGAAAGAAAGGCCTACAGGTCATCAACATGATGGTGAGCAAGTGATAACAGAATTTTCATTTTTGGGTGAACTATCTCTTTAAGGTTTTAGGTATTACATTACAGCGGCAACATTGTTGTACAATTGGATATAATTTGGATATAAAATCTAAACGTTAATAAGAGCTTTAAAGGGGTCCTATTACACTTTTTCACCTTTCCTCTTGTTTGTAAACATTCTCAGGGTCCTAATTGAGCAAAATTGGCACCATCGTTAATATTGATATCTGAGCAGATGAAGCTTGCGGTTATGGTAAGGGGTGTGGCATCTCCGGACCACACTCTAAGTGGTCCACCAATCACAGGGCACTGGGCAAGCTAACCAATCAGAGTGCATTTCATATTTCAAAAGGAGGGGCTTCACTGAAAAAGGAATTAAACCAAGTGTTTGAGACAGAGTAGTAAGGGACGTGCTGCAATTGTGTAAAATGTGAAAAACAATGAGTTTTTGAAATAAACAAGCATGGAAGCCTATTCTAGTACACCCCAAAAACCAAATCAAGACTTCGTAAAAGGGCATAATAGGACCCCTTTAATATTGTTTTATTGTGGCTATTCTTTTGATGCAATGAGTATTTTAACACAGGCTGGCTGCACACTAGAGGATTTTAAGCCCGATTTGCACCCCCAAATGATCGAGGGGTTTGGCCCGATTCGCGGCTTGTCGCAAGCAATTTTTTTGTTTGAACATGTTTGATATTTCCGACTCTACATTGGGCTGCCTCTGACGTGATACCTGCGTTAGCCAATGAGAGCGAGCAAGCGTCACCTTGTTGCGTGCTTCTACAGCTGAAACTTGGCAGCCACAAACATGACATGAAAGTGATCACCCATATTCTTTTCTATACTTTGTTTTTCACTGTGAAACCGAACACATGCCAGCAGAGCCAGCTGACAACATTGATTGTCCTCTATTTGTTTTTCTTCTCTAGTCACGTTTGGTCTCGCAGGTCTCCGTGAGATCACGTATCACTGTGAAATCGTTCCTACAATCTTCAAGTGTATGGTCTCGCGGTCTGGTTGAATCGTCTAGTGTGCGTGTTCAGAGGATTATAAGTCTTCATAAGTTAAGTTAAGTCGTGACGTATTGTCAAGTATGGTGACCCATACTCGAAATGGTGCTCTGCATTTAACCCATCCAAGTGCACACACAGAGCAGTGAGTAGTGAACAAGTGCACAAGCACACGCACACCCGGAGTAGTGGGTAGCCTTGCTCCAGCACCTGGGGAGCAATTAGGGGTTCAGTGCCTTGCTCAAGGGCACCTTAGTCATGGTATCAAAGGTGGAGAGAGTGCTGTTCATTCACAATCCCCACCTTCAATTCCTGCCGGTGCGAGAATCGAACCAACGACCTTCAGGTTACAAGCCCGACTCCCTAACCATTAGGCCACGACTACCCAGTCGTCTAGTGTGCAGCCAGCTTTAGCAGCTGGCTCCATTCACTTCCTTTGTCAGTGCCTAACAAATTTTTACATTTTTAAAGAAAAATAATAATAATATTAATAATTTTTATATATATTTTAAAATATTATTTTAAAATTTGAACGAAAACTTGTGCTACTGACATAAATACCTCAAATCACATGGCTTGTTAAATAACTTATGATGATAAATTAAAAAAATTCCATAGAAACTGCTGCTTTGACTAACCACCTAGCAACACCCTAGCAACTGCGCAGCTACACAAAACGCCCTACTAATTGCATATCAACTCATTTGCATGGGCAGGCACTGCTCACATTGGCTTAAGAATGTTTTACATGAGCGCAATCTCAATATGAGTTTACATTTTTTCACATTTGTATAAATTGTATAAGCAGCGTCTTACGGTGCTTATAAACTCTGCAAAGGAGCACAAAGAGACCCTTGTTTTGATTATTTATTTTTTGGCTGCAATATTCCAGTATGATTTTCCAGATTCAAAGATCTTTTGGCTCTTTTGACCCTTTTCAGCTGCCACAGTAAACAGAGCACATGGATATCTTCAGATCGACACCAAAATAGAAGGCCGATAGGAACTTTCCAACTACCAGTCTGACTGAATACATGCATAACGTCTGCGCCGTTCCCCTCAAGCCCCTAACGCAAAACACAAAGCTTCTGAGAGAGTTTAATATGATTCAGATCAGGCACTGTGTCTTTCCTCTGCGCTGAAGACAATGTCAAACAAAGCCTGGCTGCCGCCTTTGGCCAGACTCAGCAGCCCAAACTGCTTGTGATATTTTTCAGGAGGTGTTAAATGCCCCATTTGGGGAATAAGAAAATATTTGGCATTCTTTCATATAGGCCTGCCGTCGAAAATGTCCGCCGACTGACGACAAGTCCCAGTGGGGAAAAAGAAAGAGTTTAGGTTACAAAATAAACAACAACAAAAAAAGAAAACTGAGGCGAGTAGCACAAGCTGACAGTAAGTTATAATGGATGCTGTCAGTAAAATGTGGGTCATAGATTTTGATTACATTGCATTAGTTTGACGCTATGCTTAAAAGAAGTAAAAGTAGGTGTTTAATAATTATTAAACTTCAAGATGTAACTTTCTTGCAGCTCAAACATGGCAAGAGCAAGAATGGATAAAATGCAAATCTTGTTAATGTTAATGCAAGATTATCTGTTACAGACATGAACCATAATCGCATACTAATGCTAATACTGTGCTAATACTTACGGTTTGATAAAATGGGTGGAAAAAAAATGAGTGGACTTGCATAAAAGGAAGAACGTGAGCCATACTGTATCATAGGTGGATCTTTTTGGTTACACTATATATCAATAGTCCACTTTACTAACTACTAAGTAGCCTAACTTTGCAACTGCATGTCAGCTAACTCTCATAGCATTAGTAGATTGTTAGGTTAGGGTTATTAGAATAAGTTCACATGTACTTGCAAACTTACTTGCAGTCATTACAGTATCTGTTGGGGGACCATCAAAATAAAGTGTTAGCAGATATTAAGCTGACTTCTAATGACTGCTTGTTGACATGTAGTTGTGAAGTTAGCAGAATGTCTAAAGTGGACTATCAAAATAAAGTGTTACCCTTTTTTTAACTCCAGACATTAAGCAGCCACCCAGAACACATTAGTAACCACATTCGAACGAGTTTTGCACAGGCAAAGGCATTCACGTTTTATAAGTAACACATTTAGTTGTGATGAATTTCTGTCATACAAAGACCTCACTTTCGATTTCTTTTCTCCTTTAGGTATGACATCTGCACCTATAAGAACAAACCCTGCGGTACTCTCGGTAAGTACCTGAAATGTATCCTAAGACGAAATATACTTTGATTTAAAGGGTTAGTCCCAAAATGAAAATTTTGTTGTCACTTATTCAACCTCATGTTGGTCCATAGGAAATTTGTTCATCTTCGGAACACTAAGATGTACCTCCATTATTGAAAGTCTGTTCACCCAAAATGTTGACGCTTCAAAACATTCATAAAGAGATCGTGAAATAAACGTATATGAGTAGAGTGGTTTAATCCAAGTCTTCTGAAGAGTCACAATCACTTTATATGATGAACAGATTTATTTTAGGCTTTTAGTCACATATAAACCCTTGTGAAAAATAAATATAGGCCTACTAAAATGTATACTACAAATACATTTACATATTTATGTAATTGTACTTTTGGTATACTAAACAGGTATACTTAAAGTCTACTAAATTGGAACAACTAATTTTGTACTTGATGCACTTTAATTGTGTGGAAGTCATGCTGAAGTCCAACTAAAGATATACTGAAGTATATTTGATTGTGCTAAAGTGGAACTATTGTAAGTATACTTCAGGTACACTTTACATATCTTGCATTTAAAGTCCGCTATTATTCAAAGATCATTCAATCCTCATCAATAGTGACATTAAAACACATTTTAGGCTTAATATTAAGAAATGAGCATTGTGCACAAGTAGTACTTGAGCAATATGTCAGTAAATAGTCTTGAGCAATATTTTTTTCAAGATTTTAACTATACTTAGAATGAAATAAATGTATTTTAAAACGTATTTAGGGATTATTGATCAGAAAACTTAAACAGAAGTTCAACCATACTTGCTTGACACGCAAGAACAAACATCATTGGTTCTTGTGGAAGCTCAAACTGCTGGTGTGACACACAGGAACGAACCTCATTGGCTCTTGCATATCAAGCGAGTATGCTTGAGCTTCTCATAATCAAATTTGAATTGGATTTGATTAAAAATATCTTTATTTGTCTTCTGGAGATGAACAAATTTCTGGAACTTCTGGAACGGCATGAGGGTGAGTGAACGATGACAGAATTTTCCTTTTGGACTGAACTAACCTTTCAAACGTATGTCACTGAAAGGCAAATGCTACATGCTTTGTTAAACAAATAATTTGGTAAGATTATTGAGAAAGACTTCACTGCCCTGTCTTTATAGAGCTGTTTGGCTCACGTTGAGCTCAAACATGGCTCAAAGCCTGCCTGCCTCTACAGCCGGCGCTGTCTCTTGTTTCATTTCCAAACATTCCCACTCCTGTCTGCTACGGGACGGAGGTGTTTACCCCTCCCCTGGGCAAGCCAAAAAAGAAAATGAGTGAGGAAAATTAGACTATACAATATATAACAGAGAACAACAGATAAAAGAAGAATGAATATGTTTAAAGAAGTCGGGATAACTGAGGAGAAAGCAAACACTGGTGTTTCCCCCCCTTAAATGGTCTGCAGGCAGTGTCAAAGCCTCGTCTTATCTGAACCAGCCCCCTCCAGGGCTGAACCGTATATCTTAGAAGTAATATTGTGACTCCAGGGGTGGTTTGACAGATTGACCGCATTCGTCACATTCCCCGGGTCCCTTTAATTGCCCTGGCATCTGCTCTGCTTCCTTGCTGCCCCCCTCCTCTTTCTCCACCTCCATCTCCACTTCAACACCCCCCACTCACCCAGAGGCATCATCGTGATCTCGGGTCAACGTGTTGCCCTCTGGGGGTCACTGGGTAATCGCGGAGCGGGGATAATACCAACGCGACCCTTGGCTTAGGAAAACGAGCCCCACAAATGAGCTTTCAACTCAGCCTGGGCCCACTAGCCCTTTTCCATCCTGTATCTCTTTCCTTTTTTACCCTTCTTGCCTCTAGTCGGTGTCTTATTAGCCTTTGATTTGCATGTCTGCTCTTGTTTGGGCCTCTGGATAAGGAAGATAAAGAGACCAGAAGTGCTTTGTTGGAGCAATGGTTCCCAAGCAGACACAAGCTTCTCTCGGTATTCCATATTCTTTTGCAATATCTTTAATATTATTTTGCCCACAGGGATGTCAGGTTTATACCTTTCCAATACTCTTCTGTTATATTATCAACTTTAAAGCAGTAGTTCAGCCTCATAGCTTTCCAAATCTGTATTACTGTGTTTTCCGTGGATCACGGGTCAGTGACATGGTTATGTTTATTTTTTGTTTGTTTATTTGTTCTGTCTATTATTATTTTTTTACGCAATTAATATATCTCTTTAAAAATGAGCGGGATTTCAATTTCTGAATTAAAATTATTTTTAGATTTCTGAAGAGGCATAAAGTTGAAAATGTCAAGGTGATTATTCTTATAATAAAATGAAGGGGGAAAAGCCTCATTAAAAGAATTAAATTCTTAAGTAGTCTGAAATAATCTTTTATTATTGTTATATTTATTATATTTGGAAAAATACAGTGTGGTGTGACCAACTATGTCATGTGGTGCAACCAACATGCAGAAAACAATAACATAAAAAACATCCCGTGCAGACTCTTTTTTTACCTTTTTTATAATTCATTATTTAAGGTTAGTTCAGGTTTTAAAATATCAGATGGTGCAACTGCACAAAATTAATGATATTTATGAATAAATATTTCATTGATTGAAGATATTTCCAAAAATCACCAAGCTGCTATTTTCCATATACAATGAAAAAAAAGTCTTAAAATTTAGGACACAAAAAGGACCATAAGAGTATAATGAACTGAGGCCATAAAACATATGGTAGTTATACTGAGTCATATATGAGGAAAGCTCTCAAATTCTATAAGCGACAAGTGCATTTTCAACCTTGTGTGAAGACACGTTACACTAGGTTTAATGTTGATGAAACCAACTCTCCATTAGATCTTACATGTCTTGTAATTAAATGTAACACACCAGTGAATGCAAACATTCTTCAAAATAGAACCCCCCCCCCCCACCCCCCAACAGGTAATTTATCCAAGACTGTTGAATTATTGAATTATGGACATTAAATTAAAGGCTAAGGTTTCCTTTGTGCTGCATTTGTTTGCAAAGATAAACTACCCACCATGTGTCTGATCCAACCAGAAACCAGAGCAGGCTTCATGGATCTTGAATGGTCCTCCATGCATCTAGCTTTAAGGTTTTGTGTTTTGCTCCCACCAATCACCAACAGATGTAATCTGGTGAGAATTGTTCTGCTCTCCCAGGCTGGATAGATGGGAAAAAAGAACTAAGAGACACCTGGATTTTGCAAAAGCCCTTTTCCCCACTTCATAGCTTCAAGGGAACCCCCTCCCCTTAACAGAAGCAGCTGGCTTTGAGACTGTGAAGACTCAATCTTTGCTCCATCTTCTTCTTTGTCAAGAAGAAACATCTGATATTTTTGTAAGACATGAAATTAATCATTTTTTAGGAGAATTAAAAGCATAAGTTGTTAAATGTGGGTTTGTTCGCTATCTTTTTTGCTTCAGAAAATATAGTGTACAAGTGTACTGTAAAACAAAAAAACCCTGTAAAATAGGGCATAATGTACTTTATTAAAATGAAGGGATTTCCGTATATATTTTTTACAGGTGTTTAACCTATATTATGAATTTTGCACTTCATGACGTTGTGTTTTATGGTTAACAGAAATGTCCATAAAATGAATAGTTAATTATCAGTACATTTTCCTTTTTATTTATTTATTTTACAGTGTATGGACCACTCTTATAATATTTTTGTGCTCCTTTTGCATTCTTTTTGATGCTTAAAAGCCCCATTTATTGTAATTGCAAAGAAAATAGCAACCAATTCCTTTTTTTTTCTTCCACAGAAGAAAGTTTAATGTATCAAATCATTAATGTAACAAAAATGCGAAGGCAATCCCAGAAAACATTTTTTAGTATATTTTTTAAATAGTAGCTCTTATGATTTTTTTTATTTTAAATAACTTAAATTAATTCAAATTAATATAGCTTAAATTTTATCCAGAAAATTTGGAGTAACATGTTGTTAGGTTTTCAACCTCTAGCCAAACCTCAATTGTGAGGTTGGCGTCGATAGCCTCGTGGTTAGTACGCCGACATATAGCGCAGTTGCGCTCACAGCGACGATTCCCGTCTCGAGGTCCTTTGCTGATCCAACTCCCCTTTCTCTTCCCAATACTTTCCTGTCATCTCTCTACTGTCCTGTCCATTAAAGGCATAAAAGCCCAAAAATATAACTTAAAAAAAAAAAAAACTCAATTGTGAGTACTTTACATAACGTTGAGTGTTGTTCGCTTGACTTTGTTGCTGTTGATGAATGTGTTGTTCTAAATGAGTCAGTTCTCATGTTATATTCCAGTCATCAAGCTGCCTATGTAGGCAGTGTGCAGAAAGATTTGTGAAAGTTTTGTGAGATCCAAGTGCTCTATGTTAGTGCTGCCACACTGAGGTGGCTTGCTACAAAAGTTGCTACATAAAAACAGAGAGTAGATTTAATGTTTCCTTCATTCCATACCAATGAAATAACAGGCCTGTTTATTTATGTCAAGGAAAATGACAGTGCAACATAAAGCTTAAAAATGTACAAACCTCTCAGAAAGCCAAGTCCCTGTAGGCTGGGGACAAAAACACTGTCAGTAGTAAATTTCAGCTTATGTTAACACCCAAAAATTGTCAACTAAATCTTATTTGGAAGAAAACAAACATAACAGGATTAAGAAAACAATGATTTCTTTCACTCTTTTTGAAACTCTGAAACCTTGAATAATAAAAACATCTATATTTTAGGGGCACAAAGTGATGTGTTTTCTTGAATTCCAAGCTCTGGCTTGAATTACTAGGTGGTCCCTTGTTACCAGATGTAGAATTTATAAATCTAACCCCCTTGTCTAGACATTTTCCAGCTACAACATCAGTTGTTTTTTTTATTTAATCGTCTAGCCGTCAGTGTTGACCCACCCCCTGGTGATTTAAAAAAACTTTAGCATAAACTTTTCACCAGCTTCAAATTCAGTGGTGTCGAGGTTAATGTGAAGAATCTCATTTTATGGCGGTGACTCAGTGCAGCACTTCTACACCTTGACCTGACCTTATGTGTGTGTGTGTGCTTTTTTGTGTGTGTGTGTGTGTGTCAGGTTTGGCGTCCGTAGCCGGAATGTGTGAGCCAGAGAGGAGCTGTAGTATTAATGAAGATATAGGCCTTGGTTCGGCCTTCACTATTGCACATGAAATCGGACACAAGTAAGTATATTTTCTCTCTCTATTTGTCTTTAAGTTTCTGTCTGAATGAATGAATGTGAACAGTCGAATGGATTGCAATATGTTAATTGCAGTTAATTAGTGGTGTTTGCTAAGGCAGGCATTGCTATTTAACTTAACTTAAAGGGAGAGTTCACCCAAAAATGAATATTGCGTCATTGTTTACCAATCCTCATGTTATTCCAAACTGATGTGTTTCTTTCTTCTGCTGAACACAAAAGAAGATTCTGAAGAATGTGCGTTACCAAACAGTTGATGGTAGCCATTGATGTCCCTAGTATGTAAAGAAAAAAAAAATGATATGGAAGTCAATGGCTATGTCAATGAAGCCACAAAGTAAATGATGACGAAATTGTTTTTCGAACATTTTTTGGAGAATTGTCCCTTTAAATCTTCTTGTTTACAGTGAGTTTATACACTTTCTGCCACTTTTATAGGAAAATATTTGGGAGAAAAGAAAACAAGAATGTTGCAAGCCAGATTTGAACTCATTTTTCTTGTATGAGCACCATGACTCAATGTTTTGGTGATATAATGAAGAAAAAGCCTCTTTTTCTATTATTGCTCAAGAAAATCTTATTTTAACAAAACTGTAAATTCGAAACATCTGTAACTACTGTAAATTCTTTATCTGCCAAATGTTGTGTTATGTGCTGCAACCAACTCAGATCGTTAAAATATCAGAAAATTCAACGTTATAATAACAAGACAAGTTTAGTTCAGTTTTAGTCGTAACTCAAAAACTTTTTCTTTTTAAATAAATAAATGAACGAACGAACGACATTTCTTTTTGCAGAACTTTTCAAGTTTTAAACTACATTTTTAATGAAAATTTTCCAGATTTTTTTTCTTTTCTTGATCTTATTTGACACCTGTTTTAGAGCATTTACTATCTAATTAAACTGGATTGCGGGTAGCAAGTGAAATACAGCACACGAAAGTAATGCAAGTGTTCAGTGAATTCACCCCTGAATGTGTAATTAGATGGTCAGGACTTTATTAAAGTCCTTGTGGTTGAAAAATTGCTCAGTATTCTACATGTGACGCTTTCACATCTCATAATGTATTTGTGTCTGGACTGGTTTTATTGTGGTCATTACTATGTATAATCCTCCAGCCAAAATGCAAAGCGTGAACTGCCTGCACACACATCTTTATGCAAATGACAGTCTGGACAAATGAACCCTATCCCGAAAGCTTAGAAAAATAACCATGATCTATTGGTCTATGTAGCTTTTCGGCTAAGTTCAGCGAGATGGTAATTTCCTCTATTATGTCTTGCGTCTGCTTCAGTTGTGGAGCTGTTGTAAAAATAGCCCCTGCTTCTTGTGGGGAAGGTTTCTCCCGCACTGATTTATATTGAGAGTAGAGTGAAATGTCATAAATGTGCGCCTTAAAAAAACACAGAGGAATTGTGTGATGTGGTGGGGGGTATGTTATATGCATTAGAGGCTGATTTCTGCTTTTGGATAGACCCCGGCCGACAACGAAAGCTTCGAGGTCTCGCCGTAAGGTGATCTGATTTTTTCATACAATATCCAGACAGATATGTAAGGGAGCAAAATTTGCACGGCTCAAATGATGTATTTGTGGAGTTGCCGGCAAGGAATGTGGCTGAATGCTTCAGCAGTCTTGTACACCGATGGCCCGTGAGCAGATGAAAGCAGCTTGGAGGAAGGGGGAAAGGCAGGACAGGTTCATTAAGAGATGACTGCCCGATTGAGGTCTGCTCAAACGTGTAATTATTGATTGACAGGCCTGGATCAGGGTGGTGATTACAACTTTCACGTTCCTTCAGAGCTCCAGACAGCCTCTGGCCTTTGACCCATCAGTCCCCTTCTCACAGCTGTTACCGAGCCAGAGAGAGCCTCTCTTTACAGCTTAGCTGAAGGAGATGTCCTCCGCTCCTGAGCTTTCAGAGCTGCCCGAGCTTGTTTGCTTGTGTGCAGGGTGGGCGACGTGATTGACGTGATCCATCAAAATTCATGATCTGCTGCTTGTCTCACAGTTTCGGTATGAACCACGATGGGATCGGGAACTCCTGCGGGACCAAAGGTCACGAGACAGCCAAGCTGATGGCGGCCCATATCACAGCCAACACCAACCCCTTCTCCTGGTCAGCCTGCAGCAAGGACTATATCACCAGCTTTTTGGAGTAAGTGAAAAGAGCATTTGAAGAATGCTTGCCTTAAATGTAATCTTTAATATAATCCATTATTCCATCTCATTTGCTGGTCTAAAGCCCAGCTCACACTGTGTGATTTTTGGCCACAATTTGGTCGTTTGAGACAATTTTTGAAAATCCTAAAAGATTCCTATATTCCTAGGTTAAAATCTGTAGTCTTTGATTGCTGGTTTTACATGTTCACCAACAGCTGATTAATGGCCGTTGCGATCAAATTTTACCTCCGACGAAATTCTGGCAGTGTCAGAAGATTGTCTTGCAGTGTGACTTCTACAACGAACTAAATACTAAATACGAAATACGTCTTCGTATTTCAAGACAAGCCATGATCAGAATTAATGCTAGAGATTTCTCCCGTCCCCCGTTATTTTCATTTGATTTTGTAGTGCTGCTAACACTTATTCTTCACCATTCATATACTTTTCATGATAGCCACCATTTCAGCCCCGCGTGTAATGCAGCTCGCGGTGAACGTGTATGGGTTGATAATGTAAAACTCCGGACAAGTTTTCTTGCTCGCACCCATTTTTAACGCGTCTTGACTGTTGTACAGTCTGACATTAATGACAACTGAGATCCCACAGTGTGACCTGATCATCATATTCGTATAGTCTGACAAGTAACAATCGTAAAGGACTATTAAAAAATCACTACTTTTCAACCAGGCATAGGAAACTTTTGATTATTAGCATCTAGTCTGAAAACATCACAAAATAGTAACTCTCATTCTGCGAAAAGCATTGCATACACTGCATATAATTAAACCCACTCGCAATATTGGTAGAACCGAATGCAAATCTTACAAAAGTTTTGCAGAACAAGTTTTAACAACTAGATGCAACCTGTAAAATAACAACCTGTAAAATAACACTGCCTGCTCTATTTTTCTCTAGAAGTTATGACTGATAAAAATATCTTTGCAATCTCTCAAAATAAAGTTGCTATCTCATAACCCTCTCAAAAAAGCGCTCTTCAGTATACTGTAGGCATTTGTTGATGCAGTCTCAGGTATCTTGCTGTTGTTGTTCTGCCAATTTAGTTTAATTTTCTACTGTCAAGCAACGGCCCGGGCCAGTGTTGCCACCTTGTGGAACAACTGATTAGTGCAAAACAAATTCATGTGTGACCTGCATGTACAAACTGGATGGTGCGTGTACAGTATGCGCATACTATTCTGGTGAAGAAATCTGCGTCACACACACATTAAATAGACAGTCACATAAAAAGTGAAGTATACTTTGGGCTTTAGTTGACATGCAGTTGCAAAGTTACTTATAGTAAGTAAAATGTCTAAAGTGGACTGTCAAAATAAAGTGTAACCAAAACTTTCTTAAATTTATTAAACATTTCTGGGTAATCGGACATTCTTCTATGTAAGTTAGCAAATTTACAGCCGCTTTAAACGTTTTACTTAGGTTGTAATAAAACTCGTCTTTGTAAATTATTTCGTTTATCTGAAATCATGTCAGTTTTTTTTTTTTTTTTTGCAAAGTCACTTTAAAACCCCTTAATAAGGAATGCAGATCAGATTCGTCTAGCATGCATACATGTTAATTAGAATCTGAAAGATAGAGGTGAGGCATGACAAATATTTGATTACAGCTGTGTCACATTTACCTTTATTTGGCGAATTTTTGCAGGCAACATTTAGTTATTTTAGGAATCTATACAACTGGAAATTTTGCGGCTGGGCGAAAGATTTTCCAATGCAGATTTTGCAACAGGTTCTGTTTGGTCATGTGGGTACACTGTGTTGATGAACAGAAAGCTGCTTGGTTTGAAAGTGACTTCTGTGTCAGGATTAAATTGCTACACTATTGACAATAGGCAATACGGACCTTTTTTGTCCACAAAATTTTGCTAAAATTTCACTAATGTGGCCCCACCTTTAGACAGACTGAAGACTGCAACTCAACTACACAAAAACCTGCTGCAGCTTGATTATAACTGTCCATTAACTGTCCACTCTGAATATCTTTCGAAGATTCAAAGATTATCAAAACATTGGCAAATATAGTGGCTAATTTTTCCTCAGAAGTACTCATTGTAGCGTCCCAGCACATTGTAAATATGACATTTCTTCCAAATGGATTGATAAAAAACTGTGCACCACAACTCAAAAATGTTGGCCTTGTCCCAAATGAGGCTCTTAGCACTTTGAGAAAGAGGGCATCTGTGAGCATCCATCTAAAACCTAAATGTAACATTTTAACTAAATTGATTACATTTCTAGTGTGCAGTTAGAGGATTACTTTTATGGTTTTACTCTCTATTTTACTACTGATACATAATGCCGCTTAATTTTTTTATAACCAGACAAATGTGCTGGATTTGAAAAAGAGTCTGTTCATGGCTAGATGAGAGTGTGGAAGTTGATCTGTAGTAGGCAGTCATAGGCAAGTCTGTGAATTGTTAGCCTAACGTAAGACGAAAGAAAATAATAGCGGTTGCCATGGCTGTCAAAAAGTTTTCCTGGTGAATGACCTCATGGAAGAAGATTAACATCACAGCCATCGCTGGCATCAGAAGCTTTATCATCGTGTGCCAACTTCCCACACAAACACAAAGAAACGCTGCTCTGTTGGTTTGGGATGAACTCCCTGTTGTATAATCACACCGTGTCATCTGTGACCATTTCGGATTGAGGCTGAATACAAACCTTCCTTTTTTGGATTTGCTTAGTGCCGGGCAATTCATCAATAATGGACTTTCTCTGAAATCTCAGGTTGATGTAATCTTTGGCAGTAAAACAGCTCTGCTATGATAATGCTAGTCTATTACCGCAACATCCCCATCTAGATTCTGGATGTGTGGATGGATCTTTCCTCACCAGAAACCGGTGTTTGGCTGTAGATTTTGACTTATTTTAGTGTGCTTGTTTGTACATGTACAGTAGGAACCTTCAGTAAAGAAAGTGGCTTTTGGAAAAATGGCTAAAAGCAATTTAGGCTTCTGTTTACAGCAGTCATTATTATGGTGAATTAATTGGCAGATATACATGCAAATTTTGAGATCCACATTGGCCATTAAATGTTCCTTTTG
Source organism: Acrossocheilus fasciatus (assembly GCA_036784905.1). Taxonomy (NCBI): domain Eukaryota; kingdom Metazoa; phylum Chordata; class Actinopteri; order Cypriniformes; family Cyprinidae; genus Acrossocheilus; species Acrossocheilus fasciatus. The sequence goes on along the minus strand of CM071947.1, from coordinate 20,619,416 downwards.
ACCAATTGACAATTAATTGTGTCAGTTTCAAAATTTATAATAACCATAAACATAGTGGGTGATAAAAAGGTGTCAAATAAGTGTTTAATTAGATTTCTGCAGTTTCGTGTATCTAAAACATTGTTTTGTTGTTATGTCAACCATCTGCCCCCTTGCTTTGGGACAAGTTAATATCGCTTAACTTACATTATAGACACAACATGGATGGTTATTTTGTAATGATTCCAAATGAAGCAAAGCAGCATCAACCGTTGCGTGTCGTTGAACCAGAAAGTCTGACACAAACACAGTCAAACTGAGCAAGCATCTCTGTGTTTTATACTAAACACCAGCACATGGCTTGTCTAATTAGATTTGAATATAAAAACTGTTTTATAAAATTGGCTATCAATCGAACACAAGGTTAGACGATTGCCATGGACAAACTGTAATTTTTTGCAATTTCCTATTTAGCTATTTGTTTTTGTGCTGACATATTATAAATAGTTACTAAGTTTCCTTTCATTGCTGACATATCTGCTCGCTGTAATGAGTTTACCCAAGGAAGTTTTGTTGACATGTCAAATAAACATGTCCATTTTTAAAGTGACCATTTTTGTCTTTCTCTAAAGAAATAAACAGTCTTTGTTTGTGTATTCCAATACAAGGGCACATATTCAGATTCGTCTTTCTCCTCTGCGAGGGGATTATTCTACCAAAACACATGGGAAAAAATAGAAAACTAAATGGATGAAACCAAATACAACATTGGTTACCCCCCAGGCTAGAGCTTATGTGTTTCTTTCCTTTCCAATGTATTTGGTTTAGTTTTTAATTAGATTAGACTTCCAGTATTGTGGTGGGAAGCCAGAGATCCCTGTTTCACCTAATGCTTCCTTTTGAATGCACTGCAGAAACCAGATCCATAGGATGCTTTTTTTTAGATATCTAAATATATTTTTGAATACCCTTTTGTTAATGTAATGTAAGATTTTATCAACCGCATTTAGCTAATTTAGAGGAAACCAGGGATAATTATCAAACTGTTTACACTAGTGAATATTAAATTTATTCTTTTTTTTTTCTCTCAGGACAGTATTTTATGTGTACATGTTAAATATTTTACAGTATTAAATATAGTATATAAAATAATTTTTTATGCAAATTATGATGTTGGAACTTTAGTTTGAAGGCTAAAACGGTAACACTTTACAATAAGGTTCATTAGTTCACATTAGTTAACTACATTAGTAAACATGAACTAAGAATGAACAATACGTCTACAGCATTTATTAATCTTAGTTAATGTTAATTTCAGCATTTACTAAAGTATTATTAAAATCACGAGTTGTGTTTAACGTTAGTGAACTAACATGAACAACTCTATTTTTATTAGCTAACATTAACAAGATTAATAAATGTATTGTTCATATTAGTTAATACATTACCTAATGTTAACAAATGACACTTATTGTAAAGTGTTGCCGCTAAAACAAATGATTTAGTATTATAAAACTACAAATTATTCTAATGTAAGAACTATTTGATTTCAACATGTTCAAGCTCCAGTGATAACTATCTCCGGCCTCCAATATATATAAACAAATAGTTGTCATTTAAGTTTTAAAGTCACGCCTTCCCATTTTTCCGTCTTCAGACCAATAAATGTGCGAGTTAGACACATATTCCTTGTAGAAAGTGTCTGAAACTGTAATGGCATACCGTCAGAGGGTTAGTGTGTCTTGGCTGATGCAATGTAAACTCACTCTCTTTAGAGGCACTGTTGCTTTTAGCAGCGCACGGTGGGGTGGTTGGTTAACATGCTTTAGGTTGCGCGTTCAATTGCAGCAATCATGTGAATGCCAGACAGAACCTAGAATAGAGCCGCCTGCTCTCCAGCAGTATGAAATGTTAGCGTTTATGTTGTTAGCGAGCCCACTATTCCCTCAGAGAGAAGGAGAGCGTATTCCGCGACATGCTGCTGGAAAAGCCAGCGGGATAATAATTGGCTGTTTTATTCCGGCGGACAGCAGCGGCGTGGGGCGGACACGTCTCTCAGCCGCTTGCGCACGCCAGGGAGGGGGGAAAAGCATCCGTAACGGGGACGCCGAGAATAAAACAAGATCCACTTCTGAACCCAGAATAAACACAGTCCAACAAAACATGCCCTGCCTGGCCTCTGCTTTGGCTCTATTTTTTTACTTTGTTCACTGCAGACAGAGCTGTGGCCCTTTTTTGAGGGTTTCTTGGGAGCGTTCATATTTCTAGCTGACTAAACAGACTAAACACAACTTGGACTGGACGCGTGACCTCCGGTACCTTCTACGTTTTTTTGCTCGTTCAGTCTCTTTCGTCATTTTATTGGCTCTTCAAAGGATTCCATAGGCACACCGCAGTACCATATAAGTCCAAATCTCAGCGTTTTATGGCCACTGTTTGTCATTCACGCTTCCCTCATTTTGCCTTCTGTATTTTCCAGGTTTCTCACTTGCTAATTCCCATTAACAATATGCCTTTCCTTTCCCTTTCATGTGAGATTTTGTCAAGACTTTTTTCTCTTGTTGGACACAGATGAAACCTCTGTAGAGAAGTCAATCCCATTGAAGGTTTGTTTTTTTGACAGCTCAGGTCGGGGAACATGTCTGGACAATGAGCCTCTGAAACGAGACTTCCTGTACCCCACTGTGGCTCCAGGGCAGGTGTACGATGCAGATGAGCAGTGTCGTTTCCAGTACGGTGCCTCCTCCCGTCAGTGCAAATATGGGGTAAGAAGGCTGCAACACACTATCATTCTCTGGGAATGTCATGCTCACATAGTGACATTTGTTGGCTCAGACACCAAACATTTTTGGCATTTTTGTGTGAGAGAATGGGACAGTTCTGCTTCAACCATGATCTTTTTAAAAAGCAGTATCATAAAGTGTTCATTAAAAGTAAAAATTACAAGCTTTAAAAGTTAATTGTGTAATATCTTTGCTACTATTGTCAGCAAACGGTATAGCAAAAATAATGCCTGTTTTCAAACAGGTTTCCCGAACTCGTGCCATTGGTTGAGTCACTGTTGCTGTGTCAGACTCACACAACAACCTCACACAAACCAAGAAGCACAAATGAATTTCCATCGCAACAAGCACAACTATTCTGTGGTTGCTTAAAAGTCATGAGAAAGTTGATAACGTAAAAAATAACAATGGTAGATGTTGGATTTTTAAACATTGCAGAAATGTTGTTATAGTCACTGTTGCCAACTACTTTAAATGGAAAATAGCAAAAGTCTGCTTGCTAAATGACGCTAGATGGCAATATACTGTACCATCGAGTCTCAGAAACTAGGATAAACCATATCTAGTTTTATAGATGCGATGGTATATAGATATATAATTTTTATCGGTATATATTGTTCCAAAGGGGGTTTTAAAAGTCACTAAATCAAGCAACAAAGTCACCAAGTTGCCAATGCTGGTTTACAATGGGCAAACAATTCAGTGGTTGTCGTTTAAATGCGTCATTCAAGTGGACAAATTATGTTATTTTAAAAGCTGGTTTTGTTCTGGTTTTGTTTTTGTTGTAAAAACATATTATATTGACATTTTGAGTCTACTTAAGGAAAACCATTTTAAAAATGTTACAGAGATGTAACCAATGCAATGAAGCAAAAATCACCAAATCTACGAATTTTGGTCCTAGTCAATCACGCTTTGCAAGAAAATGCCAGAAACTTCGTGAACACATCAAGTGTGATCAGATATTTGCTACATTCTTGATACCTGTGACGTTAAAACCTGATGTATATGTACTAAAATCCAAGAGCTGATTTTGATTCAGAAGGCGGTTTGGACATAGAGAGCAAGACCGCTACTTAAAGAACTCTGAGGAGACATGATGCCGGAGGTCAAGCAGTTATTTTTACCACTGACCCAGAGGAGACTAGCCAAAGGACATGATTTGTTCAGCAGGCAACATTACAAGAAGAGCTCTCTGATGTACAGAGCAATGAGGGGAAAAAACGTGCTGTGAGTGAGTGCTGTGGTGTCTCATTTGGACTTGTAAAGAATATATCGAGTTTAAGTTTTTGTAACACTTGCCCTGATTGTGGAGAACTTTTGGACGCTTTGAGAAACACAGGTGATAGCAATCAGCTGAGATTATTTTCACTTCCTTTGAGGGCTAGAAGTGAGGCTGCCAAGTCGATACTCTCTTGTAGTAGGTCACATGATGCCATAAATGTTGTCGAAATTAAAGATTGTTGTTTTATCAGCACCTGAAACGAGCTTCATCGAGCATGTTTGAAGTCGAGCCACATATCTTTCAGAGAAAGCCCATACTTGAGGTTTGTTTCTTTTCCTGTCGAATCCCCAGACTTTTGGAAATGATAATGATTTTACCCAAAGAATAACAAACTTAAGCAAATAAACTGACACAGGGAAGAAAAAAAGGCTTGAATGAAGCCAGGAAAATTAATGATCAATAAGAGATGGTGCTCTGCTTAGTACAAATATGCGGCTTTGCTTTCTACACCAGAAAAGAATTAAATTACCCGAGATTACAGAGTTCTTTTGTTTCATTGAGAGATATATCCGACAGTGGATGAACGCATGCCAAAAAGAGAACCCTGTAATTTCTCTCTTAAGCTCATAACTGTGGTATAGATCAGCATGGAAGACGGTCATGTAAAGAAAAAAAGACTTGCATTCCCTTGGCTCAAGTTTAATACAGCGTGTAGTGTTAGTGGATTCTGACAATCTTATTTTTTTTCTGCCAACCATCTGTTTAATACATGCCTTTGGAGAATTATAACCACACCAGCAGACCAGAGGTTTGAATTTGGTTTGGAAAAACTGTTACGGAGAGATAAACACACATCCGGGGGGTGGACAAAAAAAAAATTGAAACCTAAAAATATATTAATATCAAAGACCTAATAAGGAGTATGACCACCTTTTGCCTTTGATTCTTCCTGGAATGCTGTCATACATTTCCTGAAGGCTGCGGGGTGGAATTTACCCCATTCTTCAAGAAAACTTGAGCCTGGGGGTCTTTAGGACAAAGCCAGTGGAAATCTATTTCTAAATCTATTCTGCTTCAGATCAGTGGTGTTTAGATCTAGTGACTAGAGAGGATGTGGGAGGCATTACACTTTATCCTGCTGTTTATTAAACCACCAATTAATTAGCTGTGTATATGATGAGATTATCACCATGGAACATGGGAACATCATAAAGGAAAATATTTAGTGGCATTGGAGAGCGCCTAGTATGGTAAGGTGGTCTCAACAATTTCACTGTGACTAAGTCATTTTGAGGCTGGACTTTTCAGATATTAAGGTATTATTCTGTGCGAGTTATCTGTATGAGTGAACTTGTGACATCTTATGCAAAACATGGACAAACTCAGCTTGGAAGTCCACTGAGTTTGTCCATGTTTTGCATATGCTGTCTTAAGACTCACTCAAATACTTAATAATTGTTAAATTTTTTGTAGTTAATTCACTCAAATGTTTATTTATCTATAAAACTGTAGCTTGGGTCGTTAATTAACTCACTCAAACACATCATATGTAAATATAAGACTAAATTAAATATATACACAACATAAACATTTTACATTTTCTTCCATCTGCACAAAATTATTTAATTAATAAAAATAAGAATTTATTTGACAAAAGTGCAAAACTAAATAATTCAATAGAGACAGAGTGATAGATAGGACGATAAATAGATCTATCTATCTGTCTATCTATCTATCTATCTTTTAAACATGGTTTTCAGAGTTCGGTTCTGATGGTTTTGAGTGTTTTTGCTTAGGTGACAGGAAAAGTAGGAGGATAAGGGCTTACATACACTGCCACTAATGAGATAATTAACTAAATGACAGGTGAGCATAAGGAGTAATTTAAAAAAATGAGAAAGTAGGTGAAATGACAAAACAAGGAAGACACAGCCAAAACACAATGAAAATGTGATAAAAACTGAACATAAGCGTGGCATTAGTCTGCTTTGCGCTGTAAATTGGCAGAGAAGGTGGAACTGAGAATAGACAAGGGGCAGATGAAAAACAGAAAACAAAAGAGTCCAAGGAGGCGACGGAAGGAGCTATGGAGGGATGAGCTATGGATGGCCAACAAGATCCTAGCGCAGTCCAGGAGATGGCCATGAGGGAGGCGATCCCTGGTGGAACCGATGGAGGGAGGAGCCAAGGTGGAAACTTGAGCCTGACTGACTGAAGTGATGCTGTGGAGGAGGCCCAGGCAACGATGAAGGACCAGGAGGCCAAGGGAGAGTACAAGCAACAAGTGGCCGAGGAGGAGCCAGGGCACCAGAGAACCGGGATGAGCCGATTGGTCGATGGGCAGAGGTAGAACTAGGGGCTCCGAAAGACAAGGCAGAGCCTGGGACTCCTCAAGCCAGGGCATAACTGGGTACCAGAATCCCCAAGGTGGATCAGGGCTGCATGGCAGGGCTGATGGTGGAGATGAGGGGCACTAGCGGAGGCAGAGCAGAGGGAATGGCTGGCTTCAGGGGAGCATGCAGAAGTGGAAGACAAGGCGAGTGAGTCAGCTCAGTGATGGACAGAGCTGGTAGTGTGAAGAACCATCTGTGCAGGAATGAACTAGTGATGATGAAGAACTTTCTGTGCTGGACAAGACTGGTGACAATGAAGACTCTGAACTGAGTGGGATCAGAAATGATGATACACTTATACAGGTTCAGGGGTGGGCAGGGTGGGAAGCACTACCTCAGTTTCTCAGTCAATTAGCCATTTTTCCTCATCTAGTTTCACACATCTGGTCAGCCGGGACCTCGGGCTCCTCCTCCAGGAAAAATGTGGCTGCTGGCTCCATCTCAGTCTAGATCTCTATGCAGGGATGAGTAGGGTCTCCCTACGGTGGGCTCTGGCTCTTTGTCCACTGTGGACGTGGGCGCTGGGTCCTGGCTCTGGGATGCTGATGGATGGTAAGTGGGGTTGAATGCTGGCGGCGGGATCCTCCTCTACATCACCCATAGTAAAACAAGATCCGACGACCCACAGGGTGAAGTTGATGTACTGAGCTAGCGTCCAGCAGGAGTTTCCCTGAGGCATCACCAGGCAGATCTTGTAATCCAGTCCAACCCAAAATCCCTCTATAAACTAATTGTCGCTGCAGACGATGAGGAGGCTGGCAACGAAAAAAACTCCTCCACATATGCCTCCAGGTTCCTTCCTCCTTGGAAAAATACTTTTTATACTTTTAATTTTTACTTTTAATAAATACGTTTGCCCTGTTGGGCTCAAAGGGGTTCCCCATCGGGCCAAAGTTAATCGAGACAAACTTCCTCTTTATTAATGGGTCCTTTATTCACGTTTAGATCAAAGAATGACGAAGGTAGACAAAATAATTCAAAAGAAATGTATTAGATTAATCAAAGTGACTCGGGTAATCCAATAGAGAAGAAACACTAACGAAACAGTGTGTAAAACACAACACAACAATACCAGGCAAAGGATTAAAGAAACTGGAACTAATGAAATAATTAACTAAATGACAGGTGAACAGAAAGTTGAGTAGGTGAGTAATTAAACAGACAGAGAAACTAGGTCAGATGACAAAACAAAAGACATAATCAAAACACAATGAAAACATGATAAAAACTAAACAAAAGTGTTACATAGATAGAAAGAATAGATAGATTTCCATCAGAAGACCAAAGCTATGACTGAAATGGGACACTTTGTAAAAATTAGCACAGATAGCCACGAATCTAAAGATCCTTTATATGCATATTTCATATTGAAATACCACTTCGTGCCTCATAAATTTAAAACTAAAATTTTAAAACTGTTCGATAGCAATATTTACTTTGGTCTTAGTGAATTTGGCCCATTTTTAACCTGCACTCCCAGCTTAAAGCCGTCAGTGCTGGGGTCTCGCTGGTCAAGCCTACCCCTCTGACCTTCTCAGCATGGGCATCTTGAATGGGCCAGCAGGAAACCTTATTAAAACCAGCCGCAGAGGTGGAGCTTTTGCAACCTGAGAGTGGCAGTTTGCCGCTTTATTTAATCTGGATGGGCTGGGCAGCTGAGTCTTTTTACTGACCTGGGGTCAGCGGCGGTGCTCCCTATCGTAAGTCTTTTTCATGGGGGCACATCTCTGTCCTGTAAATCCTGTGAAGTTCAGGCTTTAAAGGGAGCTGGTGCACTTTAATGGGAAATCTAATGCAGGGTTCTACAAAACTACACTTGTAATGTATGGAAAGCCTTATGTCTTCCTATGCTCAAACTTCAGACCCCAGCATGGTTCCTTTAGAGCAGGGCTCCTCAAATCTGGACCTTGAGATCCACTTTCCTGCAGAGTTTAGCTGTAACCCTAATCAAACACACCTGAACATGCTAATCAATGTCTTCAGGATCATTAGAAAATCACAGACAGGTGAGTTTGATCAGGGTTGGAGCTAAACTCTGCAGTGGATCGGACCTCCAGGGTAAGATTTGAGGAACCCTGCTTTAGAGCATATGGAAGTTAGTTCTTTGGTGCATTTGCCAAATACTTATAAGGCAGTTCTAAAAAATTTAAACTGACAATTTCAACTTTTATGCTGATCTTATGAAGTGATGTAAATTTTAGGGAATCAGCAACAAAATGTCATCTAATAAAGCTTAGATACTTAAGGTGTGGTCACATTAGCGAAACTTTGGCTAGATTTTGCAAAGTCACGTCCAAACCAAGCAGCTTCATATTTGTAAACACAGTGAATTTGTGTGTTAGACGTTCAACAAACTTGAATCCATGTGAAATCTGTGTATCTGAAATTCCCAATCACATGGATTCCAAATGAAGCCATAGTCATATGTGATGAATTGTAGGTAAAAGCAAGTAAAAATACATTTCTGACTGTATAGTGCAAATTTTGTAAAATAGTCGGTCGTCTGGTCAATGTCTTAGTTCAGCAATTTTTGATGAATTGGTGAAGTCTTTTAAGGAGTTTTGTGATGATTAGCATGCTAGCATAAAAAAACTGGTTTACCAAGAAAGCCTTTCTGGTTAACTAGTCAAAACTGATTAAATAAAATTTAAAGTTTGAGTTTACGGCATTTTAATTCATGTATGATACTCCTAAAATAGCATACACTAGCACATTTAGGACAACTTTTAGCTACACTCCAAAAATTCCTGGGTTAAAAACAACCCAACTTGGGTTATTTGGCAACCCAGCGCTGGGTAAATATTGGACAGAACACATGCTGGATTATTTTGAACCAGCTGGTTGGGTTAAATGTTTTTACCCAACATGCTGGGTTGTTTTATTTAAGTCAACTGTTTGACAGCAATATAATAATTAAAAAAAAATTTATATTGCTGGCTTAAAATGGACTGGAAATTAAAAATCACACACAGAATTACTATAGGCAACAGCAAAAATCAAAAGATGAACATTTATTAAGCAAGAACACATGGACAAAATACAAAAGACAAATTGAATTTATTTGGGTGAATACAGCATAGTTTACAATATTACATATACATATATTTAAACTCGTTTAACAAGCATTTTAGACATAAAAAATTTAATATTTAAAAGTAACATTTTAATTTAAGTGTAATCAACCGTTCGCTGTAATCGCTTTTTACCGAAATAGTGCTAATTCTCGTGCCGGTGTGTCGCCAAAATCTGAGCCAGTGAAGGGCTGCTGTTCGCGGGGGAACTATGAACCTCAGACCGCTGCCTCCCGTTTCACTCGTAGCTGAGAGATGCCACGACTGACTCCATAACCAAGTCAAAAGGTGTTTCCATCATGCGAAGCGACCACTGCTGACACAGCTGACTGACACAGCTGACTGACATCTCGTCCCAGCAATTGGGTTAAAAAAATAAGCCAGCATTTTTTAGAGAGTAGCTTTTTGAAAAATTACATTTCAAATTGAATAGGGTTGAAAATTTAACTAATAGATATCACCATACTTCACCGGTTGATGCATTATGAATTTCAAAAAAAAATTCTGAAATGTTCAATCAAATATGCCACCGACCAGCAAGTCGCATTTTAGCAATGGTGTAACTACAGCCTATTGGCTATTGAAAAGGGGGCGGGTCCTTTCAATATGCCCTGCCCAGACAGCTTTTTTCAATACAGAAACGAAACAATTTCATGCGGTCTCGTAAAAAGTCTGGTGGGGAAACAAGTCCACCACAGTATGCTGGTCTTGAGTTTATTTTTTCTGCCCCTTGAGAATTGATATATTCTGACCAACTTGCTATTGCCTTCTTTCCTAGGAAGTGTGTAGAGAGCTCTGGTGCCTTAGCAAAAGTAACCGCTGTGTCACCAACAGTATCCCCGCTGCAGAAGGAACCCTGTGCCAGACCAGCACAATTGAAAAGGGGGTAAGTCAGCATGCCATGACGGAAAGATTTATGCAATGGGAATGGTTATGAAATGGCAGGTAGTGGGAAACGGACTCCTGACAGATTAGAGAAGAGAATGGCTCAGGGTGTGGCGTTTGTCCCTGCTCTCATTGTACCAGATATGGGAATAAGAAAGCCTATTCCCAGTGTTCACTCATGCACACAGCGTTTGGGTCATCAGTTCACATTTCTGCCGGTCCAGGTTAGAGAGACAGTTTTAACAAAGATTAGAGTGGCCATTGTCCTCATTCGTAGGATGGCTCAAGAGGAAGAATGGACGAGGACCATGAGCTGTCGGTCTTTGTTACCATTCGCTCACTGGATCTATTTACTGCCAAGCTCTTGTGCGTTGTCTTGGACAAGCAGCGAGCCCCAGGTTGAGCCGCTGTTTTTTTTTAGCGGGTGGCGTACTTATGTCTGCCCCTGGCTGGGTCAGCATCAAAGGAATACGAATGTCAGCCATTTCTCACCCAGCGTGTAATGGAGTGGAGGCCCTGCCAGCTCCAGAAAGACGAGAAATGGAAAGACAGAGAAAACGGGGTGACCACACATGCTACTGAATATGCTTTCCACCAACGCCACTGATAATGAATTTGTCACGTCATAAAGAATGACTGTCGAACACTTCAGGAAGCACAATGCCAGAAAGCCGCCCATTTCAAGGCAGATATTATTCCTAATCTGTCACTGAAGACATTCTTCCACTCTTTGTTTAAATGTGATGTGACAACATCACATCTGTGACAAAATCAAAACTGACTCTATGTACTTTCTCAATAAAGTCACTGATTTATCAGTGTTTTATAATAATAGTGACAGTAATAGTGATACAACCTGAATTCTGGAAAAGTTGGGAAGTTTTTTTAAATTTGAATAAAATGAAAACTAAATGACTTTCAAATCCCATGAGCCAATATTTTATTCACAATAGAACATAGATAACATAACAAATGTTTAAACTGAAAAAATAAAAAAATGTAATGCACAAAATGAGCTCATTTCAAATTTGATGCCTGCTACAGGTCTCAAAAGAGTTGGGACAGGGGCATGTTTACCATGGTGTAGCATCTCCTGTTCTTTTCAAAACAGTTTGAAGACGTCTGGGCATCGAGGTTATGAGTTTCTGGAGGTTTGGTTTCGTTTAATAATGCGCCAAATGTTCTCTATAGGTGAAAGATCTGGACTCCAGGCGGGCCAATTCAGCACCCGGACTCTTCTACTACGAAGCCATGCTGTTGTAATAGCTGCAATATGTGGTTTTGCATTGTCCTGCTGAAATACACGCCGTCTGGAGGGGAGCATATGTTGCTCTAAAACCTTTACTGAACTGAACGCTGATAACACACGCTGGTCTCCCTGCTCTTTAGCCCGGAGGACACGGTGTCCGTGATTTCCAACAAAAATGTCAAATTTGGACTCGTCTGACCATTGAACACTTTTCTACTTTGAACCAGTCCATTTTAAATGAGCCTTGGCCCACAGGACACGATGGCGCTTCTGGACCATGTTCACATATGGCTTCCTTTTTGCATGATAGAGCTTTAGTTGACATCTGCAGATGGCACGGCGGATTGTGTTTACCGACAGTGGTTTCTGGAAGTATTCCTGAGCCCATTTAGTAATGTCAAAGACAGAATCATGCCGATGAGTGATGCAGTGTCGTCTGAGGGCCCAAAAAAGGTCTTCGGCCTTGTCCCTTACGCACAGAGATTTCTCCAGTTTCTCTGAATCTTTTGATGATGTTATGCACTGTAGATGATAAGATTTGCAAAGCCTTTGCAATTTGACATTGAGGAACTTTGTTTTTAAAGTATTCCACAATCTTTTTACACACTCTTTCACAGATTGGAGAGCCTCTGCCTATCTTTACTTCTGAGAGACTCTGCCTCTCTAAGACATCCCTTTTATAGCTAGACCTGATGTCAATTAACTTAATTAGTTGCTAGATGTTCTCCCAGCTGAATCGTTTCAAAATTTCTTGCTTTTTCAGCCCTTTGTTGCCCCCATGCCAACCTGCCTGTAGCAGGTATCAAATTTGAAATGAGCTCATTTAGTGGATAAAAGTGTAAAAATTCTCTGTTTAAATATGTTCTATTGTGAATAAAATATTGGCTTGTGTGATTTGAAAGTCTTTTAGTTCTCATTTTATTCACATTTAAAAAACATCCCAACATTTCCAGAATTTGGGTTGTATATAATATACTTTTAGTGATATACTAGCCAATAAACTAGCCAATTTACTGTATCTGCATTATCCAACACCGAGCAAATTAACAAAAATATTTGTTGCCTCTTATATCAGTTTCATAATCTGCTGACACTCTTGTCAAATGGTAATCAACTATTTATGTATTCAAAATTTGAATTAATTTTAAATACTTAAAAAAGATTGAGTTATTATTATTAAGGTGATTAATTATTATTGTTATTTATAAGATTAATAAAAACATAAAATGCAAAAAAGATTTTCAGTATATTTTAAAAGTCCACAAACTGCTGAAAGTCTTATAAAATGATAACAATTTCTATAATACTTTTTAAAATGAATTTAAAAAAAATTTAAATTAAAATAGTGAATATGAATAAAAAGATAAAATATTTTTATGTATTTGTTAATGTAATGTTTTAATTATATGTTTGATGTATTTAAATTAAGTGTTCATTTAAGCATTTGTATGTATATTATATTACATTTATATTATATGCATTATAACACAATTGTTTGTGTGTATCGACATTATATCAGGCACTTATAGCTATTATATATCTATTGGTTATCAGCAATAGAATCATCCACTGAAAGAAAAAAAAACATCTGTTAACCACTGTAATATATCAACAAAGTATTAAAAAGTAAACAATTTTTGACCTTTCTTTAAAGCAACCACAAATCTCTTTCTCATTTATAAACTATATAATACATAATGAGTTATTACATTATTTACATTATATTACATTTATATGTATATTACATTATTTATGTTACTTGCGACTATATTATTTATTCAAATAACCTAAAACAAATTAGGTTTTACTTTCATTGTCAAGCTTTCACTGACTATGTCGCGATACAGCATGCGATACTGCCTTTAAGTTTTGTTAAAAAACAAAGTACAGTTTGTTAGGGAGCAGCATAATCATGTTGCCTACTTTTTAAACAGCCTTCAAAGCATGTCTATGATACACAACCTTAAAATGATGCTGACGGAGGCCACTCACTAGGCTTTACAACAGCGCATCTGTTAGATAAGACATTCTTTAAGAGGTTATTTTAGACCTGCCTGCTAGTGTCTTAGCACACTACCCTGATTTCAGACACTGGTAGCTGAGGACACTGCCTTTCCCTTGCCAAGTTCTCTGTCTGTGGACGAGAGAAAGAAACAGAGTCTGAGAACAAGAACAAACCATCCAGATCCCTCCAGACAGAGGGAGAGAGTGAGAAAGAGCCAGAACTTAACCGACTGACACAGTTGCACAGTGACGACAGTTTCCAGCGTCTCCAATCCCTGTCCTCGTGTCCCCTGGGCTGGATGGATTATGGGATCTTGCCTTGAGAAGATTCCATGTGGTCCTGAGGCATTACAAAGCCTTGAGTCTGTTTTTATTCTGGAGTGGTTTCAGATTAGGGACAGTAGGTGAAGACGCTGTTTACACAAAACAAGATTTAGCCTAGAGACATCTGTCAAATGAGAGCTGCGCTTTACTTTGGCAGACATACCGATTACAACAAGGTTCAGCAGTTGTAACTGTAATAATGAACAAGGGAATGTTCAGTAACACTTTACTTGAAGCCTGTGTGGTTACACTTTATTTGAAGGTGTCCTTGTTACAGTGTAATTATACATTTAAGTACTGAGTAATATTAATTAACTACATGAACTTGCTGTTTGGTTAGGTTTAGGATTAGGGTTTGGTTTAGGGTTACTTGCATGCAATTATGAATAATTAATCGTTATTATATTAGTAAGTGCATGTAACGTGTAACAAGGACACCTTCAAATAAAGTATTACCGCCTGTGTATATAATGCATTATAAAAGTATTTTATTCATCAACTGTCTTGTAATGCACCTCACAAACCACAGTTATGAAACATTAAAACATACCTGTAGAAAGTATAATGTATTAAAACACATGATGAACAACCAATTTCACATGTAACAAGGAATCAACAAAATTGAAGAGTTAAGATGCAAAAGCCTCTAAGTGCCATTTGAAATTCTCTTCTAAAATGAGCATTTTTCTCTGGCTCTCGTGTGTAGGTTTAGTAATTTCACTTTAATGGCAATGAATAGTTTTTTTTTTTCATTGCCATTTAAGTGAAATAACTGAACATAAATATAGGAGTCTGAGAAAAATGCTAATTTTAGAACAGAATTTCAGATGGCACTTAGAGACTTTTGCATCCGAACTCTTCAAATATTATAATGCTTTTTACAATTATTTCTGAACAGATATAATGCATTGCAATGTACATTATAAATTCCTTTTTTAATGTGTTATATATACAGCTTCAAGTGTTACTGAATTTCCTGTCATGGATTAATAATTTCAGAGGAAATCGACCAATAGGTATCACTACAAATGCCAGTGTTATATATATATATATATATATATATATATATATATATATATATATATATATATATATATATTTGTAATTATGTCCATTTATAGTTTTATTGCTTTGCCATTAAATTACAGAAAACTAGTGAACACTACATAATATTTGCCGTCACTGAGAGGGTGACAGCAAATTTGACATCCTTCTCTCTTTTGATAAATGTAATCAGTCTCTCAGTATTTTTTTTCCTCTTCTGGAAAAATGAAATGGAAATAGGGCAAATGTGAACACAAATAATATATATATATATATAATTTTTGTGTTTACATTTGCTATGGGCAGTCCATAGCATTCATGGTGTACCAGTTTTAATATAGAAACGCAGAAATTATGATTTTATAAGAACATTTTCTTTAACAATGATTTTTCTATATCTGTGTATTAGTGGTGCTATCAGGGTGAATGTGTGGCGTTTGGGACGTGGCCGCAGAGCGTGGATGGAAGCTGGGGACCTTGGACCACATGGGGCGAGTGCAGTCGAACCTGCGGCGGCGGCGTTTCCTCTTCCATGCGACACTGTGACAGCCCACCGTAAGTAGGCAAAGTAAGCCAGAACAAAACTGAACAGGTCCCTATTTAGTCCATCTCACTACAGCTCACACTCACACTTCTCATCTATGCACAAATCAAGACTGGACTGATAACACATCAGTTAGGACATACTATTAAGGTACGGTCACATTTACTGGTGTTCAGCGATTTTGTTTGTCAATTTTTTTTATGGACAAAATCCAGTCATTTCAATAGGAATTCATGCAATCTGGAATCTGCTGTTAGGGTGAAATATTTCCCAATTTAGCAATGGCTTCAAGTTAGTCTTGTGAATTTGCTGTTGGCCAACAGAAACCTGCTTGGTTTGAAAGTGAATTCTGTGTGAATTGCTTCTTACATCACTACATTATTGACAGTAGACAACAAACCTTTTTTTTACCCACAAACCTTTTGAAATGTGTCCTCATTGTTATGGTTCACGTGAAAATTAGTATGCATTAACCCAAGTGTTGCAGTTTGAAATAATTATGATCTTTATTGTTTCTGAAAGAAGTCTCTTATGCTTTGCCTTCACAGAAATAAATTATATTAAAACAAAATATTAAAATACAAAACAATTATTTTAAATTGTAATAATATTTGAAAATATTACTAAATAAACACAGCCTTGGTAAGCATAAAATCTTAATTATTCCAAACTTTTAACTGTATTTTAACTGCAGAAAAAAACATAGAACTCACAGGCACTGCATTAAAAATATTTGTAATATTTGAACTAAAATATTAAATGCTGAGATAATGAGAAACCACAAAGTCTTAGCAATCCCAGGCACTGTATTAAAAATGTTTTTATGGTTGTACAGTAGATACCCAAAAATGAAATTTGTCATCATTTACTCACCCTCATGTTGTTCCAAAACAGTGTTAATTATTTTCATCTATTGAACACAAAAGAAGTTGCTGGTAGCCTTTGATTTCCATGGTATTTCTTTCCATACTGTGGCAGTCAATGGCTACCAGCAACTGTTTAGCTACCAACATTCTTCAAAATATCTTCTTTTGTGTTCAACAGAAGAGAGAAACTCATACAAGTTTGGAACGACATGAGGGTGAGTAAATGATGACAGAAGTGTCATTTTTGGGTGCACTATCCCTTTAATATGAAAACCCAAACTCTAGTTTGTCATGCCAACATAATAGATATTTGTTGATCTTGCCAGTTTCTCCAAAGATTTCATAGGTAGCCGCAGGAACTCAAAATAGGCTTGGATGTAGATGGAGTTTAGGTTTCATTCCCGGTGGTTGCGGAAATTTCTATCCTCGCGCTCTCGCTCAGACAGTGGCGGGAGTGTGGCCGGTGTAATATGTAACACCTGTGTAAGATGATCGGCCCTTAAAACCTGGCTACCCGAGAGAAAGGAAACCCAAGCACTTCAAGCCAAGCTGCCCTGGAAAGCATTCATTAAGAGCGGGCCCTGAGAAAACAGCACAACCAGTCGCTCTCCGTGCCAGACGGCACGGGGGGAGGCGGAGGAAGACGGCCAGAATCACCTAAGCCTTGGCAAACCTCATTACGCTGCCCTCCTGGGTCAAAATAACCGGCGGAGAAAAGGCCAAACAGCTCACTGAGAGAGACCTGGATGCATACATCAAGTATTTATAAGACAATGAGGAAAAGTGCACACTGTCCTGCTGGTCATAACAACCTGAACAGACACTGGAGATCTGGAGCTCTCTGTCAAACAAACACAAATGGAAACTGCTTTTCATATTTGCTTGTGGCTTGAGGAGTTTTCTGAATGTCCATTTATGGAACTGAAGTCAACCTTGATAGAACACGTGGATACTCAAGGGGCTTATTAGGGGCCCGGTTATTAATTATGAGGAATATTGTTTATACAATTGGAAATCACTGACCTGAGGGGCATCTTGCTCTCGAACAATGGAACTCCATGTAAGGCTGAAATTACACATTACTTTTATATCTTTGATTTTAGCTGAAAGATACTTTTAGCGAATCTACATTTATCTAAATCAGACAATGCACTTAGAAGATAGGAGTTTCCCAGTTTTAATTTATACCCTTTTCATGGCAACACTCTATGAGATATGAAAATATCAGTATCTCCAATGATAATTAATGTCTTAAATTCAACATCGTCATTGTTTTAGCATGCTATTGACTAAATGCAAATCATATGAATCCCTTGGAGGAGTATTTAGAAATACAGAGCCCATGATTTTTCCAAAAATACACATTAAATCCAAAATGGGCAAATTCCTTATCTTTTTATCTTGAATTTTATCTTGAAAGAATTTTGAAAGATTATAAGGCCCCGTTTAAAATAGTGCATTTTAAATTAAAACGATCCTCATCTACACTGGTGTTTCCTCTGCGTTTCAGAAACGATCTCCGTTTACACTACACAACCTAAAATGCATGTCACATCACCATTCATACAGGTACAATCATAGATACGTATAGGTAGATTCCTGTTATTTAGAGGGCGGACGCGCCTGCGTGCTTGGAGCGGTCCAGTGGAGAATCTACCCATACGTCTCTATGGGCACAATAATGTGCATGATGTTATTGTTTACCCGGTCATCAAGGATACGCAGTGCGAATGTGGGCGGCCACACCATCGTTTTCAAAAGTCTCCGTTTTGGTCTGTTTACACTGAAATGCAACAAACTAAAACGGGGTCTGCAGCGTTTTTAAAAGTCTCAGTTTTCGACCTTGAAAAAGCCAGAGTAGTGTAAACGATAGGCGTAACCGTAGCAAAAGTAATGCGTTTTAAAACGAAAACGCACTAGTGTAAACGGGGCGTAAGTAAAACTGGAAAAAAGTTTGTTTGTGTGAAGGGGGGAGTGGGGAGGATACAGATGTTGTATTACAATATACAAGAATGTATTTACTCACGTTTCAAATAATTTGACAAATCGAAATTCTTTTGGTAAATTTTTGTGAGACGAGTCTCTAGATGCCAAATTTTGTGTGAATTGAATAACCCAGGGGTAGACAAACATGTTTGAAAAATTCCATATGGCAATTAATTATAATTGCCATATTGTAATTAATAATCCAATTAAATTACAGTGGCAATTTATGAACTTTTAGTGAATTATTGCTTACAAACAGGTTTCCCAAAAACTTCTACCGACCCTGCCCTTTTGATTTTTCACTTGTCGAACTAATTAATCAAAAAGAAAGGTAATTGGGACTTTTTATCTCACAATTTTTTTTTTTAGAATTGCGAGATATTCTAAAAAACGCACAATTCTGATAAGAAATAAGATTTCAATTGCGCAATTGCGAGCTCATCGCTATTCTGACTTTTTTCTCAGAATTGCTAGAAAAAAGACAGAATTATGAGATATAATCCCAGAATTGCAAGAAAAAAGTCAGAAGGGTGACAATTAAACGTTCTTACTTCAGATGGCCCGTGCCCCAATCTCACATCATTGGTTCAGACAGTGTTGGGAAAATTTGGGGGTATTTTTTAAAGTTTAATTAATTAATTTACTTATTTATTTTTAACTCACATTAGCTTTAAACTGATCTGAGATCAGCACAGCAGAGCAAAGTCAACCCAGATCTGAAAGATGGCTATATTTGTGTGATCTGATGACCTGATCTGATCTTTTGATTTTGAACACTAAACTTCTGCAGATGACCTGGAAGTGTGTGTTTGCGTGTGAGTGACAGGCATGTTGAGATTGAGTTTACCGGACCATTTGAAGTGAAAAGTGAAAGTGACAGTGACGTGACATGTGGCCAAGTATGGTGACCCATACTCGGAATTTGTGCTCTGCATTTAACCCATCCTAAGTTGCACACACACAGCAGTGAACACACACACACACCGTGAACACACACCCGGAGCAGTGGGCAGCCATTTATGCTGCGGCGCCCAGGGAGCAGCTAGGGGTTCGGTGCCTTGCTCAAGGGTCTCACCTCAGTCGTGGTATTGAAGGTGGAGAGAGTGCTGTACATTCACTCCCCCCACCTACAATCCCTGCCGGACCTGAGACTCGAACCTGCAACCTTTGGGTTACGAGTCCGACTCTCTAACTCTCTAACCCCTGCTAAAGCAAATGCAATACAGATGCTGTCCGGTGTTGACTGGAATGCCGTGTTGATGCATTTTTACTTTGATTCCCTCTCTCTCATGATGGTACCTCATGAGTCTTTTTTATTCCTGCTCTTTCAGGCCAACAGGCGGAGGGAAGTACTGCCTCGGAGAGAGGAAGCGCTACAGATCGTGTAACACTGACGTGAGTTACAGCTCTTAGTTTTTCTTTATCTGTCAGCAGAATTATTTTGATTTATTGTTTAACATTTAAAAGCACCTAGTATTGTTTATATGATTACACTTTAAAATAACTGTTTTCTATACAATATATATTCTATACAATATAATTCTATGCAATAAAACAGTTATTTTAAATGTATTTTAAACTTTAATTTACTCCAGTCTTCAGTGGCGCATGGCTTCCTGTTTCAAAGGAAATACATCAGCACAGGACTTTATGGGGTCTGTAAGGTGAAAATTGAGCTTGTTAGGCAGCCTTTCTACCACAAATCTTGAAAATAACAGTTAAGCACAAGCAGCGAATGTGTACTTTGGAAAACAAACAGCACCCCCAAGCACAGAAAATGAACGTGTGTTGTCCAACACAAACGTGTTGTGGATATGCACCATTGGTGACATCCGATCAGATTCTGGGGGCTTTTGACAGCAGCCCGGCTCTGGTTCGGTGCTTATTAAACAACGACCCCATCACAGATATAATGCAATTACTTCTTTGACCTCCTGGAATCCAAACGAAGCTTTTGAAGGGGACAACCAGGGGTTGAGGACCACTCTCTGGTGTGTTTATGTGGGGCATTCCAACGTCTGGATTTATTATGGCTGTGGCTTTGAAATTATTAAGTCATTGAGGATACGGCCCCCCTGTGGCTCTGGTTCCAGCCACAGCCATTGTTCAGTACCAAGCAAAGGTCTGCTATCATTTGTTTTACTTCTCAAAACAATGAGCTAATCCGCACCCCTTCGCTCACTGCTGACTCCATGATCCGCCAGTTTACATGGTGACTAGGGTTAATAACAATGCTGCCATGGAAAGAGGCCAAGTCGAGTCGCATATTAAAGTTTAATTGGATTTAGCGCAATAATGTTTAAATAACATTGAGAGTTCATTACACAATGCACATCAATTTTTCAGAGAAGGGATATATATATATATATTAATATATATATATATTAATTTTTATTATTATTTTTTTTTTTCATTTTGTAATTACAAGACGCAAAAGTGACCATTTGTATTCACAAATCAGTCAATTCTTTCAAAAAAAAGAAAAAAGAAATATATATATATATATATATATATATATATATATATATATATTTTTTTTTTTTTTTATTTATTATTAATATTTGTACTTTTATTACCCATTCCCTAGTAAGTTTTTTTTCTTTATCTTCTTTAAATAAAATCTAAATATAGATGTATATTTTATATAGACATATTTTTGTTTAATCAAATATATATTTAAAATTTTTATTTTTAAATATTTATTACATTTTTAAATAAAATATTAAATATACGTAAAAACTTGTTATCCAAGTGTAAGCAATATCCAAGTGTTTGAATGCCTCTGTGAGCACAGTTGGTTTCTATTATCATAAATAGTAAACAACATCAAAAAAAAAATCTGAAACTGCCATGAAAATATTGTTCATTAAAACCTGTGAGAGACATCATGCAGAAGGCAGTGAGAAGTTTGAAGGAGTTGAGTAGTTTAAAATGGAGTAGAGGTGCACCGGTCAACCATATCAAGAGCTCTGCACAACATCGACCTGTGTGGGATTGTGGTACAAAAATAACCATTACTTAAAATGAACCTTGTGCAACCATCTCTGGAGTTTGCCAGAGAGTATTATATCAACCAACGGAGAAAAAGATCATGGTGAAATGAGACCATCAGAGTTTTTAGCCAACATTAAATGTAATATGTCTGACTCTAGTGCCCAAATAAGACCAGCCACCTCAAAAAACATCACCTACACTAACTATACTCTTAAAAATAAAGACTCCTAACCGGCAACCTTTAACATCCATGGAATCTTTAAATTCTACAAAAGGTTCTTTAGAGTAGAAAAAAGGTTTTTAAAGAACAGTTCACTGAAAGGTTCTTTGTGGAACCCAAAATGTTTCATCTGACGGCTGGGAATCTGTGACGCTATTTAATATTGTTCAGTGTAGGATAAAATGAAAGTGTTATAAATACTCTATAAGTTAATGTAATATAAATGAGAGTACCATCTGAATGTTTTTGCAAGGCCTCAACGGTTCATTCGCCGCCAATTATTTTATTGTTTGATCGCAGGCTTGTCCAGCAGGATCACGTGACTTTAGGGAGAAGCAGTGCGCCGATTTTGACAACATGCCTTTCCGTGGGAAGTACTACAACTGGAAGCCGTACACTGGAGGTAGGTTCCCAGCCCAGCACCCAGAGCGATGGGCTACAGAGGGAGCCGCTCTCTCCCACAGCCTTCCCAAAGTCTGGGCTTCAGTGACAGTATACATACTGGCTTGCTTTGTGTACCCTGCTAACACCAACACTGTGAAAGTCTCTTTGATGGGCTGAAAATTCTTCAGATTCCAGCTAGAACACCATGTATCGCTAGTCTGTGTGTGTGTGAGTGTGTGTATGACCGTGTATGTACACAGGTTTCTCAGAGAGGTCAGATCTGCAAATTAAAGTGTGACAATTAGGCCTGTCAATGTAATGCAATAGTTCACCCCAAAAATGACAATTCTGTCATCATTTACTCCCTGTCATGTCACTCCAAACAAACCTGTATGACTTTCTTCTGTGGAACATAAACGTAGTTATGTGGGGTGTTATTTGGTACTTGCTTACTTACTTTATGTATGTATGAATTTATTTATTTATTTATGGCAATACAGCGAAATTCAGTGGAGTCTAATGTTGTTTTGGACCGCACTGACTTCACTGTATGGACCAAAACAGAAAAGAAGAAAGAAAGTCACACTAGTTTGTGTGAATGATCATTTATTGCTTATTACTTATTACTTTATATTAGTACTTTAACACAAACAAAAGTGTAATATTGTTTTAATATCATATATATGATATAACAGCATAATTGATTATTTGAACATTTAGATAAATATATATATTTATTTATTTATTATATGTATATACTTATATATAGGTGTATGTATAATTATTATATATATATATATATATATATAATTTCATTAAATGAATAAGAATGAAAATCAAACACTACCACTACCTCCCAACATTTTGCCCCTTTGTGGTTTCATTGAGTCTTTTTCTGATCCGTTTTCAGACTGATTTAACAAAAAAGTGCAGCCGGAAAGCCCGAGGGAAGGGTGCATTTCTTGTTTACAACAAAATGGCCCAAATCCAATAAACAAAGAAAAACTGCAAGAGATCGAAAGGCATTTCCAAAACATTCTGACAGGAAGTTCACAGTCGACTCAATCATCTCCTTATCTCGCTGCCCTGTAATAAGCATGATCATTACCAATTGTTTGGCTCTTAAAACTCATTTTGGAGGTGAACTTCGCTTGTAAAGTCTGCGATAACCTTTGTGGATGTCTCCATGATTTTTGTTGGCAGCTCTGTTAATCTCTCCCCGTGTCTTTGCAGTAATGATGTCAGGCAAAATGTTCAGATTCCACTATGAGTAATGCCTCTCTTGTGCTCGAGTGCTTTGACTGGATTGTTAATATCAACAAAGGCATAAAAGAAAACTGTGGGCCCCGTCTGAGAGCCCTGGCTTGAGACAGTTGCAAGAAAAGCAGTCTGTGAATCACTTATCAATGCACTGGTGAGGCGAGAGATTGACTCTGTTATTCCGTACAGATTTTCGGTTTATCGAATGACATAAATCGTGGCCGCCTCTTTGACACTGCTGGGCCGTGAAGGAGTTCTTGAGGACCTTGGGACCCATCAATAACCTGATAAAAGGTCCCAGTGGTGTTCGAGAGAGTGACATCAGCTGTTTGACGATAAACTCGCTGTGTTTGTCAGGTGGAGTGAAACCGTGTGCGTTGAACTGTCTGGCTGAGGGCTACAACTTCTACACCGAACGTTCGCCCGCCGTCATCGACGGCACGCGCTGCCAGGCCGACTCGCTGGACATATGCATCAATGGAGAGTGCAAGGTGAGTCTACAGCTCAAATCTCACTTGCAATGCCTAATGAAAAAAATGTACTGTAGTAAGTGCCATGCCATTTTATAGTGCTTAAAAGCCACATCCCAATTCCCAAATGCATTCAACTCACTCAAGACACGAGTGAAGTACAGTAGTTTTGAGACATTAATTTCATCTTGATGTCCTAAACACGCTTGTTATGTTAGCATTAGCATCTCGCAAAAGTTCTTGCATATCATTACCTAAAAACCTGAAAATGAAATTTGTGGTAGGGTATGGCCTTTTGTACCTCAGCGTTTTTTTTAACAACTGAAAAAATCAAAGGAGAATGCAATGGTGGGTAAAGCATGCAAGATCTGCCACAAGTATTATATTATCAGGCCACCTTTTGCATACTATTTTCAACACACATACTGTGCATTATACACTAAATGCTACTATTTAAGGCAGGATACTACAAGCAAAAACATTGTTTTATCATGCACAGGTCTAGTTTGAGATTTGTTTTTGCTTCCATAACGTGGAAAGAAATATGCTTTTAAGCATTTATTGTATTACAGTGTATTTGTATAATAAAATCATTTGTGTAATTTTCTTAAAATGAGTATTTTCTTGTGCACTGAGCCAGAAACTTCCACTTCAGCAGCACTTCTGAAGGGCTTTTCAGGGGGTTTTGTTCATTTTTCTTTTGCCTGATTTCTAAAATTTTATGCCAAAAAATATGGTGAAAATATATTTTTTCTGGCTGTTCACAGTATTTTCTTTGTGATAAAAAGAGAAATCCAATTAACTCTAATATGACAACAGAATGAAAGAAGAATTTTGGCTTTTTCCAATATTTAGATTTCCATTCTGGAAATGTATGTAAATTAGTGCATCTTTAGATATTAGTTAATGTCTGATTTGAATATTTAAACTTTGTAATACAAAACAGTTGTCTTTATGTACTGTGGTTAGTTAACTGGGAAAAGTATGGTGATATCTCTTAGTAAAAATAAATTTCACCATGTTCAGTTGCCTTAAAATAGAATGTGAAATAGTACACGTGTTGCCAAGAGAAATATTTCAAGAAATAGTACTCTAGATTGTCGTCACATGACATTTTTTGTGAATACTTGCTTAAGTGGCAAGAAAAAAGTACTTTTGACAGTTCGATCAAATAGTTGGTTGTTAGAAACTCAAAATAAGCATTCTTGTGACTCAAACAGTAGAGCATGGCACATGATTCCCAGTAAGTTGTTTGTATACAAGCATCTGCCAAATGTAATGTAAAAATGTGCAGAGTGGCTTGTTTCTACTATATTTCATAGATTTCTGTTTTATGTGGCCCTTGTGGTTTAAAATGTTGTATTATCTTTGTTTATCAGACACTAACAGTCTCAGACGGACAGTCTACAGAACGTAGCCAATCACTAACACAGAACAATGAAGCCTAAATAAAAGCTGGTGTTGAAGGGGCTGAACCTCTTATCAGGACAGTACAGTTTGGAATCGAATTGTGTTTTCCCAAGTTAGTTAGAAAGGCGGGTTAGCCGCTGGAGAGTGATATTTAATTCACTTACAATATCATTTGTATAACAAATCAAATTGACGTAATAGTGCTACGCTTTGTTTATTTTAGGGTTAAAATGGATTTTGAACTCTGTGTCGAAAAGATTTTGTCTACAGTTCGGTATTTGTTAGTCTCACACATTGTTGTCCGCATCCTTGATTTATGTGGTTTAAGATACTATTTTAATTGATCCCTAAGGTTTCCTCTTTGATCTGATCTGGAGCGATAAAATGCACACAATGTTCTTTTAAACTCAAAGGAATCGATCTGTGCTGCACCCAACAACCTCTCGTTGCATTTTGGATGAGACTCTTACGGTTTAATAATAATGCAAGTAAAGGCATGCACAGGGGTTGCAGAGGGAATATCCAAAACAGTAATCAATCTTATGTCTAGTCCAGTGATTCACAGCTGGTCAGTCAAAACCCCAAAATGGGTCACCTGTTTTTTCTGAGCAGGGAGAAAACAATGTTAAATTCAGTTAATAAAATGCAACTAACCACCTTAGTGAAAAATAAATGTAGTAAAATGTATTTGAAATACATTTATTTCATGCTAAGTATACTACAACTATATTTACATATTTATTTACTTATTTATTGTAACTTTAGTATATTAAACTATACTAAAACTTTACTAAAATTAATTTTGTACTTAATGCATTTTAATTGTGCGGAAGTCCAACTAAAGATATCCTGACGTATATTTGATTGTGCTAAAGTGGAACTATTGCAGGTACACTTTATAATATCTTGCATTTAAAGATCGATATTATTCAAAGATCATTCAATCCTCATCATTAGTGACATTAAAACACATTTTAGGCTTAATATTAAGAAATGTGCATTGTGCTCATTGATACTGCACGTAAAGTTTAATTATAATTTATCAGTAAGTCTTGAGCGATATGTCAGTAAACATGATAATAGATTACTATAGAACTATATAATATAATAGAACTATACTTAGTATGAAATAAATGTATTTTAAATGTATTCGTTTTTACTAGGGCATATAATTGTGCATAAACACATTGAAGAATTTCAGCATGAACACTAAAATTTGAATGAATGAATTAAGGCATCACAACATTATATTGTGCAATGTGAAAAATCTTCAAAAATTATTTCAAAAATTCATAGTTAAAAAATAATCATATTGATATTTGATAAAAATGGCATTTAACAGCCTTAAATTATCCCATATCAGCTGATACTAATATTTAAGATACATATAGATATCCACAATATCAGCGGTAAACCAGTATGTTACTAATTTAGTGCATATTGCCATTTTTGTACATCAAAGGTTGTGTGTCCAGTCAGGCTCAATGGTATTTTGGCACAAATTCACCTGTAATTTGGTAGAAGCCAGTCGATTTAGACAAATGCCAACATGGACAGGTTGC
The DNA here is from genome assembly GCA_036784905.1 of Acrossocheilus fasciatus. Classification (NCBI taxonomy): domain Eukaryota; kingdom Metazoa; phylum Chordata; class Actinopteri; order Cypriniformes; family Cyprinidae; genus Acrossocheilus; species Acrossocheilus fasciatus. The sequence goes on along the minus strand of CM071947.1, from coordinate 20,592,763 downwards.
GTGACATGCCCTCATGAACAAAACCATGCTAGATGAAAGAAAAATTGACACAACATTAATAAACATGGTTTGTACCGACCACAATGTGTTTTGTGTGGTGAATTATTGGCTGCCAAGACCATAAAACCAACAAAATTCAATTGACATTTAGAAACAAAACACTAGAAATATAAATACTGTTACTCATGCTTCTGCTATTGTTTATGCACTTACAAAAATGTCAATTTTCATAATCAGCCTGTCATAGCAACAAATTTCAATGTTTGATTTAAAGGACATTTTTATTTAATTTTGTACAATGCTGTAAATAATTTTGTTACTGTGTTGATGTCCAGTGTAAAATCACGGTCCTGAAGCAAAACCAGAACAATTCATCTTTTCATGTCATATTCTGACTCAATACAGCTGTGTGAATGACATGTTTTTCTTTGAATCAGATAGTCACGGTCTGAGAACGCCTCGACCGTGTTCCCCTGCACTGAAACACCCTGCCTGTGTGTCTTTCCAGCATGTTGGCTGTGATAACATCCTGGGCTCGGATGCCAAGGAGGACAGATGCCGTGTGTGCGGAGGGGATGGCAGTACGTGTGAGGTCACCGAAGGACTGTTCAATGATTCGCTGCCCAGAGGAGGTCAGGAGGTCACTGATTATACACTCATCGTCAATAACACATATTCAATATCTTACCATATCACCACTTCGTATGAGCTATTACGCATTGCCATGAGAATGTGTTAGACAACCTACTAGGTAAGTACTGTAGTGCAACGTAAATATTGGAAGGTTTGATCACAGGCCGCATTGCACCATGAACAGGAGAGTTACTGAAGTCCCCCATATACCTCAGGCGAAATCAGAGAACGAATTGGTGTGATGTCATTCGAGCAAAATCAGGCCAAAATGAAGTTCGTTTGGAGTGTGTTTCTGTACTTGGAAGCAGCTTGCCAAAGCAAACTTTCCAAAAAAGTTTGCTCCGGTTAGTAAACACGTTTGAACTACCATTGATCCGTAGCAATTACGCAATAGGTAGGTGTGATCCGCCTTGACGTGGAATGCTAGGTTTTCAGCTACTGTCCTTAAACGTTGTATGTACATGTATTTGCATTGGTATGACAATTCTCTGTAGATCCCACATTCTTGCATGCCACGATTGATCGATTATATACAATGCCTGCACGCTATCAGTCAGACTGCTTTTCGGCAAGTATGAAAACATTTGAAAACCCTGGACATTTCAGGTAATTTACAAATCCCACCAGGGCATGTCTGGGGAAAAAACTGCATATGGTCATGCTGCTTAAAAGCAATGTATTGTATAATGTGCTTTATAAATAAATGTGATGTGACTTGGTGCAAACCTCCACATTACAATGATCAGATGCTTTCTTAACTGCTGTTTCTCACCGCTGTGTTTTTTGTTGTGTGTTTATTTTGTGATTGAGAACAAGGTGCACAGAACAGACTTGCATAAGTAACATACTCCATGAGGATATTTTGCAAATTTACTACTGTAAATATATCAAAACATCGTTTTTGATTAGTAATATGCATTGCTAAGAATTCATTTGAAAAATTTAAAGGCAGTTTTCTCAATATTTAGATTTTTTTGCACCTTCAGATTCCAGATTTTAGTTGTATCTCGGCCAAATATTCCTATCCTATCCTAACAAACCATACATCAATGGAAACCTTAGTTATTCAGCTTTCAGATGATGTATAAATCTCAATTTCGAAATTTGACACTTAAGACTGGGTTTGTGGTCCAATATTACTTTTAAATTTACAACTAGATATCTGAGTTACTTTTTCAAATAAGTAGTGCAAGTTACTTTGTTTCCCATTTTTTGTAGAGAGAAATTGGGAGTTTAGGTGTAGAGCCACTTCCTTTGGCCTGAAGCTAATTCATTTCACTTTTGGCCTGAAATGGCCTTTACAGTTGCCAAAAATATATCTTTTGGATTATTTAAAAACAAATAAGCGAGGCCAGCCCAGTTGACAAAAAGTAACGTAATGCATTACTTTCTATAAAGAGTAACTAATGCATTTAGTTACTTTTTATGGAGTTTTGTATATTTAAATGCATTACTTTTAAAAGTAACTTTCCCGGTAACACTTTAGTATATGGACCAATTCTCACCATTTACTAGTTGCTTATTAGCATACCTATTATTAACATATTACATCTTAAGTATATCAAGGTCTTAAGATGTCCTGTCACCACTGGGCTTCGAGCGTATATCTAGGGCAGTTGTCCCTACAGTCATGTAGTGTCCATATTGCATTGAAATTTGACATTTCTGAAGCTGTTCAAAAACATAAAATACAATGTGGCGAAATCCACAAGCCACTGCTGAGCTGTATGAAAGAAGAGGAGCACCACGACCGATCTCTCCCTTCAGAATCCCATTCCAGAAAGCGCGCCGCACGCTTGCCAAACGCGACAAGTTTTTAATCGCTTTCCACTAGAGAAATCCCACTTGAAGAAAGCACAGCACAAGCGAGCAGAGGAACGCATTGTCTTTTTGGCAGTGGCTCCTGTCAGGGGGCCAACGGGTGCTTTGGCCAAGTTCGACATTTTTCATGGAAATGCAGTGTTTTTTTTTTTCAGCAGACAACCAATGATAAAGCTTTTGTTTTTGGGTCAAGAAATAAGTTGTCAAAATAGAAGTGGTAACACAATATACGACTATTAATTGCATCATCCAGTGAGAGAATCAATAAAACTTGTAATATTGCACACGTTGTCGGGCCACATCCAAAAGTATTCTCTGTAGTAAGGGACTGTTTTCTCCTTTTAAGGTATAGCTGGTAAATCATCTGAAACTTTAAGGGGGAGTTAAGGGTACGGTGTAGATTCTTCTCTTGTAATGAATTTGCTGTTGCTAAGTTAGTTAGATTTTCTTTGAACACGCTGGGATTCGGTTCAAATTCTCCTCGTCTGAATAGTTTACAAGAAACATTAGATGCAACTAATAAGAATTAAGGTTTAAAGACAGGTTACAAATGTTCTCGGAATTAAAAATGCATGAAAAAGTTTCAAACAAAACTCTTGATTTTCTTTTTGGAATTGCAAAGTTATGATTAGGAAACTATACAACGTTAATAAAGAAATGTTTTCAAAGTCTCCGTCTGAATGTGCATGGTGTACTATTGGTGCTTTACTCTCACAGAATGCTAATTGAAGCACAGCATGCTAATTTAAGGGACACTAAAAATATAACAACTAAATAAATACATATCTTGGGCGGACTAGTTGATTAGGTGACCATCATGACATAAATATAATGGCATTGTGGTTTTGTGCCACTCATGATGCTAAAAACGCTGCTAAAACAAGACATGGATGTACATTTACAGACAACTACAAACTGTGCTGTTATATGAGCGAAATTCAACTTTTGCTTCATTTTCTAAACTAAATTGTGCATTTTGTAGGTTATATGGAGGTTGTCCAGATACCAAAAGGATCGGTTCATATTGAAATCAGGGAAGTGGCCGTGTCAAAAAACTACATCGGTGAGTGTTTGTATTTATCTTCTTGAAGCTTTGTTCATGAAGCCATACTGGGTACTAAAGTGGTGAAATGGTTTGTTTTAGGCTTTGTTGTGGGTTTAAATCTGGATCAGTCTGACAGCCATCCTCACTCTCATGTTTTATATTTGTTCATTGTCTTGATTTTGCCTTTTGTCTTTTCCCAACCGCAAGCTGAGTAAAACCATCATGGTTCTCAGCTATGTAACTAATTAAAACAATCAAACAAGCGGGACCAATTAAGTTGTTTTGAGTGCAAACATAAATATAGCTAGTGTGTATGACAGCTTGTTGGGTTTTGTTGTCTATCATGTTGATGTAGAGGTTTTTCCCGCCGTTTGAAAGGAAGATAAGTTGTCAGATGTTCCAGCACAGCGGTGGCCAACATTAGTGCCAAAGGGATTGCGAGAAACGTATTTAAGAAAATTGTAAAACACATTTTGTCTCCTTCAGACGTTCACATGCGTGCCACATTTGTCAAATCTAAACACATGGCCCTGTTTAAAGTGAGAATCTTTTGAAATGGCTTTGAGATCCTTAATGTCTGACAAATATTTGGCTAATAATGAAAGCAAGCTTGCAGAATTGGTTCATTTGATGTTTAACATCAGTCAGTTCTTTTCATTTCTACCTGAAACAACTGTCTTCTTATCTTGGGTTGGTTTCGCCCAACGTGTCATATAACTGATAGCTTGAGGGCATACAGTTCTATTATTTTCCGTAATTTCAATACAAAGAAGAGGTTTTGAAGAACTCATTCACGTATTGGCAAATGCTTATGCATTCATATCAAAACATGCCATGCCACTTTTAGTTATATTGGCATTTGGTATCATCAATATCTTACCCTCTTATGACACATCTTGACACGCTATGTTTAAAAATGTTAATCTTTTTAGGTATCAATGACTTCTATTTGTCTTTTCAGTCTCTCGTGTACAAATCATACTATTTTTATGTTGCTTTTTAAAGCTAGTCACTTCTTTCATGCATGGAAAAGATCAGTTTAAACATTCTGCCAAATTTCTTCTTTATTGTTCCATGGGAAAAAGCGATTCTTACTCGCCATTTTCGTTTTATGTAATTCACAAATGATAGTGTGCTATAATTTGGCTATTTGGTACCAAGATAATATTTGGCTATTTGGAGCTGCCCAATGTGTAATAAAACATCCTAATCTTCAATGTAAGTGTTTCCATTTGAAAGATGTATTAAAAGTACCATTCGTTTCTTTGTTTGAAAAATACTTGGTGTATAACTTCAAGAAAAATAAATGGTGTCTTTTTGAGCTGGAGTGAGTAAAAAACATCTGGATTGTTCTTCTACAATTTGGCCCCATCTGAATCACAACAAGAGTGAATATTTTGAGGTGTGTTATGCTTTGAGATGAGATCTTTGTTTTGACAACTGAGCAGTTACGGTATTTGTAAGGGAAGCAGACTTTCACCTGAACTTGGTATGCTAGATCTACAAGCTGCACAGCGTCTGAAAGCAAGAGTGAAAATTGTCCATGGCATCAGGAAGCGTGAGCTCCTCTGTAAGATGATGCTCATCATGTTGATGAATGACAGCCATGACATCACTCTCTCTGCTTGGCAGCATCTCGCTCGTGTCGGGTTATTAACTGGAGCTCTCGCTTGTCACAGCTTTGAAATCGGAGGGGGATGACTATTACATCAACGGAGCCTGGACCATCGACTGGCCCCGCAAATTTGACATTGCAGGAACAGCCTTCCACTACAAGAGGCCGACTGATGAACCCGAGTCGCTTGAAGCTTTAGGGGCCACCACTGAAAATTTGGTGGTTATGGTGAGTCAAACTTTATTTACTATGAAGGATACAGTAGTGTTGTTAGTGCTAGTGTTTTAGAAGTATATGTTGGATATGTGGCCTGGCAGGTCGTTCGCATACTCAACACTATGTAGGAAACCTGAGTTTGCATCTTAAGCCTGGAATACACTACACAATTTTTTCAGTCTGAACAAGTTGACGCTAGTTGAGGAAAGTCAGAGCCAGTCTGATTTTTTAGCTTCAGACTTTGATTCCCTCCAGTCGGAGGAGATCAAACATGTTTGTTATTGTCAGACGATTTTAGAACACGTTGTTTTCATGCGTCTCCTAGCAACAAGGCGCACGTTTCTGCGAGTTTGTCGTGATCGGAACAACTTTAAAGTCAGTCATGTGTATGATGGCCAGTTTTTCTTTGTCACTATTTACAGAGTCGGTAAATGTATAATGCCTGGTGTTTTAAAAATCTGTTCAGATTTTAAAAGTCGTGAAGTGTATTCCAGGTCTCTCTTCTGCCTGTTGTTTTCCTGTCACTTCTCCACTTTAGTTTCAGTAAAAGTAACAAAAGTAATTAGTGACCTAATTACATTTTTATGTAAAATACATTTTATGTGATGGCTAGTGTTTTAATGTTATTGCACAGTTACTGAATTTATATGACAATTTTGCTTGTTTGTTAAAAAGCTAGTTTGCGAAATTGTATATTTTATAAAACATATAATCGCTAGTGTTTTAAAACATGTAAAGTTGTTTGTAAGTTCATAACGTAGTTATGCAAAATTGCTTGTTTAATCAGTTATTACATGTTAAAATGTAAAGTTTTTGAAAGTATATACTGTAGCAGTTATTTGACAATGTTTTAGTACTTATTAGTTATCTACAGTTTTAATGTTGTGGTAAAATTTTATTTTTTACATTACGGCTGGTGTTACAACACAAAGGTATTTGAAAGTACATTATGTAAATATCCAGCAATGTTTGATTAATCAGTTATTAGTTGTTAAAACATGCAAAGTTGTTAGAAAGTACATAATACATTTATATGTGTGACACTGTTTAATTACTGTAGTTATTAGTTATCTAAAGTTTTTTTTGTAAAATATATTTTTACGTAATGGTTGTTTACATAAAACACATTTTATGAGTTGTGTTTCATATGCAGTATTCAAACATGTAACATGACAACATTTTATGCTTAATTATCTAGATTAATGTGTCTCTGTAAAGTTTTATATAAAGCATATTTCATGCTATGGAATTTTTTTAAATACATAACATCATTTACAAGTACAGAATGCAATATGTGTGACAGTTTTTTAATTCTATTAAAAGTTTTTTTTGTTTTTTTTATTTAATTAAAAGTTTTACATAATTGGACACAAATTACATTCTAGCTGCAACATAAAAGTATGTTTTTTTTTTAGTTAAATACAATTTCAAATTGGAGTAGGCTTTTACACAACAATTCAGGCCTTACATTTGAATTATTGTCCGACTATAAAATCTCATATAGTCAAGTTGTCTTATAGTAAAGTCACAGTAGTGATACTGTAGAGGCTTGTGTTCTGAATGTGCAGTTTGAAATTGCTTGGCTTATTCTAAATAAAGTCCACATCTGTGTACAAACCTCACATGAACTCTGGGTAGCGGTTTCAGAGTTAACCGTTATATATGTTTGCACTAAAAACCTCTGTCTGGCCAAATGAGAGTGCTCATGTGCACATGTTTTAGCACGCGTGTGTGTGTTCATTCTGAAAAGCCCTGTCTCGGCAACCACAATGGCTTTCGCCTGGACAAAAGTGCTGGAAATACCAGGCCTGGTCGTAGCGCCGCTGGAAAACATACAAGTGGCCAGTGCACCGCAAGCCATTCCATTGTGGCCCACACTGGTTAACATGGCTTTCCAATTTATAACACACACACAATTACAGCTCTCTGACTAAGTAATTCAGGAGTAAAGCTGATGTGATATGCTAAATATGTGCTCGTTCAAGCTGAACTGAGGTTGGGCTCATCCAAAAAAATCTCTCCTTCTTAATGATTTGATTGCTCTGTTTCATGCATTTTTAAGACCTCAGCATTTGTGGCACCGATCCAAGACCAACTTCCTTTGCCAAAATGCTTGGGGCAAAAGACCATGGAGGTCTGTAATACCTGGAGAAATTCCCATTCATCTCAATGACAGTTGCTTGGTTGGTGCATCCAGCCTCGGACGTACGCAACTTGCATCCATCTTTGCTCATGGACACATTACATTTTTCTTCTTTGAGCCAGTCAGGCAGGGAAATAACATCACGACAACACTGATTGGCTGATGCCACCAAAGAATGTGCAGCATCCCGAACTCTAAAATCCCACCTACTGTAATATACTGTCATTTTTTGTCCTTCAGTGTGCTAATTGCCACAATTTGGGAACAAAACTAACCAGGTAGACCATGAATTCTTCGTTAAGACAGTATACTGGCAACAGAAAAGTAACCACAATCAATTTTTAATGTTTCAGGTGCTACTTCAAGAACAGAACTTGGGCATCCACTACAAGTTCAATGTGCCGATCCAGCGCACAGGAAGTGGGGACAATGAAGTGGGCTTCTCCTGGCACCATCTGCCCTGGTCTGAGTGCTCAGCAACATGCGCAGGAGGTAAAACAATCAATCATTCACATCCTTACTAAGAAAATGTGTTGTACCTTTTGGTCATTTGCTATGTTTCCATCCAAAGTTGCGAAATTAACTTGTGTGCAAAGTTTCCATCCCATGTGTTCAAGAGAACAAAACTGTCACGTCCTTGGAAAGAACTGCAAAGTATTGATAATAAAACTGAAAGTTGCTGCATCCTGTGGCTCTTTTTCACTACATAATAAATCAGGATGCCTGATGTTTGGGAATGCAGTCTTGTGAGACTTGCTATGGGAGTTGATTATACCAAATAATTTTGATGACAGACTTTGGCTCAGGCGTTTAAAAATGATTAATGACATAACATTTGAGATGGTGTTTGATTAGTTATCCAGTTAACCAATCACATAATCTGTTGAGGCAAAGTCACATGACTTTTTTTTGATGCGCATCAATGATTATAGTTAGTAAATGTGTTCCCATTGTAGTTTACTTGCATGATAAACAATGATCAGACTCAATTGAGCGTTTTATGCACAATTTTTATATTGAAAAATTTAAATTCTGTCAACAGTGACTCCAACACAAAAGTGTACAATTTGAATAATTTACTGGTCGTTCTTTTCTGTTCAATTACAGTGAAGCTTGAATTATTTTGAGCTTGAAAAAGGAGAGTTCGTGAGAGAAACAGCAAAGTCTGATTCTTGAATTATTGATCTTTTAAAAGAATCGCTTCATCCAGACAATTCACAAAACCATTTTGAATTGATTATTCATTATGAATTGAACTGATCCGCTTCATAATTATCAGCGAATACCAACTGAAATTTTGGTTTGGCCTACTTTAATACTTTCACGGTACTTTTATGTTCTTTGTGAATCAAGCTCCATTATGCTTTGCTATGTCTTTTTTTTTGTGAACCGTATTGGACTGGAAATTCATTCTGGTGTTTTCAGCCGAGTCATCTTTTTTTATTAGTAATAAAATCCAACAGAATGATAAAATGTGTATTTTATCTGACATATGACTATATGGTCCATCAATTTGTACTGCTAATGTACAAGTTATGCAGTGAACAGAAAGGCTGCCTCTTATTTCAACATCTGAATGTCGTAACCACATGTAAATGTGAGCCCTCGCCTCAAATATGACCAGACTGTTCAGGCTGCCCCGAAATAAATGGCTTTCTTACAACAATAAATAGTTTTCCTCTCTGCTTTTTTAAAGTGTGGCCATTGAAAACATTCAAAATACTTGTTATATTTCACCAAAATATGCAAACATCGCAGGCTAGTCCACGGAGGGTTTTCTCCAGGCTCAGTGAACTCGACCTCATTTGTTGCTCAATTCATTTGAACACATTTTAGTTTATATGGAAATACCCCAGAGCAACACTTATGTCATTTGTGAAATTTTACGTTATTAATATAACTCACGGCTGTTCTGTTGGCAAGCCACACAAGGAGCGTTTAAACACCGAGTGAACTGCCATAAAAATTCTGCAATATTCTTTTAAATATGATTCGTGATTCACACCGCTACAGATGCTTGGACTTGATTCCTGCTTTTCTACAAACTCCCATTAAATTTCAATGTTGCCGTCTTATTATTTTGATCGTTATGTGCAACAACACTGATAACGGTCTTACATCATGAACTGATGTCATGAGATTTTACATTTACCCCCTAGTTTGCTTTCAGCGAATCAAATCTCTTTTCTTGAAAGGGGTCATCGCACTCCCATTGGAGTATTTCATTATTTCGGTTACCCAGTCAAGAATGCTGTATTGGCAGCTATTAGATCCACCTCACAAGGTGGCCTTGCACATTAGCCAAGCTTGGCATAAACCGGCTTAACTGGAGGCTAATGTCTTTCCTTATGGGCCCCAAAGAGCCCCTGCACCAATGGCTCCTAGCGCTGAGTATATAGCGTAGCGCACTATTTTGCCATTACTGTGGTAATGCTCACTTTTCACAACCAAGAGCCAAAGAAAAGATTGGCTTCTCTGTAAAAGTCATTCACTAAGACACTCACTTCAACCGAGGCATTTACACACCTAGATATAATACTGAGGGAAAAATAATATCGCCTCCGTGCCTCCATCCACACAGAGTGCTCTGTCAGCAAGTGGACCCCTAGAGAGGAGACAGAGAAGTAGTTTTACCTCAGGGACGGACGCCGACCACACAGCGCCTTGCGCGCGAGCTGCTGAAGTGTCGAAAACGATCTCCCAGCTGAGAGAGCGAGGCAGATGAATGAAGTGATGCTTTATTGTCTTTTTGCAGGCTCGCAGAAGCAGGAGGTGGTGTGTAAAAGACTGGACGACGGTTCTGTTGTCCAAAACAGCTACTGCGACCCGGACGGCAAACCGCCAGGGAACCAGCGACCTTGCAACACCGAGCCGTGTCCTCCGGAGTGAGTACAGCAAATTTGAGGTGTAATCTGAATCTTAATCTGAAAATTTGTGATTCATATCAGCAAAAATTATAAATTAAATTAAGTACAGCCTATTTATAACCATTACCACTACTGAAAAAGAAAGCGAAAATATGATTAAAATTAGAAAATAATGATTTATTGTTTGCAGTGGGACATTTTTTTTATGTCAGTTTTCACATTTTCCACTAAACTTCCCTTCTAAATTACTGTAATTTGAAAAAGAAAAAAAAAAAATTCAGTCATTCTCATTTCGGTAATGACGTATGAAAAATAATCTGGACGATGGTCATTTTTATTATTATGCTAGTATCAATTAAATTCATAATAGTGAATTTTTATTTTTGGATAGTTCACCCAAAAATAAAAATTCTGTCATTAATTACTCACCCTCATGTCGTTCCAAATCAGTAAGACTTTTGTTCACCTTCGGAACACAAATTAAGATATTTCTGATGAAATCCAAGAGCTTTCTGACCCTCCATAGACAGCAGTGAAACTGAAATGTTCCCAGAACCAGAAACATAGCAGGAACATCTCTAAAATAGTCCATGTGACATCAGTGGTTCAACCATAATTTTTCAAAGCTACAAGAATACTTTTTGTTTTTATTTAGCAATTCTTCTCTTCCACGTCACTGTCCTCCACCATTTTCGAGAGTACCACAACGCATGCGCGTGCAGCTGCTGGTGTAGAATATGCATGCGTTGTGCCTTGCAAAAAAAATCTGCACTACATGACACAATTTCAACCAATCAGAAGATATTTGATGTGCAGTTAGGAGTAGTGTAATTACAAACAAATGATATTTCACAAGAAGCAGGACTACCCAGCGTGACGCCAAAGTAAAATAAATCAAATTACTATCAAAATGTCCTGTCTCTTGTCACTTGTCACGGTCACAGCTGGTTGCGAGACTTCGATTGTAATGAAAAAGATTTAGTGCATCACATGACAAGACTGTGTTAAAGTATGCTACTGAGAAATAGGGTTTAACTGTCAAGAAATGAACGTCACAGTGTAGAAAAAAACAAAACAAGCTTTATTTATTTATTTCATACAAAATCAACTTTTATATATATAATTTTGAATTACTTGAATACTGAGGTGAAATATATCTAATTTCCTAAACATGTGGCTTATACTCAAGGTTTTGCTCTCTTTGCCAGCCTAAGGTGAAAAAAAAAATAGCAAAATTTTATTCTGTTTTGATGAGCCTTATCAAAATAGCACATAGCTGCCCGGCAATAAAAAGCGCAAAGGGCCACAACCCGTAATGTTTAATTTGTCTTCATAGCACCCCGGCCATAAAGAGCCTCTTTGAAGACAACTTAAAAACTAAGCGACATGATTTATTTCTTCATATGTTGCCTATTTTCATTTGGACTTTGGTGCCAAAATACTAAAGGCGTCCAAAAAAAGTATGAGTGATCACCTGCGTTTAATTGTATTGGCTAGCAGAGTTTATGAACCCTCAAGGGACAATATCCATAAACGTGTGGAGTATGCGTGTGTGCGGCGGCCAGACGCACTTAGCGCTCATTTTCAATGGGGCGAGCAGCTGAGCAAAGTTCACTTGTGTCTGCAAATTTTAAATTGGAAGGAGGATTTAAATGGTTTTGGCCTCTGCGCTCCTGCATCTTGCCAGTGGAGGGTTTAGTGAACCTGAACCCCAAGATGGGCATCGCTAATAACATCATCTAAAATCTATTTCCATCTCCACCTGATGTCAGAAGAATGCAGTCTCTGGCCCAGAAAGGGTCATGATGGTCATTCGAGAACACCCTGTTGTTTTTGGGGAGGTAATTTCTTTCTAATGATCTTGTAGATAATGACAGATTTTATTTCATTAATAATTTATGTCCAACTTTAATTTTATTTTACTTGTAGTGTTTCATAAGACACATCGTCCGTTGCTTTATCAGAGCATCGCCAAGAGAATGCAAACAAACCGCACGAAACTTAATTCAGCCGTAACAAATGATAAAAAGTCAAGACATTTATATAAAAATGCCTGGATTCCACGGCCCAGCTAAAAGTGTAGAACTCATTTTGCCAAATTGAAGACAAATTGACGCAAATTTGGATTTGTTGTTGCCATTGTGTGGAGTTCATAACCCGTTGAACATTAACAATGTGTATTTGCAGGGTCCAAAAACTAAATGAGAGTGCAAATATGGTTTTGGCGAGTAAATAAAATGGTGTTTCAGGCCATTTATGCCAGAAGTTTGTTTTCCTGGTAATTCCAGACTTCCATGTGGCGAGACATTATTTGTGTTTAGCCCTTAAAAATAATATATGAAAATCTCATCAAGATCTTGATGGTTTTATTCAAGGTTTGTATATGATGCTGGAAGTGACACAACAGTCACTGCTAAGGAGAATCTATTTATTTATTACCATTTATAATAAGGGCACCAAAAATATATTTTGATGAAATAATGCATATACAGTTCTGTGGTTGGTAATAAATATTTGTGGATGGAGTCGGAAAGATATTTTAATGTTTTTGTCTCTCACGCTCATCAAGACTTCATTTATTTGATTAAAAAATACAGTAAAATTGTAATATTGTGAAATAGTATTACAGTAACTGTTTTCTATTGTAATATATGTTCAAATGTAATTTATTTCTATGATCAAAGCTGAATTTTCAGCATCATTACTCCAGTCTTTAGTGTCACATAATCCTTCAGAAATCACTCTAATATGCTAATTTATAGTACTTTTCATATTTTTGTGGAAACCATGACATTTTTTTTTTAGGATTCTTTGATGAAAAGAAATATCAAAATAACAATTTACTTAAAATTTCTTTTTTTTAAAAAAGGCCTACAATTTTATTGACCCCAAACTTTTTTATATGCTATGCATATTTCACCAAATATAGATTTTATAATGCAGAATTTCAATTTTTTTTGCATCATAAAGTACATTTTGGACCCCATTTATTTGTTTCAGGTGGTTTATCGGTGACTGGTCAGAATGTGGGAAGACCTGCGACGGAGGCGTCCGAACACGCACTGTTTTGTGTATCCGTAAAATCGGACCCGCCGAGGAGGAGACCCTGGAGGACAGCCACTGTCTGACCCATCGGCCAATAGAACAAGAGTCCTGCAACAATCAGTCCTGTCCGCCCCAATGGGTGACGCTGGACTGGTCTGAGGTGAATCGATGTGTTCCTCATGTATCTGTATTTCCTCTAAAATGCCTGGTAATCTTCTTGTTTTAATATTGTTGTGTTTTTGTTTTTAGTGTACCCCAAAGTGTGGCCCTGGCTTCAAGCACCGCATAGTTCTGTGTAAAAGTAGCGATCTGACCAAAACCTTCCCACCAGCCCTCTGTTCTGACCACAGCAAACCTCCAGTCCGTATTCGCTGCAGCCTCGGTCGCTGTCCCCCGCCACGCTGGATCCCTGGAGAATGGGGACAGGTAATACAAGTTTACTCATCCACAGTTTTATTCATCCTGATGAGGACAGTTTCATAGAACCAGAACTTGCAGACGGCCTAAAAGGTTCCAGGTTGCTTTTGGTCTGGTTCTGTTAACTTTGAGTTCATCTGTATGCTAGGAGTCTTATCTATATACAGTCTTGCTTTTCTGGGAAACTGGATCAAAAACATTGAGTCATTCATTTACTCATGGACATACAAAATCTCCCTCAGATTAGCATCAGCGATTAAAGGGGCAGAGGGGGTTCGAGCCTCCAAAACCTTTAGAATCAAGTCCCATCCTACTTTTTTTTTTGATTGAATATTGCTTCATTTAAAATTGGTTGTGAATACAGTTTCAAATTGACTGCAAAATGCAATCAAATTCAGGCTTGAATATACGTATTTCAGGTGTCATTATGATTTAGAACAAATAAAGAAAACCGTTTTGTCTTTACAGCAATTCCTGGTCCAAAAATGCAAAGGCTGAGTAAAGACCGTTTTAATACAGCGTGAAAAAGACCATGTGTTTAGTTGACGTCAACAGAATTTACACTCTTGTGATAAACTAGTGTCTCTGGAAAGCCAGTGACGTGTGTTTCCGTGAGTGACAGCGAGTATAATAGCCCAAGAGTGTGTAAGTGGTAGTTATATCGACCAGATTGTTTGAAGTTTATCTCTGCAGTAGACAAGGTTTTCAAGAATGCCAAGAATATGTTTTAAAAAAGACAAAACACATCACTTTCAGACAGATCCTGTGGTTTCTCTTTTCAAAATTATGTTGGGAACAGAAATACTGTGGTGGCTTATAGTAAATCTTTTAAAAAATGCCACAAACAAAAAAATGGACAGGTAGTATTCAATAAGGGAAAAAATGTAGGGCAGAATATGACCTTATCCTTCAGGAATTGATTTCTGCAATGTATTTTTGCATTTTTCTTTGGTTCCCTCGACAAAAACAAAAAACAAAAAAACAATACGATTTTGGATTCGTTGCAGAAAATAAGATCTGTGCCCAAACAAATGTTTATGACACGTTTTAGTCATTGTGACGATCTTCAACAACTACATTTTAAAGTTTAAATACTATCAGAAAACGTAATTGTCCCCAGTAACCTCTGTAGTCCCATTTTGCCACTTGTTAGCAACCAATAAACCTTTAAAAAAAATCACAAGGGGGTATTAGAGATACGGTATTTCATGCCGTACAATAAAAAGTGAAAATATCTTGAGATTGTATTCACCACAGACCTAAATTTCAGGCATTTAATCCAAAACCCATTGAAAAAAAACCTATGGACTTAAGCTCATATCACACTCCTCTCAGCCAATCAGATTCGAGGACCAGAAAGAACTGTTGTATATAACAAGGGTTTTCCATTCCACGACCCACCTAGACAAGTATAACCCACCAAAATATTGGAGAAAAAAAACAATTGACATTTCTTTAAGCTTAATCTTAATTAAAAGTTTAATATGGCAGAAATTAAGTATTTAAGAAAAATAACCATTTTATTTTATAGTAGGCTACAACTGTAAAATTTCACTAATATTTAAGTTTTAATTTCTTTGTTTTCAGACGTTAAAATATGAAACGTCCATAAAAACTGTGAGGTCGTACGAATTAGCCACCTCGTAAAATATGTACGAATTGGTCGTGAGATAGCGTTGGAAAATACGTTCATGATCCGTGTGTGTGTGTAGGGGAGAGCGGAGCACAACCCAACACGTTTTTTTAGCAAAGCATAAGAAACGAAGCAGATCTAAAACAGTTTGGAGAATAAATTAATTGTGAAATAGGTAAAAATAATAAACGCGTGTCTCATTTTAAATAAATACTAAAAACCAAGATGACAAATTTACTTCAGTCAGAAATTTACTTTTGTAATGGTTAAATAAATGTTCAGCAATATCCTCAAAAGATTTTTGAACTTTGGCACATTTTTTTTCTCTATATGGAGATACATTAAGGAAATAATAGGACATTTCGTAAATGTTATTATGTGGAAATGTTTAAATCTTGTGTTACAACCCATACATGTGAAATGCTTTTTACAGACCGTTTCCTTATTGGTAGGTAGCCAAATGCATATGAAGGAACGAAAACAGCGGTGAGTTCAAACAGACGATAGAAGTGATTGAACACAGCCTACATGAAACAGATTTTGTAACATTTGAATTTTCCTGTGTATGCAATCTCATGCAGAATACAGCACATTGAAGTGAGCGAGTTTCTTCTCATTAATAATGTGGACCGATCAAGCCTTTTAATAATGAGACCCTCACTGTTATTACAACTCATTCGCGCCCGCACTTCAAAACACATAACGCATGTTTTAAATTGCGGACTTAATTGCGATTCAGAAATCGCACTAAGAATATTGCGATTCGTAACAAATGTTGGTAGGCTATATCGTGCAGCCCTAAACTGAACTGTGTGAGTGTGTGTCATTGAAACGCAAATTTAGCTGCAGCCAAGTGACTTTGTGCGACCCACCTTGACCCACAGTTTGAAAACCCCTGGTATATTATATAATATAATATAATATAATATAATATAATATAATATAATATAATATAATATAATATATTATTCCATGGTCTGTCTGAATACTGGATTCTGATTGGCTGGCAGGTATGCAGTAAAACCGTTTAATGCACAGGTAGTTCCAAGTCAGTTTAATCACTGTTCAATATTAATGCGCTGCTTTAATTGATGCACACTAACCAACACGCATCACTCGCTCATGCACACACACACACACACACACACACGGAGAGAGATCGCAGATTGTGCTGCACACACACATAAACTTCCAATGCTTCCCCATGATTTTTATTCATAAAATAAAAGATAGATACTAGATCGCTACATTATATTCCCCAGCAACGAGGTGATAAAATCGAAGTAATTTTTTTGTAGAGACGCAGCAAGCAGGTACACACAACTGTCCTCTCTCTCTCTCTCTCTCGTGATTGATAATTAATTGAAATACATGCTATAATTCATTCAAATAAATTTGGTCTTACCGCACTATTTTATCTCTGTGTCTGAACTGAAGCTGGCAGAATGCTAGCACTAACTGACAAAAATAACTGTCATTTTTACCTATTCGTTCAAATATTGTGCTGCAAAGAGCAAGTCAAGTTTTAACTTGTCTATTGATTGGCAAATGACCATGGAATAAGCAGGATAATCAACGGCTAGCCGTGCATTAAAGGATTTTAATGCACTTTGTGTCGGGCGGTTCATTTATTAAAATCCTTTAATGCATGGCTAGCCGTTGATTATCCCTTACATATAATATAATATAATATAATATAATATAATATAATATAATATAAACCATCAATATTGGCTTAATGTAAAATCCTACTCCACTTGTAAGCAACAGTGGTTAAGATAAACAATAATTGTATGATCTGAAAATGTATCAAACTAACGAAAGTCCAAATTTATCCTTCTACCTGAATGAAACTAACTACTACTA
Source organism: Acrossocheilus fasciatus (assembly GCA_036784905.1). NCBI lineage: Eukaryota > Metazoa > Chordata > Actinopteri > Cypriniformes > Cyprinidae > Acrossocheilus > Acrossocheilus fasciatus. The sequence goes on along the minus strand of CM071947.1, from coordinate 20,575,462 downwards.
ACTACTGTAGTACAAGTTTTGCCATCCCATGATTCCTGCAGTGAACTGGGGCTCTCATAATGGAGAGGCTGTTGAAGGGAGCCGTGGGCCAAAAGGTCACTGGTTCAAATCCCACTTAAGGCCCTCACTGACATATCCCGTCTGTCAGGGGCTTGCGCTCTAATAAAGTCTGTTTAATTTAAAGGGGATGAAATGGGAAGGCTGCTGGAAACTCATCTGAGACGTCTGCACTCCCAGTCCCGTGAGGGGTCCTTCACTGTGGGTCTTACACGTGTTTATGACTAAATCCACATCAGATCCTTGTCTTGGCATGCAACGTCAGTGTTTCTGTGGCATTCACGCTAGGCGCTACAGCAGAGTGACTAATGAGCGAAATTTGTGTATTGTATTGAGTTGCTAGGCAACTCTTTGGTTTTTCCATTGAATCACTGAGCTACATCATGGTAGGAGACTACTGGAATACATCTCGGTTTCACTTCAGACAGTCGCAATTTACTCCCCTCCAGCAACGTCGAGACCTCTAATGTACAACAGCTGACAGTAGTCAGAGATTCAATTAAACTATTACAATGACATTCCGCGAGTAGCTCTCACTCCTTAGTTTTGAAGCACTGAGTTTGGACCAGAATTCACAAGCGTGCCATAGACTAACTGATGCACGCTGCACACAAACATGCCAAGTGCAGACTAAAATCACTTATACCAGTCTGATTGACTTGGCTTCTACACAATGGACTCTATGCACACTACAGTCTCAGCGCCGAATGTGTTTCCGATATAATATTCTCCCATAGCAAACTGTGGTAGTAGCAAACTCTTTCTGTCATACTTCTTATAACTGTTGATCATAACTGATTATATTATTTCGTTTATTATATATGTTGAATATTATATCTATATATTAGCAACTATAGTATGCATAACATTTTAGTTATGAGTTGTAAAAGCTTTAAATATGTTTAGTGTGAAGGTGGATCGTCAATATTTAAGATTTAATTTTGTGCATATTTTTCCTCATAGTTTCCATACACTGCACTGCGCCGGAAGTTGCAGTAACTACTGAGTGCCGCTAAATGAGGAAGCAATCATCTTTAGAGTACATTTATAGAAGGCAACATGTTTTTATGATTATAAGAAATAACCAGTTGCTAAATTTCCCTGTGGTTCTGGCATTGAGAGTTCAAGAGAGAGTTTTGTTTGCAATACTTGGTAGAAAGTAAAAGAGATAATATTTCACTTTGTTTCAGAATTACATTTTATTTCAGATTTGCTTGCCTATGTAAATCAAATTAACCATTGTTGGTTGTGTTATATACATATAGATGAACCTCTTCCTGTTTAAGTCAATGGTTCCTGGCTAGAATAGGTTGCAAAGTGGACAAGACTTCATGCTTGTAGACAAATGGGTTTAATATACATAATTTTGGGCCAGTTACTGAAGTCTAACTTAGTTGACTCATTGTGGCAAAGTAGCTTGAAAGATATTAACCTGGTTTTGCTTTTTATTCATACATGTTGTCTCATATTTCATCTCAAACATGCTCTACACTAGTACTGTTGTCTTTTGGGGGAAAATATGTTTGTTGTGGTGGAAGTGACATGACAAATGTGGTTTGATTATTTGATCATTTTTGAAAAATATTAATTTTCATAAAATAATTATTAAAATGATTCATTTCAGTCTTTTTATTGTCATGGTTTTAACTATGTAACAATTCATATTCTTCTAATAGACAGGTTTCAGAAGAGAAAATGTTAATATCAGTATCTGTTGTAATATCTCTGCACCCCCAGTTATGACGCATGTACTGTATTAAAGGCTGTACTGAAGGCTCGCCGTGTGTTTTTGCAGTGCTCTGCTCAGTGTGGACTAGGGCAGCAGATGCGGACGGTTCAGTGTCTGTCATACACGGGACAGCCCTCCACCGAATGTCCAGAGTCACTACGGCCAAACACCATGCAGCAGTGTGAAAGCAAATGTGACGCTACACCCATCTCCGGTGGCGACGGTAAGTCAATCACCCTTCTGCTAATCCCGTGGCTTATGAGCTACATCTGGCTTTGATCACAGTGTTGACATTTACAAAGTTTGTGGCCTCTGCGTTCAATTTTGAATTAACAAAGGATTATATTGTTCTGTTCTTGCCTGTTATTAACTACCTCAGTTTGGAATCGAGACAGGACACTATTTAGGCGATCCTGGATTCAATAAAACTTCCATGACCCTCGCGAGATGGATCCCTATTCAGATTCCTTCACTGGGGAAGCAGCGTTAGATTATCTCTCCTAACGGACCCTAATAGGATTAGTTGTATCCTAATCAACAGCAGTGACAGAATGTCTACTTTCATTGTCGTCAGCCATGGCAGTTTAAAGAGTCTAATAATGAAGACATTAATTGAGGTAGGGCCACTTAGCAGCATCAGCACACTGCCACACTAATGCAGATGGCCGTCTGCCCGCGCCGTGAATCAGGTCGCTCTCTTTTTACGCTTAGATGCTGTAATTACCATAAGAGGCTTGTGTCCAGGCCCTGAGCCATGGCCTCTTTTGAAAGAGAACTCAGAGTTTTGGCTTTGACACAAAGGAAGTCTATTAGCTTTCCAGTGCTGCAGGGTCATGCAAGATTCTGTCCCTGTCCTACAGAATCCCCCTTGGACCCGAAAAAAGAATGTTTAATTGGTACTCTATTCAATGCCTGTTTAGAAATCCCATAGAATCACCTTTTCATCTAAATGTAAATTCGACATTTAATATCTTTTTGACTGTTTGACAGATGCAGGCATGTATTTGTGATGATTTCCCCAGCAGCATAGTGTCACATTTGAGATTTTAGAACAATTAGTGGAGTGACTATCAAGCTGCTAGATTCAATTCAGATTTCACATCTAACCATAGAAATACCCTGGCTAACGGACTGTCCTTCATATTCACTCAAATGTAGGGCCCTATGATTATTGCGATATGGAAAACATGGACGGAATCATGGAATCCAGTCATAAAAATGGAATTTACTGTATAACGTGGAATGTCATGGAATTTGCCAAATTTTGGATGAACCAAAAGTAGGTCAGTACACTTAAATTAAAACGCGATATGGACTAGTGTCTGTGAATATTAAGATGGAAAAATACAATTTAAATACGAATCCTGCATGTTCTGCGTGTCTCTGTGTGAATGAATGGCACTGACGCGCAGTTTCATTTACTACACACATACTGAAGCGCGTGTGACCCTCACGGTGTTTTTAGTCTCTGCCACCTCAATATATGAATACATGAACACGTGAATAAAATCTCTAAAACTACTCTGAGAGTCACTTCATGAGCATTTTACCGTTTCTTTTGAGTAAACAGAAACTTAAAGGGATAGTTCACCCAAAAATGAAATTTCTATCATTAATTACTCACCCTCATGTCGTTCCAAACCCGTAAGACCTTCGTTCATCTTCGGAACACAAATTAAGATATTTTTGGAATCCGAGAACTCTCTGACCCTCCATAGACAGCAAGGATCCTAACACGATCAAGGCTCAGAAACGTAGCAAGGACATCGGCAAAATAGTCCATGTGATATCAGGGGTTCAACCGTAATTTTACGAAGCTACGAGAATACTTTTTTGTGCTCAAAGAAAACAATAATAGCATAAATTAATCAGTAATTCTTATCCCCGAGTTACCGTCTTCCGCTGTTTTGGAGAGTACCCCTGAACGTAATCAATGTAAACAGCGTTGTTTACGTTCAGTAGACAGCGTGCGCGGATTACGTTCTGAGGTACTTTCCAAAAGCTCTCCAGCTTGGCTATCTATATTCCCTCACAAAATTTGTTTGTTTTATTACAAATATCATGGTTAAACTATTGTTAGTGTAGCAAAACCATGGCTAATTTGTGGTTACCATGATCTTACTATATTAACCATTTTATTTATTTTTTTGTAGTAAAACCGTGGTTAACTTCCGTAAGGATTAGCATATTTATCATTCTAATTATCCTTCTAGCTTAGCGTGTCTGCAATTTACTACACTACTACTACTACTTATTTACTATTTATAGCTACCTCTGCTATAAAAGGATTACTGGAAAGGCTAATAACTGGATTAATAAAAAGAAGATACTGTAATAGGGATAGAATCTTGCACAACAAAAATTATTAATGGAAATTTGTCCTGCTGCATCTGATTAGGACAACATGTAACGAGGTTGGCACAGACAGGAAATAAACATTAGCACAGGCCAGGTTGTAAAACATCCACCTGACACTGTACCAACATTCAGCATCATTACAAGCATGACAGGACAGTGAGATTTATATGGGCCGTTAATTATCATCCATGCGATGAAGATGACATATTTTAAGTCTTTCCATTGCCGCTCCCTTTCACTAGCATATGAAAACTTGAGCCGCTCACCCCTGCACTGACTACCACCTAGATTCACACAGACATCTGAAATATGACTCGTATTCTAAGAACCCAAAAGATGGTTCTCCAAACATGCTTTAATTAACAGAGATGAGGGATATGAGTAAAGCTTTCTTCAATGTAGTCAATATAGAAACTCAAAAGACTAGTTTCAAAAGGCTAGTTTAATTACTTTAAGCTAGTAGCTGGTGTTTATTCCAATGAAGAGCTCATGAGAGATTTAAGAGAGAGAGCTGGGCCCAGTTGTAGATCCAGCAGTCTCTGGGTTCTGATCAAAGTCCTGAGTCACTGTTCCACACAGACTTGCCTATCATATAATTGGATAGTTCAACCACAATTAAAAGTCTGTCATGATTTACTTCCCTTCATGTCATTCTAAACTCATCTGACTCATTTTTCTTTAATGATACCTTTATTCTGATTTCGGAGCTTGACAGTCCCAATGCAAATTAATCTTTTGTTATACTAGAGCAAAAAAAAAGTCATATGAGGGTGAATAACTGATGGCTGACTTTTCATTTCAGGGCGAACTACCTCTTTAACAAACTTTCAAGTTTCCCCTTTGTGGTTCCCCAGTATCAACCACTTACTCACTCCTTCACGTATCCTTTCTCATTCCACCTTTTTTTCTCTTCCCCTAGAGTGCAAAGACGTAAATAAGGTGGCATATTGCCCATTGGTGCTGAAGTTCAAGTTCTGCAGCCGTGCGTACTTCAGACAGATGTGCTGCAAGACGTGCCAAGGACACTGACCCCGTGGAGAGAAGCAGAGACAGATGCTGCAACGAGGAAAGAGAGAGAAAACTGGCAGAGAGGAAAGTCAATGCTGGGCACAGAAGAAGGAAGCCTCTCTCGCTAATCAACACACACACAACATGCTTTTAGCCCTGTGGAACCCAAACCACTGCTCAGCACTGCGCTGACACCTGTTTTATTTTCACTTCTGTGAAGTGGGAATGTATAAAATGATCATTATTGTTGTTATTTTTATAATAATAATAATAATAATAATTGGTATTGGTTATTATTATTATCAGTGTCTTTCTGTTGTTATAATCCAAAGTGCTGGACACACACAGAAGTAGCACGGCAGAGGTATACTTCAAGGCGCCCACATAAGGGAATTCAGGACATTGGTATAACCCTGGGTCTTGCATACACACTCCTCACATGGTTCTCTTGGCAACACTGCATTCAGGAGCATTCAAACCGACAATGATTGCTCACACTGGCAGCATCGGATCGAATGGAAGTCATTTGTTTTCAATAAGAGTTTACCGATTTGAGGCAACATGAGTGTCAGAGACTGTTGATGGTCATTCATGTGATCCGGCATCCGATACAGCAGTCTGATAGGAACATTTCCAAGCATGGATAGTACTGAAACTTGGTGACTGCAACATGCATTAGTTTTAAGGTAAAAATAACAATCCAAATTTTCCACCCAAATGATATTTTTCACTCCTAAAATCAAAGAAGCATAGATCAGGGGTAACCAATCCTGCTCCTGGAGAACTGCAGATTAAGTTCCAACCTGCTTCAACACACCTGCCGGTTATTTTAACTAAACTCTGCAGGATGGTAGCCCTCCATGAGCAGGGTTGGTATAGATTGAATTAACTTTTAGTTTTTGATTAAAAGTACAGACCAGGGCTGCGTTTCCCAAAAGCATCGTAAGCCTAAGTTGATCGTAGCTCCATTGGTGGCAATGGGTCTACGATGTACTTAGGCTTACGATGCTTTTGGGAAACACAGCCCTGAAGTGTCCAATCCTACTCCTGTAAGGGTCAACCTGCCCCAACACACGTCTGGAAGTTTCGAGTCATCCTGAAGATCCTGATGGGTTTAATTGGCACTTCACTTTTAGTCAGACTTCCCTTAGCACTTCCCCTCAGGCGAATCCCCGCTGCCATTTTAAAGTGCATTCTACTTTAAGTCGACAAGGAACGTTTATAGAGAGCCTCGATTTTGACTAAGGGTGCTTGGTGTACACTTCAGGCAGCTCCATGTACCAGAATGCAACACGATTGTGACGTCACCTCAGATCATGTTTAATTTACCCCCACAACTCTGATATAATAATTATTTTCTAAATATTAAAAACAGTCCAAGCATACCTATACACACATGCTGCATGAAACTAATTTGTAAGGAGGAAAATTTGTAAATAAATCAACTCCATAGCAGATTCCAATTGATCAAGGGTTTAGGACGTTCCATTTTAGCCCATTGCGAGGATTCTGCCAGTAGTGGGCACTCGTGCAACATAATCAATGACGTACATCCGAATCAATGAAACTGATGGAGGTTAGCAAGTGAAGTGCATAAAAATGAAGTGGAACACAGCCAGTGTAGGACCGTGGCCCTCTCAGGGGCAGGATTGGACACCCCTAGATGGTTAGTCAATGTTGTTCAGATGGAGATCGTACTAGATATGCATGTGGTTTAATTGAAATCCATAACTTGGAACTTCTATGTACATTTATTCACTTGGCAAATGCTTTTTTCCAGAGCAACTTCCATTGCATTCATAGTTTACGGCCCTTGACCTTGGCATGGCTAGAGCCAGGCTCTACCAATTGAGGAAATTCTATACACTAAAGTTGTTTTGACAATAACTTTCGAAAGTAAGATAGAGACCCAAAGACAAACAGGGTAGTTTGATTGGGTGCTTTGGTGCTGAATTTGTGCAGAAGAAATCTCAATTAGAGCTTCAGAGTCCAGATGTTCAGTTTAGTTAGCCACCTGTTTTACTGAGCTGAATCACATGACCACAGGCCAAAGAATTCCACCATTGTCTGACACTTGAACAAGGCCTGAAAATCAGATCAGTTCCAAAGGGATGTTTCTACTATTGTGTCTCTAGAATTATTGTGGACACCAGAGAGACATTAATTGCGATTCTGACGTGATTCTGCTTTATGGATCCATATTCTGCTTTAAATTCTAGGGTTCTGACATCTATGCGTCTGTTCCGGGGACCGGCGTGTTCCAGACGCAATAATTTTCACATAAAATGCGTGCTGCAGCCACACTCCGCCACATTATCAGCAGAATACACAGACAATCCATCAGCACAGGGTTTACTTGCTTGGAGATCTCCAGGTCTGTGATGCTGATGCATTAGTAAAGTTAAGTGAAGGGCCAGTGCCTGGGTAACCTGCCAGACCCCGCAGATCCGGTCTGCCATCGACTACCTCCAAAACACCCCCTCTTCCTCCTTCCCTGAGATCACAGTGCTTCCAGCCCACACTCTTAAACCCTCCACACTCAATGGTGCTTTTCTTTCCTCAGTGGAGGTCTGTTTGTTCCACTGCCCTTCTTTCGCTCATCTTTTGAGTGGGCGGCTCTTCTGGCCCCATGGTGCTATAAGACCTTGATGCATTCTGGGTATGCGGTCTGACAGAAAACCAAGAATACTTTAGCTCTGTTCCAAATCCTAGTGAGCTCCCTACCTAGACCATATTTTTAAGGCATCATAGGCGTTTCTGGTGCAACGGTCATTCCAAAAAGTTCGCTGTTCCTTTTATGAGATCTTTTATTAAAACAAATTTAAAGGCAGAATTACATTTCTTTTGTAAAGGCAATCCCAGAATGCATTGCTCAGTGTCAGACAAAGTGAAAAATATGTGCTATGCATTTTCATGCTTGTTGGATTATTGTGTCATTAGCTTAGCTACTGGAATCAATTGTGCGTCATGTTTACTGTGCACTTTACGAATGCTATTTGTGTGGCATGTGGGGTTGTTGCCTACATAGTGTTCCAAGTCAATCAGTCAACAGGTCCTATTCCCGTTACGATGCTGCTTTAGGCCTGAAATATACTCTACAACCATACAAATGCAAATTCTAGCTAAGCTCAGTTTTACATGTTGCGCTACGAAACGTGTGTGACCATGTCGCCACAAGTGGCACTATACTGTTACTGCTAGAAAAAAAATGGAGAGCACATGCTAAGTATGCTCAACAGGATCACATGTTAGCATACTTCCATAAGTTATGTTTCTTGACATGGAAAGCAGCCGACTAAGCCACACAAAGAAAAGCAGCTTGCTAGGTTTTGGAACAAAGCTTTTGTCTGTCTGTCTTTCTGTCCTTTTACTTCACATTGGTTTATGTTTGTAAACTTTCCATCAACTCCATGTTGCATTTTTCCATCATCCATGTCTGAGTGACTTAACCCTGCTCTCTTTTAGCCGAGGGAACATCAAATGATAGAGCATCAATTTTAGATCTCACCTTTGTTACGGAACACAATAGATTAATGAAATTGAGGAGTTATGGGACATTTTTATGTTTTTTAATCATACAACCATTCTACTTTTGCTGCTGCTACTCGTTTGTAGCCACAAACACAATATTAATCGATTATGTATTATGAAATGTTTATACTGGGATTATTCAACAGTGAACATTGATCAGCGGAACTGTAGGCCCAACATGCTGAGCATCCTGTAAAATCCTAAGGCTTGAAGTACAAGTTTACTGGCTTTGGGACACGGACTCTCAATAAGACACTCAATGAAACTGGTACTGATCGCTGTGAACTTGTGTCTTTGAATGTCACATTGTTTAACCTGTACCTATAGAAGAGAGTTTTGCATTTTTTGTGAATAGTTGCTTACATTTTATATTCAGTATTATTAATGTTGGTACACTGTTACTAATTTTTTTTTTTTTTCATTTGTAAATTATATGCTAATTTATTGCCATGTGTCACTTGTCTTATGTATGTTTCACTGCATGCAAACTGAAATCTAGTCTAGTGAAATCGATGCAGTGGAATAACACCCTTCACGATCTTGTTTTAGTCTTGGTAAAATGTGAGTTTGAATGTGTCTTATTTGCTACTAGAGCGCTCTTAAAACTACGTCAGAATGCTTTTGTGTGAGTCGGTGCGTTTGAGTGTGTGTATGTTGATATGGTATTACTGCACTGTTTCTCGAGGGCCAGTGCTCACAAAAATAATAATAATAAATAATTGTAAATGGTGTCAAAGGGTAAGGACAAAAATATTCCCATAGTAACTTTAACATTCTCAGTCCTTTGGCTTGTACCCTTGGTGAATCCAACAGTATGTAATGGATCCTGAATAAAATGACTTTAAAAGGGTTGTGTTTGCTTAGATGTTCTTTCCTGTGGTCTCCCACAAATGGCTTAAGTATATCTAAATGAGTTTACTGCCTGAGAACAACGGGTTCTTTCATTAAAGGGATAGTTCACCCAAAAAGAAAAATTCTGTCAGCATTTACTCACTCTTGTGTCATTCCAAACCCGAAAAACTTTCTTTCTTGCGTCAAATACACAAGAACATATTGCTGAATGTACAGAGTGTTCTGAATCTTTATTTAAAGGAAAAAAAGTCAGAATATGTGTGTACTTTTTAATGTCTAGCAGTATAAAGTATAAAGATGCCTTTGCCTACATAGTGTGTAATTACGACAAGTACTGGCTAAGAGGGCCATGCTCACAATCTAAATCTTGACCCCCTGACAGAGATGGACATGATTATGTTCTTCACAATGCTTCAGGGAATTCTCCCTACCCAGGAGTTTGATTGACAGGCGATCTGACCAATCATAATGCAGAATCGGCCATTTTGTCCAACAAACAAACCAAGACAACAGAGTAGATAAACATCATGGACTTAAATTTGAAAAATGGTTTGTATTGTGTTAGAGGTCCAAATAGCAGTTTCAATGGGCTCTACAAGATCCCAGCCGAGGAATAAGTGTTAACGATCTGTCATTTTCTAAAAAAAAAAAAAAAAGTTTACTTTTTAAACACAAACACTCATTTTGCACCAGCTCTGTGATTCGATAGGGTAGGGCAAAAAAACTCTAATTTTCTCCTCCAACTTCAGAAGTTAAGGTTTTAGTAAGTTAAAGGAACACTCCACTTTTTTTGGAAATAGGCTCATTCTCCAACTCCCCCAGAGTTAATAAGTTGAGTTTTACCGTTTTGGAATCCATTCAGCTGATCTCTGGATCTGGCGATAGCACTTTTAGCATAGCTTAGCATAGATCATTGAATCCTATTAGACCAGTAGCATCGCGTTCAAAAATGACCAAAGAGTTGCGATAGTTTTCCTATTTAAAACTTGTCTCTTCTGTAGTTATATCGTGTTCTAAGACCGGCGGAAAATGAAAAGTTGCGATTTTCTAGGCCGATTTGGCTAGGAACTATACTCTCATTCCGGCGTAATAATCAAGGAACTTTGCTGCCGTAACATGGCGCAGTGATATTACGCAGCGCCTGAAAGTAGTCCCCAGCTATATTATAACTAGTTATCTAGCTGGGGACTACTTTCAGGCGCTGCGTAATATCACTGCGCCTGCTGCGGCCATGTTACGGCAGCAAAGTTCCTTGATTATTACGCCAGAATGAGACTATAGTTCTTAATCATATCGGCCTAGAAAATCGCAACTTTTCATTTTCCGCCGGTCTTAGTACACGATATAACTACAGAAGAGTCAAGTTTTAAATAGGACAAATATCGAAACTCTTTGGTCATTTTTGAACACGATGCTACTAGTCTAATCGGATTCAATGATCTATGCTAAGCTATGCTAAAAGTGCTATCGCCAGATCCGGAGATTGGCTGAATGGATTCAAAAACGGTAAAACTCAACTTATTAACTCTGGGGGAGTTGGAGAATGAGCCTATTTCCAAAAAAAGTGGAGTGTTCCTTTAATATGTAACTAAAATTTCACTATAGACCTTAGTTAGGTTAGACACCATATTGAATTTTCACCATACCACAGGTGAAAATGAGGTTGTGAGGGATAGACTTACAGTCTTTATAATTGCAAAACTGTTTTATGGAGTTTATGACTACAGATTTTTTTATTTATTTTTTTTTGGTAAAGATGTTTTGTCAACTGAACATTTGCCATGCTGTTAAACAACAGTAAAATCAGTTTGTACAAAGCATGCACTTCTATCCCTCACAACCTCGTTTCCATTCCTGTCAAAATTTGCTTCGCTAATTAAGGTCTGTGGCCAAAATGAATGAACTTTACGTTTCAAAAACGCACCAGTTGTGCTATTTGAACACCTATGCCCTACTTGGCGTGATGCTAATGCTAATGAATTACAGAGTACAGGTACTAGCTGCTCTGTTTTGTCTAAAGCAACTGCTTTTGAATACCTGAAAGACTGCTTGGGCTTCCGTCTCGTTTACTTGGAAAGAGAGAGAGAGAGAGAGCGATTGAAACGGAGACCGAGAGAAGATTAAGAACGTCTTAGCAGCTGGCTGCAACTGTCAGCTACAATTCGGCTGTTTACATGTCGACTCTCAGCATAGCCACAACAAAGACGAAGCAAGACAGCAGAGACACTTGCCAAAAAACAATTCCATTCTTTATCTCTTTGTAAACTAAAGAGACAGACTGAGATGTCAAACGAAATAATGATATAGCATAACAAGGCAGCCCTATGTATGCATGGAAGCCAAAAAATGGCTAGTTTGAAGCCGTTATGTTACAACTGCGTAAATGAACGTCAACACATTTCTGTCAATGGCAACATGTTGTGAACAGCATTTGGTTTTGCGCCCCCAAGAGCCAAGCATACTCATTGTTAGCGTAAGGGGGATGTGCATAAGCCAATGGTGATCAAAGACATGCTGATGGCAAGATTGCACTTGCATTTTGTACTTACCCAAAACAGATGTTTATCTTTGAAGGTTCTCAGAGAGGAACAAAGGCTTTGTTTACTTGGGAGTATGTGGCTGAGCGTTTTGCCTGAAAGTTCCTGACCTCAGGGGGTCTGGTTTAATGCTGTCCCTATGTGGTCTTACCCTAATGTAGACTAGCCGGTGATGTGGTCTTCTTCACTAAAGAGTGCTAAGGATGACAGTTTCGAGCTCAAACACAAAACCTTCTGTATCACACTTAAAATATTTGCACATTGGGTTTATAACAGATTAGGCAGAATAAACAAGCTTTCGAGACAAACTTTCAGTTCTGGCTCATGTGCGGAAAACTATAACAATGACAAATAACAATAGCTCTGTTCCAAAACCTGGTGAGCTCCCTACCTACACAGCATTTAAGTTGTGTTCTTGGCTGGTCAAAAAAGTAAATACTAAGATACCTTGTTTGACCAAAGATAAGGAAATCCCAGAATGAATTGCAACTGGATTATAGTGGAAAAAAACAAGATGGCAAACATACTGGTTTTACACTGTATGTGTTGTTCAAAACCAAAAAGTATTGATAAAATAGTTCAATTTTATTATAAATTAAGGTGACCAGACGTGCCACTTCCTGGGGACACGTTCTGCCCAGGATTTCTAAATTGCCTAAAATAACCAGGTGTTGGCTGTTTATGCTGCACCGATTGATCGTTGAATGACATCAAAGTACTGCGAGAGCGATTTGAAAGCATAAGGAGCCATCTGCTCTGCTCCTGGGCAGAACATTTCCCAGGAAGTGGCATGTATGGTCACCATATTATAAAAGGATTATTTTACCAAATATTTGTGTGCTGGAAATTTTTGTGTAGGTTAAAGTGTTCTTAACTAAGCAACATTCTAATTCTGTTGAAATCACTTGACACCCAGCGTCGCTGCCAATGTCATTTATGAAGTTTCATTTCACTTATTTTGCTACCATAGAGGCTGTTTACACGGTGCATTGTTGCGTTCCTGAACAGCATGTTAAGTTAAAAGTCAGGTTTAAGTCATGATACACCAAGCCAAAGAGCCATCTCAGCAGAGAGCCCAATCAACTTCGAGTGTTAACAAAACAAGCCAATGACTTGCATCACGCACCCCGCCCCGCAGCGTGTGTATAAAAGGAAAGCGCATGCATACGCACATCAGTTTTTCGCCATACAGCGGTGGTACAGCAACTGTAGCGACGGGACGTAATGTCTCCGTTCCCTCCTTCAGGGAACGAGGGTTACATGCATAATTGAGACGTTCCCTATCAGTCAGTCACATTCGACGTTACATCAGAGTGACTGACGCAATTGGGATCCCTACGAAAACACCACTATTGCTGACCCCCTCCAGTGCCCTGCGAAAGCTGGCAAGTCCCCCCACGCCAGTTGGGACAGAATATAGGACAGGGCTTAGGTAGAGATGCAGTCACTGCTGTTCCGTACAGTGGATACTGGACAATACTGGGAAGCGTCTTCCAAGTAGGGGAACGCTACGGTAAACTCAGCCACCCTAGGGGTGAGATGCTATACAGCAGAGACGGCAGAAGGTCTCTGCCAGGGAAAGACATGGGCTCACCGTGAGGGGAGCCGTACCGTGGAAGAATACACATATGGGATCACCTGAAGGGGAATCACTACACACGGGCACCTAGCCCAGCACAAGGGCTGATCTTTGTGCTGAACCTGGTGCCTAGTGTTCCGCCACGCCTGGCCGCTGAGGGTGCGGGAGGAACTTCAACAAGGTACGCCAAGAAGGGGAACTAAACTGAGAAGCAAAGAAGCGCACGTATCCAGTCCGAAGAGGGGAGTGGCGCAGGAAGCGTGATTTGCAAGGTGTTTGCATAACTGCCCTCGAGACTGGGCCAGTATGAGCCTGTCGTCGAGGTAGTTGAAAATGCGAATACCTCTTTCCCTCAATGGAACAAGGGCTGCCTCCACGAACTTGGTGAAGACATAAGGTGACAGGGACAGCTCGAAGGAAAGGACCTTGTACTGATATGCTTGCCCTTCGAACACAAAGTGGAGAAACGGCCTGTGTCGAGGGAGGATCGAGACACGAAAGTACGCGTCCTTCGCTGCGAACCAATCAAGAGGACGGATGCATTGAAAAAATACATCTCTGCGTCAACCTCCTGAACTGGAGCTTGTGAAGGGACCGGTTCAGATTACGCAGGTCCAAGATTGATCGTAGTCCACCGCCTTTCTTGGGTATGATTAGGTAAGGGCTGTAAAACCCTGATTTCATCTCGGCTGGAGGGACCGGCTCTATCGTGTCCTTCATTAGCAGGACCGTGATCTCTGCATGTAAGACAGGAGCATCTTTGTTCAGTACAGAGGTGAACCGAATGCCCCTGAACTTGGGAGGGCACCGGGTGAACTGAATCGCATAGCCAAGTCTGATGGTTCTCGTGAGCCAGCGAGACGGTCTGGGGAGTGCTAACCAGGCCCCCAGAGACCGAACGAGGTGAAACACAGGGACCCGACCCGGAAGGCAGCTCATCCCGGAGTGGAGTCTGAGTGCGTGGTACGACACTTGGTTGGCATGGGGCGTGTGAGGAGCATAGGATGTGACGGACCGCCTCCGTCTGCTTCAGTGCAGCGGAACATCATCTGACCCAGGGACCGCACTGTGACTTTCGTCTCCCTCAGGGCAAGGTCCATTGCTTTGCGCAGCTCTTGCAACGCACCTGGATCAGCACCACCCTCGTGCAACTACTTTAACACCTTGGCCTGGTGAATCTGCAGGAGGGCCATGGCGTGCATGGCGGAAGCGGCCTGTCCAGCAGCTCTGTAAGCTTTGGCTGTTAAAGCGGACAAGAACTTACAGGCCCTGGACAGAAGGCGTGGATTACCCCTCCAGGTGGCGGCACCTTGCGGGCAGAGCTGCATCGCAATAGCGCACGACATCCTGTCATCTGCTGGTGCTCCAAACGAGATGCTGGGCCCTGCCCTGTCCAGGGACCCAGCCACCTCATCCGAGAACACCAGAGGGCGCGAAGTGCTAGAGGAGTGAGAGGCCCGCAGAGACACACTCGACGGGGAAGCTCTCACTGTTATCCTCAGATCACAAGCCGAAGTAGTCCTCTGCTGCTGAGAGACGGAGGAACTAGAACGGGGCATGGCAAGGGGGACACCCCCTCATTTAATGAGGAGGTATCTGGATTGCAACATCGCGATGGTCATATTCCCGCAATGAGAACATGACTCATCCACGAGCGCTGCTTCAGCGTGCTGATAGCCCAAGCACAAGACACAGCATTCGTGACCATCAGACGGAGCCAGGAAGCAACCACATCCAGAAACGCACGAGTGGAAAGCCATCTTTAAAAAGACGCTGCATCGCTCGTGCAGCTCTTTTAGATTGCTCTTTTTAGAATTGCTCTTTTAGAAAAGGTGCTGAAGCGCCCAGGGGAGGTTGTGGCGTGACCGCAGTTTGATGAGCTGCAGCATGCCGTTCGTCTCATGAGTCACGAGTTCAAGTCAAGTCTCGAGTCAGCTGTTCACGAGTTTAAGTCAAGTCCCATGTCTTTATTTATGCGACTTAAGTGCGACTTGAGTCCAAGTTGCAGACTTGAGTTTCCATCTCTGTCTGTCGGACCAGTTTTTGCAGTGTGTTCCACACCTTTGCCATTACTTTTGGATTCTTATTCTTTTAATGACGAATACAGACTGCCACTACAGTTCTGCCACCTGCAGTTATTTTCTCTTATGTAGGTGCAGAACATACATGCTAGTTGGCTGTTGACTGTAGTCTTCCCAGTGTCTTCAAATGCAAAAAATGCCTTTTTTGTGGCATTTTTGCTTTTTTATTTTGATGGTACAGTTGAGTAACAAAAAGCTGCGAACTGAGAGAGAGAGTGGGGGCAGGATCACTGTATGTCACCATATGGAAGAAGTAAGTGGTTGCAACTTCTGTTAAATCACAACTTCAAAGTTATGAACTAATCTGATGGATTATGGCTTCTGTTCATTTCCATTGCGCTCCAATCTACATATTTATTTTTAATGCATTTCTACGTAAGAAGTAGCTAAGGCAGCTCCATCAGTTTTGGAACAAGGATATACACTTTAATTCTGTGATTCTACTAATCAGGCTTTGTAACCCATTAAAGGCAGAGGGAAAATATCAGCACAAGTGCTTTCCAAGAACGGGGCTTCACTGGGGTGGGAACTCATTTGCACGTCAGAGGTGGTTTTGATAAAAAGGTGTGAATGGGATGAGAACCAGAATGCACCAACTCAATGAGGATTCTTCTTTAAATAGACAGTTAATTATAGAGACCGATTACAGATGTTAGTTGTATTCATAGCAGGGACATAAAATGCATGACTGCAAGATAGTTCACCCAAAAATGAAAATGGTGTCATCATTTACTCATCAGTTATTCATCATTTACTCAACCTAAAGTCGTTTCAAACCTCTTATCATTTTCATTTGCAGAATACAAAAGACATTTTAAAAACTGTCCTTTTATCCATACAATCAATGAAAGTCAATTGGGTCCAAATATTTAGTTTTGTACCCCATACATTGTATGGACAAAAATAGTTCAAACAGTCTTTGTGTGAGTAAATGACAGAGTTTTTAGGTGAACTATCCCTTTATATTCTCTTTTTACTTCAGCTCGACTGACGCCATCTGCATCATGCTGGTACTGTATCCCAGTGATGCCAATCAAGAAAGATAAATCTCTTCAAACAGAGCTGTAACTTCCACAAATCCAGATCCACATGGGGTCACGTGCACTTGTAAGTACTAAATGGCACACAGGAACATGTCTGGGAACCTTTTAGAGAATTCAAGATGTGCTTCAAAGAATTTTGGCTCTACTTGAGCAACTGTTTTCTAGATAAATCACACAGGGCTGGTTTTGATCTGTGGCAACTGAAAAGCCCCAAGCTCCCATAGTCTGCTTCTGTAAAGATACAGGAGCAGATATGCAGCAGGAAAATCCCAGACTACAGCTTCATGATCTACAAGTCTTCAGCTGTTAATGAATCAGATGCACTAGAAGCCGATATGATGAGGTGTGAGAAATAATGGCCAAATGAAAAACAGCTCTTTGAACAAGAATCGCTACCCGGTTTTCCCAGCCCCGCTAAGAGCATCTCAAGTGTTCCGACAGAATTTGGTTTGAACAAACAAGCTTCCGCCAACAGCCCAGATGGTGTTGCTGGAGACACTGCACCCATGCTGGAGGAATGTTGCCCTGAGGTTGGAGGGTCATGTCATCATCAACTGCTATCTGCTGAGCTCCTTCCAGAGGCTCTCCCAGGTTCGGATCCCAGCTTCTTTCCCACAGCTGACTGCCATATTGCAGCACTTTAGAGAAGATCAAAGCCAAATGGCTACTGGGCCGACAAGCTGGACAGCATCAGTCTTGCTTCACATTAACATTAACCTTTAGGAAGAGTAAGCGGGTAGAGCTTTCTCAAAATACACTGGGAGACTCCAGTTCACATGTGGGACAAAAAGCTCAGCACTGTGGTAAAGGGATAGCTCACCTGAAAATAAAAATTTAGTCATCATTTATTCATTCATGTTGTTTCAAACTTGTATGCTGTTTTTCTCTTAAACACTTAAAGAGAATTCGTTACAGTTAAGCTCTGAAAAGAACAAAATGCACCATAAAATTAAATCTATATGACATATAACGTGAATAATTATTCAAAGATAAAGGCCCATTCACACCAAGAGCAAAGTACGTCCACACCACAGTTATTCCAATGTTGAAATCATCAGAATCACTTTCAGAATAACTTTTCCAACTGATAAATGATAAAAACATTGACAGCCAATCAGAATACAACAGACTAAGATCTCAAGCTTTTAATGCAGTAAATGCAGTGTGCTTATCATAAACAGAACATTACCATGAATGCTACTATAGTTGTTGTTAAAGTTATCTTTTTACTTATCATTCTTGGTTTGAATGAGCCAGAGATCTCACAATAAATATGCCACTTTAAATGGTGCAAATATGAATGGATTAAAGGGTTTGAAACTAATGGAGGCTTGGGGCAAAAATGCATCTAAAATGAACAAAAATGACCCTCAGTTCAAGATTAGTCCTTGTTTTATATTCATCACATAGTTGAGCAATATCAAAAAAAAAAAAAAATAGCTTGATTGCAAATATGATTCTGATTTTACACAACCATTAACAAAAAAAAAAAATACAAAGACAAATATAGACAATATTGTACTCGTTTTTGCTGTTTCGGCAACAAAAATAGTTTCAAACAAAGCCAGAGCAGAAGAGCATGTCTCTGAACATTGGTGTTTTCTTGAAAATCAGTTGAGTGAATGATTCAATGGCGCATTCATGAAGGCAGTCAATGGCTTTGTTCCTGAATTATTTCTATATTCAGAATGTTATATTGAAACATAAGCTGTAAATACAATGTAAATGCATTCATGCCACCTCTGAGCTGCATTAAACAGACTGTGTAAATATACTTAAATACTACTACTGCAGTGCAAAAATGAATATTGTCAGCACTAATTTCATTTGATTGGTAAGATGATGAGATGATGACACAGCTATTCCTTTAACATGGCCAGATCAAAAATGAACATTGCTGTACAAGCAGTGTACAAGTCCAAGTCCAAGGTCACCTTGATGTCTCGTTTTTGATGATATGTTATACTGACTTTGAGAAGAGTGCAGGTAAGTAGATTAACTGTACTCAAATCAATAACCAATCACTTAGGCTAAAAGACGGCTGTAAAAAAAGGAGAGGGTGAGGGAGTGTAATGTCTTCCACTCTAAGCACACGTTGCTAATGGAATAGATGGGGACAGTATGAAATGAAGAGGACCTGCTGTCCTGAACCCTCTAAATGCCTTTGCACTATTATTCTGACTCTTGAAAAGCAGACTCGGGTTTTCTGAGAAACATTTAGACTACCCTATGCCATTCTGTATGTCTTACTGTAAGGTTAATTTCAGGGGTCAGTAGAGAGGAAAAAGTAAAACAGATCTGGCATTATGGGAGCTAAAGCATGTTGGCAGGTATGGATTCTGGTCAACTGATCTGTATTGACACTGTCTGCTCTTCCATTATCCTGTCGATATCATCTCCATATCACTTTTGTGGCTAGAAGTAAACCTCCTTTTGTAAAATTGTCACGTGTGACATTCCTACACTCTTTATTTTCAATCCTGGAGCAATGAAAAGAAGCATTTGCCACTCATTTCCTAACTCCAACCCTACAGCCAGAAACACATGCACGAAAGAACGCAAATGCAGATGGCCAGTGTTTTGCTGCTGCACAATCTCCTTGTCTTCATCATATTACTGTGACAGTAACACACTCCAGTACTCAAGAGGGCGATAGAGTTTCCTGTAAAAAAATCTGTATGCCTGTGCCAATGTTATAAGTGCAACTGGGATTTTTCTAAATTCTAGAAATGAGTTTGCATTTTTGCAATTTCCATTCCATCATCTCGTTAACACAAGCTCAATATATTTTCACATTTTACTCCACAACGTAAAATACATCTGTAATTCACCACTCGTGACTTTTTTAAGATTTTATTTGTCTTAAAAAGGCAGTAGCTAACAAATGGCTAAATGCGATTACAGAGGTTTTCAGGGATATTTAACATCTTTACAAAAAACTGGTAAACTAGTTATTTTCACAGCCTTGTTGTGTTTATAATATTACTCTTGCAAACTCTAACTCAAACTTTAAATATTTCAGATTTTAAATGAAGTCTGAAAGATTTGTCAAAAGCTTAATGGTGGTGATATTGAAGTCTTGCTATCATGGTGTACTTCGTTCAGTTTAGAAACTTTAGTTGTTTTTCTTTTTTACTTTTTCCGACTATATTTTTAAGATTTAAAATTACTAAAAGTTGTTAATTTGTGAAGATTATCTTGAGGAACAAAACATGTTCTTTAAGAATCAAAGCTTTGTCATTCTATTTCTCTATTAAGGGAACCAGGGTAAGCATTATTCAGGTCTCTAGCAACAAACTTGTCAGCAGTTTTAAGTACGGTGGTGAATCACCATAGCCTACTAATAATATCTTATTTAGAACCTGTTCTGTTTTTAAAATAACAACTAAAAGACGTCGTATAACTGGAACTGCCACAGCGCAACAACTGCAAACAACCCTAATAATTCAGTTCTTTTTAATGAATAAAACAGTGACAGCTTACAACTAACTAAGACTTGAACCAGTGTCAATACCTGCCTCTAAATATACTGTGAAAAGTCAATAAAGTCTGAACAAAAGAGACTCTAGACCTTGGCCTCACATTTGACAAACCACATTTGTACCAGTACCAATATATAGTGTATTAGTTTGCAAAACAATCACAAAACTAATAGATTTTCCATTACTAATAAAAGTCACTGAGGAACTGAAGTGCTGTTGAGTGATGGTGCCCATCCTTAGAGTAAACAATGAGGACGAACCGGAGAAGACAGCTGAGAAGCACTGCAGGGGGATGGATGTGCCTGAGTGAACGGGAACAAAAATGTGTGGAGAGAAGCTGGAAGTGTACAAATTAAGGTGTTTCCTTGACAGCCAACAGCAGATAAGCAGCCAGTTGTTTCCTGGTCATCAGCCTTTTTGTATCCTTTGACCCAGGGCTCGGCCCACTGCACACAGGCCATCCAGGTTACACACAGCTGGGGCTAATCTGCCTTAAAGAACCACAGAGGCACATGGTTCAGAAAGGGGCCTGAAACCCTCTGACGGGGACCCTCACATGATAACATTTCAAATTTGTGATTTCAAATTTACTAGCTATAAAAAAAATGATGATCCTGCACACTATCGGTCCATGCTAAATATAGAAATATAAATATAGGTAACGCCGCTGTTTTTTGTAATAAATTTCTATATTTAGCAAGGACTGGTAGTGTGTGGGATCATCATTTTTTATTATTTGGATTCCACTTTGTTTGAGCTTTTTCTTACGCACCTATCAACTTCTCAGGTGTGCTGAGTTTGTGTTGATTAAATTTACTAGCTAAAAATGATATTAAATTATACTTTAAATTATGTTTAGTCTGGAAATGTGCAACAGACCTTAGTTTTGACTGCCCGCTCCCATAACATATATAGAGGATATTTTGCAATAAACTTCTAAAATAATGCTTTTTATACTTTATTGACAACTAAAAGAGTTTGTGATCCGCAATGCTATATAGGATCAATGTTATTAATACAAATGTAAGAACTAAAATAAATGAATTCATTTAAATGAAATTAAAATCAAATTAAAACTTTAATTTGGAAACTTAAATTTTGCCTTGACACCTATCAGAAAAAAAAATGACTAAAGGAGAACTAAAATTACTTAAATTAACACTGAAATGAACGAATTAAATGAATTGAAATAAATAAATGAATTAAAGCTAAATAGAAATAAAAATAAATTTCAAAAACATGTAAAATTACTAAAACTAAAATGAAAATATCAAAAAGCTAATAAACATAACGTGATTCATCTCAGAGCTGGTTAGTTTGGTTAGGACTGAAGTCTTAATTGAAGTTAGTGGAAAATACAGTACTTTTATTCTTAAATTCACTTTTATCCTCTATATAAAAATCTATCACAAAGGAAAACCATGACATTTAGGTAACATGATGCGAGAGAAGATATTTTACTGAAATTTGATTCTAATAAAGGATGCACACCTTCCAGCAGCCTCCAATCCAGACACAGCAGTTTTGAGCTATGTGTCCATGGCATCCTAGTGAAACATTTGTGTTGACCTCATCTCAACCTGATGACAATAACACAGCAAGAGAACAGCTGAAAAACAGCTCATGCACAGCATTACACAAAGGTAGTTCTGAATAAGCAAACAATATTCCATTGCTACCAAACTGCAGTATGGTGAAACAAAAAAACAAAAAGGTTACAGTCCTATAAGAGGTATACTACTTGTTTTTAATGATTGACCCTAGCGTTCAATGGAAAGATGGCTTATGGAGACATCTAGAGTCCAGTACTTATACAAGCATCAGTGAGGGTGCAGATGTCCATCTTGGGTAATCTGGGCAACAGAGCGTCAATGTCAAGATTTTGTCAATGTATAACTTACTTTCTTCTGCGGAACACAAAACAAGATATGAACACTGTTTTAGCCGTTTATGTCCCGGCAGTCAAAGTCAATGTGGTCCACAAAACACTGATCGAACCCCATTTAACCCTTGTGCTTAAATCCTTTAGCTAATTTGGTGGTCCCAGTCAAAAATGACCAGCCTTTAAAAAAAACTGCATGTAAATCTCTCATTATGCTATATTATCACCAAATCTTGGATTAATCTTCACGGTAAAAAAAAAAAAAAAAGTTGAGCCAACTTAAAATTTTAAGGCAACCAGCTTCAGCAGATTTTTGAGTTCTCAACTTGTCGCGTTAAGTTTATACAACAAAAATTTGAGAATGTCCCACAAAAATAAGTTGAGCAAACTCAAAAATCTGCTGGAGCTGGTAAAAAAAATAGTTTTAAGTTCGCTCAACTTTTTTTTCTTTTTTTTTTTTTTACAGTGTTCTAGTCAGCTTTTTTTCTTTCAATTAACACAAATTTTGTATTTTTTTTTTTTTTTTTTTTTTAGGTTTATTGGTTGTAGGCCTCATTGATCAGACCTTATGCACATGAATAAATGAATGAATTAATTAATTAACAAACAAAAAGCATTACTTGTAGACAAAACACTCAAAAACTGAGGTGCATTATAATCTCAGATCAATGAGATTTACAATCAATTAATTCCAAAAACAAATATGCAACCTGTGTTAATTTCAAGTTGATAAAAAGCTTGAATCCATAAACATAGCATTAACAGGAAATTTACAAGCGATTTTTGTAGCCCACATGTACACCACAAGCGTAACAAGGTCCCTTATGAAATATAACCATGGTTTTATTATAAAGTGTAGTAACCATGGTTTTTGGTGTATTGATGACCATTTGTATAACCACAGTTTTACTACAAATACCATGGTTAAACTATGGCTAGTGTATCAAAACCACGGCTAATTTGTGGGTACCATGGTTTAACTATAGTAACCATATTTTTTGGTTTTATTTGTAGAAAAACCATGGTTAATTTTCAAAAGGGGTGGGGGGAAATTCCAGAAAAGTGCATGAATTATCAAATAAATTGTGGGAAGTTGTTGCCCAAAGGCAGTAAGCTTTGTACAACGCTAGCATTTTTTTAAAAAAATAGATAAAATTAATAAAATCAGAAAATCCTCTCCAGGTCAAAATAACCAGAACACAAAAGAAAGAAAACAAAAATTGCATTCTGCAGAAGAAAGTAAGTCATGCAGATTTGGGTATATAAATGATGACAGATCTGCTCCAGAAGCTCTCACTGGAAACTGGACAGTTAAACTAATTGCCTGCTGAGTTTGGCTGAGAATCCAAAGCTGGTGACACTGTCCCTCCAAACAACACCATTTCTATCTTTGGCGAAGCTATGAAGAAAATGTCAGCGTTCAAGATGTGGATTAATGTGACTGTACTTCAAACATCTCCTCTAAGGCAGCACACAGACATGTTTTTCAAAAAGGTATGAAAATAAGAAGCAGACCAGCCCGTTTCCTCCCCGGCAGTCTTGCATGCCACCCAAACGTGGCCTCTTGAATGGTCTCAGACATCAGGAGCTTCATCATAACTCCAGAATATCCAACATTTGGGAGGTTTAATAATAGAAACTAATGAATAATCCATGAAAGCGACTCTTGATGTTTACGTGTCAGGTGAGATGATGACAAAGTTCAGCCCATGTTGAAGAGTTAAGATTGCTTCATTGGTGAATCATTTGTTCAAGGTTTTTCCTCGCCCCCAAGGTTCGCTGGTCTCCCATAGTATACATTCAGGCAGGCCTTAAATGGAAATATTATTACAGTCGCAGACTGCAAGGTTAGATAACAACCATCCAGGGTGTAATTCAATGCAAAATGTCGTTCAGTCCGAGGTAAAATATTTTTGAGGTTTCCTTTTTAGAGTTTAACCTTGGTCTTGGTTGAAGACTTGGGCTTAATTTATTGTTTTGACTGGTTCCTTTCTATGCTTTAAAATTTTCGGGAAATAATATTCATTCCAGATCGGTCTCGTCAAATTCCTTCAGTACCAAGGTCTTCATGAGCAGTGCACCATGGATCCAGAGGTCTGGCGAGTACAGGAGGGAAAATGAATGTGTTTTTGTTGATGGTTCAATCATTACACACTATCAGATTTCACTCCCTGACGCTGCGGTTGGCACCACCACTGCTGCTACTGACAGATTTCATTCCAGTGACAGATTCTTAATGAGATGCCCACTGGATGTTTTTACCAGCGGCCATCTGAGGGCATTTCTGCAGTTTTGTCCATTCAGTGAAAGTCAATGGGGTCCAAAAATATATATTGGACTCCATTGACTTTTATTGTGTGGATTTAAAAATCAGTGAGTACATTTTCATTTTTGGAGGAACTACGTATTTACAAGTCTTCCCAGTTTGAAATCTTCGTGTAGCCATCAGCCAATCAGCTTTGTCATGATGGCATTTACAGCTCAGCTGATTGGCTCACAAAAAAACATCCGGAACTGAGGCTCAGTGACATCCAGCATAGTCCAAATCAGTCATAATAAACAGTCCCCTGCTGGAGGTGCTCAACGCTCAAAAAGTGTTTTAAAGTGTACTGAGCGGCAGAAGACGCACTCAGTTATGTCTTAAGTGAACATGAACAGCAGGGAAAATGCTAATATATTAGACCTGTGCATTCAGTCTTAAAGTGGCAGCAGCTTAAAAATTGTTGCAGTCTCTGTCATTTAATGGTGGCTGGAGGGAATGGGTTGAAACTAAGAGGTCTTGGCAATGTCAGTCAAAAAGGAAAGTTGTTTCAGAAGAAGACGACGGCATTAAATTCTGATAAAATATTAGAAAGACAAACTCAGGGTCTAACTTGTATGTTGGGTCTAACAAACAGTGTCCTACTTTATGTTGTACAATTGTACATTGTTTTATGCTAAAAACACTGAATCTAAAAGAACAACATTATAAAAGAGGAGGAACTAAACGTGAATTTAGCTAGGACAGTATAAATTTAATTACATTAAATGCTAACGTGGATTGTGGCCTGCAAACACACCGGATTTGCCAAGGTAATGCTAAATAGCACATGACAGTTTACTTCACACTGTCTGAGGTTCAGTCAGAAACGTAGACCTCTACCTCTTGTGCTTGACAGATGAAATCATCTCTCTGAAGTCTCGGTTATGCTCTATAACACAATTAGCGGCCCTTCAGTTGATTGTTATCAGACTGTGTTGGATGGAGAGACAGACTAGACTGTAGTCCTGTTTAGATGAACATAATTTCCGTCAGGAGCAAATGATTCATGGGTAATATCACTCAGGCTTCCAACTGAATCCCTTCAGTGTTATGAGGCTGCTCAGTTAAAACTTCACTGAAAAACCTGTTGTTCACAATACACTACATGCTCCTGTCTTCTGATTGATAGTCTTTCCTTTTACAGCAAGTAAAAGGCCTTTTAGTATAACTGTAAAAACGTCCACCTTCAGGTCATTTGTACATGTGTAAGAAGAAAGGCGAAAGAACAGAAAGATCTTGGCTTCTGCAGAGCCTAAAGGCAGTGAGGATTCGTCTTGTTCTGGACCGGGGAAAATGGATTAAGTGATCTATTTATAGTGCTCATTCACAAGGGCAGAGGCAGATAGTGAGCAAGATAATGACATTACTGCTCCATTTAATCTCCCACAGTCATGTGACCAGCAGTAATGATGGGTATTTTGTATCTTGGCCGGCGACGAGTAAGAATGTTAAGTGTTTTTCAGCGTCGCGGTGCAAGCGACATTGTCTTGTCTTCTCTCACCTTAAAGTGCACCGTGTCCACCTTGTTTCTTCAACTACAAAAACTCATGCAACTCATGCAAGTTTTAAAAGCCTCTGGTTAAACATCAAGGAAACAGTGTACCTATACGGCACAGTGCTTCTTACTAGCTTTCGTTCTAGCTCAATGCCCATGAAATGCATTTTAAGAGTTCATAAAGTCAAAATGTTGTTGCGTTTATCCCGTGTTACTCTGCAGTAAACTAAAAATCTGTGTAAAGCTGGACTACACGTGGCATTCTTTAAGTACTGCTCAGTTGTGTGACTTCTGGGATCTCCACCCACCTGCAAAAGACCTGATGTGAATTGACGAGAAATATCAAATAAAAAAAAATTCAAATATAAAGGCAAATGCATGACCAAGACCCAGTCTCAGCACCAACACAGCACATCCTGGTTCTTTTTGAAAAGATATGCAAATAAAAATCATGAAATATTTGTAAAATACATCTTAAAATCCATCTTGGAAATTTTCAAAATACATGTATATAAAATATTAAATTAAATGGCAGATTCCCACTTAAGTATTAAGCATTTTGCCCATGACTTGATTATTATCTTTGAATTGAATTAAAAAGAGAGAACAAATTAGTATAACATGGCCATGATTTACATAAAAGAAAATAAATTAATCAGACATAGTGATGATTTAATGAGTTATGTTATGTAAACAAATCACTAATTTGTTTTTTCCATTTTATATGCAGGGCTCTGTATAAAATTTAAATAAAATACATTAAGTTTGATCTACAATTGCCGTTTCAATGGTCAACACAAGAAATAAATTGTCACCAAATGGAAATTGCTCAGAGCACATATTAAATAAGTCACACATTAAATATGCTGAATATACTGTATTGTAGACTATACATAATTATTTTTTTGAAGCTGTAAATAAAACAGATCACTGGAGTAGGTTGTAGAAGAAAATGCCACTTCAGTCTTTCTACGGTTTATTCATTGTGTTAACTTGCTGTTTCTTTGCAATTATTAATGAAGTGTACTAGCAATTTCTGAATGAAAGTAGTTTCAAAGCCTTTTTCAGTGTAATGTTTTAAATGATAAAATTTTGCTCATTCAGTTGTATGATTGTTTAATTTGTTTGACTACATAATACTTATTGACAACAGTCTATCTTTTGCACTGAAAATCTAAATTATTATGTATTTATTATTATTATTACAGACAGCAACTCTCCTTCCATACATCCACCATAATTCATCAGATCAGTCCCTGTTATGTTTAGGAACTGCCCTGAACGTGTACGTGGTGTAATGATGTGTTGAAATCGCAGACCCAGCGGTTTTATAAAAGTCTCCGTGTGACAGAGGCACAGTAGAGCGAGTCAGAGCGCTAGTAGCTGCACTGTCTTTGGTGCGTCTCACCTGGTTTAAATTTGCAGCGGCTTTGGCCACGCGGCTCTTATGGTGTAACATTAACTCTCCTTCCTGTTCCATATGAAAATTTAAGCGTGATCCCAGAGGAGCAGTAAAAGGTTGCACGCTGGCCAAACTGCGCTGCTGGTCTGCACACTCGTGGTAGATCATTTAGACCAAACCACAGTCAGCCGGCATCATCAGGAGCACCAATGGACTCGGCTCTTTGGTAACAAAATTTGAGACCGATAGGAATGATAGGAAAAACGATATGCACTGTTTATTATCATGCCACAGTTTTAAACCAATGGGACGGTTTTGGTTGGAGAATCAAAATTGGCTGTGCAAACTATGATTCAGATTGTATTTTTTTGACGTACGGCTGCAGGATGAGTCAAGCGTGACTCTGGTTTACTTCACGACGGACATGTGTGTCTTGCATTACTGCTGTTCTTTAATGGACAGGTTGAACTCTGAGGTTCGGACTTGCTCAATTCAGGGCAGATGTGGAGTGTATCCAGCTTTCGCACATTTTCACGGCTTCTCTTTTACGATTGGCAGTCATGGCTGATGATACGAAGTAGAGATATGAGAAGCTGCCACTGCATTGAAATTATTATTATTGAACCAAGTAAATGTAAAAAATATTTTAAAAATAATAAAACAAACGTTACTTTATATGCGCAAATTATTTGAGTATCATGATAATATAGCAAAACAATCATTTAATTATAAATGTCATTCAGAAGGGGTGGAAACTATTAGCTATTAAACGATTAATGGCATACAACATGTATTAAACACAATCAAGTAAAAGCACATTTTTAAGTATATTCTCCAAATATTCCAACTGGGGTTGCTAACAACTTGATAACCAAAAAACTTGAAAATACCAAATCAGCTTTTTTCATTTAAAGTGTGCATTTTCTCAATCTTGCACATTCTGTGTCTGAGAGCATGTGTGGCTTCTGCAACATATTTGCTATTATTATTTTCATTATAGCTCATTTTTATGCAATGCAATGAATTTTGTTACAATATTGGATCAATGCATGCATTCTCACACTGTATAGTAACCAATCATGACCCAACAATCTTGTCTAACAAACTAATGATCTCATATTATCAGCAATGGGAGTCCAGAAATAAGTCCTCATAAGTGCACATTTTAAATTTTAATACATTTTTGTGTCAAGTAATGGCCACCTTACCCTCTTATCTGTATTGGCTTCAGTTATGTTACTATGACGGATGCCAGTTTTAGGATTAGTTGATCTGTGTAGTTGGACAGTGAATCTAGTCAATTTATTAGTTAGGTCACAAAGTGGACAACAATGCTTAAATATCAGAAATAATACATTTTATTACCGTGATGAAAATGTACACTGTCATTTCAAGAGAATGATTAAACCGGTTCATGAAGAGGTTTGTTTTGCATAAAGATGCAAAACAAATTCACTAAGGATAAGATGGCGGCGTTGCCTTTCCTCTATGGGTTAAAAACAATAAATGCTTGCCATCATCATAAGCATCCTCAAAATTTGTAGACAGAAATGAATGTCTTTTCAATAAAGAGTTTGCAGATATCTCCCACACACAGTACAATTCTTCTCAGCTAAAAATGCTTATCCGCCTTACGTTGCACTATTTCTAACGGTAGGAGTCACTCCAGACGGGCAGGTTTGGGTGTAGCTGCAGTCTCACCTCCTGGCCTTCTTCTCTTTCATGAGTTTTTTGCTCTCCTCTCGTCTCCTCTTGTTGACGGGGTTGCGTGGATCATAGATCTCGAACGTGTCTTCGTCCTGCATGTTGGCATCTTTTACCTTTCTGGTTTGTTCATCAAAGTGCAGAACATGGGCCATCCTAAATCACAAGGGGAAACAGAGTTCAGTTCAAAAGAACAGCAAAGCACAGCTCACGGGCCACTAAATCATCAAAATCAGAGTTACAAGTGCTGGGAATTTCCCAGTGGAACAGATCGAATCAGAGCAGATTTCCGTCTATGATGAGTCCACAAAAAGCCTGTTTCAAAGCATGGTTAAAGAAATAACTCATTCAAAAATGAAAAATCTGTCATTTATTCCCACTGCGATTGGTGCAATCAATCAATCAATCAATCAATCAATCAATCAATATATGCATATACACACACACACACACACACACACACACACACATTTACTTACTTATCCACCCATGATATTTCTAAAGCATGAACTTGTGTGACGGATTGACCAGTTTGGCAGTAAAAATTAAATTACACACATGCAATTGCATTGTAACCAGTTAATTGACTGAATGTCTCATTACATCATTTGCATGAGACAAACCTATTCAGCACAGCAGCAAACCTATGCATGGGACTAGGGTAGGGTTAACCAAAGGACTAATCTTCAGCTTAAGCCTCTATAGCGATGCAACATGTAAGAGGTCTCAATAATACAGCACAGATGCTCATCTACATTGCATTTCTTCAGTAATGCTCTTTCTCTCTCTCCTCATGGCAGGGCTGCAGGTGATTGGCAGGCAGAATAACATTCCACACAGCATTCCTGAGTGCCAGCATCAGAAAGAAGAGCTCACAGCTGGCAAAAGTCGCTTCCTGAGGACTCCTGAAGACTGCAGCCCAATCCAAGACACAGTTTACACTACGCCAACAGGACACAGAACTACAGTTCTGTCATATCAGAGTGGTTCTACTAACAGCTTCTATGATTTCAGATGTCCACGCTAAGATATTTAAAGAGAAATTACTCTAATGTTGTTCCAAACCCATCCATCTTTACAATCACAGTTAATGGGGTCCAATGTTGCTTTGCTCCCCATTAACTTTCACCGTACGTGTTCTTCAAAATATCTTATTTTGTGTTCTACAGAAGCAAGTCAGTCATACAAGTTCGGAACGACGGGAGTAAACAACGAATGGATTTTCATTCTGTTTGAGGTCATATTTAGGGCATTGTTTTTGGAGTAAGCCTAGGATGAGGTGCATATCCACACTTCTCACCTCTGCTCTGTTGACCTACATTTCATACTGAGACGATGGCTACAGAGGAACTGTCTAAATCAAGACATGGAGAGAACCTCAAAGAAATGTCAGGAAGGGTGAAACAGGTCATTGTTATACATCACGGACACGGCCTAATGGCTCTCTGGGGTCTCATCTAAACCAAAGAAAGATGCTAAAGGAACTGACATTCCACACCTGTTTGAGCTATTCTGGTGAAGGTCAGAATTTCTGGAAAGACTGTATCCTTCACAAATCCAAATCTGCGGTGCAGGTATCATACTAAACGCACTCGCCTCTAAAGCCCAGGGCTGGTTTGAAAGAACAAGACCTGACGGGACGTTTCAATAATTCACCGACTCCCAGCTGTCATTCAATACGGTGCAAGTTTTGGTGGTTTTGCAGAAGTGTGTCAGGAAGTAACTGTAGGAGCTGAAGGAAGATTTTTAAATTGAGCCGGTTGTCCGAGTCAAGACGAATGCATGAAGGAACCGAGAATGGAATCGACCTGCTCTCTAAAATTATGAGCGCTCTCGTTGGTAAGTAATCCGCCACGCTGCTATTTTTGAGCTATCGCAGAACCCCTGGATTCAGCCAAAAAGACGCATAAAGAGTCTGCGAGTGCGTGTGAGCCCATTTTTAAGTGTTCGGCCGAGTGTGTGCGTGTGTGCATGCTTGCGTCCATTTGAAGTCCGTAGGAGATGTGACAGCTCATCTAGAATGTCATGGCTATACTCTGGCAGACCCGCAGGACTCCCGTCGCGTAAAGCAGCCGGCTCTGATAATTTGTCTAGCAGTCTCGGTGATGACAGCCCGTCGGACTCCTCGCCTAGAGTTATGGCTCGCGCAAAAATCCCACCGTTTGATTGGGGCTCTTATCAGGGAGGGGCCCCCGCCATGATGCCGAGGCCCTCGGAAGCCTCTTCCTGAATTTATTTTTCTTTCGCTTTTGCGAAAGAGGGGGAAGCGGGAGCGGAGGCCTGGGCTCCTGGGCGAAAAGGGGTTTTTGTAGACGCAGACACAGATGGAATAGTTTACAATCTGGCCCAGACTTGACTTCCAGTGTCTGACCTGTTGTAACCCATGTTCCGTTCGTGGGGTGCAACAGGCGTTCAGAAAGTGGTACAGACTTCCCACTGCTGTTTTTCTAGCACTGGGGGCCTCCCGTCCCTCCTCCTCTCCGGAGTCAGTCCTAAAACGTCCCAGCATCATGGGGGTCCTTAGACAGCAATGACAGTCCATCCTGAAGACGAAGTAACTGATAGGAAGCATGGGCTCAGACGGCACCCCCTTTTGCACTCACATGTGGTATTTGTTGGAGCATCTGAGTGCATATATTTAGATAAAGACTCTAGGTCTTTGATGAAAAGCGAATACGAGAGAAAAACACCGTGTCCATTCATTTCCCTGCGGTGGCTTGTGGCGTGAAGAGGGAGGACGACGGTCTGACAGATCTTCGCTTTATCCTCAGCACGTCACCGCTGCGGCTGCGGCACGGACTCGCGCACCATTAAGACTGATAATTAATCAAGCATAAAGACATTACTCTCCGCAGAGGCATGCGCCCGACCGCATTCTTTACGTTTGATTGTGATTTACGGTTTTCCTGCAAAAGTGCGAATCGACTGCAGCGGACGTCTACCAAACGGTTAAGCGTAAACGCGCCACATCCAACCCGCAGAGTCACTTCAAACGCTTCCAACGGAAAACTACCCTGGGTTTTCAATGAACTGTATCAATGGATAGGGTATACGTTAGTGTGGGACCCAAAAAAGCAAACTGCTGAGGCTATACGTTTTAAGTGAGACCGAAAAAACAGAATGATTTACCAGTCTGCTTCCCGTAATCCTCGGAAAAACTAGAAGTGCCGTGTGACGCATTGGTCATGGCAGGGCTTTAGAAATAAAGCGTATCTATGAATCACAGTAATGTCCAATCAAGTTGAGTGTTCATTAAATAGAAAAACACATCTTTCAAACTGAAAGCCATAAATGTGGATGAGCAAAATCAGTTTTTAAGTACCTACTGCCATCTCAGAGGCCGTACTTACAAACACATGCATCTTCATCACATGTGGTAGGAAGATTATGGAGAAAACAGAATCTAACCGAAACATTTCTAATTGATACTCTATTTGTGTACTTAAGCGCACAATCAGGGCTATAACTTTGTGCCTTGCATACAGCATTGAGATTGATGCTCCCTGGAGCCTGATTCATTTTGCAGCATCATAAATGTTATCCTGGCCAAAGAACTCCGCTGTCAATAACACCCTCGGCCCGACATGGAAACGGTCCCATCAGATCAGGACTGAAAAAAAAAATAATCTAGAGGATGCCAAAAAGAAAATCTAAGCTGTGTTTAGTCTTCATATTTAACAGAGAGCAAAAATAAAACCGAACAGACTTAATATTTGCTCAGTGAGTGGTGTGTGTGAGTTAGTGATCTAGCACCGCTGTGACATGGTAATTATTTCTTTTCTGTCTTCATAATCTCATAGTACGCTGTTGGATTGGAACGTCTCCAGGGACATACAGACAGACGAGGCAGTTGTTACAGCTCGTGACATAAACAACGTCCGACACAATGCCTAGTAGTGAGTGATATCGTGAAAATGATCCACAGGGAAGAGTGGGGTATGATGTGCCACTTTTTACTAATACCTGACCTGCCATTAACTGAAATTATAAGCAAGTGTTGATAACTGATCCAAAAATATAACTTTTCAGTAAAAACTTGCCCTATGTTAGGGGTGAAAAATGTAAATGATGTATAATCCAAATAAAATTATGAACATAAAAAAAAATAATAAAAAATAAAAAAAATTCCATTCTTAGACTACTTTTCTGAACATTATTTGGATTTTTTTCTTTTTTTTTTGCATTTGCATTTTATTTGCTATATTTAGGCTATGTTTTTCATAGTCACCGGCACAGGCACCATTTTGGAAAAATGTTTTAATAATTCATGGCTAAAAATATAGCCAAAAAATACATGATTTAGACACTGAACATTAACACGTCATATATATTTTGAGCCCTGGTTTGCAAAAAGTTTGCAATGACAAAATTAATTTGAGCTGTCATGCCACAGGCAGCTGGATATGATGGAATCTTTCTAAATATATAGTTGCATGTAAAAAAATATTGTACAGTGTTTTCTGAATTAAGGTGTGCGTCACACCCCACTCTTCCCTATAGATTTAAAAGGGCTGGAGGAGTCAAACTAGGACGTATCTGACAGAATAGACAAAAGTCTTTCATTTGGCGGTTAGTGCTGGTTTGATGTTGGTGGAACTGGATCCTGGATCCAAAACCTGGTCTTCAAAGTGAAGCTAGCTGACCAGCTTGCTGGTTATGCTGATTAAAAAGCCTGGTATGGACACCAGCATGCCTATATCCAAAACATATGCTGGTGTTATGGAAAATTCCAACAATGGTTTATCACCGGGCGCTGGTTCTGTTGGCACCCGTAATGAGCGTCTGTTAAAAAGACAGCACGCGTCCGACTGCAGGTTGACGTGACCTGTCTGGCGTTCGGTGGGTGAGACACGTTCCATCTGGGCACTCCGTCTGCTGAAGCAGTTATTTACTCAGTTAAGTCAGCTGAGAAAACTACTTCTCCACAAGTGGCTATTGCAGCGCAGCAAAAACAAACACTGCATACTGTTCTAATGGTGTCAGCGCACTGCAGAGCCAAACGCATTACTTGGCCAGAGAGCGAGGTGGCTCAGGCACACTTAAGGCAAGCAGCTGTGCCTGATGTGGAGAGAGGTATGAACGTTTCGCTATGTTAGTCCAAATAAATAACTCTGCTACCTTAATGCGAAACAGTAGCTGTGCATCGGGACAACCAATGAGGCGCGAGTTATTGAGAATGCATTTGATCACAGACAACTGCAAGTCCATTAGTGCATTAAACCTCTGTAGGAATGGAGAAGCGAGTAAAAGTAACTCACCAGCCCTTATCGTCATCCTCGCCAAGTTCCTCGACGTCTTCCTCTGGAACACTAGGAGACTCCGAAATCACAGATGATAGTTTGGATTTGAAGCGGTCCAAAAGGGCGAGTGTCTTTAGAGGCAAGAGAAAGTGTGTTATTTTGACTTTTCGTTTTGAATGGAAAAAAAAAAAAGCTCTGTGCATATTCAAAGGGACAGTTCATCTAGAAAATCCTGTCATCACCCTCATTTCATTCCAAACCTGTATGACTTCCATTCTTCTATTCAATAGGAAGGTCGAGTGCTCAAAATAAATCTTTTTTTGTGATGATATAAATTTGAGTTGTGTGAAAGATTTACATTTTTTTACTTTATATTGAACTTTTGCACTTTGAATCCTCATATGATTAATCTGTGAGGCACTACATTTTGTATTGGGTTCTATGGAAGATATTTCGAAAAATGTTCAGTGTGTCCAAACAATGAAAGTAAATAAGGTCCTGTGTTGTTTGGGACTCCACTGATGTTAACTGTATGGACAAAAACAGCTGAAAAAGACTGTCATTCACTGAAAATTGCCCTCCAGCACGTTCAAGCAGTGACATTCGATTTATTCTCGAGTCAAGTCTTTACTATGAATAATTCAATTGACCTTACAACAGATAATTGACTAACAGCCTGTGGTCAGACTCTGTGGTAGACCGCATGAACAAATAACTTGCAAATTCTGAATGATAGCCCACAAGCAAAACTCTCAACATTTGCACAAAGGAAAGGAACGGTAGAATACAGTACGGTTTAAATAGCACTTGTTCTTTATGTTAGACTTTTGTATTTAATAACGAAAACAAGTGAAGGGAATGCAAAATGAACTACATACAGCCAAAGTTAATGTCATTTGAAGAAAAACACATCATTTACCAGTTTGCATCTGCAGAAATGATCCGTTACACATTTTTTCTTTGTGTTAATGGAAATATTTATGACATGTCGACTGTCTGAATTCTTGACACTTGGAAGAATTTGCCTTTTTTTTCCCAGTCTTCAACCATTGTATTTAGTGTTTCAACATAAACTAATAATAAGTCTTGTGCTTCATGTTTTGTGCATTTGAAGTAATTTAGTATTAATATTGTATTATCAATAAATAATGAATAAAATTTCACTCTGTTTGTCACACAGAGTATGATGTTAGACTTTGAACTTGCAATAAAGCACACAAGTTGCCACAATATTCTTCATAAATTCTCCTGTGTTTCCCAGAAGAAAGAAAGTCTAAAAGTTTTGGAACTTGAGTAAATGATGGCAGCATTCTCATTCTTAGGTAACCTGTTCCTTTAAGAAGAAACTTGTCATTTATTTCAAGCTGGAATAAGCCAGAACTTTCCAATTCTAATCTTTACCATTACAAGAGCTGAAGAAAATCTAAGACATACCTGAGCCTCTCGGCCAGAACCTTTCTTCAGTTTCTTCTTCCTCATGTCTTCATACTTCTTCCTGCTCTCCAGGTACTCTGTCACTGCCTCACTGCTCGGCTTACTGTCACCTTTGAGAGAAAACAAGAGCGATTACAATCTAGATAAGAGAAATTAACTTCCCTTCAGGGATCAATCAGTCTATTATTTTATATTATATATATATATATATATATAGTAGTGTGACTAACTTGAAAGGATTTACATGAAAAGAAAAACAGCCGAATTCCAGAGCAGAAGTTATTACTATCATATGGACATAACTATGAAATACATAAAGTTTATACTGCTATAAACTTAGATGAAGATGACAGCTCCTGTGGGCCACTTCCTTCCAAGAATAATCATATCACCAATGCCAAAATTTAGGTCCTAAGACCCTCATCAGTGCAAAGGCCAAAATTTATGACGTTTGCAGTCCAAATGACTTTCTGCGCTATAAAGAGATGGATTTTGTTCAAATTATAAGGAAACACATGTGATATACAGACATATATACTGAAAGGATTAAACAAATGAAATGGGAAACACATCAAAATGTGTTTATGTAACACTGAGGCTCTCCCATCCTTCAAAATAGTCAGAGCGAACACTACAAAATAAGGGGAAAAAAGACAGAAGCGAATGAGAAATGGCAAATGTCAGCATCTAAATGGAATAAAACACTTCTGTCATGTCCTCTATGATATTACAACAGCTTTATTTGATGGCATTTTTTCATTTCCAAGTGAAACATAAACCAGAAAGATGACAGCAAACAAACATCCCAAGATAATGTGCCTTACAGCGATTTTACCACAGCAAACAGGGTTTTGACACAAAGTTACATTCAAGAAAATAATAAACAGAACAAACAATTCTTTCACTAAATAATATAGTTCCTTAGCCAATACGTTTACAGTTGTCATGCAACGTTGCAACTTTATGCATTAATATAAAATGCATGCTCACAGCTTTTCTTATAATGGCTTTAAATACAATTCACTCCAGAATTTATATAAAGCTATTTGTTTTATAATGGGGAGAGATGTGTGAATGTGAATATTTAAAAAATATTCAATAAAAAAAAAATATTCAGAAAAGTCCAATCATCATATGCATTTTTCTGTAACTGCATTTTATTAGATGTTATGTAAATCCATTTTCTATATGGCAGGTAAAATCAATATTATGTCAAAGCAAAATTATCCAGGTGTAAACTACATGTCAGCAAACTGCTAATGTATTAATGTAAAATGCTAGTCTAAATATTTTGTTTTCTTTTAAATATGAATTTTTTCCCAAAATTATTAGACCTTTTTCTGTCTGGTTTAAAAAAAAAACACTCACAATAAAATAAAGAGACTCTGGAATGGGACTGGAATGTTTAAACTCTTACAATGTTTAAAGAAATGATAACAAGCCTTGGACAACAGCTCATCATGTGATGTACAGACAATGCTGAAACACAGTATTATCCAATGAAATGAGTCTCCTACTACAAATGCTTACATTAAAAAAACCTGTATCGTGCAAGGGGATTAAGACCATATTAATGGTCATATAAAATTCTCTCCTAATCATACACACCAATGTGAAAGGTGCCTAAAAATAAAGTGTATTCTACAAATCCCACGCCAGAATTGCAGGAATTGGAAAAGTCAATAACATCAAGGCTGGACTGTTGACACTGGTGTCTACAGGCATTAATGTGCCACTGCAAATCCCCCAGCTCAGACGGCGGGCGCTGACGACACAGATCGCCCCGGCGGGCACAGAGCTTCTTTCGACTACACCTGCCCTCACGGCAACTATGACTGAATGCTTTCTCCACAACAAGCTCGAGGGGAACAAACTACATCAGACGGAGCCTCCAACATCTGGGTGATTTATTTCACGTTAGCGCTGTCAAGTAACGAAAAATCTTTTTCCCCTCACAAATGGAACACTTGTTTATTCTTCGTATTTATGGTGCACTGAAAACCGCATTGCAGAGAGGCTGGAAATTTGTTTTCAGCAACCGAGAGCGTGCCATGCGTTCGTCTGAGAGCCACTGACTGTGTTTGAAAATGTTTAGTCTGTGGCATGAGCTAATAGAAAACTAGAAAGACAGAAAGAAAGTAATGAGCCAAAGACTATTAAAACACATTGACTGTGTAGAGAACCGAACACTCTACCTCTTTTCAAATCTATAAAACAAGGGCTGCCAATATGAGCTGAGAGCATGTTTATCATGGCCGCTGTCCAGACAGTGAAAGATACAGCTTTGATAGGACTGAAATAAACATGTATTAAAACAAAGTACAAGAACTTTTACATTCTTTGAGTAGTTTGTATATGCAGTGCATACGTGGCAATAAATCATAAATAAATATTGCTGCAACAGTTTTAACGTTTCTTTAAAGGACTACTAAATTATATTATATTATATTATATTAACTATCGTTGAAAAGGTTGGGGTCAGTAAAAGAATAATACTGTTATTTAGCAAGGATGCATTAAAGTAATCAAAAGCGACAGTATTTAATGTTACAAAAGATTTTTATTTCAAATAAATGCTGTTATTTAAAAACTTTCTATTCATTCAGAAAATCCTCAAAAAATAAATATCAGTTTCCACAAAAACATTAAGCAGCTGTTTCCAGCATTGACAATAAATATTCATGTTTTTTGAGCCGCAAACAGCACATCAGAATGACACTGAAGACTGGAGTAATGATGTTGAAAATTCAGCTTTGATCAGGGGAGTAAATTACGTTTTAAATATAAAAACAGAACATTTTATTTTTGATTGCATACATGCAGCCACGGTGAGCTAAGAGACTTTCAAAACATTAAAAAGAAATCCTACTGCCCTTAAACTTTTGAACACTGTCTTTATAACAATTTATTTTTTAAATATAATAAAATTACCTAGAATAAAATGTAAAATTAGACTTGTCAGTTTCTCAGATATTCAAAGTGATTCAGTGAATGAATATACTGCTTGACTCAGAAATAACATTTCAAAAGTTCAAGAAGCTGCAAATAGCTTGTTATAAAAAATAAATTGTTATTTTTTGTTGTTTAATAGTCTTTTGATCTCACAAAATGGGATTTTTTAAACATGGGATAACATGGGATTATTTTAGACTCATATGACAATGCTTTTTAACCAGACCATGATGTGACAAGAAATGAAGATGCAGTTCAATTAATAAAGTTCGTCATTTAAATATTTTATATATATTATATATACACATACTACATATATACACACACACACACACCTATATATATATATATATATATATATATATATATATATACAGGTGCATCTCAATAAATTAGAATGTTGTGGAAAAGTTCATTTATTTCAGTAATTCAACTCAAATTGTGAAACTCGTGTATTAAGTAAATTCAATGCACACAGACTGAAGTAGTTTAAGTCTTTGGTTCTTTTAATTGTGATGATTTTGGCTCACATTTAACAAAAACCCACCAGTTCACTATCTCAACAAATTAGAATACTTCATAAGACCAATAAAGAAAACATGTTTAGTGAATTGATGACCTTCTGGAAAGTATGTTCATTTACTGTATATGTACTCAATACTTGGTAGGGGCTCCTTTTGCTTTAATTACTGCCTCAATTCGGCGTAGCATGGAGGTGCAGTGGCTTTGGTTTTCAAAAAACACAATGGACCAACACCAGCAGATGACATTGCACCCCAAATCATCACAGACTTTCCTCCAGACTCTAGGACCTTGGTTTCCAAATGAAATACAAAACTTGCTCTCATCTGAAAAGAAGACTTCTCCTTAGCCCAGGTAAGATGCCTCTGACGTTGTCTGTGGTTCAGGAGTGGCTTAAAGGGATAGTTCACCCAAAAATGAAAATTTTGTCATCATTTACTCTCCCTCAAGTAGTTCCAAACCTGTATGAATTTCTTTGTTCTGCCGCACACAATATAAGATATTTTGAAGAAAGTTTGTAAACAGGCTGTTTTGGGGCACCATTGACTTCCATAGTAGGAAAAAAAAAAATTTGGAAGTCAATGGTGCCCCAGAACTGTTCGGTTTCCTACATTCTTCAGAATATCTTCCTTTGTGTTCAGCAGAACAAAGACATTCATACAGGTTTGGAACTGCTTGAGCGTGAGTAAATGATGACAAAATTTTCATTTTTGGGTGAACTATCCCTTTAACAAGAGGAATACGACAACTGTAGCCAAATTCCTTGACATGTCTGTGTGTGGTGGCTCTTGATGCCTCGACCCCAGCCACAGTCCATTCCTTGTGAAGTTCACCCAAATTCTTGAATTGATTTTGCTTGACAATCCTTATAAGGCTGCGGTTCTCTCGGTTGGTTGTGCATCTTTTTCTTCCACTCAACTTTCTGTTAACATGCTTGGATACAGCACTCTGTGAACACCCAGTTTCTTTGGCAATAAATGTTTGTGGCTTACCCTCCTTGTGAAGGGTGTCAATGATTGTCTTCTGGACAGCTGTCAGATCAGCAGTCTTCCCCATGATTGTGTAGCCTAGTGAACCAAACTGAGAGACCATTTTGAAGGCTCAGGAAACCTTTGCAGGTGTTTTGAGTTGATTAGCTGATTGGCATGTCATCATATTCTAATTTGTTGAGATAGTGAACTTGTGGGTTTTTGTTAAATGTGAGCCAAAATCATCACAATTAAAAGAACCAAAGACTTAAACTACTTCAGTCTGTGTGCATCGAATTTATTTAATACACGAGTTTCACAATTTGAGTTGAATTACTGAAATAAATGAACTTTTCCACGACATTCTAATTTATTGAGATGTGTGTGTGTGTAAAATAAATAAATAAATAAATAAATATTATATATATATGCCTCATAATAAAATACTTAAAAAAGGGTGGAGAAAGAAAAAAAAAGAGTGAAAGGAGGTAGGTCCTTTAAATTTTTCATTGAATTAAACTGAATTAAAGTTTGTTTATTTTTTTAACATTAAATTGCTGTGATGGTAATTAAATGCTGTTTTAAAATGGCTAAATTGACAAGATGTGACTTATTAATTATGAATAATTGTAGCATTAAATCACCAATACAGTTGAATGATTATCCTAATAATCGTTAGCTTGGTCATTTACAAAATTTATCATTAGTTGTGATTGATGTTTCACTTGACTTTAGGCGAG
Source organism: Acrossocheilus fasciatus (assembly GCA_036784905.1). Taxonomy (NCBI): domain Eukaryota; kingdom Metazoa; phylum Chordata; class Actinopteri; order Cypriniformes; family Cyprinidae; genus Acrossocheilus; species Acrossocheilus fasciatus. The sequence goes on along the minus strand of CM071947.1, from coordinate 20,534,564 downwards.
ACCCACTTTATCAGGACATGAGAACCTGTTGAACTAGATCCCATTAATATGCCTGACAGGCAAACATCTCGTCCTTTAGGTGAAAGCATTTCTGGGCCGGACTTACCCGAGGTGTAATGTTCAGGTGGAGTGGAACTTAATTGAGTAACTAAAGTTTGAGTGAAACAGGCTATTTGAAGAGAACGGCTGTCATTAGCTACTCAAACCATGCAATTACTCATTTACACAGGCATTCATCGCATGAATGCCACAAATTCAGAGCTGTGATTGAAATCACCTTTCTGAAAAGTTAGCACTGGTAACAACCCTTTTCTATGTGATTTATGTGAGCAAAAAGCGATGCCTTCCACTGGGCCTGCTGAACGCTCGCGCTCCGGCCCAGCTGCAGACCGCGACTCGCAGGCCTGCTGAATGATGGCACCCTCAGGGCCTACAACAGCAGCACACTCCATCGACTCCAGCTGGTGTTGCTAAGTACTGTCTTTGAGTTTGACAGCTATTCTAACAACATTCCATCCCTCTCCTGTCACTCGGGCCAAAAAGAGCTACAAATCAAGCAACCGGCAACAGGGGGTTGATGGGGACGACAAACACCTCGTCATTTGGGAGGTGGATTATTTCCCTTCTGCTGGTCAAGATCGAGGGGATGAATTCAAGGCTTCTTGAAGCTACAGAAACTGGTCTATCAGTCAGCGCCGGCGTCTTCAGCACAGGAAGACCTGAGCTTCTGCTGGGTGTTACACTGTATAATTCAATGTTAAAGATCTGATCTTAATCAGAAGGAACACAGTTAATCTGGTGTTCAAGACACCACCATAACTTACGTGTAGGATCGCAATCATCCTAAAAATGTAGGCTACCAAAAATAATTGCACATGAAAGTAGCAGTTCTCAACATTGGTATATCTGGAGTCAGACTCTGTCAAAGTCAATCATTTAAGGCTCTTCTACAAAGGCCTATTTACAGAGTTGCTTGCTTTTTTTCTAACGTTTTTTTATTAGAAATTGCGGTTCTCAATAGATCCCTTCTTTTCTTTTAAAAAAAAACCTTTTAAAAACCTTTTAAAAAGTTTATAATATAATAAAACCACTTACATTAATTTTTTCAATTGAAACTTGTGTATTACTGGAGCTGTAAAGTGGTTTAATTTTTTTTTTACATTCATTTTAGGATTTTAGCTGTTGCATTGTCATGGTAATATGCAAAATTGGAGATAAATTTACATTTACAAGGTTAGCAAACTTGTTTTTTTTTTCACACTAAAATATGTTAACATACCTACTGTTTCCATCTTGTAGCTATACAATTAAAACAATGAGTATTTTTAATGCTTATAGATAGGCCCCATTTATTTCCATTGTAAGTGCCTCACTGTAGCAAAATTTAGATTTTTTTTTACATTTAGATTTTTTTCCAAAGAAAAAGAGAGATAACTGGAAATGAATTTTGTCGGAATCAACACCATGCCATTAATTTAGTTGACTGAGCTTAGCTGGTACTGAACCCTATATTGTATTTATACATATTGTATTTTTATACAAACACAAAACCAGTCAAAAATTTGGAAAAATATTTTTTTTTTTCTTTTCTTTTTGAAAGAAGTCTCTTGTTCTCACTACGGCTGCATTTATTCAATCAAATATACAGTAAAAAAAAAAAAAGAAAAGAAAAAAAGGGCATACTGTGAAAGTTTAATAATTTAAAAGAACTGTTGTCTATTTTAATGAATTAAATAATTAAATAAAAATAATTAATTAATGTTTATTGTTGTTTTCTTTTTATTTATTATACAATTAACAAAAAGCAAAAAAAGGCCTCTAACACTAGCTTGCTCTATTTTCTATTCTATCGGTTTTCTTTTTATTTATTATAGAATTTAAAAAAAAAAAACATGCTACGTGTACTGTGTTAAGGTAACTGAGACTTGTTTTAGCACTTTTGTTGATTTTGATTGCTTCCATTGACCTCATTTGTAAGCCACTTTGGATAAAAGCGTCTGCTAAATGACTAAATGTAATGTACACGATCTTCAGAAATCATTGTAATATGCTGATTTGCTGCTCAAGACACATTTCTTCTTAGTATCAATGTTGAAAACAGTTGTGCTGCTTCATATTTTCAACTGCGACACATTACCATTCAAACATTCAAAGAAAAGATCTAATTAATACTTCTATTCATCAAAGATGCATTAAATGGATCAAAAGTGACAGTAAAGACATTTATAATGCTACAAAACATTTCTAAATCAAATAAATCCTGTTATTTTGGATCTTATTCAATATATAGCAAAGAATCCTGAACAAAAATAACGATTTCCAAAAATATTATGCAACAAAAATGGTTTTCAACACTGATAATAATGAGAATCATCATTTATAATTGAGCACTAATAATAATTGATAATAAATCAGCAGCAAATCAGCATATCATAATGATTTCTGAAGGATCATGTGTCACTGAAGACAGGAGTAAAGATGCTGAAAATTCAGCTTTGATCACAGGAATAAATTACATTTTAAAATATATTCAAATAGAAAACAGTTATTTTAAATTGTAATAATATTTCACATTATTACAGTTTTACTGTTTTTAGTGAACTCATCCAATTCACAGCTACCAACTAAAAGTTTTACTTTAAAAAATGAAAAATATGATGTTGATATTTACTGGTGGAGAATCTAGTGTAAGTACACAAATGCACTGAAATTCTTTGATAAGAAATAAAAGGCTATTACATCTTTTTCTAAGATTATGCTCTCACAATTTCTCTTGCACATCAACGTGTTTGACTGACAAGGCGCCATTGAAATAAAACACCCTGTGCACACAGGCATAACCTGTATAAATAACTCAGAGTGGTAGAAAGAATGTTGCCACATCATTTAGGGTGGGTATAAAACGGACAGTGTTTTTAGCATGTCTCTCTTATTTTTGGCTCTCACAAATCACAGCCATGCCAAGAAAGAGAAAACCAGACTAGACGAACATGCTATAATTTATGTCTTGAAAACTGAAGAGTTGTCTGTCGAAAATAATAATTCAAAAAGGTACAAATGTCTTCTAGTTTGCTTGCTGAATTGCGGAGGAGACAATTGGCTTCTTCCTAAAATAAGATACCAGATGCCAAGAGAGCGGCTTGCTGTTATTAGAGAGAGGGGAGGAATGTGTTTGCTTTCGGGACTGAATACAAAGCTGGAAGTAGCCTCTGTGGACACATGAACACTAGAGAAGCGGACTCAAACCCAAACATTGAGATTAGGAGGTGGGACCAGATGACTAGATGGCAAGAGAGCCAACTTTCACTTTAACAGAGAGGCAGAACATCAACGAGAACAGTTCAGTTTTATACGCGATTTAGAATTAATATTCATGCATTTTGTTAAGTTGAAAATGAACAGATCGAATGTGTACATATTAATGTTAGTATATGCAGTCATAAATTCATGTTAAAATTATTCAGAATTTAAAAAGATCTATTAAAAATGTTAATAAGAAATTATATATATATGTGTGTGTGTGTGTGTGTGTGTGTGTGTGTGTGTGTGTGTGTGTGTGTGTGTGTGTGTGTGTGTGTGTGTGTGTGTGTGTGTGTGTGTGTGTACACAAAATACAATACACAAAATTCCTTAATATTAAACTACACTGTGCCCTATTTTTATGGACTTTTCTTAGTATGAAGTTATATTTAGTTAATTTGTTTATAATAAATAAATAGTAATTAATTAATAAAATATAAGTAATTATTATTTTTATTATTATTATTATTATTATTATTATTATTATTAAGGAATTAAATTAATTTCCCCACAATCTGTGCAATTTAAGCACAGAGAGCTGTTAAAAGATTAAAACCTTTTAACGTTTTTTAACTTTGACACGGCTTCTTAAAATCATGGCACTTTTGCACAGTCTGTTTACAAAAATGATTGACAAATGGGTTCCTGTGGGCAAAATTCCACTTCTGCCACTGTAATTTTTTTCCTGTGAATAATTAAATAAATACATAAATATCTGCATATCTATCAACAGCGACGTGATCATTTCACGTGTCTTTAACAGTTTGGTAAAACGTGTCTTTCACAGTCATTATGAAAGCCCTTCGAAACACAAAACTGACGGTCTTAAAAACATAATGTACCTCTGTCAGCATTACGATTTGTAACACTTACATTTTTATTTATTTCTTTTAAATTGTATTGTATAAGCAAAGACTGGTCACTCCACATTGCCCACAAAAATGTGAATAATGTCAACACCGTACTGGCACAAGTGACTGTTTAAGCATTTTGTCAAGAAACTGTCATAGTGCCAAATGAAGAGCAAATGAAAGAATGTTAAAGCCTTCTGTACTATTGAACATTTGCATGTGCATTTCAGTTTTTTTTTTACACATAATAAATTCTAAATGTTAAGTTCAACTAACTAAAGTTTTTTAAGGTTCATCGCACAAACTCTAAAATGGCTCTTTGTAATTCTTTTTAGAATAAATGCCGTCCTTCTTGCTCAAGTAGGCCTTAAACATGCTGAGTGTAAATAGGACATTCCAGACCAAACGTTAAAAAACATTGACTAGGGTGAGGGGACACACCTTTGCCCCCTGAAAACACACAATGTGAAGACAGTGATATACAACAGGGCTATTGGAAAGCTCTGCAGAGGTCAAAGGTTTGTCTGTGCAAATCTCAAGCATGCAGTAATCCTCACAGGAAGTAAAGCAAAAAATCTAGAGCCTGGAGTGCTCTCTGCCTGGATCTGAGAAACAGAGAAGGCTTCGAGCCCTGTTTGCACTTCCGGCAAGTAGATGTTTGACTGAATGGACCATCTAAGAGAAAACAAGTTCACTCTTTTGATCACACTTCCCCTTCATCACTGATGCACAGCTCAGAAGTGCTGTGAAGATAATGTCTTCGTCGGTAATGAAAGGAAACTTCAGCTTGTTGCTCGTCTGATTTGGCCACAAAATATTAAGTTTGCAGACATTTGGGAGGTGGAGGCACATTTCTATGGTTATGATAAATATTAGAAAGGAATGCTGTCAAAGCACAGAAAGACTTGACTTTGCAAACAGGAGAATATTAGAAACTTGACTTTAACTTTATTGTAATAACTTGACCCAGACTTGTCTTGAAGACCCACACCACTTCTTCACACGAGGTCGAGAGTCCCGTTACAATCACACCAGACGATGAGTGAATCACACGAAAGTATGTCCAGGTCGTATTTCACTTCAGAAATTAATTAAACTGAATGAAAATAAAGTCTATTTTTAATTCATTCATTTCGATTCATTTTTGCATTTTAATGGTATTTTTATATTAATCTGAAAGTTGAATAAATAAGCATTGATGTGTGATTAGTTAGGATCGGACAATATTTGGCCGAGATATAACTATTTGAAAATCTGGAATCTGAGGGTGCAAAAAAATCAAAATACTGAGATAATTGCCTTTAAATTTGTCCAAATGAAGTTCTTAGCAATGCATGTTACTAATCCAAAATTAAGTTTTGATATATTTACGGTAGGAAATGTACAAAATATCTTCATGGAACATGATCTTTACTTAATATCCTAATGATTTTTGGCATAAAAGAAAAATTGATCATTTTGATCCATACAGTGTATTTTTGGCTATTGCTACAAATATACCCCAGCGATCTCGGTTTTGTGGTCCAGGTTCACATTTGATTCATTACTACAACTACTACATCTGTTTATACATTGCTATAGCAATAAATCTGTGCATTCTGATTATCTTTTAATATTTGAAATCACTATACATTAAAAACAGTACAAATATCAAATAAATACTAAATTAAAGAAGACATCCATTTATCTATGTATTTATTTAATGCATTATAGTAATTTTCTTTACTTATTTTTCAAATCAAAGTGCGATATGAACTAGTGTCTGTTAATATTAAGCTGAAAAAATACCAAAAAAAAATACTACTAATTACTTTTATTAAAACATTATTCTTTTAAGGAATATTTACCAGAATTTATTTACCAGAAAAACATAAAAAAAAAATAATAATAAATTATATAAATATTTAAAGTAAAATCAATTAATTAGAGATGCTTTTGATTATTAACATTTAATGAAACCATTAAAATGGAATCCAAAAAATTAATGGAAAACACAGAATTAGCAAAAATAAAACTGAATTTGAGGTGGAAAAAAATGTAATTGTAGTTAAACTGTTAATAAATTGCTGTTAAATTGTGTAGGTTTCATGATTTCAATTAATTAGACACAGGTACCGTGTGGATTCAAAAGAAAAATAGAAACAGTGTCATATGGACCATTTCATTGGACCATTTTTAGAGACTGACAGACTGTGGTCAATGTTGCTTTCACTGGGGGATATTTAAATGTAATTTACTTTATTTTTCTAATTAAATAGCCATCGGAAAGACTCTGACAAAGTGCAAATCCAACTGAATTGTTTGAACAATCCAATCAACATATTAAATTACAAATGACACTTTTAGGACATTATGCAAAATTTCTTAAGTATTCCAAAGACTTCACAGGTTTGGAATGACATGGGGTTGAGTAAATGATGACCGAATAATGACCAAAAAAGTTTCACTGCTCTTCAAAATGCTCACAAAAGGCAAGCAATTAACTAGGCATGTCTAAAAGAATCGACTAAATAACAGCTAGCAATGCCAAACGTTTAATGTTATCCACACGTTCACTCACAGCCAACATTCAGGCTTTAAAAACACACACACACACACACACACACACACACACACACACACACACACACACACACACACACACACACACACGCAGCAGCAGCTTCAGATATTTTTGACATAAAAAGCAAGGCCTGATGTAGAAAAACAAACCTCCAAAAAAAGAACAATTCAGTTGTTTGGAGGATCATGTTGACTTGATTTTGGGAGAGGTTGAAATACTTTCATTACACCATATGTGAGAAATAAATTACGCTTTCACTGTTAAAACAGTACAAAACATGACATTTCAAAGAATCCTGGTAATTTTACAGAGCTTTTTCAAATTCTGTCAATGAAAAGACAAACAGCTGTGATTTTGTGGCACAGACACTCACCCTCACTGACATCCTCTTCTTTCTTCACACCATCTTCTTTTCGCTGTTTGATTGCAAGTAATTCTTTCTTCAGCTGGCGAGCTTCTTTTCTCAATTCATCACTGTGGAAAGACATTCAACCGAGAGCTGGAATTAATTTCCAGTCTTGGAAGGAACACTTTCTCAATAAGTCTTGCAAAATGTAGAAGGGAAAAACATGTTACGGAAGGAAAAACATGTAGCACACTTTTTATGCATAGCAATTGAAGATATTTTCCTGCTATTTGAGATTAATCATTCAAGTAATGAATAAAACATTTTAACAAGTTAACGTGACATGGAAAATGGCCAAATCTTAAATGCACTCAAAAGACCAAATGTTTTCAAGCACAAATTAAAATTTTAGAATGTTAGTCTACGGAAAAAAACCTTGGATGTAGCCAACTCATCACAGACACAAAATATTTAAAACCGAAATAGTTCAAATATAAACAACCATTCATTTTTTCTAACAAAAGAGCAACAACCTCGTGAAATTCAGTGATTTTTTTTTCTTGTTCTGTACAAATACTTCCATAAACCTTCCTCCAAGTTATTTGTTGACATGCTGTCACAAATCAAATCGAGCTGCTGTATGTGTAAGGTTTGGCAAGAGCGAACTTCGAGATTGTAACTAAAGTCAAGAAGGAGAAAACAAGAACATTTCTGATTGTCTGCAGGGTGCTGATCTTCATTTTTTTTATTATTATTTATTTGAAATGGTTGATATGAAAACACAATCCTCAGAACAGCACACAGGATATGAACATCTCCTCAGCTCCGGGGTTTCCAAATGATTAAGCTTTTCATTCCACAATTAACAAAGGGATTGAGTGTTCACAAAAAACGGGAATAAAACCAACAATTACCTTAGGCATAGTGTTTCAACGTGTCAGAAACAAATACGTGCATTAGAAGTATAAAATTCTCTAATAAATCGTGTGGCGCCTTGGTAGATCAAAAGTTCATTATGGCTTCCAGACAGTCCAGGGTTCTGGCACCTCAAGAAGGGATGTTGTGGCTGAACCGATACACCTCAACCCCTCTGAGCTCAAACAGTGAGGTCTTACTATGATCTTTAGCATGGCTGTGGAGCTAATCAGTGCTCTTTAACTGGCAGAAGAAACCTATATCACTTCAAAACTGGTGAATATCAATTCATATAGACTGCAGAGCTCTTCAAGAAAGGAGTATAAAAACAATTTGGCCCAATTTTGACCTGAGGCTGCATTCAAAAAACCTTCTAAAGAAAGACGACTTGTAGATCAGCTCTAATCAAAAACACCTCAATTGTATTTTATTGCACTACCTGTAGACTAATAATCATAACAAGCGCACACACTATTTAATTGCAACTGACTTATTGGGAGTTCAGCCCTCAGAGTCACACTGAATGTTGCTGAAAATGGTTGTAATTATAAAATTGTATAATTAGGTCCATATTTGACTCATTTTTGTAGAACTGTTACTAAATTTAGAATTCGGCATAATCACAATTACAATTTATTCTTATTATTGTGTAAAATGTATTTAAAAATACATATTGTAAAATGTATTCTTATTATTCCAAGCATATTTTATAATATATAATCCTATTTATTATTTGATTATTTAAATCTCCTGTTTAAAAATAGGAAAATAGACGCGCTATAGTTGCATATAATTATACGCTATATATATATATATATATATAAATAAAATACACACACACATATATATATATATATATATACATATATATATATATATATATATATATATATATATATATATATATACATATATATATATATATATATATATATATATATATATACATATATATATATATATATATATATATATATATATACACACATATATATGTGTGTTTATAATACACATTTTAAAATTGTATTGCATACCTGCTGCTGCCATAATAACGACCCATTTCGAATGTTTACGTGCTTTTCTTCTCTTTCTGCTCCCCAGTCGCTGTGGTTGAGCAGTCATGAGGTATTGATCTTTTAAATACTTTCCAGCATTTCCAAAATAAATATGCAAATTACACCGAAGTACAACGTTACCTTACGGTGTTCGGGAGCGCTCAAAAATGGTATAAACACTGAATTTTGAATCAATTTCTTCTCGTAAATTCAGAGATGTGGATTCGGACGCCAATTAAATTACCACACGACCTTAGTGTTTGTCAAAAAAAACAGTAGGTAATTCAGCAGGGGATTTTTACGAGGGTGGTGAGAGAAAAACACCAACATCCTGGATTCGGACGGCATTAAAATCACCAACTACCCCTGTAAATGGTGAAAATCACTTACAATTACACTTACAATTGAGAAACAATTACCGTCCGAATAGGGCTTATGTCTCCATTATCAGACACGCCCAACTCATGTCTTGCAATCTCTACTAATGTTAGATAAGGGAGACATACAAAATGTATAAGGCTACGGGTCCTCCAGGACAGGTTTGAGAACCACTGGTTTACATTATCAATCATTTTGTGACTTCAGAGCGCTAGTTATCGCCATGTTATATTGCAATGCTTAAAATGCCACAAAAAAAAAAAAAAAGACAATTCTGTCATTAATTACTGACCCTCATGTCGTTGCAAACCTGTAAGACCTTTGCTCATCTTCGGAACACAAATTAAGATTTTTTTGATTAAATCCGTGAGTTGTTCCCAGACACAGATAATGGCAGGAGACGTGATTTGGAGAAGAATAATTGTTAAATAAAGTCATTATTTTTGTTTTTTTGCGCAAAAACAGTATTCTCGTAGCTTTGTAAAATTACAGTTAAACCACTGATGTCACATGGACTATTGTACCGATGGTCTTTATATTTCTGAGCCTGGGAACATTTCAGTTGCACTGCTGTCTGCAGGGTCATAAAGCTCTCGGATTTCATCAAAAATATCGTTGTGTTCCGAAGATAAAGGGGTTTGGAATGACATGAGGGTGAGTAATTAATGACAGAATTGTCATTTTTGGGTGAATTATCCATTTAACGTTTGAAACAACCTTATAAATTCATTAAATATGACTTTTATTTAAAATAAGCTGGACATTTAAGAGATTATTTATGATGGATTTTAAGAACATTTTTTAAGAAAGGTTTGCCTTTAGAACAATCTTAAGAGATAAGAGCATTAAGACATGTTTTTGGGAATACAAAAATATTCTTAACATTATTCTTAAATTAGAAAAGACAAAATGCTAATGGCTCAACAACAAAGAGTAGCCTTGACAATAGTCCTGCGCTTCGTAACTGAACAGGTTTCACTTTAAATATGAATTAGCTCAAATCAGATCGCATGAAGCAGTGGAGAAGACTGTCACAGCATTAACATTCTGCTAAACATCTCCTTTTAAGTTGCATGGAAGAACAAACTTCATACAGGTTCGAAATGTCATGAGTTTGAGTATTGCTTTAAAAGATCTCGGCAGATATACAGGTGCATCTCAATAAATTAGGATGTCGTGGAAAAGTTCATTTATTTCAGTAATTCAACTCAAGTTGTGAAACTAGAGTATTAAATAAATTCGATGCACACAGACTGAAGTAGTTTAAGTCTTTGGTTCTTTTAATTGTGATGATTTTGGCTCACATTTAACAAAAACCCACCAATTCACTATCTCAACAAATTAGAATACTTCATAACACCAATAAAGAAAACATTTTTAGTGAATTGTTGGCCTTCTGGAAAGTATGTTCATTTACTGTATATGTACTCAATACTTGGTTGGGGCTCCTTTTGCTTTAATTACTGCCTCAATTCGGCGTAGCATGGAGGTGATCAGTCTGTGGCACTGCTGAGGTGGTATGGAGGCCCAGGTTTCCTTGACAGTGGCCTTCAGCTCATCTGCATTTTTTTGGTCTCGTTTCTCATTTACCGCTCGACAATAGGTCAGGTCTGGTGAGTTTGCTGGCCAGTCAAGCACTCCAACACCATGGTCATTTAACCAACTTTTGGTGCTTTTGGCAGTGTGGGCAGGTGCCAAATCCTGCTGGAAAATGAAATCAGCATCTTTAAAAAGCTGGTCAGCAGAAGGAAGCATGAAGTGCTCCAAAATGTTTGGTAAACGGGTGCAGTGACTTTGGTTTTCAAAAAACACAGTGGACCAACACCAGCAGATGACATTGCACCCCAAATCATCACAGACTGTGGAAACTTAACACTGGACTTCAAGCAACTTGGGCTATGAGCTTCTCCACCCTTCCTCCAGACTCTAGGAGCTTGGTTTCCAAATGAAATGCAAAATTTGCTCTCATCTGAAAAGAGGACTTTGGATCACTGGGCAACTGTCCAGTTCTTCTTCTTCTTAGCCCAGGTAAGACGCCTCTGATGGTGGTTCAGGAGTGGCTTAACAAGAGGAATACGACAACTGTAGCCAAATTCCTCGACACGTCTGTGTGTGGTGGCTCTTGATGCCTCGACCCCAGCCTCAGTCCATTCCTTGTGAAGTTCACCCAAATTCTTGAATCGATTTTGCTTGACAATCCTCATAAGGCTGTGGTTCTCTCGGTTGGTTGTGCATCTTTTTCTTCCACTCAACTTTCTGTTAACATGCTTGGATACAGCACTCTGTGAACAGCCAGCTTCTTTGGCAATGAATGTTTGTGGCTTACCCTCCTTGTGAAGTGTGTCAATGATTGTCTTCTGGACAACTGTCAGATCAGCAGTCTTCCCCATGATTGGGTAGCCTAGTGAACCAAACTGAGAGACCATTTTGAAGGCTCAGGAAACCTTTGCAGGTGTTTTGAGTTGATTAGCTGATTGGCATGTCACCATATTCTAATTTGTTGAGAGTGAATTGGTGGGTTTTTGTTAAATGTGAGCCAAAATCATCACAATTAAAAGAACCAAAGACTTAAACTACTTCAGTCTGTGTGCACTGAATTTATTTAATACACGAGTTTCACAATTTGAGTTGAATTACTGAAAGAAATTAACTTTTCCACGACATTCTAATTTATTGAGATGCACCTGTATAATAGGTTGCATGCTTAAACCACAAAGGGTTTAACCAATAAACTACAATTTTGCCTTTGAGCAAGGCATTTTACCTCAAATTTCTCCTTCGGGATTACTGGTTTGAATCAACAATGGAGCAACTACTTTAAGATCATCCTTCTGACTCCTGCTCCATGGTAGCTTACAGAAAAAAAAAAGCACTGTCACAAGTGACAACAATAAAATTAGTTTAAACTGGTCTTAAATCTGAGGTAATCTAAACCCCACAAAAAATGAATCTTACAGTCAGTGCTCTTGTTCAGACAATAAATGCAGATGTCACAGGACAGCTGATAAGGACAGGCCCAGGCAAACACACACTTCCAAGGTGTGAGGTCCTCGTAGATAAACTGCCAAGCGAGTCTGTGAGAGGAAGTTGCTTCCATGTGCAAACAGTGCCCCCACCCACATCTGCCTTTCAGAGAACCGAGTCTTCTGGCAGCTCCCAGGACAGCATCTTCTATTGGGGTATAATAATATTTTCATAGGACTTGACAGCTATGTTTTGATGCCAGGTTCTTACATGGCTACAAAGCACAGGTAAGCTGCAGAGTCTGGGCCTCCAGCCCAGAAACACGTGAGCCATTCAAACCCGTAACAATGACTGCCTTTGTTTCATCCATCTGCTCCTCTCAGCTGACACATATTCTCTCAGGCAGCTCTCTTCTGTTACTCCTGTTGAACCTTGGAACCCCAACCTCCAGGTTCCTAGTCTCTAGGTTCTCAGGGGACAAAAGTAGGGCATTGTAGATGATTTAAAGGTTGACCTTGTTTGAGCACTCAGGTAAAGGGACACCTAATTGAAAATGAATTTGTTTGTTCTCCTCTATGGGTCTCCATTCCTGAAAAGAGTGCATCACCTTCAGCGGAGCTACTCAGCTGCGTTCCACTGCTGGAGGTCTTGGTACACACGATTACAGAGCCTTCTGTCTTGGTTAAAGCTGACAATCTCATTTCCTGCACATGGCTTGTTGGTATATAGTAGGACAGTTAAAGGGATAGTTCACCCAAAAATTAAAATTCCATATAGTGCTATTAATTGATTAAAAATATTAACTAATTAAATCGCACATTTTTTCTGAAATTAATCATGATTAATCGCGACAAATCCCACCTAACGGTAATGTTTTTCAATATACTTTTACATCGCAATAATTTCACTTTCAGTCTTTAAATAAAATGTAATGCCATCTTTTTTACGACTGAAGGCAAGTATCACTGAGACAAACTGACATCTCTATGAATTTTTTTCCTAACGTTTAATCATTGACTATAGCCATTCAACACTACAGCATAATCAATTTTATCATTTTTAACATGTATTAGACTTTAAAAATAACTTCTAATTTAGGTGAACCTAAAGCCTTCTTCACATTAACTGTGCCCTTCAGCAAGTAGAAAATAGTTGAATGGAGTTAATCAAACACTAAATTCTAAATTAGAGATAAATTAAAGCTTAAAGCTACAGAAGTTATTGATTTCCTCCTTTTTAGTTAGTTTTTTTGATTTGACACTGCTTTAAATGTGACTCATAAATAATAAATACATGCATGTTTTAAGGCAGCTTTAATGTAATGTTTTAGGCGCCTTTTTGTAATTTCATGACTTAACTGACAACATAACAACTACATTCTATGCTCGTCGTTTCTTTCGTGCTTTGATATGAAATGATGCAGGCTACAGCGTGGGGCTGCCGTATTGGTGCGTGCACTTGAAGAGCATGCACTAAGAGCACAGTACCATTTCCGCGCTTGTTTGACTCACGCCTGGCACTGAGGTAAAGTTGGAGCACGCATCTGAAAAGTCTCCCAATTGATGTGGTCGTAAAGAAGTTCTAGGTCTAAATAAACACAATTATTTAGCAGTTGTGAGCGGGGTGGCCAAACCTAGCTCCGCTTAAAACTTAAAAAAATAATCTCCTGCGTTAACGCGCTAATTTTGACACCATTATTCTGTACATGTCGTTCTAAACCCGTAAGACTTGTTTATCTTCGGAACACAAATTAAGATATTTTTAGATGAAATCCAAGAGCTTTCTTACCCTGCATAGACAGCAATGCAACTGACACGTTCAAGATACAAGAATATTTTTTGTGCGGAAAGAAAACAATAATAACGACTTTATTTAACAATTTCTTCTCTTCTCTTCCATGACTATTTTAACAATGTCCTTGTTTACTTTCTGGGCCTTTTGGGGCCTTGAACGTGGTAGTTGTGTTGCTGTCTAGATAGGCTTTAGATACGACTAGTTTACAATTTGTAGTTCTGCAAGCCATGCTGGTCAAAAGCATTTTAATTGTACAGAGAGAAAAAAATAATTTTAGTGTTAACTTTTCCTTTATGATAGACTGTGTTGGAATGAACAAATAATCATTTCAGCAAGAAACAAGAAAAGACGTGACATTTCTACAAGGGTGAAGAGTTATCTATTAGAGGCCTACATTGACCCTTGGTCGGAAATGAGCAGGCCATATTGGGGAAACACCTCCATCTAAGTGATAATTTCGCTTGCCTGGACATGCTACCATTTACCAAACAAGAGAAGCATATCCTAGGCAACAGCAACACAATGGGCCCCTCAGCCAGATTGCCAGTAAGAGTGGAGAAAGCTGACAAAAATGCAAAGAGAGATGAACACCTGCTAATTTACTCCTCAGGGCTCAACAAATTCCTCAGAATGTCCTTTTGTTTTTCAGATGGAGTCCATCTCCACCACATTCGCTTACTAATCAAAGTGTCATAGACTGTGTTTATGACGATATATTTAATTGTCACACTATACTTTCAAGATACAGGTTTTAAACATTCAGTTTTGGTTTGAAAGTGTAATTATGAAGCGTTCGGCCAACTTCTAAGGTTTTATAGTTATTATTTAATGTTATAATAGTTGAGAATGAGATAATTTAACCACAAAATCCTGATACTAAACACTGCAGATAATGTGACCAGCCAGAAACATACTCAAATATACAAGCACACAAAAGTGAATTCTTGAATACATAACCTGTACATAAAACCTGCTTTATTGCATTACTCAGGCTGGAACAAACTTACAAGGGGCAAAAAAGTGAAAAATATCTGTAACACTTTACTTAAATGATAAAAAGCATTATAAAAGTAGTTTTAATGCATTAATTATGTCTTGTAATGCACATTATAATGCACTGTACAAAAGTAATTAAAGTAATTTTTTGTGATTTACTGTTTTCTACATAAAGTCATCCTTCACAAGGTAAAGAACATTCTGTGAAAATGTAACCTTGATATCTTTAATATTGACTGAGTAAGACCATGTCAAAGATTGAAATCATCGTGAAATTAATGGTTGAAATCAAACTTTGATGCTTATCATCTCATAATTTGGGTAACAATTTAGAATAGGTAACACTTGTTAACTATTGACTACGACTTTTCCCTCAATAAATTCTTAATTTGCTGCTTATTAATAGTTAGTGCGGTAGTTGTTAAGTTTAGGTATTGGGTAGGATTAGGGATGTAGAATAAGGTCAGGGAGACGCTGTGTGTTTCTATGTGAAAGCAAAAGCACTTTATGTGGCCTTTCGAAAGTAGATGCAATTAGGAATCATTGGTTAATATTTGTTTACAACAGAACAGAACAACCCAAATGTTCGAATTTGTGCAACGCATTTTATGGACAACCGTTTTTGTGAACCTAGGAGAGTACAAGGCTGCCTGCGCACAAAGGCTATTTCTAAAAAAAAAAAAAAAAAAAACTGGTCAGTTCCGACTTTGCTATGACAATCTGGCGCTTCTGAATCAGCGACTGTAAGTATGTTTTGTTATTAGTTTAAGTATTTGCTATTGACTGTTCAAATGCGGAGTTATGCGCCATGTAGAGTAACGCATTGTGTGTGTGTGTGAGAGAGAGAGAGAGAGAGAGACAGGGTCACATCACAGTGGAGTCAGCTGTCTTAACCGCGGCTTGTTTACTGCAAATACATACGAGCATCATCACTGTGTCTGCCACGCGACTGTGTTCCCCTTTCGGGCTTGAACTGATGGTAAAACTAAGGACATTATTAACTGTTTTTATATTTACTTTGAAAGCTGAAGCTTGCGATTATGGTAAGGGGCGTTACATTTCCATGGTGTTTGGCCAATCACAATGCACTGTGTCAGCTGGCCAATCAGAGCCGACTGCGCTTGTCGGAAGGAGGGGCTTTGTAGAAAAGGACGTGTTTGAGAGAGGCGGGGCATAGCGGACCTACAATAATGTACAGTATATGAAAAATAATGTGTTTTTTTTATATTAAAGCATGTCAACATTATATTACACCAAACACACAAAATAATGATCTTTAAAAAAAGCATAATATGACCCCTTTAAACTATAGGCCAGTTGCATAGACGCAGCCATTATGTACTGATTCTTAAAAGCCAGTATGACCAACAAAATTTTGCATCAAATTAGACCATTCTACATTTTTATGCAACTGACTTGAAGTTATGAACAGTCTTAAAGAAACAAATTCACGACTAACTTCTAAGTCTTCGCAACCAGGCCCAGATGTGTTGTTGTTCAAGTAAATACTTTAACTAATTTTAACTAACTTTCCCAGAAAGATTCTTTTAAACTGTTCCTCTGCCACGGTAATGGAAAACAATGTGCCGTGAAATTGAGCTTGCATAGCCAGAAGTATTTGCACAGCTAGAAATCCTTACGTTTGCATCCTTGTGTGGAGTATCTTTCAGGTCTAAGTCACCAACCTGAATTAATGCTCAAGAAAACTAGCAGAGAAACCAAAAATATTTGGTACGTGTGTGTCCTCAAACTACAAGTACACAAAAAAGAAAGAAAAAAGTAGTCCCAAAGTAGCGAATCGAGTAAAGGGCAAAACAGCAGCCAAACCATCCATAGAAAGCCATTTCTACAGATTAAAGTAATTGTGATCCTGACGTTTAGAAAATTAGGCAATTTGTCCGAAATAGCAAAGCTATTAATAAACAGCACTGCGCTGAAGTGTGATGGACTGTTTAAAATAGCAGAGCTGTGAGATATGCCCTTGTTAGACAGCAGCGCCAGATAAAAAGGCATTTGTTAACTCAAGAAAAGAAAAGAACAGTGTGATAAAGTGTCCTTGTGATAAAAGGAGGAGGGGATGAGAGTTTATTAACGAGTGAGCGCTTTGAAGAGGAGCCAAAGTGTGCCCACTGTCTTGCGGCCTCATCAGCCAGGGGGCACAGACATCCCCCCTCAGCCAACACAATGACAGCCATTCACCAAACCCTCTCGGGCCGCCAGCGGGGAAGAGACCGTCATTTCACAAATCAGACAGGAGAGAGAGTTTGGTGATGAAGTGCTGGACGAGACCTGACGCATACATTTAAAGTCTGAGGAGTGGAGGAAAGACTTTGTCGTCACTCACGGCTCTCCAGACCAGCCAGCGATTGTCGCTCATTCAGACAATTCAAATAAGCGAAACCCGGGGAGCTCTGGATGATTTACTTTTCATAAAGAAAGCACACAAAGTGACTGGCCACCGACCAATCTTTCTCATGATTCGAGACTTCAACATTTAACCCTCGCCCCTCCACCAGCCTGCTGTTGCAGTCCAAAAAACGTCTTGCGGGCGGGAAGTTTTTGATCTGTTTTTCCAAAACGGACGCAGAGTGGTTCCTCGCACTTTGCAGGAGTGGAATTACTGTTCCTCGAGTTCCACTCGTACTGATTTTGACTTTTACACATGGTTCAGAGTTTTATAATCAAGCAGTATAATCTGGAGAGGGCAAATGTCTTCAAGGTCTTGAAGCAGATTGTTAAAGCAGAGTCGGTGTATAATAATCATACAATATCACGTTTCAAGGAGGATGGTTAGGAATATTAGTTTTCCAGGTCTCCTTCTGACTCAAATGCAAAGTCTACCTATATTTTTAAAAAGGAGACTGAATATTTGAATAACTGAGAGTTCCGTAATAAATATTAATGATGGAGTTGATGAGTCAAGTGGTGGCCAAACACATGACATAAGCGGCAGAGCGCAGAAATTGTAACCATAACACAGAGGCTGCGTATATACTGCATCCTTCAACCACTCACTTGCTCAAAAATGAACAAATTTTACCACAACTAAAGCTCCAAACCGCAAGAATGTGTGTATCACCACAAGTGAACTTAGCAAAGAAGTCGAGTAATTGCTGGAAGTTAAATTAGTTCATTAGTGAGGCATTTGTGACTCCAAAACACTTAATTAGAATAAAACTCACAATGCTGCATAAACTTATCGCTTTGCTAATAATATGAGAATAAACAGTTTGGTCTTTTGTCAGTGAACTTTATAATCTCCTACAGGACGATGACATACCTTTTGAGGAGTGAACTATAACATGTTAATGATTACTTAGGCTCCAGACTAAAAAATGGCTCTGAACGCCATTAGGTGTTAAACAAAAAAGGAGACAAATCTATTTTTGTAGGTGCTAAATTCTTTCCACAGATGAACAGAAAATGGCTAAAACACAGCAATTTCTTGGTCTGATGTGACAAAACACACAACTGTGATTTAATCACAAAAAAATGTAGTCAAGATCTATTTTTTTTAATATCTTTGCCAAATCTACATTATAAAGTGACAAATTTATAAAGCTATCTACTCTGAAACGTGGCATCAAAATTTGAAGAGCAGACTGAAATGATCAGAAAACTGTCAGATTAATTGGGATTCTTCAAAAACAAATGCAGAGCTGTAGGTGCTACACACCGAAACAGCATAAGATCTGGCAAACTTTCCAGCATATTATTGTTAGTTTTTCTGTTACAAATTAAACTTATTCACAAAATTGGAATATTGCATAAAACATTTGCAAATAAAGTTTCCTTCCAGTGAGCTGGAGAACAAAATTGTGACTTCCCGATTATAAGTTGCGCTAAATATCACAAAGGAAAATTAAATCTGCTGTTTGGGAATTGCAGCTCTGGGAGTTAATTAGATCAAATAATGGATAAGCATTTTTTTGCACATCTTGGCATTTCCACCCAGCATTTTTTTAATGCGATATCCCAAAATGCACTTAAAAATAGGTGGATGGTTGTTGAACTCACTGATGTGTAAATGTATGCATGTGTTGATCTATTCATACGTTAGAGGTAAGAAAATTGTCCAGAATTCATCATTTGCAGCTTAGTTTAAAAAAAATGCTTTTTAAAAGAATTTCGATAGGATACCAAGATATTTCAAAAGGTCGAGGAAAATTAGATTTTTTTTAATACAAAAAACTTCACTTACAACAGTGAACAAATACAGAGATGCTTCGTTATTTCTTAGCTCTGCTCGGCTGAACGTCAAAAGATCCTCACATGCTGAAGTCTGGAGCCGCTCTGTCAGACTGCCCCATACAGGGCACACATGCTACAGCGGGCTGCAGATCCATAAACCTGCAGATCCGTGGCACAGCTGCCAAGAATTAGATGATCCCTTTTGGCCTCCACACAAAAAGGGCCAGTGCTTTACTGATCCGGGTGACCTTTCCCTGAGAGGCTGATACAGCATCGGATTATGATGGACGACAACTGACAGGTGCGGTCAATTAGAAACAGTGACACTGCACCCAAAAGTCATCGTCTTTGGTGCATAATTGCTTTTTGGACTCTCTTGAAAGAGACATTTCCATTGTCTCAAAAGACAGATAATGACAGGAGTCCACTTAAGATTATCCAGTAGTTTGATGGATTCAGATGGCTGCAAATCCACACTACTGTTGTAAATTCTTCTGACCTTCACTGACACAGATCAGAGGTCACAAGAACAGGAGACTTACTGCAATGCCAAGAGGTTCTTGATGAGGCCCTTCAGCTAAATGGTTGCTGGGAGTGCTGTCTGGACAAACTTTAACATGAGGGAAAAAATTTTCAATATCCGACTTTCTTACTTGACTTACTTGGCTTTCTTACAATAGAGCATCACATGTTGAAGTCACCTTAAAAGTACAATTTTTGTACCAAGTATTTATATAGTATGCTTGTAATAATAATAATAATAATAATAATAATAATAATAATAATAATAATGACAAGAACATTTTAAATATATAACAACAGTAATATGCTTATTGAAATATATGTAAATGAAATTGTATTATTAAAATTATACACACACAAATACATACATACATATACATATACACATATATACATACACATATACATATTCTATATATATTTTTTTATGTACTTTTTTATAGTGTGTAACTTTTTTACATTACACAATATTTAAAAACATGCATTTTAAATGAAAATAATATTTTATTATACAGGAAGTTAATTCCTTTTTAGAGCTTCTTTACAGCAGAATTTAATTTTGTTTGCATTATTGAAAGCTGTTTTGGCACAATCTATATAGTATAAAGCGCTATATAAATGAAGGTGACTTAAATATTATGAAGAATTGAAGAATTTACTCTATGTATAATATTTACTATATATGTATTTTAATATTTTGTTTTAATTTATATAATCATTTATTTGTACATCTTTTTTTTTACGTACTGTTGTTACACAGTAAAAATAATTTTAATTGCAATTTAAAGAGATAGAAAGATAAAAAATTTATTGAAATACATTTATTTATTTATTTATATTTATACATATATTATTTATATTACATATACATATATATATATATATATATACACGTGTTATATAAACATAATTATAGTTACATTTATTAAAATATATGCAATTGACATTTTTTAATTTTTTTTATTATATTTATTTAATGCTGTTTTTATTGAAATATATGGAAGTATTATTTTATTACATGTCGTCTAGATTGTTGCTAAGAAAGTGCCAGGTACTTGTTTGCCTATTCTTTTGCCCACGGTTTCACAGTTTTCTCTCTTGAATTGTGGCTATGGTATATCACTCAGGTTTAAATGAAAATATTAAGAGCGTATGGCTATATCCAAGAGCCATATGGAAGCACTTTGTATTCTTAGTTATGCCCTGTCGGGTTTAGTGTAAGCGGCGGCTACCATATGCACCGTGTCGTGATGTCGGGACTCCCATTAGCATGCTGTTTTATCCATTAATGCCACCTCTAAGCCAACGATGCAGACAATGCTAAGCTTTTTCTATCTTTTTGTGGACAAAACTCATCATAACCAGACCCACTCATT
This sequence comes from Acrossocheilus fasciatus, assembly GCA_036784905.1. NCBI lineage: Eukaryota > Metazoa > Chordata > Actinopteri > Cypriniformes > Cyprinidae > Acrossocheilus > Acrossocheilus fasciatus. Next base: position 20,513,313 of record CM071947.1, on the reverse strand, counting down.
GTTTTAATCATACACTAGATTTAATTATATCGCATGGAATTGATCTTAATGATATAGATATAGTACCTCAAAGTGACGATGTTACTGAACTTGTAACGTGCATGCCGCCTATTACTGATATAACTATATCGCTCTCATCCGGGTAGAACTATTGTTCCAACCACCAAAGACAGATTCATAAATAAACTGCCTCATTTATCTCAACTGCTCTCTGTACCCATAAATACACATGAACTAGACAAAATGACTAGCAATATGGGCACTATCTTCTCTAATACATTAGAAGCTGTTGCCCCCATCAAAATTAAAAAAGGTTAGAGAAAAACATACTGTGCCATGGTACAACAGCAATACCCATTCTCTCAAGAAAGAAACTCGTAATCTTGAACGCAAATGGAGAAAAACTAATTTGGAAGTTTTTACAATTGCATGGAAAAACAGTATGTACAGCTATAGACGGGCTCTAAAAGCTGCCAGGGCTGAGCATATCCGCAAACTAATAGAAAATAACCAAAACAATCCAAGGTTTTTATTTAGCTCAGCAGCTAGATTAACAAATAATCAGCTGTCACCCAAACTAAATATTCCCTCACAGTTTAGTAGTGATGACTTTATGAATTTCTTCACTGATAAAATAGATAGCATCAGAAATAAAATAACAAATGTAGAATCGACAGTGTCTTGTAATTCAGCTTCATTCATTGCGCCCAAAGAAAAACTGCAGTGCTTTACAACTATAGGACAGGAAGATCTAAATAAATGTATCACTGCATCTAAACCAACAACATGTTTATTAGACCCTTTACCCACTAAATTACTGAAAGAGTTGTTACCTGTAGCAGAAGAACAGCTTCTCAATATTAACTCGTCGCTATCTCTAGGTCACATCCCAAAACCATTCAAGCTGGCGGTTATTAAGCCTCTAATTAAGAAACCCCAACAAGATCCAAGTTAACTGGCAAATTACAGACCCATTTCAAATTTTCCGTTTATGTCTAAAATTTTTGAAAAATGTGTGTCTGCTCAAAAAATGATATCTATGAAGAATTTCAGTCAGGTTTCAGGCCCCATCTTAGAACAGAAACTGTACTTGTTAAAATTACAAACGAATTGCTTTTTGCATCAGACCAAGGCTGCATCTCACTGCTAGTTTTACTTGACCTTAGTGCTGTGTTCGACACTATAGATCATGACATACTCCTAGATCGATTACAAAACCATACAGGTATTCAAGGGCAGGCTTTAAGATGGTTTAGATCCTACCATTCCGATCGCTCGCTATCATTTTGTCTATTTAAAAGGGGAATCATCTCAATTAAATCCAGTAAAGTATGGCATGCCACAAGGATCTGTCCTAGGCCCTCTGCTATTTTCAATATACATTAGTGGTGCAACGGATCACAAAACTCATGGTTCGGATCATACTACGGATTTTGAGTCACAGATCGGATCATTTTTCGTTTCATTAATTTTCAAAGTTTGCGTTTCATTAATTACGAAAAGCTTACTTTAAGTACTTCTATACCCCAACAGAAACTAGCTTAACTACTAAAGTAAGTAATAAAACAAGAACAATTACATAAATTACAAGCATAGATGAACAGCTGACAACATAAAATTATAAAGACAGTAACAGTAGTATTCAGGTGCAGAAATGTAAAAATTAAGTGTAAAACAACACAATAATGCTTACTGCATAAGTTGAATAGAGATGATTAGCAGACAGAACCATAGGCTACTGTCTCTTTAAGACTATATGCACGGACGTAATAGGCTACTGACACACAACCAGTTTCTTTCTCAGTTGTATATGTTAACATAAGACATAACAGACTGTGTTTACTAGAATACTTGCCAAAACGGGTATTTTAACACAACTTTGTGTGTATGTATCCATCTGTTGAGGCGTTGTCTGAAACGCGATATCTGAATCGTGCCTCTCTCTCCCTCTCTTTTTCTGCGTGTGCGGCAGCGGCTGAGCACAGAAAACAGTGTACGAGTCCCGATTCGACTTCTCCTTTATCTGAATGGTCTGAAATTGCTTGAATGTGTAAAGTGGCAAGACAAAACACGTGCAAATGATAAACTTAAACTCGAAGATGGTTAAACTTAAAGCTGCAGTCTGTAACTGCATGAAAATGATCCCAAATCAATATTTGAGAAAGTACATAACCAGCCAGTGTTCAAAACTTGTTTTAATTTTCTCCTATTAAATTCGCATAAGACCGAGAGGACCAAAAAAAAACAGTACACAGAATCAAGTAGATTACAACTTGCATCTAGACGAATGTACTGTTACTTCCTCTACAGTCAAAAATTTGGGTGTCATATTAGACAGCAACTTGTCTTTTGAAAATCATATCTCCCATGTTACAAAAATAGCATTCTTCCATCTTAGAAACATTGCCAAGTTACGGAACATGCCACCTGTCTCTGATGCAGAAAAGCTAGTTCATGCATTCATGACCTTTAGACTGGACTATTGTAATCTACTTCTAGCTGGTTGTCCTGCATCTTCAATAAACAAGCTACAGGTAGTCCAAAATGCAGCTGCTAGAGTCCTTACCAGGTCAAGAAAATATGATCATATTACCCCAACTTTAAAGTCTCTGCACTGGCTACCTATTAAGTTCCGTATCAGTTATAAAATATTACTATTTACTTTTAAGGCCCTAAATGGTTTAGCTCCTGCGTACCTAACTAGTCTTCTATCACTCTACAATCCATCACGCTCCCTAAGGTCGCAAAACTCTGCACTCTTGGTAGTACCTAGGATAGCAAAGTCCACTGAAGGAGGTAGAACTTTTTCACATTTGGCTCCCAAACTCTGGAATAGCCTTCCTGATAACGTTCGGGGTTCAGACACACTCTCTCTGTTTAAATCTAGAGTAAAGATTCTCAAGCATTCACATAATGCATCTCATAATCTTGTACTTCAGTTACATCTGATCAAATGCACATTTTCATTCTTTTGCTTGGGTTGAACACATCATTTTTTTGCTTAGTTGGAACAGCAGCTACACTAATTTCTCTCTATTACCTTCTCTGTCTCTGCAACCAGGAATTACACAATCTTCAGTCTGGATCCAGCCCTTACAAAGACCTGAGATGACCGAACACCTGATAAGAGATGACGCCAACCCCTCAGAAGACCTCAGATGATGCTAACCTTCACCCTAGTGTTCACCATCTGTTTGATTACACTAACTGCTTGATTTTTACCGTAAATATCTGCCATATGGACATCAACTTGAGGTAGTCACCACTGATAAGCTATTACTAAATATAATGTAGAAACTTTAATTTTCTGTAAAGCTGCTTTGCAACGATTTTCATCGTGAAAAGCGCTATACAAATAAACTTGAATTGAATTTAATTGAAAACTGAACAATTATCAATAAAGATCACATATAAATTTCCAAATAAAGAAAAACGTTTGATTGAAGAATAACGGAAGCATTCTTTTAAGCCCTGCCAAACTTGGTAACCGAAAAGCCAACCAGGAAATGAAATACTATCTTAAGCAATAGACATGGATCCAGAGAGGCTAGATTTCAGCTCGAGCCTCGTAGACTTATTCCAAGCAACATCAGATCCGTCCTACAGCCTGTGCTTCCTTCTTGGTGACTGGCAACCAAAGCTTCTCCCTTCACCTATAAGCTCCTGTAAGCCTGAGTGGGAAAGAGCTCTGGGCTGCAACAATGCTGCCTTTGTCTTGCACCAACACTCTACCTACCAGCCAACTCTTTGATTGCAAGCCAAGACAAACCACTGTGTTGGGTTACAGTTCTTGTAGCCAAACACCATGCTTGTGTTTAATATACTACAGTCTTTCTGCATTTTGCTTCCTGTCAATCAAAGCGGTGAGACTCGGTGGGTTTGGCCATTACTTCATTATGTAGCAAAAGAAAAGAGCATGTTTATTATGATCGGAAAATTATCCAGACACATAACGGCCGATGGTGAGATAAGGCAGGTGTGCTTCCAGAAAAGGAGGCTTGTGGGGAAGAGTTCTCCGCCTTTAGCGCCTCAGTCAGTGGTGAGGTTATGAATCCTTTAATCCCCCCATTTTCAAAGGTCACACGCTGATTTCAAGGATCACATGAAAGAGAAAGAGATGCGCCTGGGACAGTCAGTCTAATGTGAGAGAGGATTTGAAAAATGGGTTTTAAAGATGAGACGGTACAAGGTTTGAGTCAATACACAGAATTTGACTTGATGCACAAAAGCATATAACTCTAAAATCTCCCACAAAAACAAGGCATTTCAGTGGAAGTGATACTTTAGGTTTTGGTCACAGTCAGGGATTCAAACAAACCCTTAATCTAAAAAAGTCAATTTTGGCACATAACTTGTCAGAACGTGTTAATTTTGTACATGCATAGTTTACCAGGGACAAATAATGTTTATCTCCTTTTCAAAAGTCTTTTATTTTGCTAATCTTAATCAGCTTAACATATCAGTATCACTGGTTGGTGGCTAAAATCACAGATTATTATTTATTTATTTATTTTGCGTTAGATATGCATTATATGCAATTGTACATTACCGTTCAAAAGTTTGGGGTGAATTTTTTTTTTTAATCAAAAATACAGTAAAATCAATTACTGTGAACAAATATTGTGAAATACTATGGCAATTTAAAATAACTGTTTTCTATTTGAATATATTTTAAAATGTACTTTATTTCTGTGATCAAAGCTGAATTTTCAGCATCATTACTCCAGTCTTTAGTGTCACGTGATCCTTCAGAAATCATTCCAATATACTGATTTACTGCACAAGAAATATTTCTGATTATTATCAATGTTGAAAACAGTTGTGTTGCTTCATATTTTCATTCTCAAAAGAACAGCATTTATTTGAAATAGAAATCTTTTGCAACATTATAAATGCCTATGCTTTAAATTGATCAATTTAATGTATCCTTATGTATAATAAAATTATTAAATTCATTTAAAAAATAAATAAAAATAAATCTTACTGATCCCAAACTTTTAAACGGCAATGTACATGCTCATAGCTATTTTTAAGTGTTTCATTATGTTTATCATCATCTAATGTTAACTACAAACACTAACAAATTAACAACACTGTTAAACAATCTTTTGCAAATCTCAGAATATATACTTTTTCCATAGAGTACATTATAACATTGTGATGCATAAATTCACTTTTAGCATTTATTTTATTTTGACAAAATAGTGTAGAATTTTAATGTAAATGATTTATCAGTTATCAGCTGTAACATGAAAATTAATCATTGCTTTAACAACAACAGCAAGGGAGACCTGGAAATGGACTTTTTTGATAAGCAATGTCCCAGCAACCCCCCACACCATGATTGTGGCCAGTTTAGAAAAGGCAAATACTAAAAATTTACCTCAGTCAGTTTTACTTTTCTCATCAAAAATCCTTTGATTTATTCAATCTGAAAAGAACTGACCCTTGACTATATTTAAGAGCTTATACGTTTAGATCATTATTTGTGGTACCATAAAAACTATGCTATTCTTTGTAAGGGATTCATCAAACTCACTGGTTTCAAAATTTTCCAACCAACCCTGAGCAGCGTCTCTGTTTTTGCAATTAACAAAATGAATGCAAGGAAATGAAGCATCTTTGGGCACAGAGCAAAGTCAACAACGGCTCTCGAAGAAACGCAACAGTGCCAGCTTTCAGATAAAAATGATTCCAGAAGCATGTTTAGAATGATTTTCTCTGATGTAAGACAGAAAATGATACGGCCTCGTGTCTCAGGAGGACTAGTGCTGGGGTTGCCAGGTTGGCAGGAGGGAGCCGTTTTCCCCTACCGTGGCAGAGTAATTTGATTTGTGAGCCAGATATGTGCTTCACCTTGAGGGACCTGGCTGTGTCCACTGAAGCGGCTCCAGTGAGGATGAGGAGCAACTGTGCCACAGTTCTGGTTGACTGCAGGTGTCACTGGTCTTTAGCAACATCAGGAATCAGAGGTCTGGTCAACCAGACAACCCGCTGAGATCACAGTGAGCTGAACGCTCAAGAAACTCAGTGTATTCAACTGCTATTGTGGGCTTTATGTATTCCCCTTGGTTCTTAATCTGTGATTTACCATGAAAATTAAAGTTGTAGTTACAAGTACTAGCAATAGACATTTACACAACTAAAACCTGCAACAGGAAGTTTCATATTTTGATTCATTTTTTTTAATTGACTAAAATTATGAGAGAATGACTAACTATGATAGAGTTCATATTTTTACTGAATCAGCATTTGCTGATCATCAACGTCTTTGTGATTTGTGTGTTGAGGTATATGTGCATCTCACTGAAACTGTTGGATTTAATATATTTGTCTACCAGGTTAGTATGTTTTTTGCCTTTAGTTTTAAGAGGAAAATCCAGCATAAAAGTAAATGAACGAGGTTTATAGCTCCTTGCATTGCTAAATGATTTTTAATTGCCTTACAATATTTCTAAAATTCAATAGATTTGTTACTCGTTAGAAGAACAAAAGTATTTAAGCTGTCAGTTGTTAGTGGAGTTAACTAAACAAGCTGATTGTATTAAGTTGCATTGTTTTCTGAAGTTCAAGGTCAACTTTTTTTACAGTCTTTTTTTTATTCAGTGTCTCTCGGATAAACTTGGAGTTAAGATGATGTGTCAAGTTAAAATGCATAAAACTTTAAGAAATAGGTCTCAAGGTCTTTAACATAAACCACTGCAAATGGACAAAACCCATTATAACACTTCTTCCAGTGAAAAAGTCCACCCCTTGCTGTCCTCTCGCATCAAAATCCACTTACATATTGGTTTAGAGCAGTTTTGGACTGTTTTCACTTGTAAACGGTGCTTGATCTATGCATATATCTCTCCTGATTCAGATGACTTTTTCACTGGAGTAAGCAAAATTATGGATTGCAACTGACCGGTTTGCATATTGCAACTGATCTTCAAAAGATCATTTCAGAGCAGGGAGTGAAAATGAGTGTTTTAAAGGACTGTGTTGTATCAACCAATCAGATTCGTATTTACTGGCCATATAGAAACAATAACCTTCATCAATAAGAGTTTGAACCATTAAACAAGCAGAAATATCCAATTGTGTTCGCTTACATAAAGCGGTTATATTAACCTGGAATAGGAAAGAAAAAAAAAAAGTAAAAAAAAAAAAAAAAACAGTGGTGTGAGGCTGCAGCCCAGTTCAGGGGAACACAAAGAACACATAAAACATTTTGGGACACTAATGCCAAAGGAACTCATCCCCATCCCTGGAGAGATAGTGTGTCTGAACTTAATAGAGCAACAGTGCCTTCTGCTGGACTCCACTTTAACTGCTCTATCACATACAGCATATAGCACGCTATATCTATTACATACAGCAGGGGCGACCAATCCTGCTTCTGCAGAACTGATATTAGCACCAACCGGCTGGAACACACCTGCTTGGACGTTTCTAGCACTCTGAAACACTTTGATTAGCTGGTTGAGGTGTGTTGGAGCCAAACAATTCTGGAGCAAGATTGGGTGTCCCTGATGTACAAATAAAAATAAAAATAAAAATAAAACAACAACAGAAAACTCAGAAGGGAAATCAGCAGCAAGTTGGACTGCATACCTGCGGGAAGTCTTCTTCACCGTGTCTGGATTGGACTTCTTCTCATCCGCCTTGTCTTTCTTTAGTTTCTGTGAGATGTTCTCTCTGATCCTCTCCCTCTCTGATTCACGATCGCTGTCATCCTCTGAATCATCACCTGCATCCTGAAGCGGATAACAGACACAGACTTACATCCTCAGAAATCACTGAACTGAACACAAATCAAAGAGAACGTACCTCAAAGTCATCTCCGCCACTTTGGTTCCTTTACATACAAAAAGACAAAAATACAGTGTCAATTAAACTGTTTTTACATGAATTATGGATTACATCTGCATTATGAAACAAAGCAATTACAATAGAAAGGGGAATTATTTATGTGAAGACAGTTTTTTTTTTTTCCCGACCTGTCAACGACAGGAACAGAGCTTAACTTGGGATCATCCTTCAGCAGGTCATGACTGCTTTTGCTTTTTCCTTTCATGGTCTGCAAGGATGAATGAAATAATGTTGAAAGTTCCTACTGCTCATTTGCACACAAATAAATAAACACCTCATGGAGGAATCATCTCATTGGACAGGAAGCTACCTGGCTGACTTGGTTGACCATCTCCTCATCTTCCTCAGCCTCCTCACCAAATGACAACAAGTTGAAATTCCTATAGAAAAATATTAAGGTTAACATTACATTATGGAAACATTTCTGTACAGCATGAAAATACAAAATTTAAATTTTTTTAAAAATCTAATCATAAAGGGGAAAAATAAACAGAACAAATAAAGATTGACCCTATTTATTTTCTGTAAATCTGTGCAATTGTTTTACTTTTTTTATATATATTTATGTCTGATTGTTTATTATGATGAATTTATGACAATCTACATGATTATTATTTGTCTGCAGCCCAAAATGCAGAACAAGTTCTGAAAATTTAATGTTCAGACAAATGATGAATTATAGTGGTGTTTGCAAGAACCACAATAATGTCACAGGTGACTTTCCACAATCCAATCAATACTAATAGCTAAAATCAAATATCACTATTTTCAGTGATATATTACAAGCTGTTTTATCAGCTGTTATCAGCTGTTTTCAACCAGGGGGCCTCAGCAAACCTTCAAATCACTTAAAATATTTAAACATAAATTATTATTAATATATCAAAATACTCTGACTAACTCTAAATTAAAATGCTTAAAAAAAAAAATTACAGTTATTGTTAACTAACACTAAAATTAAAAATTTTTGTCATTAATTGAAATATAGTATTTTATTGAAATAAAAGTTAATTTAAACTTTTAATAAATACTACAAGAACATAAAAATAATACTAAAATAACACTGGATGTACTGTTGATTTTAAGATGCATGTTTTTCTTAAAGGACATACAATTCTTGCAACTACTGGAATCATAAAATTAATCAAGATTAAATTCACTTTATATAATTTATTTATATATAAATACTTATATATATCAACTCTAACTTCCCGTTTAAAAGAAGCTTGAAAACAAGCAGTTATTGTCATAATTACAGCACAAATATCACAAATATCCTAGTTTATGTGGTCTTCAAATATCGCGTTTGACAACAGAGAGAGTTTGAGTTAAACGCATTGTGAATGCTTGTGTCATGTTGTCTTTAATGCTGGTATATAAATAAATGAAAGAAATTAATAAATAAAGTTTAAGAGTGTAAGTGTGGCATACTTTGTTGCTTTGGACTGTGATTTCTTCCCTTCTTCTTTGTTTTTCTCTTTTTTAACTTTAATTTCACGTGGAACAATGTCATCAAAGGGAGAATGTAAGACCTGCACAAAACCAACGACTTCATATGAAAACAAAGGTCAATAAAATTAAAACGGTAAATCCAGTTCATGATGGGCCTGAACAAACCTCTGTGGATCGAATCTTGTGTGGGTTGAGCGGCCGCTCATCACGGTCACACTCCACCTCTGCTAACCTGATTATGTTATACACCGTATCTCCTGTGACCTGCAGCCAAAGCACAACACACAAATTGTGAAATGAATGAAAAAATAATGATAATAATAATAAAATAGTTCACACAAAGAAATTACATTTATTTTACTGTACACAAAAAGTTGGGGTCCAGTAAAATTTTTTTAATTTCTGGAAAAAAAAAGAAAGAAAAAAGTCTCTTGTGCTCACCAGAAGCTGAATTTATCTCTTCAAACATATAGTAATATATTTAAATATTATTACAATTTAAAATAATTGTTTTATATTTACATTTATTTTAAAATGTAATTTATTGCTGTGATGTAAAGCTGAATTTTCAGCATTATTCGTCCAGTTCTCAGTGTCACATGATCCTTCAGAAATCATTATAATATGCTGATTTGATGCTCAAGAAACATTTCTGATTATTATCAATGTTGAAAACAGTTGTGCTGCTTAATATTTTTCTGGAAACTGCTATACTCTTTTTTCAGGATAATTTGTAACATTTATATAGCGCTTTTCTGGGTATTCAAAGTGCTTTACATGGATGGGGGAATCTCCTCAACCAAGGATTCTCTAATGAACAGAAAATTGAAAAGAGCAGCTTTCATGTGATATAGAAATCTTTTGCAACATTATAAATCTTTTTAATGCCAATCCTAATCAATTTAATGCATCCTTGCTGAACAAAAATTGTTTGTTTATTTTGCAGAAAATCTAGGCCTATTCTCATTTTTAGGAAAATATCCCTTTAAACGGGTCATAAAATCATCTTCACCTTTCCAAAAATGGTGTGTTTGTTGTTGAGTTCATCAGCCCGTCCAAGAGTAAAGAAAAACTGGCTCCCGTTATCATGAGGTCCTGCGTTTGCCATAGCAACCAAACCTCTCCGATTGAAGCGCAATCTGGAGTGAAATTCATCCTGCATTGAAAAACCAAACAGTTAAATACAATAACCTTTACAATCATGCTTTCCTGCACATTCTTACATATGCCAACTGCACATAGGGGTGTGCGATATTGACAAAAAATAATATATCAATATTTTCTGGGATTGTATCGATAATGATAATTAGATGATATTTTGCTGACTGTGTTATTGTGCTGATATCTTAAGGACCTCCATGGACAGCTGACTACAGAAGTTTGATGGTCAGTTCACACTGATAGAAATTAATCTTTTCCAATAAGTTTAAATTGATTTTTACCTTTTATAGGCATTTTTACCTTTAGAAAGCCTTTTTTCTAAAAGTGTTCTTTATTTTTTCAGTCAAATTTTTACATTTAAGGCACACCTGTGCAATAATCATGCTGTCTAATCAGCATCTTGATATGCCACACCTGTGAGGTGGATGGAGTATCTCGGCAAAGGAGAAGTGCTCACTAACACAGATTTAGACAGATTTGTGAACAATATTTGAGAGAAATAGACCTTTTGTGTACATAGAAAAAGTCTTAGATCTTTGCGTTCAGCTCATGAAAAATGGGGGCAAAAACAAAAGTGTTGCGTTTATAATTTTGTTCAGTAGATATGAAATGATATTAAATATATACATTTCTGTCCCCATATCTTGAATTTTGTGATCATTCTAAATGTATTTTAATAGACTGAATCATGCAGTGAAAGAAAGCACTCTAAATGCATATGCGCACTCACTAGACTTCACGTAATGTATGCATGCGCTCTGTAGGTGTGTTTTGAAAGATTTTTGCAAAATACTCGATAATGTCAAATCGCACATCGTTAAAACAACAATTACGATATTATCGCAGACAATATATATCGCACACCCCTAATCGCACATACACTTAATCTCGTAAATGACAAAAGCAAAAGCAACCTTGAAAGGGCGACCATAGATGGACTCCCCACCCATCCCGGTGCCTGTCGGATCACCTCCTTGAACAATGAATTCTGGCACCACACGATGAAAGATTGTGCCATCATAGTAACCTGCAAAACAGAGGTAAATATTTATGATGAGTAATCAAGGCATTTCATTTAAAAACATGACATCATGACAAGTGCCTTAAATCTTAAAGTATGACGCCACCTACCCTCCATACAGAGCTGAGTGAAGTTTCTACATGCCTTGGGAGCTTCCTTAGACCAGAGCTCTATATCAATATCACCTGCAGTGGTCTTCAGCAAGACCTATGAGAAAATATCAGTTTGTCATTATACAGATAAAATGGTTTTTGTGCTTTAAGAAGGCTTTTTTCAGTGACATTTGAAAAACACAGGAAATGAAGAAATATACATAGCAAAAACAGCTCAAATTACCCAATAAAGCCTACTGCATTATATTTGATAAGCAAATTTCTAACTGGGGCCTCTAAAGTACAACCCGAATTCCGGAAATGTTGGGACGTTTTTTAAATTTGAATAAAATGAAAACTAAAAGAATTTCAAATCACACGAGCCAATATTTTATTCACAATAGAACATAGATAACATAATAAGTGTTTAAACGGACAAATTTTACAATTTTATGCACAAAATGAGCTCATTTCAAATTTGATGCCTGCTACAGGTCTCAAAATAGTTGGGACGGGGGCATGTTTACCATGGTGTAGCATCTCCTCTTCTTTTCAAAACAGTTTGAAGACGTCTGGGCATCGAGGTTATGAGTTTCTGGAGGTTTGGTGTTGAACTTTGGTCCCATTCTCGCCTGATATAGGTTTCTGGCTACTGAAGAGTTTGTGGTCATCTTTGACGTATTTTTCGTTTAATAAATGCTGTCTAAAGGTGAAAGATCTGGACTGCAGGCGGGTCAAATCAGCACCCTGACTCTTCTACTACGAAGCAATGCTGTTGTAATAACTGCAGTATGTGGTTTTGTGGTATTGTCCTGCTGAAATACACGTCATCTGGAGGGGAGCATATGTTGCTCTAAAATCTTTATATACCTTTCAGCATTCATAGTGCCTTCCAAAACATGCAAGCTGACCATACCGTATGCACTTATACACACCCATACCTTCAGAGATGCTGGCTTTTGAACTGAACGCTGATAACATGCTGGAAGGTCTCCCTCATCTTTAGCCCGGAGGACACGGCGTCCGTGATTTCCAACAAGAATATCAAATTTGGATTCGTCTGACCATAGAACACTTTTCCACTTTGAAACAGTCCATTTTAAATTAACCTTGGCCCACAGGACACAACGGCGCTTCTGGACCATGTTCACATATGGCTTCCTTTTTGCATGATAGAGCTTTAGTTGGCATCTGCAGATGGCACGGCGGATTGTGTTTACCGGCAGTGGTTTCTGGAAGTATTCCTGGGCCCATTTAGTAATGTCAATGACAGAATCATGCCGATGAGTGATGCAGTGTCGTCTGAGGGCCCAAAAAAGGTCTTCGGCCTTGTCCCTTACACACAGAGATTTCTCCTGTTTCTCTGAATCTTTTGATGATGTTATGCACTGCAGATGATGAGATTTGCAAAGCCTTTGCAATTTGACGTTGAGGAACATTGTTTTTTAAAGTATTCCACAATCTTTTTGCGCACACTTTCACAGATTGGAGAACCTCTGCCCATCTTTACTTCTGAGAGACTCTCTAAGACATCCCTTTTATAGCTAGTCATGTTACAGACCTGATGTCAATTAACTTAATTAGTTGCTAGATGTTCTCCCAGCTCTTTTCTTGCATTTCTTGCAATCATTTCTTGCTTTTTTAGCCCTTTTTTGCACCCATGCCAAGTTTTTTTGAGACCTGTAGCAGGCATCAAATTTGAAATGAGCTCATTTAGTGGATAAAAGTGTAAAATTTCTCCGTTTAAATATTTATGTTCTATTGTGAATAAAATATTGGCTCATGTGATTTGAAAGTCTTTTAGTTTTCATTTTATTCAAATATTAAAAAACGTCGCAACATTTCCAGAATTCGGGTTGTAATAATATAATCAATTCTTTAATAAAAAAAAAAAAAAGAAATAGTGGTTCACAATGTACTAAATGCTTTATGCCATCTGAGTGATAATTTATAGTATAGCTAATTATAAAATGTCCACCTTAAGGTCATGGCTCATGTGTCTATTTGTTGTGAAATCTTTACTGATTTTTTTTTATGTAAACACAAGAATAACTTTATTAGTGTTACGGATGTTTGAAGATAAACCCTTAATGGACTGAAGCAACTTAGGTTTCCTTGATTATCCATTAAATATATATATTTTTTTTTTAGAAAAATCATATTAAAATGTGAGTGTTTATTTGCTCAGGCATCATTTATTGCATTGCATTGCAAGTTCTGCCCCCTAAAAACTACAGAGCTTTGATTATAAAACTAGGCATTTAAATATCACCTAACTCAGACCTATTACTGGGAGATACAGAGTGATAATAACTGATTTATATAAGTGTATGCAAGTTGTCAGTTTTACTCTTATAAAGATCGCATTGATTAACATTACAATCAGAATTCCATCTTTTTGGCAATATAAATATCAGCAATTGCACCAAACTGCATATTCTGCTCAGTTTTGGGCTCTAAATAAAACAGAGGGGTTTTTTCCCCTCCTGAATTATTAACGTATTAGTAAGTATTATCCATATTCTCATATATCATACTATATGAGCCATAAACGCTTATATACATGCATGCATATACAAATACACACACATATACATATATATATATATATATATATATATATATATATATATATATATATATATATATATATATACACATATACAAACGATAATCAACAAAACACACATATGCAAATATTTGTAAAAATCCACTAGGCTTCACAGTGCTAATAACACAAAAATAAACTAAATGTAATAAAAGCACTAAGTTGTTTTAATAAAAACGAATAATGCTGCATGATAACTCTTAAAAACACAAAAAGAAAAATTAGACGAAGAATGGAGTAGAATATATCATCTGCTGAACATTACATTTCATTATTTTCCATGAATATGAATTTGAAATATTGTTGAAACTCACCTTTCCATTCGTGGGTGGCTCTTGAATATATATGTTACTCATCTTTAACGCGTATTATTTGGGTATATTTCCCTCAAAGCTGGTTGATAACAAAACTACAAACTATACGCAGATATTACAAGAACATAATAAGCACGTCCAACAAACAGAAAGTCTTATGTGATGTTTACAAGCGAAATCATGTCACGCTTCCAGAGAGTATCATTTCCTCGCTCCAGCAGCGTTTGCTCGGCATTATCGCCCTCTACAGTAACGGAGAATGATAGGCTAAATATTAATTCATCCTGTCAAAGACTATTATCAGAAGGTGTAGAATTCAAATGAAGGATAATAGGCGTTGTCCTATCGTCAATGTGTAATTTTAAATATTTCAATGTACAAGTGTAATTCAGACTTCTGAAGTAGCTGTTGATTGTATTGTCAGGTGGAATGTGTTACTTTTCTCCGCGCTGGTGAAGATGGACCAATCACTTCCGCTTGTGATTACAGAGCATTTTCTTTAACGAGTTTATAAAAAATTCAGAAGTAGGTTTTCATTTATATAAATAAGTCCTTAAATTCTGTCCTCGTTGCACCATTGTGCTCTTTAGTTGTTATCTCTCTCTTGAGGGAAATCGATGAACAGGTCTGTAAGTGGAACCACGGTGTACTCCACGTTTCCAGTCGGAGTCTTTTACCAAACGGATCGGTTTCACGTTTTGAAAAGCAGCG
The DNA here is from genome assembly GCA_036784905.1 of Acrossocheilus fasciatus. Lineage (NCBI taxonomy): Eukaryota > Metazoa > Chordata > Actinopteri > Cypriniformes > Cyprinidae > Acrossocheilus > Acrossocheilus fasciatus. Next base: position 20,498,100 of record CM071947.1, on the reverse strand, counting down.
GAGCAAAAACAAACGAGTTGTTTTGTTCTTTTATAATTTAGATTAATAAACAGTCGAGTATATCATGGCTGACCCAGGTATGCGTTTTCAGAGATTAATGGATTGTCCATTTGTTTTGCTGAATGTTGTTGATGTGCCACTTCTGGAATGTTCTAGAAAGTATCCTTCACTTCATTATTATCTTCTCTCCTCTGCAACAGAGCTGTCGCTTCACTTCTGACACATGTACTTTTATTTCAGATTTCATATTTTACACTTAGTTGTAGGTAAATGTTAACCGATTTGTAAGATATTATGTCAACAATGTTTAGCATAATGCAAGCTGCTCGATGTTTTGTAAATGGTGAGATAAATTCTGAAATCTTTTTAGATTTGGATTAAATACCCAACGAAGACACGTTTTCTTGCAGCTGGTGGTCATGAATTCAAGTCCTAAAGCGATACTGAATGTGTTTTGTTTTTGTTTTTTTTCTAACAGGTCCAAACAAAGACAACATCAGAGCAGGTTGCAAAAGATGTGGATATCGTGAGTGTGATGATCATGTTTTTTTTTTTTTTTTAATCTGTTATTTGTCTGTTTCTTTTGTTTCTATCTGTCTTGTCTGTTTTATCTATCTATCTAAATTTGTTTCTGTCTGATTTCCTGTCTATCTGTCTTTTTTCTGGCTATATATCTGTCTGTCAGTATCTGTTTCTTTTTGTCTCTATCTGTCTTGTCTTTTCTATCTATCCGTCTGTTTGTCTATCTGTCTGTTGTTTTCTATCAATATATCTCTTTCTGTCTGACTGTGTCTCAGTTTTCTTTTTCTATTTATCTAACTGTCTGTCTTGTTTCTATATGTATCTGCCATTGCTTTTCATCCATGTGATATTGATTCTTTCTCTCTTTTTCATCATCCATTGTTTTCTTTAGCTGGTCATTTGACTTTTGAATGTCGTAATTTTGTTCGTGTGGATCCGAGGAAGGACATTGTTTTGGATGTGAGCAGCACCAGCACTGAGGAGAGTGAAGAGGAGGAACAGGAAGCTGTCAGTAAAGAGAAGATCTTCGGCAGCAGCCATTCAAAAGGTTCTTTCATCATCACAGACTTGAAATGCTTAAAGGGGTGGTTTACTGCTTTTTTTCTTTGCTTGATTATGTTTATGGGGAGAAATATAACATGTTTTCGTGTTTCATTTGTTAAAAAACGCCTTATTTTTCATATATTTCACCTTTATTGTAAGACGCTTTCTGAAACCACTCCCTCAGAAGCAGGCGATGGGCTCAGATTGGTTAGTTGGGCCGGTGTGTTGTGATTAGCTAAACTGCGTACTGCACATTGTCCGGAAACGTCACGCCCATTACCTTCACGAGCGACTGCTGCATGAGCTCCGGTCAAATGTAAATAACGGTGTCAATATTGCTGTATCAGTTTGAGCCAGAATCAGACCCAGAAAGCGGTAATGAAGAGAGTCAAGCAGAACTTCCGCAAGCACGGCTCTTACAAACGTTTCTGAATGGAAGTTTGCTGTTGTGATTACATACAATTTTTGAAGTTTGTACACGTTTGTCTTATACACACAAAATAGCATCGAACTAACTGGCTACTAACCAAACAGCGTTGGCTTGTGTTTACGTTCTTGATCAAATCGAAAAATTACGTCATAAAGTATACATGGAAAATACATTTACAAAATTAGTACATAATTACAAATTTGGGTCCAAAATGTTTGTACGCGTTTGTCATAGACACACGAAATAGCATTTAACTGGCTACTAAAGCCAGCGTTGGCATTTGTTTACGTCCTTGATAAAACTCAAACATTACGTCTGAAATTATACATGCAAATACATTTAAAATTATGAAATCTTACTTACAGGTTGTGGCCCAACAACAACCGCTCCATGTTTTAGTAATAGTTTCTGTGTGAATCCGGCATTGAACTCGTGTAGATTCTGGAAGCTGTCTTCCGTAAAATGCGCAGCTCAGAGAGCTAAGATTGTAATTGTCAGGAACATAATCAAACATAAATTTTAACCGTTGTTGACGAACTACAGCGTCCGTAGGAAGCCCGAACACAGAAGACCTGACAGCTGGGTGAAAATAACACCGTTTCGACGGCACGGCTACAACTCTCCACTATAACTCTTCCTCCTCGACAAAGCCGCAGAACATGGCCTTGCCCCCTTTTTTGCATGTTCCGGAGGGAGGGGTTGATGGGTTTATTTCGTATGCAACCCGGGAAGTATCTCGTTGTAGTCCCATATGAGTCGTTTTTGTAGGCATTAAACTTCCTGATTTTTAAAAGACGATATCTTTGCTTGCGTTGAACTTTCAGCGCAGCAACTTTGCAGATAATATTCACGCACCAACAGCAACATTACACACTATTTAAAATGAAAAAAGTGAAATCGCAGTCAACCACCCCTTTAATGTTTCTACTTCTGTCTGAGGTCTTCCTGCTTTTTGTGCCCACATGTATTTTAAATGTTTTAACTGAGTGAGAATATTGTTGTTGTTGATGATCATTTGTCACTGAAACAGGTTCTCATGAAGATTCCAAAAAAGAAAAACATAAGAAGAAAAGCAAAGACGGATCGAAAGATCGAAAGGCCAAAAAGAGGTACACGTGTGATCAATCACAGCACTTTTTCACTTGCTTAACATAAGTATTAAAAACTATATGTTAATGCTTTATAAAAATGTGCTTTAAATGTTGCATTCAAATGATATATCAACATAAAGTATTTATTATGATTAACTACAAACAGGTTTTTTTGTAATTGTTTTATTTTGTCAAATTGATAATTATGGGCTTGTTATGTGTGCACTTGTTATTCCATGTAGAAAAGTCCAATAAATATATTATATAATGGATAAAAGAATGAATAAATAGTCCTTCATAAATATGCACCTTCATTTATTTTAACAAAATAAATTCTTTTTTGTTTTTTAAATGGTGATTTTTGTATATTTTAGGTGTCATTACTGCCCTGTTTGATCTGATATTCATATGATTTCATACCTTCAGGTCTTATTCATCAAGTGATGATGAAGAAGAAGTGAGCAAGAAAAAGAAAAAGCACAAGAGCCACAAAAAGAAAGGGAAAAAGGAGAAAAGAGAAAAAGAAAAGAAACACAAGAAAAAACATAATAAGAAAGACACAGACTCTTCCTCATCTGACAGCTCTACTGGATCATCAGACACGGACTGAAGCAGGACCACAGAATCACAGCAAAAACAATCGGGAAAATAACTATAAAATACCTTCTGCCAGAGCCATTTGTACATAACACCTTTATACTTTAGAAATAAATTTTGTCTTTTATATTTACCTCTGAGAGTTGGAGTGATGGTCTTTAATTTTTGTGTGATGTATTTAATTTTTAATTTTTGTGATTGTATAAAAATGAAATTAAAACAGTCCACAATACTTCGTATGAATACTTTTACAAAGCTTGTGTTTTTTTTTATAATGCTTCATTAGAACTACTGAAAAAATGACACATTTATTCTAGAATAAAGTGTCATGGGCAATTGTTTTTACCTTTTAACTCTTAATAAATAAATAGACAAGTATGAAAAAATGTGAGTGGTGACCTGGCAGCTTTATTTACAATTTACCAATCATTATACAAAAACATCAGACTGCAGAATGGCATGAAAGCCAATGAATAATAAAATGCAATCTCATATTTTCCTCTGGTGTCTCACAGTATGTAGTTAAGTCTTTATGCTCATATCTAAAAGTGATATACAGTCATGGCCAAAAATATTGGCACCCTTGGTAAATATGATCAAAGAAGGCTGTGAAAATTAATCTGCATTGTTAATCCTTTTGATCTTTTATTTATAAAATTCACAAAAATCTTAACTTTTCATTGGATAACAAGAATTTAAAATGGAGGTAAATATCATTATGAAATAAATGTTTTTTTTTTTTCAAATACATATTGGACACAATTATTGGCACCCCAAGAAATTCTTATGAGTAAAATATATTCCCATTCATATTCACAATTCTGAGCAGTCCAGGGTGATTATGAACATGAAATTATCCAGCCATGGTTTCCTGTTTCACAGAAATATAAATAGGAGGGAAAACAAAGCCCAAATTCCCTTAAAGGAACACCATTCATCCGATCTCCGGGTCTGGCGATAGCACTTTTAGCATAGCTTAGCATAGATCATTGAATCCTATTAGACCAGTAGCATCGCGTTCAAAAACGATCAAAGAGTTTCGACTCTTCTGTATATATCGTGTACTAAGACCGGCGCAAAATGAAAAGTTGCGATTTTCTAGTCCTATTTGGCTAGGAACTATACTCTCATTCCAGTGTAATAATCAAGGAACTTTGCTGCCGTAACATGGCCGCAGCAGGCGCAGTGATATTTCGCAGCGCCTGAAAGTAGTCCCCAGCTATATTATAACTAGTTACCTAGCTGGGGACTACTTTCAGGCGCTACGTAATATCACTGCGCCTGCTGCGGCCATGTTACGGCAGCAAAGTTCCTTGATTATTACACCAGAATGAGAGTATAGTTCCTAGCCAAATAGGACTAGAAAATCGCAACTTTTCATTTTCCGCCGGTCTTAGTACACGATATATACAGAAGAGTCGAGTTTTAAATAGGAAAACTATCGAAACTCTTTGATCGTTTTTGAACGCGATGCTACTGGTCTAATTGGATTCAATGATCTATGCTAAGCTATGCTAAAAGTGCTCTCGCCAGATCCGGAGATCGGCTGAATGGATTCAAAAACGGTAAAACTCAACATATTAACTCTGGGGGAGTTGGAGAATGAGCCTATTTCCAGAAAAAGTGGAGTGTTCCTTTAATCATCCATCATAATGAAAAAAAAAACAAAGAATATATTTCTGATGTGCAGCAAAAGATAATTGAGCTTCACAAATTAGTGAAGTGGCTTTAAGAAAAGAGCTAGAGCAGTGAAAATCCCCATTTCCACCATCAGGGCAATAATTAAGAATTTCCAATCAACATAAAATGTTAAGAAACTGCCTGGAAGAGGACGTGTGTCTATATCGTCCTAATGCACGGTGAGGAGGAGTTTGAGTGGCTAAAGACTCTCCAAGGACCACAGCTGGAGAATTGCAGAAAACAGAAAATAGTCAGAAAACCTTTAAAAAAAAATTGTCAAACAGCACCTACATCAGCACATGTTGTTTGGGAGGATTTCAAGAAAGATTCTCCTCGCTCATCCAAAAACAAACTCCAGCATATTCAGTTTTCAGACACGACTGGAACTTCAAATGGGACTGGCTTCTATGGTCAGATGAAACTAAAAAAAAAATGAGCTTTTTAGCAGCAAACACTCAAGATGGGTTCGGTGAACACAGGGATAAAATTCTGAATGAAGGAATGGTCTCTGATCTCTTGTCAGGTGTCTCTAACCTCGTCAGGTATTATACACTGTAAAAACTAAAGGTTCCTGGAGGCACCTTTTGGGGTTCTTCACTTTGCCACTGTGGCGGAACCCTCTGTAGAGCCTCTAGGCACCCTTTAAAAAGGGGTGGTTCTCTGAGGAACTTTTAACGGTTCCTGGAGGAACCCTTTTATTAAGAATGGTGAGGAACCACCTTGGTGCTTCGAGGCACCATTTCTCAATTTCAGTTCTTTAATATTTGTTCCCCTCTCCCTCCCTCTAGTTTATTGTTCCTGCTATTGACATATTTAATTATTTTAATAAACAAATTGAAAAACTAAAATGAATACATATCAAACATTGTTTATTGATTAACAACAACAATATCCATAGACATTTCAAATAAATAATCAATACTGCACATCACAATCCAATTCATGGGAACACCAGTGTTAACATTGTTATAAATAAATAAAAAACTTACACCTTGACAAAACCATAAACAAATAAATGTGACTAAAATATCTCAGAACTTTAAAACAATCATACCTCAAAAATAGTACAATTCAAATGAGCAAATTTAATGTACATCGCAGTCAATGATAACATTCTTTCTTGTTCTAAATGCAGGTCACAAATTGGGAAAATTCGCACAGGAAATTTTAAGAAATTGATAAGCCTCAAGACAGCTGTAGGTAGCTTGATGATCTCCTCTTGAATACCCAACAAATACAGCAGAAAAATAGTACTTTGCTGTACGTTTAACAGCTTTTCTGTATAATGTTGAATAGAACAAAGGCACTTATAAGGTGAAATCATGTTGGTAGGTTCGTCAGCAAGTAGCTCCTCACCATCAGGGAAATCTGCAGTGCTGCTCTCATCAAATGGGTCTCCATTACCACAGTTAGTGTAAGATTCTGTGTAGTTCGTTGAAAAAGGAGGGATTTACATAAAATTTAATAACAAAATATTGACATGGTTTTATTCAGAGTATCTTAAAAATGAGGAACATCACAGGCAATATTTTGTTATATTAGTGTACTGATTAATTGTTGTGGACTACTTAAATGCAATATCTATTACAATTACACACAGTGTATGTATATTTGAATGTATTTATGTATGCATGTGTTTGTGTGTGTATATATACACAGGTGCATCTCAAAAAATTAGAATATCTTGAAAAAGTTCTTTTTTTTCCCTGTAACTTGTTTCAAAAAGTGAAACTTTCAGATATTCTAGATTCATTACATGTAAAGTAAAACATTTAAAAAAAAAAAAAATTTGTTTTAATCTTGATGATTACAGCTTACAGATCACGAAAGCCAAAAATATTTACATTTGAGTTGAATTAAATGACCATCCCTACAGTATAAATTCCGGGTGTCTGCAGCAACACACATTAAAGCCTGAACAATAGTTTGGTGAGCTGTCGAACATGGTTCACTTGGAGCTGTAATGATTTGTTTTGCTCAATAAGATTGATGATTTGAATAGGAACAGCTTTAACTGCAGCAATCCAATACTGGACATGAGCTGTAAGCTCTAATCATCAAAATTAAAAAAAAAAAAAAAAACTTTTGAAATGTTTTACTTTATATGTAATGAATCTAGAATATATGAAAGTCTCACTTTTTGAAATAAGTTACAAAAAAACACTTTTTCATAATATCCAAATTTGTTTTAGATGCACCTGTGTGTATATGTGTGTGTGTATATATAAAATGTATGTGTGTGTAAACCTCAAAATGCACAAACTCAGACTTACCTCAATTAATCATATACAGTCCAGCACAGCAGGATCAGGAGCAAGGCTCGGATTTCTCAGAAGAAAATAAAAGGGGGGAAAAAAAACAAACATATAAACTATAAGTAATTGAATGTTTTAGAGCAGTTTCTGATGTTTCTCTGCAATTGTTCACTTATTTACACACCTTCAAAAGATGAGGTAAGTCCAGAGAGATCACTTTATTGTCAGCCAGCAACAAGCAGCTCCAGAGCCATATTCATGAAACATACAATGTCATCATTAACTGCTAAAAAAAGAAAACATGGATAAATTATAAACTCTTTAATTCAATTCAGTGTAACGTTAATAGTGTATATAAGACTGGATTCATATATAATTTTGGATTAACGTTAGGCCTCACTCTGAAACACTATTTCAGTTATTTCAAAGTAAAAAAATAAATAGGCCTACTTACATTAGTGCTGCTCAGTGAACCCTGTGACATTTTAAGAGAACTCAAGTATGTATACGTTCTGAGGAGAGAAAAGGACAAAAACAGTTTTTTTTCTTTCTGTAAATTAAATGAATCGAAAAATAAGCTATTAGATAGTCTACATGTAACATGGATGGGTAACGATTTAACAAACGTAAAAGACAACAAATTAGTTCAGAAAAGAAGAGAGTTACAATGACTAAAAGTGAACATAATGAACAAAGCTGACTAAAAATCACCGTTTGTGATTTAATACTCTCCATTTCGTCCCACGAAGTTCATTATGATAGTTAGCATAGCGGCTATTAAATTAGCGGTTAAAATGGTATAAAACAAACATTTAAATATAAAAACATACAGTTAAGCGTGTCAGTACAGAAATTTGTGTACAAATAGTAAATTTGTATATTTATTTTGGAGAATTTACTCACCTTTTGTTAGACAGTCCAGCGCTGTGGTTGTTTCTTTGAGGAGAAGAACCGTTAATGATACTTTGTATTTGAAATCGCACTTGCGTGCGCGCGAGCAGACAGCAGTTGCGCGAGCAGACAGCAGGTGCGCGAGGACATTTTCTTCTTCTTGACAACAGCATACTTTTTTATTATATTAATTGTTAAACAATTATTTCTGAATAATTGAAAGTTATTTCATTAGGGAAATAAAAATTCTAAATATTACACTTGTACTGATTGTTATAATTAGTATATTTTTAATGAAATCAATGTGTTGAGCCATATTTAGTTCAATAATATTTTTAATGTTTGCTTTAAAGTTTCAGGGAAAACAATATCTACCTTCAAATAATTTTACATTTGTTTCTAAACTAAAAAAAAATATTTTTAGTTATTGCAGTATTTAACTTATACAACAAAAGTATTTAAAATCCAACAAATGGAGGCATATAAAAGTGCAATCTGGCAGAAAGAAATAAAGAAAATAATCTGTAATACCATGGTGTAGCCACTGCCTGTATGGCCTTATATGTGTATATTCCCTATTGCTGAAAACAGTGTTTTCAGACATAATTTTTAGATATACGTGGCTGATTTGTAGATTTTGCATGTCCCTTTTTTTTGACAGTTTGTAAGACTATTTAGTCTTTTCTAATCATGCCCAAGTTTTTTGTTTTCACATGCCAAGTGCCACAAAAGTGATTACGTTCCATACCATTCCAAAAAAGTTAATAATAATAATAATAATAACAATAATAATAATCAGTCCTATTTCATTTCTGTCACATGAATCTCTGGGTTCCTCCAGATGCTGGCTTTTACAAGTCAGATCTTCCAGGAACCACTTCAATGTTAACAGATCTTACAATAACCCTTTTTTAAAATTTGAGTTCCTCCAGGAACCTCCAGAGCACTTTGAGGTCTCAGTGTAATGAAAGGGTGACTCCAGAACCTCAGAACTGGAAACAAAGTGCTTCAAGGATCCCATAGGTTCTTGCAAGAACTGCAAAGACTGAAATGGTTCCTCCAGGAACCCTATTATGAAAAAAAGAGCTTTGAGGCACTTAAATTACATTTTGAAGTTCCTCGAGTACTCAAAAGGATATTTGAGGCACCTTTAGTTTTTACAGTGTAGGAGAAGATTTAGAGCTGATAAACTGGCACATGGAGGTTTCAAAAAGTATTGAATAAAAGGGTGACGTTAATTGTGGCCAATGTGTATTAGAGAAAAACATTTATATCATATATGATATTTTAAAGTTTAAATGCTTTATTGTCCTTCTGACTCTGAGGGTGGAGTAGATGTGTTTGCACAAGATCTGAGTTCAGTCACTTAGACTTTGTCAGGGAGAGGAAAGAAATGACCCATGTACACAGATGAAAAAGCTCTTTTCCATACATGCTTACTCATTCAGTTCTGGAATAAGTTTGCTGATTTTCTAGTAGATCAGGGAAAATCTATTCCCATCCATGGATTCCTGACAACTTGATTTATTTCAAATGCAATTCATGAAGAAAATGACTTGAAAAAACCTCTCTAATAAAAGTAAATATCCTGAGATGTGCTGAAGGTAAAAGTCAGATATATAACATAGATCACATAATTTCATGTTACACACACACACACACACACACACATATATATATATATATAATTTTTTCTTTATTAATTTATTAATTATTAATTATTAATGTCATCAGTACAGTCAGGTATAAATACACGCCTAATAGCAGTGTGTCCTGTATGGTTATATGTACTCTGAATCGTTAAAGTCATAAAAACGGCAGGTCGTTACTATATTCATGGCAACAGTGTTTTACTTAGCTAGCAATAAATCAATTCTGAGTCTCAAACTGCTGAGCAAACAAAATCCATGTCAGATGTCACATATTTTTAATTAATTAAAGAAATAGCCTTATTTAAATAGCCTCATATAGTCTTATTGGGGAGTAGATTTTGTCACATTTAGAATACTATTCTACAATAGCTAATTATTATTTTGAAGCTTCAAAATTCAATATACCGGTAGCCTATATGTGTGTGTGTGTGTGCGTGTGTGTGACCACCCTGCTGCGTAGTTTGTGTCATAAAAATATTAAATTATTTGTATATATTTTGTTATTTATATATGTCTATTTCTATTTACACATGTATATAAGTTTAATTTAAATTACTTTAATGTGTTATAATGAGTTTGCACTGAACAGCACAGCTGCATTTTCTGAATTCTGGTGGCAGTTGAGAGAGAGTAGAGTTACCGTGACAACTATAGCGCATCCTCAGACAACAAAGAGGACCGCTTGAGCAACCACTGTCTCTCTCATTCATTCTTAAGGTTAGTTAAATTTGTTCAAATTTCATGCCAAACTACAGTAAACATGCTTTAATGTGTTAATAATTTGTTTCAATTGTGTAATTTTAATACTAGTGTCATAGAGAAGTCCATTCATGTATCATTTAACCGGAGTCATTTTTGTGCCACTTGTGTTACTAACCTGAAATACATAAGTTACCTGAGTAATTAGTTGAGTAAATCCAGATGTGTGGAAGATCTAGAACATTTCTGTATATATGATTATCTATTTATTTGTTCACTGTGATTTGATTTAAGTATTTATATGTGTTAATGAGTAACGTTGATTCAAAGTGTTGCAATGAAATACAATGTTTATATGTAACGTTGTATTTTTGTTTCTTGTCAAATAGTTTGACAGACATGAGAGGTGTGGCAGCAAATAGCAAACTAGCAGTAAATTCTTGGTAAAAAGACATTTGTGGCTATTTATAATCATCAGCTACAGCTTGCCTTACTGGACTTTGAACCTATAAGAAGGGCAATAAATCTTTTGACAATAAAAAGCATGGATTTTCTATGCATTTCCGAGGGTGGGTCTGAGCATGTGACGTTTCAAACCCTATATAACCATATTGTGTGCGTGTTTCAGTGCATAGTGGAATATAACGTTACCGACTCAACTGAGAAAAATCAGGTAGAGCTGCAATTAAATATTCCACACTTTTTGGTAAGCTTTCTGTATTAGTAAATATCAGATTTAAATGCCATGTTAAATAACATTTTTTTTAATCATATTTTTCTATGGCTGATTATAGGTTAAAAAATGTTCTTGACACCCTAAATGTCTTTACCTGTCATAGATCATGGAGGTCACATCTCAACCTGCTGCATTTGAACCCCAAGACTTTCACTCGGGCTTGATGAGCTGCTGTGACGACATGAGTGTATGTAAGTGATTCCAAGGGCACTTAACATAACATATTGTAAGTAAATCTATCCTGCTGATTGGATTTACTTTTAAATCAATCATATCATTTTTTTAGGTTGTTGTGGCCTCTTCTGTCTCCCTTGTTTGGGCTGTTCCATTGCCAGCGACATGAATGAGTGCTGCTTATGCGGTTTAGGCATGCCGATCCGGAGTGTATACAGGACTAAATACAACATACCAGTCAGTATCTATATCTATCTATCTATCTATCTATCTATCCATGAATACATAGATAGGGCCTATTATTTACAGTTTTGTTTAATTTGCATCACCAGGGATCCATGTGTAATGACTGGGTGGCCGCGCACTTCTGCTTAGGTTGTGCAGCCTGCCAAATGAAGAGAGACCTCAAAATAAGGAAGAGTACTGGAACACTGAAACCATGAGAAGTGAAAAAGGAGCATCTACGCTATGAATGCTCAGAATGCTCATGCTTCCACATACATGTTATAAAATAATTTAGCTCAGAAGAGATTTGGTGGTGTAACCAGCACATTGCTGATTATATGATATTAGTATATTGTCAATGTGGTCTGTTGGTTGTGTTGTGAAACATAGCATATCTTTGTAAACAGTTAAAGAAAAGCGTAATTGGGTGTAGGTAGAACTTAAATGCAATGCTACAGTAGCCGAATTCTGCTATTTGTAACAAAGTGTTCATTTAATACAGTTGCAATTGCTGCAAAGTGTATTCTTTGTAAAGTTACAGCTGTGTCAAGCACAATTAAACATTTTTCAAGTACTGTGTAGTATTGCCATGATGCCATATGTCATGTATGTACTAACAATTCCTGTTAACATATTATTGTAACAACTATTTTTTTCACAAACCCTTCCAATCTTATAAATAAAGAAACAGATATTTTTTTCTAAGATGAGATTTAGTGTTCATTTCATGTTTCCCCATGTGAAGTTGGACAGCATCGATGAAAGTGCTCACGGTTCAAACAGCTATCATATTAAATCACATTATTTAAGGTTAAAATATTTTCTCCTGTTCCAGTTTATGGTGCTATTGTGTAATTTGTTCATAGGTGGACATCCTTGAGACTGTAAAAACTGTGGCGCTTTAAAAATAAATAAATAAATAAATGTTGACTGACAATCTTAGAAGATAGTTTTTTTATGCAAAAAGGAGCATAATTGAGCAGGCACAACTTTTTCTGATATTTCAATGTGAAGAGAACATTTGAGATGGGTCTGTATAGTTTGTTAATTCTGTCTAGCTGTTGTTTTGAAATTAAAGGTGACTAAAACGTTAAGGTCCTCAGGAGTTGACCTAGAGATAAGAAGTTAATAATATTAAGGCTCTTCTGTTACAGGGAGCTGTTTTTTCAGTAATGTAGTATAGTATGTACTTTAGTGAACAGCATATTCCAGGGCCCCGTTTATGATGGGGCCCCTCTATGACTGCAACACTGGAGAAAGGTTTGCTACATTTTGATTGGATCTTGGTGGACTAACACAAACAAATGTCTAATGGCCACAGATAAAGCCTGGAATACACTATGTGATTTTTGCCCCAATTTTCCCCCGATTTTACAGTCTGAACAAGTTGATGCTAGTTGAGGAAAGTCGGAGTCAGTCTGCAGATTACAGCTGACAGATTCCACAGAAAATCACGTAGTGTATGATGGTCACAGACTCCGATTTTTTTAGCTCCAGACTTTGATTCTATCCAGTCGGAGGATATCAAACATATTTGATATTTTCAGCCGATTTTAGAACACGTATGTTTTCATTTCTCATGCGTCTCCTAGCAACAAGGCGCACGTTTCTGCGTGAGTTTGTTGTGATTGGAACAACTTTAAAGTCTGGTAGTGTATTATCTTCAGTCGCACAGTGTATGATGCCCAGTTTTCCTTTGTCACTATTTACAAAGTCGGTAAGTGTATGATGCCTAGTGTTTTAAAAATCTGTTCAGATTGTAAAAGTCGTGTAATGTATTCCAGGCTTAAGTTTTGGCCTTTGGCCACCAACTTTAAAATGTAAACTACAACACATATACAGTGCCTTACGAAAGTATTCAAACCCCTTCATATATATTTTTTTTTTCATGTTTTGTTATGTTGCAGCCTTATGTTAAACTGCTTTAAATTACTTTTTTCTACATCAATCTACACCCTATACACCATAACGACAAAGCAAATAACAGGTTTTTAACAACTTTGCACATTTATTAAAGATAAAAAAACTTAAATGATTCAATTGCATAATTATTCCTACCCTTATCTGGGACTGTTGAAATTTATCTCAGGAGCATTCATTTTGCTAGTAAATGTTACCACACTTTGAGTGATGTTAACCTGTGGCAAGTTTTCAATTGAAAGCTGAAAAGGCATATTAGAGCAAAGACCAAGCCCTGAGGTCAAAAGAACTGCCTGTAGTGCTCAGAGACCGTTACCTATGGAAGCAAAATTGTTCAAAAACACATTCATTTTAACACATCAACTACACGTAGAATACACATGAGCATAGTTGTTGAGTGTTGTTTGAGCATATTTAAATTAAATTACACTTTATTTTTTCAATGTTTTATGTGCAAACAACACATACACATCTTTTACATGTTGTTGATGGGTTAAAATGTACATGTTTTTGAACCATTTGGCCTTCCGTACCGAATACTTGAATGACATGAATTGGGTCTCAATTGCATCTTCCTCGCAAGTTGAAAATTTTCAGAAAGTTGCGCAAGCCAATTAGCGAAGAGCTACTGACACACCCGGTTTGACACGTCTGTATCAGAAAATGGAGGAGAGCATTATGCAATGTTTTTATTTGTGCAAGTGATGCGAAAAACATACCGTGAGTAATCTAGAGCGATAACACAAATATTCGCTTCGCTTTTGGTCTGCACACACCAGACTCTCTGCATGGTGTCCATCGTGAGAAATTTCTACATTAGTAGTACTTGTGTGAAGCCTAATGATTATGTGTCCAACTGTCCTGCAGAGTGTAGCTCCAACCAGCTCCAGAAACACCTGCCTGGGAGTTTCGAATCCTGAAGATGTTGATTAGCTGCTTCAGGAGTGTTTGTAGGGCTGGAGGACTGCAGAAACTCTGCAGGACAGTACTGAACTTAACACCCCAGCACTAGACATACTATCCTTTCACGTCATTCGTAAAACCTCTAAATAAGTTTTTTTTCTTCTCAATTTCTCAAAAGGTCACAAGTTGCTCTCTTGAGAGCATGAGTACAACTATTCAACCGTGGTGCAGTATATTTCTCTCTAACCTTTTTTTAAACAGATGGAGGAAACATTATATAATGTCCATACTAGTCACTACATCGAGTTTATTGGTATTTATAAGGAACACAGAACACCTGAGGCAGATCAGGCAGGTTACTCATGAATCTTGTGTTGTAAACAGCTGGCTAACTCATGGTATTGTCTTGAAATTCTTCTGCAAATCAGCTGTGGGCCAACTATTACCTGTGGCAATTAATGCAGATTGACTGTCATTCTTACTACCTTGAGTAATGAGCAAGATTTTGGTTTACAAACTGTAATGTTATTACATCAGTATTTCTTAGTAGTGCTTGGCTAACCTATTTCAGCTGCCGTTACATGTTCATATCAGTGTGTATACTGTGAGGAATTCTCTGATGCTGTTATTTCGATATCGTAATGGGCGTTTCTTTTCCAGGCATGCTCTGTAAGCAGGAGACAAATGACAACAGTCTGGACCATATGACCAATCATAGCAGAGTAGGTTCTCGGAAATTAGGGGTATATAGAGGCCAAATCCTTGAATAAACCATTCGAGGGATTCCAAGATCCATTCATAGAGGGGCAGAAATCCACATCTCTAATCTTTGCCTGAAAAACTTAACACTTATGTCATTGATCCTTTATTGAGTGTTTAATCTTATCATTATACATTACTGACACTCTATCTTCCAATTTGATACTGTTAAGTGCTTTGACACAATCTGTATTGTTAAAAGCGCTATATAAAAAAAGGTGACTTGACTTTATCCTCTTTATATGTCATCTTCATTACCGCTCTCACTTTCTGAGACTTTCTGAGTGCGGGCTGCTCATGGGAAAGTGTGCATTTTAAATATATTGTTTATTAGCAATGATAATGAATGTAGAGTAGTAGAATAGTTAGAATGTAAGCTGATTGTTAGCGTGAGTTGCCCAGCCTTTTGTTGGGATATTTCACACAGTAGCCTGTACTACACATACTACGCATAGTTTTGTCTTACTGAATGTGGAATGCTGCCACATTTTAATAATCTGATTTTACAGTGATGAGAAATATACATATTAAATATTTTCTCAAATATTTTACTAAATTAGTTTTTGTATTAAATATTTAAAAAAAAACATATGTAGACATATTAACATCAGACAGAAAAATACTAAAGCTGTGTTGTAATTGGTTTGTGATCTCGTTTGTCCGTAAGTGAGTAAAGCTATAAACGTTTGTTGACCCAGTAAAATCTGGGCCGGGTTGAATCCAGTAAACCGGCATCACAGGGGCATGTCTGACTGTGACGTGTATGCTGGATATTTCCATTATTGCACAATCAACATTTTATTGCTGATTGTCAATGATAATTTCAAGTTATGCCAAGTAATTGTTAGAATGTAAGCTGATTGTCAAAACCCTACTTATAAAGTTTTGCAATAAGCTTTTATTATAATATTCGTATGCTTACAATCAGGAAGTTAGATCCATAGTTTTATATTTTCCATTTGTTTTTTATTTGATTGTCATTCACAGTGCTTTATGGCATTGTAGTTCCTTCATTCCTTCATTAAAGACTTCATTTGTTTTCCAACAACATTTTGGATTGGTTCATGTCTTAGAACTTTTCAAAAAAGAAGTCAGTGCAAAAGTTTAGGGTTGATGAGTTTCACACAGCTGGGTATATTACTTGAAAATTGTTATCCGTTACTGATTCCAAATTAAATAACAAATTTCTGTTAGTAACGTAATCCATTACAGTACACATTTTAGGTAATATAATCAGACTACTTTGTGATTACTTTTAGATTACTTTTGACCTAACTTGTTTATCATATTGATTTGAATAGGATAGTCTTGTAGCATATTGATATAAAAATGCAAAGAGAAAGAAAAATGTATTACATTTGTTGTTATTAACAACATAAAGTGCATTAAAAACATTACATTATCAAAGTTTCCCAAACTGGGGTTCAGAACTGCAGGGGGTTTGTAAGTTTAATAAAAAGCTAACAATCATAAAAAGGTTTAAATGAAAATAAATCATTTTAAAATAACAACAATCACAATAAAACACTTACTAAAAAAAATTAATATTTAATTTGTTTACCTGCGTGTCATGTGACCATTAACCAATGTTAATGACAAGGGTATGACCGGTATTACAAGAAGAAGGTGACTTTTCAGGACATTACCCCATGTCCTCACTTTTCAAAACGCTTATAAATCACACAGAATGGAGTGTATTGAAAATCTGAAATAGCAGAAAGTGTCCTGTAAGGGGTAGGTTTAGGTGTAGGGCAATAACACATACAGTACAGTATAAAACCATTACGCCTATGGGATGTCCCCACTTTTCACAAAAACAAACATGTGTGTGAGTGTATGCTGCTCTTTTGAAGGAATCAATTATATACAGTATATACAGTATATACAGTATATATAGTATATATATATATATCAGTTACTTTACATTGCGATAATATTTTACAGTATGGTTAACTATAATGATATGTTGTATCGTTGTCTTCGTAAATGCAATGGTTCACAAGGATGGCTGATGTGGCAGCACATTTCATCAGTGGAAGGTGTGACAGAAAACATAACGTGGCTTTTAATTATTTAGAACTTTGGACTTAAAGGAAGTGCAATATATATTTCCACAACAGAACTGTCAGTGTACAGTTTTTATGACATTTACTGGGTGTGTCTGAATATGTGACGTCCCAACTGTATATAAAGACATTCTATGCCAGTTTCAGTGGATAGAGGAGTTTCTTGACTCAACGATTAAACAGGCAAAGGTACGCACGCTTAAATATTACCTCATATTTGGGGAACTTGCTGTAGAAATTAATCCTCTACTTAAAATTTACATGAACTAAATATGTTTGTAACAATTTTACAGTTTTGGGTAAAACGTTTCAGCATAAATATTCTTGATGCGTCACATTTCTTTACTTAGATTATGGAGGTCACATCTCAGCCGGCTGCATTTGCTCCCAGAGACTTTCACACAGGCTTAATGAGCTGCTGTGAAGACACAAGCGTATGTAAGTGATTCCAATGGCACTAAACACATACATTCTTACTACAGTCTAATCTATAAAGTCTAAATGATTTTAACATGTTGTTAAAGTGACTTTAACACCAGTCATATATTTTATTAGGTTGTTATGGCTATTTCTGTCTCCCTTGTTTGGGCTGTTCCATTGCCAGCGACATGAATGAGTGCTGCTTATGCGGTTTAGGCATGCCGATCCGGAGTGTATACAGGACTAAATACAACATACAAGTTAGTATCTATCTATCTATCTATCTATCTATCTATCTATCTATCTATCTATCTACACTATATTGCCAAAAGTATTGGGTCACTTCTAATGAACAGGTTTGACTACTTTAGTAATTTCCACGAGTACAAATCTTAATGTCTAAGCATATAATGATATTCTATGGAATTGTGTGCTTCTAATTTTAAAGCAACAGTTTGGACAGGACCCTTTTCTATTCTAACATGACAATGCCTTTGTGTATAAGGCAAGGTTCAAAAAGAAATGATTGATTTAGTCAGTGTGGAAGAACTTGACTGGTCTGCAGAAAGCCAAGTCTTAATCCAAGCTGAACACCTCTGGTGACTTTAAATGCAGATCTTGAGCAAAAAACTCTTTACCAAACACCAATGAGTTGCACATATGGATGGAAATACAATTGGAAATACAATTTTTAAATACATGAATTATGTTTCCATCTTTGTTGCCTCAGTTTTGGAAGTGCCTTTTTCTGTTCTAAAGAAGGGGGCGTCCCAATACTTTTGTCCATATAGTGTATCATACAAGTCATTGGTGTTTGGTTATTGGGTTTTTGGCTCAAGATCTGCATTTAAAGTCACACCAGAGGTGTTCAGCTTGGACATTTAGAACAATTAAGCAAACTTTTTTATATATATCTTTATTTATCCACCACAAATGAATATGTATATTTTGTCTTTTCTCTCCAGGGATCCATGTGTAATGACTATTGTGTCGGTTACTTCTGCATGGCTTGTGCAGCCTGCCAACTGAAGAGAGACATTGACATTAGCAAGCGTACTGGACAGTTCTGAGCAATCTTTGTCTTACAAGGAACAAAAGCCCTGAACATAGTTGTTCTATGTTTTTTAATTGTTCTATGTTAATTTAATCTTGCAGTCAGTCTTCAGTACACTATCATCTAGTCCTTAATTATCGCTCTTTGGAACTAAATAAAAATCATATTATATATGCAAATACTTTAAACTAATCAACTTTATGGCTTCATGAAAGTACAGGCAATTATGAGCATCAGATTGATAACAGTTTTTGTACCAGAGCCATCATTTTACTCAATATGAGCATTTTATAACAGGTCCAGTATGTAGAAATCACATTGATTAATTGATTATCTTATCAGATTATGCCATGTTGGTTGTGGTGTGAAACTATGTGTGCCTGTAAGTTAAGAGTCTGTCCTTAGGAGAATATAGTTTCACTTTGTATTATTTTTATTACTAATTTGTATAATTTGCGGCAACATCATCATCAGTTGTATAATTTGCATTATTTTTCATCCACTTTTTTTTTTTTTTTGTAGTCACTAAATTATTAGAAAGAGCATTACATTGTAAATATGCAGTAGTATCATGTTATTGTCATGCAATAGCCTGTATGGTCTGTTAATGCCTTACTAGAGTAAAGTTTCATAAAGCCTTCCCAATGTAACAAATAAAATACAAAAATGTAGAAAAGAATAGCCTCTTGTCTTTTTGAAAAGATATTATTGAGCTCCATGTTTCTCCATGCTAAGAAAAAAATACAATTATAGTTGTTGTTGTTGTTTTATTACAGGTCTGAATCCTTTTTGCAACATCATTGCTCCCCCTTCAGCACGAGGCCCAGGACAATGTTCTCCATATTGCATTTCTCTATAAATTCAGATTCCTCCAGCTCAGGTCTTCTAAACACAAGCCCATGTCACTCCAGTCAGTCCACAGCAGGTGGCACTGTATCAACTTTCATGACATGAGAGAATCTGAACATATCCAGTGAAGTCGCTAGGGTTTCTGGGCCCATTGCACAGAATTTTCTATGGGGCCCCCTCAAAATAACTTCACTCAGTCGGGCCCCTCGCAGCCTCCGGGCCTTATGCACTCTGTCCTCTTTCTCCCCCCAACCCCGCCCCCCACCCCCCGGTTGCTTTGCCACTGACATTTCACACATACTCATTGTACAATTTCAAGTTAATACATTTAAAAATGTTATACATTTTAAAGTGTATACTAAGGTATTTTTGTAGATGCTGTACCTGCTGTAAAAAAAAAAAATTTTAGGTTTACCACAGTTTTTAAACACCCTTTAGCTTTTTTCGCAGTTAATTAAAATAATCATGTGGTGTAACAAAATAATTGTAAAAAGTATGTATATTAAAAATAGTTATTAGAAACTATAGGTATAATATTAATATGAGATATGTTTTTTTAGTTTTCCCATATACATATTGTCCTGTGTTTGTTGTTTGTTGGTTATTGTTGCTGTTTATGGTGTTCTTCACATCCTGTGTTCTTTGATTCTGAAAATAAAATACCACAGTTGAAAGTTGATCCAAGCCTCTACTCTCTCCCAGCCTGCTACGCTCTTACAGAATAACCAACCAAACAAAAACTAATGGATAGCAGCAGTCAACTCCAAGGACCAAATCCTGTCCTTGTATAAAAATTTTTGGAGGACTTTTAGAACTGTGCCATCACGTTCCCTGGGATGAGGGCAAGTTGAAGATGTGCTTCTGAAACAGGCTAGACGACCACCTTCTCCGGTCGATGCCCACGGGAGATATCAGTTGCTTACTACTTCAGTACATCAAGTAAACATTATGGCTACACTCTTAAAAATAAAGGTGCTTCAAAAGGTTCTTCAAGCGATGCCATAAAAGAACCAATTTTGGTTCCACAAAGAACCATTCAGTCAAAGGTTCTTTAAAGAACCATCTCTTCCTTAACTTTTTATAATCTGAAGAACCTTCTTTCACCACAAAGAACCTTTTGTGAAACAGAAAGGTTCTTCAGATGTTTAAGGTTCTTTATGGAACCATTTAGACAAAAAGGTTCTTCTGTGGCATCGTGAAGCACCTTTATTTTTAAGAGTGTAGCTGGTTCCTCCCTAACATTGGAGGAGGTTCAGGAGGATGCTTGCTTCACCCTTCCATGCCCATTTCACCAATTCAACCCTGAATGCTCCAGAGTCAATGCCAGTTGCCACGCCAAAGCCCGCCACAGACCCTGAGCCAGAGCTACCTCTGTCTTTTCCAACCCCCAGTTCCACAATGGTCCTTGGATCCCCTGGCTCCACCTCAGCCCTCTGATCACGCCGGTTCTCTATCGCTACCGGCTCTGCCTTGGGTCTCCAGTCACCCTAACTTTGCTTCAGTCTTCTCCTCACTATGGACTTGTAATCACCTGACCTCCTGTCAATCTCCTTTGCAGTCATGGATTCCACATATGCTCACCTCTCTCAGCAGTTCTTTAGTCTCAACCAGGACTTTCCAGACTGCATTGCCCTTTTGTAGTGGTTCCTCATCTGCTTCCTTGTGGAGCTTGTTCCCATGCAAACCTAAGCTCTTGTTTGACTTCTGATCATCTGTTGACCTCAATGCTACTTGAAGTCGACATCTTTCCCCTTTCTCTTTTCAGACCATAGCAATAATTTTTTGAAGCTTTCAATTACCCAGCGACCTTCGCGAGCCCCCAGATGGCGCTTTAATTCTAATTTATTAAATGATGAGTTTTTTTGTGATCAATTCAGAAGTAAACTACATGAATTTATTGACATCAATAAAAGCTCGGTAGATGACCCACGGATATTGTGGGAGGTGACAAAGGGCTTCATAAGGAATTTTTCAATATCATTTGCTTCCTTTCACCAGAAAATTCACCGTAAGAAAATCTCTGACCTGGAATCCAATCTCCAATCACTAGAACAGGCAAACCAACACACTTTTTCTGATCTTACGGCAGCTAAAATTGAAACTGTTTGGAAAAAACGTAATTTATTATATAGAGAGAGAGACAAATTTCTTATTCAAAGATCCAGACAAAACTATTATTTTCAAGGTAGTTTTTACTGATCTATGCGCTGCTCTCGGGGCAGGAGTACTCAATATTCACATTACTGTAATTTTTACTGAACTATGCGCTGCCCTCGGGGCAGGAGTACTCAATATTCACATTACTGTTATTTTTACTGAACCATGCGCTTAGTAAAAGGAGTACTCAATAGGTCCGTATTACTGTTATTTTTACTGAACTATGCGCTGCTCTCAGGGCAGGAGTTCTCAATATTCATATTACTGTTATTTTTACTGAACCATGCGCTCAGTAAAAGGAGTACTCAATAGGTCCGTATTACTGTTATTTTTACTGAACTATGCGCTGCTCTCAGGGCAGGAGTTCTCAATATTCACATTACTGTTATTTTTACTGAACTATGCGCTGCCCTCGGGGCAGGAGTACTCAATATTCACATTACTACTGAACTATGCACTTCCCTCGGGGCAGGAGTACTCAATATTCACATTACTGTTATTTTTACTGAACTATGCGCTGCCCTCGGGGCAGGAGTACTCAATATTCACATTACTGTTATTTTTACTGATCTATGCACTGCCCTCGGGGCAGGAGTACTCAATATTCACATTACTGTTATTTTTACTGATCTATGCGCTGCCCTCGGGGCAGGAGTACTCAATATTCACATTACTGTTATTTTTACTGCACTATGCGCTGCCCTCGGGGCAGGAGTACTCAATATTCACATTACTGTTATTTTTACTGATCTATGCACTGCCCTCGGGGCAGGAGTACTCAATATTCACATTACTGTTATTTTTACTGCACTATGCGCTGCCCTCGGGGCAGGAGTACTCAATATTCACATTACTGTTATTTTTACTGCACTATGCGCTGCCCTCGGGGCAGGAGTACTCAATATTCACATTACTGTTATTTTTACTGATCTATGCACTGCCCTCGGGGCAGGAGTACTCAATATTCACATTACTGTTATTTTTACTGATCTATGCACTGCCCTCGGGGCAGGAGTACTCAATATTCACATTACTGTTATTTTTACTGAACCATGCGCTCAGTAAAAGGAGTACTCAATAGGTCCGTATTACTGTTATTTTTACTGAACTATGCGCTGCTCTCAGGGCAGGAGTTCTCAATATTCACATTACTGTTATTTTTACTGAACTATGCGCTGCTCTCAGGGCAGGAGTTCTCAATATTCACATTACTGTTATTTTTACTGAACTATGCGCTGCCCTCGGGGCAGGAGTACTCAATATTCACATTACTGTTATTTTTACTGAACCATGCGCTCAGTAAAAGGAGTACTCAATAGGTCCGTATTACTGTTATTTTTACTGAACTATGCGCTGCTCTCAGGGCAGGAGTTCTCAATATTCATATTACTGTTATTTTTTCTGAACTATGCGCTGCTCTCAGGGCAGGAGTTCTCAGTATTCATATTACTGTTATTTTTTCTGAACTATGCGCTGCTCTCAGGACAGGAGTTTTCAATATTCACATTACTGTTATTTTTTCTGAACTATGCGCTGCTCTCGGGGCAGAAATATTCAATATTCATATTACTGTTATTTTTTCTGAAGTATGTGCTACTCTCGGGGCAGGAGTTCTCAATATTCATATTACTGTTATTTTTTTCTGAACTATGCACTGCTCTCGGGGCAGGAGTACTCAATATTCATATTACTGTTATTTTTTGCTGAACTATGCACTGCTCTCAGGGCAGGAATACTCAATATTCATATCACTGTTATTTTTTCTGAACTATTCACTGCTCTCAGGGCAGGAGTACTCAATAGGTCCATGTTGCTGTTATTTTTAGTATACTTTGTGCTATCCTCTATGACCTAACCATTGTTCATTTTTTTAAACAACACATTATATCAATCATGAAGAACATTCAGTAAACATGGCTGCCAGCTCCCTGGGCATTCTTGACAGTTGTAAAACTGAAGCAAGTTGTCCCACAATCCCATAATATACAGTGTAGTCTACACTGCGTAGATTTAATATATATATTTTATTTGTTCTATATCGTATAGTAATTTTCCTGTTTATTTTTAGTCTAGTAAATCTATGCATATTTTTAAGGGTATTCAATTTTTTTTTAATCATTACATTTATAAATCATTAAACAATTACTGTATTATTGATTGATCTTTTATTTTATTCTTCAGTTACCTGGAGGAGCTGGGAGAAATTGGACAAATCAAAGGACCTAACACTGAAGAGGCATCTGATGCTGTTGAGTCCAAAATGGTGCAAAATTGGAGATGTATGAAAAATGGTGTATGTTTGGTTCCACCTGATAAAAGAACATAATAGCCAGATTTGGATGGTAACTGGTTCTCATGGGAACGTAAGCGATTTTTTCAACATTTACAGGGGTTAAGTCTGTGATTTTATTGCCAATCCAGAATCCAGAATGTCAGTGTTTTTCTCCCACCATCCCTGTAAAAATCCCGGCCGAATTAACAAGGTCAAGTGGTAATTTAATTGCTGTTTGAATCCACATCTCTGAGAAGAAATAGATTCAAAACTAACTGTTTAAATCCTTTTTGACCACCGTTTAACACCATATACTAACTGTTGTATTTTGCATGCATATTAATTACTGAAAAAAATACTGAAATGCTTGAAAGTACCTCATGTAAATAAGAGGTTTCATTAACTTATTTCTGCTAATCTCCACATTTTTAATGACACCCATCATTTTGAGAGATAAAATTTAAGAAAACCATTTAAACTATAGTGGGTCTATTTTCCTATTTTTAAACCAGAGATTTAAATAAATAATGCATAGTATATTATTACATTTAAATGTATTTATTATTCCAAGCATATGACATTTTATTTACAGTATAGCAGACAACCATGCGACTGGCCATGTCAGCAGTGCATTCCTAGGTTCATATGATCACACTTCTCCACTGTGAATAAAGCATCAAATCCATGAGTAAATAATTTTTTACATATGTTCACATGAGAAACAATTACCATCTGATAGGTCTTCTGTCACAGAGTTGACTTGGCGATACATAAATGTGATTGCAAAAGATCCCAGTATCAATCTACAGTATGTGCAACCACTTAATGTTCTCATAGACTATAGCAGTTGCACTTGTAATTTAAAAAATAGCCAAAATGGTTAGTTTTTTTAATGTTTTTTTTTTCTCCGTGTTGTTAATGTTGTTTCATTCAATGTCTGTTGTACAGATTGTTTGTGTAAGAACAAAATGAAAGAAATGTTGATTGAAAATAATCAGTTTACAGGTCCAATATTACAATAAATTAATCAAGTATAATTATGACTTCTTTCCTTTTTATACGATTGCAAACAAATCCAGAGAATTAAATGCATTTATAATACACAGGAACATTTCACAACAAAAAGGTATAGCAGATGTATCATTAAACTGCTGTAGTTTGAACATGCTCCCTTTAAACCTGGCTCTAGGCCATAGGTTACCTTGCCAGATATCTTCTCAAAGTCAGTTTCTCAAAGTCTCCAGACGTGTTTGCAACGTCTTCCTGCATTTGAAATGCATAAAGAATCTGGTTTCAATTTACACTGATAGTCATGAAAAAATAAGTTTCAAAAAATTAAAACAAATGTGTTTTACCTGTAGGGTTAAGTTTTGGATACTGAATCATGAACATCCTCATTTTCATATATTTCCTGGACCACTTTATTTTGTGGAGCAAACTTGCATACCAGGAACATTACATTACTGACCAGTTCACTGCACAGCATCTGAAATGTAGCAATTGTCAGACTTTGTCTCTGTGTCTTGTGTCTCCCCTCCTCTCGTGCCCTTATTTGGTCTTCCTGTTCCTGTCCTTGTTTGGTGTTTTCATTAGTTAAAAAACAGTCACAGTCAATGACAGGTTTGTTGTCATTATAAGCATGTGAAAATGTAGATAAAAAAATGTAGTTTCTTGAATCTACAGTGCAGCATACAGTGCATTTGTCAGTTCTCCAGGACTATAGAGAGAAACAATTATGAATAATATACAGAAAACAGATACCTTATCTGTGTTTAGTTACAGATAAGGTATCTTATCTGTGTCTCTTACCTGTGTCACAAGTGTTTCAAATGCTCGAGAAATAGACAAACAAATGCTCAAAGTAGTGAGAGTCCTTGCATTGCACCTTCTGATTCTCTTGAGCCCATGACTGTATATCAATATATCTGTGAATCTGATGTTGCACCCACTGTTGAAGTTGTGTCCACAGCACACAATACGGCTTCTTGATGCATGTCTACAGGCCGAAATGGATTCTGGAGATGAAGTTCAACCAGTGGATAGTGTTTCAAATATAAGCAGCAAAAGGTCTACTAAAGTGTCATCGTCATCTCATGGATCTCGATTCAGTCGATCTTCCATTTCCTCCACTCGTCTTAAAGGAAAACGCCACCGTTTTCCATATTCTAATATGTTCTTCCCTCAACTTAGACTAGTTGATACGTACCTCTCCCGTCTCACTGCGTGCACTTAATCGCTCTAGCGCACGGCGCAACTATTACTGCGCCGAGGTCGAAGTGCTGCGATGTGCTCTTCAGCCATACATTATAGTTATCATTTTTTATACGCTTAGAAAATCGCCACGTTTTATTTTGTGTCACCATACTTACTCGTGTAACTACTCATGTAACCGTCTTTAAATAGGGAAAACATGGAAGTTTTGGCTTCTAAATTCATCCCTGTTTGGATCCTAAGGAATGAATGGTGCTAAGCTAAACGCTAGCATAGTTGTGCCGTGCGCTAGAGCGATTAAGTGCATGCAGTGAGACGGGAGAGGTACGTATCAACTCGTCTAAGTTGAGGGAAGAACATATTAGAATATGGAAAAACGGTGGCGTTTTCCTTTAAGGCTGAGGCAGATTTGGCTGCTTTAAGGGCCTCTCAACAAATGCTGCAAAAGAAACATGCTTTGGAGGAGCAAGAGGAACAGTTGAGGAGAAGGAAGGAAAGACTGGAGTTGGAAATGAAATTAGCAGAGTCAATGGCCAGGGTAAAAGTGTATCAGGATGTGGATTCAGAATCGCATGCATCTGTAAACAGAATTGTTTCTAAACCTCTTCATTCTGGTTAATCATTGGTTAACCAGAATGTTGGATATGCTCATGGATCAAGTGTTCAAGATGATGTGAGCAACCAAAACATACTTAAGCTTACTGATAAGCAAAATGAAATAGCTACTTTACTGGTTAAAGAGCATAGCTTGTCTTCACTTCCACCCAGTGAAATTCCCTATTTTGATGGAGACCCATTGCGCTTTCATGAGTTCATGCGCTCATTTGAAGAAGTGGTTGAAAAGAGAGCAGACAGCCCAGGGGATTGTCTGCACTTCTTGGAGCAATATACACGAGGACAACCAAAATAACTCATTAGAAGTTGCCAGCACATGACCCCTTCACAAGGTTGCCTAAGGGCTAAGACCTTACTTAAGGAAAACTTTGGCAATGAGGTGAAAATAGCTTCGTCTTATATGGAAAAAGCTCTTTCATGGAAGGCTATAAATCTGAAGACACTAGGGCTCTACAAGATTATGGTCTCTTCCTAAGGAGTTGTTGTAATGCTATGCATGACGTTCACTATATGATCGAGCTGAATCTCACCACTAACATGCAAGTTATCCTTTCGAAGCTTCCTTATAAACTGAAAGAGAAATGGAGAGTTGTTGTGTACGATCTGAAGGAGCGAGGCCACAATCAAATCACCTTTTCTGATATTGTGAATTTTATTGAGAGACAAGTGAAAATTCTCACTGATCCGGTGTTTGGCAATATTCAGGAAACTTCACCTGTTGGAGGTAGGAAGGTGAACAACACCAGAATGATTCAGTCAAAACCGAGAAGCAGTTTTGCTACCACTATCACTGCTACATCAGAGTTAAAGGATCACAGTAAGAGATCTACAAACAGAATTTGTCTTTTCTGTGATGGAGAACACACATTGGATGAATGTAATAACCTTGTCAAGAAAAGTCATAGAGAAAAGATGAACTTTTTGAAAACAAAAGAAATTTGCTTTGGCTGTTTGTACAGGACAATGTCGTGATGACATGCATTTCTTGACTCTGGGAGTTATGTTTCATTTTGTACGGAAAGTTTGATGAACAAGCTCAATCTTACTGGAAAGAAAGTGAATATTCTGCTCAGGACTATGAATCAGGATAAATCTGTTGGTAGCTATGTTCTGAAAGACTTGGAAGTTTCTGGACTGAATCAAGAGTATTACTGTGCCTTGCCAGAAGTGTACACCCAAAAGACCATGCCTGTGACCACAGGGAACATTGCTTCTCAGAAAGATCTTGAATGTTGGCCTCATTTGAGTCACATATGCTTGCCAAAAATTAATGCTGACATTGAGCTTTTAATTGGAGCTAATGTTCCAGAAGCACTGGGGCCTTGGCAAGTAGTGCGTAGTCAAGATAATGGCCCATATGCCATACAAACAATGTTTGGGTGGACAGTTAATGGACCACTCAAAGGAGTGAACATGAATGGAAATAGTGATGATAATGATGCTGACCGACTTCTTGTGACTGTGAATAGGATTTCTGTAATGAAGTTGGAGGAATTGTGGAAGCAGCAGTTTAAGGACGATTTTCCCGAGACTGTACATGAGGAACAGGCAGCAATGTCGAAAGAAGACCATCAATTTATGGATTTCATGTCCCATTCAGCAAAACTGATCAATGGTCATTATTACATCAGTTTACCATTCAGAAATGCTGAAGTGGTCATGCCAATGAATAGGAGAATTGCAGAACAACGTGCTTTAAATCTTCAAAAAAGGTTTAAAGTGAATCCTTCCTTTCATGCAGATTACACAGCCTTCATGGAGGATGATATCCAGAAGGGTTACGCAGAAAAGGTACCTGTGGTTGAGCTGGAGAGATGTGATGGACATCTGTGATATATACCCCATCACGGTGTATGTCATCCCAAAAAACACAAAATCCAAGTCGTGTTTGATTGTGGAGCTTCTTTTCAGGGTGCATCGTTGAATAGTATGCTCCTGTCAGGTCCTGATTTAACCAGTTCACTATTGAGTGTAGACTTGAACCTGTTGCCATGATGGCCGACATCGAATCCATGTTCCATCAAGTAAGAGTTCATCTAGAAGACTGTGCTGTCTTGAGATTCTTGTGGTGGCCAGAAGGTAACATAAACAACAGTCTAGAGGAATACAGAATGGTGGTCCATTTGTTCGGTGCAACATCCTCACCAAGTTGTTCAAGTTTTGCTCTGAGGAAATGTGCAGCAGATCAAAAGGATCTATTTGATTCCAAGACACTGGATGTTGTTTTCAATAACTTCTACATGGATGACTGTCTGGTTTCTGTTCCTTCCGAATTAGACGCTGTCCTGTTGTACAATGATCTCATTAGTATGTGTGCCAACGGAGGATTTAACTTGACAAAATGGATGAGTAGCAGAAGATGTATGATGTCTGATGGGTTCGGAGAAATAACGTCTGCTCAAATGCATCATTTCTCAGATCTCAAGTGAGCAGGGATATGGTGTGGTATCCTAATTGCTGCTTCATAATGAGCAACTAATGGCACATTCTACTCTTCTGGTAAGCAAGGCAAGAGTTACACCATTAAAACCTATTACAATCCCTCGCCTGCAACTTACAGCTGCTACGCTGGCTAGCCGTATTGACAAGATCTGGATGAAAGAACTTAAGATGCCCTTTCAGGATTCAGTTTTTTGGATGGACAGCACTTCAGTACGTAAATATATTCGAAATAAGACCTCAAGATTTAAGTGCTATGTAGTGCGAAATTCTGAAAGTTTCGGATGTAACACAGTGGAGATATGTGAGCTCTTCAAGAAATCCAGCAGATCTGGGGCCTCATTTATAAAACTCTCCGTAGATTTCCTCTTAAAAGTGTACGTACGCACAAAAGCTAGATTTTGCACACACACAAAAGTTTTCAGATTTATAAAACCTGAATAAAACCAGAACCTGCGCAAAAATCCCTTTATAAATCCCAGTCAGGGGAAGATTGTGCGTACGTGCATCTCCACCCCGTCTCCTCCCCGAAATCACCATATATGGAGCTTACAACACCTAGTTTTACTATGCATAACCTCATCTGCATATCATTTCCATGCATATTCCCATCCACGTGACACCATGTTTAACACTGTCAAAGGTACAAGAGATTAAGGAAATATGAGATACTGTCAGGGTCCTGCCCTGACAGTCATGTCTGTTCTGTCTTTGTTTAATGTGTCCTTGTTTGCCTTGTGTTTGAGCACATGGCTTTGTCTTTGTTTTTGTTGGCCATGTGCTCCGCTTGCCCTGCCTCCTGGTTTCCAGTTACCCCGCCCCCTTGTTTAGTCCTGGTCTAGTCCTCGTTTACGTGATTGTGTCCACCTGATCCTCATGTGTTTTGCTCCTTTATATTGAGCCCCTTTCCCTCATGTCTCTGCTGGTTTGTTGCATAGTTCCTTGTGTTTAAGAGAATTCATTGCCAGTCAACTGGTTATATTAGTAGTGTTGTTTTTATTTTCCTTGTCAGTCTAGCTTTGCATTTAGTTTTCTTGAGGTTTATTAGGATTTCTTTGCTTTTGTTATTTTTGCTCTAGAGCAAAACTATAGCCAGGAACTAGACTAGTTTCCTCTAGCCTTCAGTTTGGCTTCTTTATTTTGATTTTGTTTTAGCCAGTTTAGATTCCAGTTATCGATTCCTGGAATTTGCCTTTTGTTTTATTTGCTCTCTGCAGTTTGTAATTGTTTTTTTCCTTCTCCCCCTTTATAGTCATAGCGTGTAGTTGGTGTCTTTTATTGTTGCTTGTTCTGTCTTGTGTTGTGTCTTCTAGTGTTTGTTCCTGTTCTGTGTCCTGATTTCCCCCCTGGCGGCTGTTCTCATTACCTGGCTATCCGACTGGACTAGGTTCACTACAGCTCAAAGTATCAAGCTCAAGCTGTTGCCCGATCTCCAGTGGTCTTACTGACTGGTGCTGCCCTATCGCCTTTTGTTCTCCAGCTAAGCCTTGTCCAGGTCTGACTTTGGCCATCCCCCTGTGCTCCAGCAGACTGCCCTTTCCTACTGTTTGGACTCTCACTTCAGCCCTGTTTATCCCAGTTTTGTCAATAAACGTCACCCCCCTTGATAATTCTGCATCTGGGTCTCTCACTAGTAAACTGTTGTGATAAAACCTTGACAGATACGGACTATAAATGCCTACATGTGCATCTTGCCTGTCTGTCCTGTGTTTGCCCTATTGTGGATTATTAAAGACTATTTGCATCTATCTTTGCCTTCTTTGTGCATTGATCTCACCGTAACGTGACAGAAGACTGGACCTGAAAAAGTGATGCAGTGTTTTCCCCCCTCGTTTTGTTTTCCGTTTTAAAAGTGTTCCGTTTGTTTCTTTTTTCTCATGGATATCGCCGACCAATTCATCGCCCTAGGCAATCAAGACCTTCCCTTACTGGAGTATGCAGTTGAGTTCAGCCAGCTCGCCTTTCTAACGGCATTTGACAACGCGACGCTGAACTCACTGTTCTGGATTGGGGCTAATCACCATCAGCCTGTTCACCTCCCAGACACCACTGGACTGAGCTGGAGAGAGGCCATTATCAGGTGTCTGGAGAGCGTCTACCCCCAATCCAGAACCACTCCAGACCCATAGCCCAGGCCACCATCATCCCGATGCGTAGAGCAAAAGCCCAAGCCCACCATGGATGGAGAGCCCATGCCCACCACGATCAACGAGCCATCGCTGAGGAGAGCGACAGAGCTGGAAGCTCCGCCCACTCCACTATGGCTGAGGATGAGCCGAGCTCAGTGGATTATAACATAGATTTATATGCAGACATGCCTTGTCTTCTCCCGCCATCATCTTCTGTCTGTCCCATCATGACCACAGAGGTTGTGTTTGAACTATCTGCCTGTCCAGAGAAGTCTATCTTCCTTGAACCATCTAACTGTGAAAGAAAGACTACGGAGGTCGTGCCCCTGTCACTGGCGCTCCCAGTGTTGGGAGTGGCCTCTTGGTGTGTGTGTGGGCAGCACACTCCATCCCTAAGTTGTTCAATTCACGTTTCTCTGGCCGGTCTACTTGGTCCCTACATGTGTATCCTGCCTGTCCGTCCTGTGTTTGCCCTATTGTGGATTATTAAAGACTATCTGGATCTATCTTTGCTACCTTCATGTGTTGATCTCACCGTAGCGTGACAGTGATAAGTTTCACTTCTATTATCACCTAATTATGTTTGATTTCTTATTGCATTGTGTTTTATCTTGTTGTGACTTAAATTAGATTGTACTAATCATTTATGACTAATATGAATGTTTATTCATTGTTTTCAACAATAAGAACAGAAACAGTTTATATAGTCATTTATATGCCTGTTCCCCTTTAAGAAAACATTGCCCATAATACTGTTCAGATGGAGAGCGTGCTATGAGAAGTTGTAGCAAATTAACTCAAAGTGAGATCAACATAATTAATCATATGGGTTGTGATCAATTATATTAATCTTCAGGAACTAACTGTAGCATTAATAATACAATAAAATGATTCGTTCGTCCGCAGTATGGACAGTTTTAATCGTCTATTGACTGTAAGGAAAATTATATTTTCAAAGTTACTGAACTTAAAACTGCCAAAAGCTCGGACTCCCCGATGAAATGTTTGTCTCCAGGGAACCGAAAGTAAAGAGAAGACCTCACCTTTTGGTTGTGGGAGAAGTTTTATCTAGTTTCCCTGTAACACCCATTTTGGTTAGTTTGACCAATAACAAGGCACATAGTTTAAACGGGAAAGTGTTCCTTCGTCCCACTTGAC
Source organism: Acrossocheilus fasciatus (assembly GCA_036784905.1). Taxonomy (NCBI): domain Eukaryota; kingdom Metazoa; phylum Chordata; class Actinopteri; order Cypriniformes; family Cyprinidae; genus Acrossocheilus; species Acrossocheilus fasciatus. The sequence goes on along the minus strand of CM071947.1, from coordinate 20,465,653 downwards.
ACCTCATTTGCATGTTTTATGACTGATCTGGGGAAACGGTGTAGTTTTTCCCTCAGTACAGTAAAAACAGTATGATGCATTTCACGATCAAAAAGTGTACATCATTGTTTGAGGAATAAAGAGCAGATCATTTTGATACCAAGAAAGAGACATCTAAAAGATATTAAACCAGAGATACATTCATACACCTGAATATGAGTGTTTAGAGCTTACTAATACGAATAACGAGTGGTAACTAGGCTAATATAATAAGTAAACATACAAACAACACATGCATATACCAGATACATTTGTAACTGATTAACTATGGTCTAAATAAAGAAAATGTCTCTTTGTGTGTGTGTTATACAGTATGTATTGTAATCATGGAGGTAGTCCACTGGTCAGCCAGGCCTGGTACCGAGGGTCATTTAGTTCTCTGGAATGTGTTTGAAGTCCGATGGAGAGAACAGAGAGTCGATCTGTTTAACATCTTTTTGACAGTGGGGGGGACAACCATTGGCAATTTAGCACCCATATAAAGTTTGAATGTGGCTCCAGGTCTGTGAATTATATGCAAATGTCAAAGAGCTAAAAGGGCCTCTTAAGACATAAAGTCCCAACGACCATCAAGGATCATAAGCAGATGCTACAAAGTGAACGACTGAGTATGTGTGTGTGCTGCTGAAGTGAATTCATCCCTGTAAAAAACTGAAACTCCAGTAAATCAGTTCTTTTGTTTTAATGCAAGTCGTGTGAAATCCATGTGGGCCAGATGTGGGCCGGATCTGGGCAGACACTGCTTGCTGTCTGGGTATTGCTTACTAACAAAGATGACAGGACATATCTAATGTATGATTCATATTACATGAATATGTAACACCCATTATTTAATAACTTCATAGATGTAGTAGTTCTTTCCTTCTTATTTTGGTCCGTTGTTAAATACATCATTGAATTAAGCCAAGCTCATAATCACATATAATATGGACGACTGAATAATTTTTAAATGTAATCAGGGGAGTTTCAGTGGTGAGGGAGAGTAGGATCCAAACAAACCACCAAGACATACTTCAAGGAACAAGGGGCTAGAACAAGGAACGAGGAATGAGGAAACAAAACTAAAACTCATCAACATTTTATAATAAACAAGACTTGACAATGAACATAACAAACCATGTGCACGCATACAGAAGGACCAAACTGCCAACGAGATGGAGAAAAAAAAACAGAGAATCACAAAGAGAAACTGAAACCAGGCAGAACCACCCGCCATTTTCCTGCATGTGAGCGCAATCGCAAATGTGATATTGATTTTATACAACAGTCAACAAACAAGAAGTTTATATTGAGTAAGTTACATTTTACACACAAAACTGTCTGAACTCAAGAACTAATCATATTAGTAACTATGACAACAAAAGAAAAAAATACAGCAGGAAAATCAACCAAAGGAACACAGGAAAAACTGAATATAAAAAGTACATGAAACTGAACATAACAGAACATATAGAACATACAAAGAAAATATTTGCAATGTTTTTGCTGACCAACATGAATGCATTTTATAAATATAAACAAATTTTAATTTTGATGGCTGCAACATACTCCAACTAAGTTGGGACAGAGGCGAAATAAAAATGAAAAGGCTATAGAATTTCCAAATTAAACTATTTTGAAACAGTTCACAGTAAGCAGGTGAACTAGGCCAGGGTATCATGTTTGGGTATAAAAGGATCATCTCAGTCTCAGTCATGGCTCATCACTTTGTGCCAAACAAATCAAAAATCACATTTCTCAATCCAAAATCACAAATAATTTAGGCCTTCCACCAACTACCATACTGTGAAAAGATTTAGGGAATCCAGAGAAATCTTGGCTAATTTTTGAGCCTTTGAGCCGCAATGTTAAATATAAGTATATTTAGTGCAATTTAAGTGTATTTCTTAAATACATTTAAAATGTACTTTTAATACTTCATGAACTACAGTTAGAGTATATTTGAAGCGTCATTTTAATGTACTTCAAGTACATTTCAATTGCATTTCAGCTCATTAGAAATGCATTAGCATTACACTACTAGTACATTATAAAGCTGCTTTTTTCAGTATATACACACGCATACACTTTGATATCTAGAAAACTTTAATGTATTATATATTACATTATTATTATTATTATATACAGTGGGTATGGAAAGTATTCAGACCCCCTTAAATTTTTCACTCTTTGTTATATTGCAGCCATTTGCTAAAATCATTTAAGTTCATTTTTTCCCTCATTAATGTACACACAGCACCCCATATTGACAGAAAAACACAGAATTGTTGACATTTTTGCATGTTCTGCAACTAAGGGCTTACAATTCAGACACTGTAGTATTTGAAGACTGCTTTATCCCAGGATCTGTGAAAGGGAAAAAGAACTGATATAAAATTAGCCAATTCTATGGTCAGATGAAGTACCCCATGCCCACGGTTAAATATACTGTTGGATCTTTAATGTCGTGGGCCTGTTTTTCTGCTGGTAGTCCTGGACATCTTGTTCAGATGCATGGCATCATGGATTCTATCAAATACCAACAGATAAAAAAATCTAAACTGCCTCTGTTAGAAATCTTGTAATGGGCCGTGTTTGGATCTTCCATCAGGACAGTCCAAAACAAACATCAAAATCAACACAAAAATGGGTAACTGAACAAAAAATTAAACTTCTGCCATGGCTGTCTCAGTTCCCTGACCTGAACCCTATAGAAAATGAGTGGTGAACTGAGAAGAAACACCAACATGGAGCTGGGTATCTAAAGGGTCTGGAGTGATTCTGGATGAAGGAATGGTCTCTGATCTCTTGTCAGGTGTTCTCTAACCTCATCAGGCATTAGAGGAGAAAACAGCTCTGAGTTTTCTTGGGAAAAGGACGTTGCAATAATTGGGTGCCAATAATTGTGGCCAACATGAACTAAAGAAAGCATTTATTTCACAATGAGATTATCCCCGCACTTTCAATTGTTTTACTTCAATGATTTTTTTTAATGAAAGATCAAAAGGATAAACAATGCAGATTTATTTTCACAGCTGTCTTTGCTCATATTTACCAAGGGCCAATATTAGTGGAGGGCACTGTATGTCGGGAATGCAGTATCAGTGTTTATTAATTTATGTCAAAGTAAATATAATTTTTTTGTTAGTAATTAATTCATTCAATCATGCAATCAAAGGAAACATATTGTGTAGAGTTTGATATTTTGTTCTTATCTTTGTGTTCTCATATCTGTATGAGACATGATGAAGATGATTGCCTGTAGGGTCTCAAAGGTCAATAATGCAGAACGTATCCACGAACACTGTATTTATAAGTTAACTTGAGGCTGCTTCCTTCTACTCATTTTTTATGGTCTTTGGAAATGTGGATAAATCTGTCTTCAGTAAACTGTAAAGATCTAAGCATTCTTGGTAGCAACCTTTGTGTGTGTGTGTGTGTGTGTGTGTGTGTGTGTGTGTGTGTGTGTGTGTGTGTGTGTGTGTGTGTGTGTGTGTGTGTGTGTGTTACTTCCAGTGAGCAACCATACATTTGTGTTGTGTTTTACTTTCTTTCATATTCATTCATTTATTCATCCATTCATTAATTCATTCATAATCATTTATTAATAATTTAATTATTCCATTTAGTCATATAATAATTTAGAATAACCATTTAAACTATTTACAGTATATACTCATTTAATATATATGGTTCATATATGATTCATTCACTGATTAGTTGTTTATATTATATTATTGGATATTATATAATTTTTTTCCCTAGTTGTTTAGTTGCTTATGCAAATATGTTCTAATGCGACACTAGCTAGCTAGTACTATCTTATAATTCAGTGGTGTGTCAAAAATATATACAATTTAATACATTATAACTGTACTTGTATAATTTAACATATAATTTAATTACAGTGGGTCTGCATTAAAAGATCGGTGTTTTCATTTCCCTGTGAGTTTTTATTCATTAATATTTATCTGTTTTGTTAAGAGCATCTGCTGCATAAATCATTGCCTGTCTTGTGTCTATAAGCAGCGCATACAGTATATTATTTAAAATTGTTTGTTCAGGGTTGCTGCAGGATTTTTAAGCTCAAACTTTTTAAGACCTTTTTTAAGACCTGCACAAATAAAATGAATACCATATGAGCAGGGTAGGGCAATGGCTATGGTAAACTGTAAAATGAATGTAAAAAGCACGATTTACAGTTCAGATAGAAGTTTTCACAAAACAAAAAGTTGTATAAAATTATATACTTCACATTTCAGCCTTTAAACCATTTTTTAAGAAAATGGATGAGTCAAAAGTATTAATTATTATATTAAATTAAGCAATTATCAATAAATTATTATATTAATTAAATAACATACAAACACATTTTACTGTTTAGATTTTTATAATGGATTATCTCCTTATCGATCCACCAGTTCACATTTACAGCTCTGCGTGTTTGCAGGACAAAAACATGGGTCGAGTTTTGCATTGGTCTGAACAAAAACAACCCATTGTTAATACTGGAGGCTACGCTTTGAGTGCCTAGAAAAGCGCTATATAAATGAAAGGAATTATTATTATTATTATTATTATTATTATTATTATTACAGTTCTAGGACTACATAGGACCCTATTTTTTGGGACAGCACCATCTATTCCAACAGAGGAGACCTGATTCAAACATCAAACAAACAGATGCAAACAAACAGCACATCACACGTGAAGCGCTGCAGCTAATTAACTGAAGTCTCGCACAGACACAAGTCTTCTCTCCAAGAAAACTGAATTTTAAACCACAATATATTGAATATATTGAAATAAATTAGGTTAAATATTTCAAGAGGGTTACCAACAAGTATGTTTAGGGCTAGGAGTTGGTTAGGACAATAATTAAGTGTATAAAATTAAATAACTGCATAATTCCTTAAAAATAATAATATACAGAATTGAACAGAAAGTGCTATAAAATGGTATGAGCCACTAATATTTAGTCATTTAGCAGACGCTTTTATCCAAAGCGACAATGGAAGCAATCAAAATCAACAAAAGAGCAACGAAATGCAAGTGCTATAACAAGTCTCATTTAGCCTAACACAGTACACGAAGCAAGAGATTTTTTAAAAATTATATAATAAATAAAAAGAAAACATAGAATAGGAAAAGAATAGAGCAAGCTATAGTGTTAGACGCCTTTTTTGCTTTTGTTAATTGTATAATAAATAAAAAGAAAACAGAATACAAAAAAGATTAGAAAAGCTAGTGTGCAAGTCTAAAAGGGAAAAGTTATTTATTTATTGTTTTTAAAGAATAGAATTAGAATAGAGAGAGAGGTATGACTCTTTTTGGCTCATTAAAAATTAATCTTGCTGCCACACTCTGGATTAATTATAAAGGTTTGATAGGACTGGCTGGAAGACCTGAGATAATACATACATACAAAACAGTGGCGAAGCTATGGGTGGGCCCGGGTGGGCCAAGGCCCACCCACTTTCAGCCGTGGCCCACCCAATGAGAAGTTGATTCTTTTCCAAATTAATGATATTTATTAAACGATAATAATAATAAACGTATAGTTTCCCTATAACTTCATATATTTACTTTAAAATATATTTAACGTGAGTTTTCTTCCTATAGGTGCATAGCATACCCTTGTCAAAAATTATGATTCGTCAGTGACGATTCAGTTAGTCCCACCCACATTTATGTTTACGACGTAAGAACATAGTAAAATGCGCACGTTTTAAAATAATGTTGAATTTGAAAATAGTGAAACAAACCTCAATCAGTCTTTAAAAATATTGGATATCCGAAATGAAAATTAAGTCTTAGCACTGAATCCAGACCGCCTACAAATGAAACAGACCACCGGGTGATGGATTTAGATTGGAAACTTATGAGTGTGTTTAAAGCCTCATATTAGCAACGTGTTTAAACCGCTAAATAGATTCGTCCTTTGTAGAAAGAAACACATAAACGTTGTGCAAAATACTCTTCTCCACAACAAACTGCATATTTGCAGCTGTGCACATTTCTGCGGTATTCGTTTACTCTCCTTTGAACGCGAACTGACAGAGACTGATTATAAGATCATCTGCGAAGCTCCGTCGTCTCAGACTAAGGTAATGCTTTACAATAAACGTAGGTAGCCTAATGCAGGGGCGCCTTCAGGATTTCTTCCGAAGGTACGCACAGAGGTTTTTTTTTAATTTTTTCGTTTCGTTTTTTATGAAGCTAATTTCTAAAAACGTTTGGAGCACTTTTTGTTCGTTAAACGTAAGGTTTTTTTTTTTTGTTTGTTTGTTTGTTTTAAGTAACGACCAAGCGGCCAGCGGACAGTGATCAATTTATCCTTCTCAAATCATCACGACTTGCTTAAAATACAATCTATAGATATAAACAGTTCAAGCATATCACAATGTTAGTTTAAATGTTTGAACTATATAAATGTGCGCTTGGTGCATAGCTAATCGTTTGTGTGAAGAGTGGAAGCTGAAGCGCGCTTTGCAGGACACAGAGGCACAAGAGCGGTCACTTGCATTTTTTTTTTTTGATAGTGGAAACAACTTAAAATATGCCGTAATTTTTGCTTATAAAAGGTAAGAGTAATGCATAATTCGGAACTGTAAAGGGTCTACTGTTATTTGTGTGCATTCAAAATATCAACAAAACGTTGTGCTTTTATTAAAATAAATAGGAAAACAGATGTGCTTGCCGTCTCATCTTGAATAGGAGCGCTTCACAATGATGAACCGAAACTCAACGAATTGAGTCACAAATATGATAAATATATCTATAGAATGCTTTAAATTACTACTTTAAAACGAAAACAAAAACCCTTTCATTCTAATCCGTAAAGATGCATTTCTCTCTAAAGGTAGGCTACATCCAATAAGGAGATGGCGAGTCATTTTCCTCACCGTCTGAAATATAAAAATAAGGAAAAGCCTAAAACAGGCCCGATTTTTTCTGATTTTTATGTTGCTCTGCTCTGAATTCCTTAGAATTTCCTTAAAATGTAAAGGATTTTCTGCAACGCAATTTTGTCTGATATGTGAATTATTTATTAGCCTATTTTTAATCCATGCAGCAAAACAGCTTTAAAAATTACTTTATTGCATTCCAGATGATTTTAAAGAACTTTTCACTTTTACGGGTAGCTTGAATGTAAAACATTTTCATGAATTCGTTGTATTCCCATTTGTAAAATAGGCTACAAATTAATTGTTGTAATCTAACCCGATCTCATGAAAGTGCGTGCAGCACAATTTTCTCTTTCTATTTGACGCAATGTTTATAAGCAGAAATTGACTTTGGCATGCAAAAGACTGATACATTCCTTATTAATGGCATGGCTGGTTCAGTCGACAGAAATACGGGACAAACGGGCCCATAATTTACTGCTGAAATGTTTGCGGGGAAAATCTCAGGTCAGACTGAGCTCATGGCACGCACAGTGCGTCAAGCCGTACACCTGCAGGCGCCACTGAGGTAATGCGCAGTATTTTCTGTTGGCAATTATGCAGTTTTCTTACACGCACCTTGCCCACCCGGTTTTATGTCGGCCCACCCACTTAAACATTTCTGGCCTTGCCCCTGATACAAAAGATAAATAAATAAAATAAAATAATTAAATAACAAACAAACAAAAAAACTTTAGGGCCCTAGAAATCCAGTTCTGAAACTACAGCCTCCGGCTGCTCACAACAACAGCCTTATTGAATATGCACATTCATTCTCTGCCAGCAGGAGGCGCTTTCGAACGGTTTCTGCGGTAACGGCAGAACACAAAGCAGCGCAGCACTGGACTTTGAAACGTGCAGCGCTCATATTTATTTATAGCCTTTTGAAGTTTAATCGTCACATTAAGCTGTATTGCGATTCTGGTTTGTACCCAAATTTAAGACCTCTTTAAATCATAATTAAGTCTTTCTTGTACAGTTTAAGACTTTTTATAACCTTAAATTTGATAAAGTAAATTTAAGACTTTTTAAGGACCCGCGGGAACCCTGTTGTTAATTAACTTAAACATAACATTTAATATTACACAATAAAATTATTGAGAGAAAAATATCTGTAGAAACTTCTGAGTGAGCATTCAATGACTCACTCAGATGCAATAGATGCAATAACTGAATGTAGTCACTGATAAACTGTTCAGCAACTCACTCCCAAAACAGCTGTGAAGGGGGAGGTGTCTTCACCATGTGACCAATTCTTTACTTCTTTCATCTTTCAGGATCATATAAAGAGTTCACCCCTTCCTTGATACATGCTTTTTCAGGCAGTGCTTTTTTTTCAGTTGTTGTGTCTTTGTGATATTGAAGGATCATTTCCACTTACAATGGCACTTCAGTTGTCCACCGATTACCTGAAGCATCTGTTTGAACCAGCTGGAAGTGCATTTGTTGCTTTTTTGTTTTGGATTATTTTTCAGTATGTGTTTAAGATGGATTTTAAATGTCCTTGTGACCCAAAGGAAAATACTCATGTCTGCATAGTTTACATGACATGTCCTGCCATCTCACTTTTCATTTTAGTGATGATTACTGACAAGCCCATAAGGAGTATTTTCGGCAGAAATGGAACAGGAAAAATATACAAGTGCATTATTATTTTAATGTAATTTATTAAAGCATTCTCTGTAGCGAACCTGTGGATAATTACAGTACTGATGGATGGGCACTGGTATGTGTGCATTACCACAACTAACTACGACTTGCCTCCTTATGAGCAAATCTTTTGCAAATCCAAAAAAAACCCTGCTGAAGCTGCAGAAATCAGAGTCAAAAAAAGTTTGTCACGAGTAAGTACTTTCACTTTAGTTTTCTTACTTTAATAATTTTTGTTTTGAACAGTCTTCATTAGGCTTGTCACAGTAGAATTTTGTACTGGTTATACTGGTTATGAAGCACTAGCGTAGCCAAAAATGTTTAAGTGGGTGGGCCTACATAAAACTGGGTGGGCCAGGTGTGTATATGAAAACTGCATGTTAAATTGCCAGCAAAAAATACAGCACAAAGGTTCATTACACAGTACTTCTAAAACATGCATTAACATTAGTAATTTGTTATGTTAATGTTAATTTCAAAATTTACTAATAGGACATTATTAAATTAAAAGTTAACATTTAAAAAGTTAACATTGTTAACATTTGCCTGAGCTGGTTAACAAAGATGAATAAACACGGTAACAAATGTATTGCTAATGTTAGTTAATGCATTAACTAACGTTAACTAAAGGAAGTTTATTAAAAAGCATTACCTCAGAGTGATCAAATGTCTCCGTCAGTTCATGCGTATCGAGGACCACAGAAATGTGCGCAGTTGCGAATTATGCAGTTTGTTGTGGCGACCTGGATCTGTGTTTCTTTCCACAAAGGAGGCATCTATTTAGCGGATCAAACACTATATGCTAAATGTTGGTTCAGAAGTTTCCGATCGATAAATCCAGTGCCCTCAGGTGGTCTGTCGGGTTTCATTTGTAGATGGTCCGGATTTATTGCTAAGACTTTTCCTTTTTAAAGAATTGGTCTTATTTATGTTTGCTTCACTAGGCTATTTTCAAATTTAACTTCACAAACATGCACATTTTACTATTATATCCTTACGTTGTTGTAACGTGGCTGACGAGACGTGAGACGTGCGGATCCAAGTGCAAGCTTTTATTTAAAGGCATGGTCATATATACAGGCAGGGTCGAAACAATGGCAAACAGGTATGGCTCAAGCACCACTTATGGCTAAACCTAACGGAGATGAAGGATGCGGACAAGGTCCCTTTCCTGGACTCCCCGGTCTCCTCCACCGGCCTGTTTGGATCTGCAGTTGAGGATTTCGCTGAGCGCATCTCAGCTGCACAGAAGTTGTCCTAGGCAATGCAGCACTTCCTACCAAAGCGCTCCAGCTCTGCAGCTGCTTCCAGTCGCCCCAAGACGGCGCCGACTCAGCAGCCCGTGAAGCCTGTGCCTCCAGCTCGTAGGTCTGCCAGACGCTACCCATTCCTTAAACACCAGGGACCCCGGCCCAACATAGGGTAACACTTTATTTTAAGGTGTCCATAATACAGAGTAATTACCTAATTAAGTACTTAGTAGTAGCCGTTGTACTTACATGAAACAAAATGTACTTACCATGTAACTAAGTTATGGAACAGCCTATACTTACAGTTTGTAATTATGTACATGTAATAGGCAGCTACTGTTACACATATGTAACAGGCCAAGTCTGTTACACAGCTACTTATGTAACCAAAAGATTGTTACATGTTGCAGACTTTATACAACGTAATTATAAATGTAAGTACACAGACATAAGCTACTAAAATAAAGTGTATCAAGATTGTACTTAAGTGTACTTTGTGTGTATCTACAGTAGTACACCTTATCCAGCTTAGTTTGATTTAACCCACCAGTACACAGCTTAAATGCATGTAATACATTTCTAATTACATTACAATTACATAATATAACACAAACATAAGCTACTTAAAATAAAGTGTATCAAGACTGTACTTAAGTGTACTTCACGTGTATATATACACATATCTATACCTTATCCAGCTGCACCTTAGTTTGATTTAACCCACCAGTGCATAGCTTAAATACATGTCATTGTCACGAATCTGGTCTGCACTCCCGTTCATTCACCACTAGAAGTCACCCGCTCACCACATGGACTTTCACACCACACATCACATGGACTCCAATTCCCATCATCCAACACTGATCACAGCTGTCACCAATCACTCTTTGCACCAATCACATGCACACCTGATCCCATGCACACACTTATCACACATACTATTTCAACCCTGGACATTCTCTCCCTCGGGGCCGAGTATTGTATGCATTATCGCTGCCCTACAGAGCCCCGTTAGTTTTCCTAGTCTTGCCTTGCCTCGCCTAGCCCTGCCTTTGTTCGGATTGTTTTCCCTTGCCTGGATTATCGCTGACGTTGTTGGATTACCTCTCCTGTCTCACCCCTTTGGATACTGTTCACCGATCATCGACCCACGCTTCTCTGTGTCTACTCTTTGTCTCGTCCATGTTATACCTGTTTGCCATTGTTTGACCCTGCCTGTACGACCACGTCTCTGCCTAATAAAAGCCTGAATATGGATCCGTACGTCTCACGTCTCGTCAGCCCCGTAACAGCCCCGTAAAATAATCCAAGATGGCGGCGTGTTCAGACGCAGCGGCTGCTCCAGGTCCCAAAGACGGTGCTTTTTTGTCTTTTAATGTCATCTGTTCGTCTCCAAATAGTGTAAATTTACCGCTAGTTCATAAGGAAATCACTCCTAAACTCATCTATGTTCGCCAAAGACTTTTGGATATCGGCAACGCATACAAAGACCAACTCTCGCCGGCGACTACTGAGAAGCTACGAGGCCTCTGTTTACTGCTGAAGCCGGACCTCGAGACCGCGGCCTCGCCTACTGTCGCTACCCGCACAAGGCGGCGTCGCAAGCGGTGTGAGAGAGGACGGAAGCGCGGTAAGTGCAGAGGTATACGAGCTAGGCTGAGGGAAAACCCCAGAAGACCGGCTCTTCCAACACTCATGCTCTCAAACGTTCGCTCTCGGGAAAACAAACTGGACTTAATTCAACTCAGTCGATCTACACAGCATGAGACAAGGGATTGTTGTGTGTTTGTTTTCACTGAAACATGGCTGAACGACAACATCCCGGACTCCGCCATTCAGCTGCATGGACTAACTTGCTACCGCGCGGACAGAGATTCATCACTGTCTGGTAAGACTCGCGGCGGTGGCTTGTGTGTGTACGTCAACAAAGAATGGTGTAACAATGCTGCGTTAGAATCAAAACACTGTTCATCGCTGGTGGAGTTTATGTTTGTGAAGTGTCGACCGTTCTATCTGCCTCGGGAGTTCACGGCCATTGTTATTGTCGCGGTATACATTCCCCCGTGCGCAAACGCAAAGGACGCGCTTCGCGAGCTGTACAGCGCCATCAGCGAACAACAAACAAATAACCCCGACGGCTTTTTCATCATAGCTGGTGACTTCAACCACGCAAACTTAAAGACAGTTTTGCCAAAGTTCTACCAACATGTGAACTTTGCAACAAGGGGAAATAACACACTGGACTTTGTTTACACAACAGTTAAGAGCGCATACAAAGCTGAACCCCACCCCCACCTCGGGTACTCGGACCACATCTCTGTTATGCTAATCCCAGCATATAGACCACTTCTGAAACTGGCCAAACCGGTTCACAAACAGATCAAGGTATGGCCAGACAATGCCACCTCAGCACTGCAGGACTGCTTCCAGGACACAGACTGGAACATGTTTAAAGAGGCGGCCACCTACAACAACCACACAGACCTGCAGGAGTACACTGAAACAGTGACTGCTTACATCCAAAAGTGCACTGATGATGTGACAGTCACCAAGACCATCACCGCACGTGCCAACCAGAAGCCATGGATGACAGTAGAGGTTCGTGGGCTGCTAAAGTCCAGAGATGAAGCATTCAGATCAGGAGATAAAGCAGCCCTCAAAACAGCAAGAGCCAATCTGTCCCGCAGCATCAAAAATGCAAAACGGTCATATGCTCAAAAAATCAACAATCACTTCACAGACAGCAGGGACACACGGAGCCTGTGGCAAGCTATTCAGACCATCACAGACTACAAGCCCCCGCCACAGGCCTGTGATGACGACACATCCCTCCCAGATGCACTCAACCACTTTTACTCACGGTTTGAAATGCAGAATGACACACCTGCACAAAAACTGCCCACACCTCCCAATGACCAGGCGCTCTGTCTGTCTCCAGCCGACGTAAGGAAGTCCCTATCAAGGATTAACCCACGCAAAGCTGCGGGTCCCGACAACATACCTGGCCGTGTACTGAAAGACTGTGCTGCACAGCTGACAGATGTCCTAACAGATATCTTCAACACCTCGCTGAGCCAGGCAGCCACATGTCTCAAATCCACAACAATCATACCGGTACCAAAGAAATCACCTGTGTCCTGTCTAAATGACTACCGTCCCATAGCACTGACTCCAATCATAATGAAGTGCTTTGAGAGGTTAGTCATGCACAACATCAAAACCAGCCTCCCCAACACACTCGACCCGCTCCAGTTTGCATACCGTCCGAACCGCTCTACGGACGATGCAATTTCCTGCACTCTCCACCTGGCTCTTACCCACCTAGAAAATAAAGACTCCTACGTTAGAATGCTGTTCATTGACTTCAGCTCAGCATTCAACACAATAATCCCACAACAGCTCATAAATAAACTCAACCTGCTGGGCCTTAACAATTCCCTCTGCAATTGGATCCTGGACTTTCTAACCGGAAGACCTCAGTCAGTCCGTGTCGGCCACAACACCTCGAGCACTACCACACTGAACACAGGTGCCCCACAAGGCTGTGTGCTCAGCCCGCTGCTCTTCACACTGCTGACCCACGACTGCACTGCCAAGTCCAGCTCCAACCACATCATCAAGTTCGCTGATGACACAACAGTGGTAGGTCTCATCAGCAACAACGATGAAACGCACTACAGAGAGGAAGTGGCACAGCTTGCGAAATGGTGTGGCACTAACAACCTGTCCCTCAATGTGAGTAAGACAAAGGAGGTTGTGATGGACTTCAGGAGAAACTCTGTTGATCACCCCCCACTGACCATCGACAGCTCGCCTGTGAAGAGAGTCAGCAGCACTAAATTCCTGGGGGTGCACATCACAGAGGATCTCACCTGGTCCACCAACACCATGTCACTCTCCAAGAAGGCACAACAGCGCCTACACTTTCTCCGCCGGCTGAAAAGAGCAAGTGTCCCTCCACCCATCCTCACCACTTTCTACAGGGGCACCATTGAGAGTGTGCTGACCAGCTGCATCACTGTCTGGTACGGGAACTGTACTGCAGCAGACCGCAAGACCCTCCAGCGGACAGTGAACACAGCTGCAAGGATCATCGGTTCCCCTCTCCCCTCCATCCTGGACATTTTCCTCACACGATGCTCCAGCAAAGCCAATAGCATCGTGAAGGACTCAACACATCCCTCCCACAGTCTCTTCCAGCTCCTACCATCAAGAAGACGGTACCGGAGCATCAGAGCCCGCTCTGCCAGACTGCTCAACAGCTTTTTCCCCCAGGCTGTGAGAGCCCTGAACTCAAATCACCCCGCCCCTCTCTGAACCCCCATACAAACCCCCTACCTCCTGTAACATGTAACGTGCAATTCGAAGTGTGCAGGTGAGTGGGCCTGTACAAACCACCTGTAGTAGCACACTCTCCTCCTCTATGCGCACTAGTCACTTTTCACACACACTGCTGTGTGTACACAAATCCCACAAAAAGAACTCAGTAATATATGTATGTTTACATGCTCATGCACTACAAATCATCCTGCACTGTTCCCCAGCCAGCTGCTTGAACCCAACGTTTCTCCTTGCACATGTACAGTATTTATCTGAAGCATTCGTATAGTTTGTATAGTTTGTATTTTTTAGTTTGTATAGGTACTTTTTATAGATAGTATATTTATAGTCAAAATCTATCAGTAGGATAGTTGTGTATAGGTTTATATTGTCTTACTCCATTGTTGTATGCCTGTATTTATGTAGCACTGTGGGCCTGTGAGGCACGACATTTCGTTCCACTGTATGCCCCCGCATGTAGCGGAATGACAATAAAGCTCAACTTGACTTGACTTGACTTGAGAGTAGCGGTAACATACAGGTGCTGGTCATATAATTAGAATATCATCAAAAAGTTGATTTATTTCACTAATTCCATTCAAAAAGTGAAACTTGTATATGATATTGATTCATTACACACAGATTGATATATTTCAAATGTTTATTTCTTTTAATTTTGATGATTAGAGCTTACAGCTCATGAAAGTCAAAAATCAGTATCTCAAAATATTAGAATATTACTTAAGACCAATACAAAGAAAGGATTTTTAGAAATCTTGGCCAACTGAAAAGTATGAAAATGAAAAGTATGAGCATGTACAGCACTCAATACTTAGTTGGGGCTCCTTTTGCCTGAATTACTGCAGCAATGCGGCGTGGCATGGAGTCGATCAGTCTGTGGCACTGTTCAGGTGTTATGAGAGCCCAGGTTGCTCTGATAGTGGCCTTCAGCTCATCTGCATTGTTGGGTCTGGTGTCTCTCATCTTCCTCTTGACAATACCCCATAGATTCTCTATGGGGTTCAGGTCAGGCGAGTTTGCTGGCCAATCAAGCACAGTAACACTATGGTCATTGAACCAGCTTTTGGTACCTTTGGCAGTGTGGGCAGGTGCCAAGTCCTGCTGGAAAATGAAATCAGCATCTCCATAAAGCTTGTCAACAGAAGGAAGCATGAAGTGCTCTAAAATTTCCTGGTAGATGGCTGCGTTGACTGTGGACATCAGAAAACACAGTGGACCAACACCAGCAGATGACATGGCAGCCCAAATCATCACAGACTGTGGAAACTTCACACTGGACAAGCAACATGGATTCTGTGCCTCTTCCTTCAGACTCTGGGACCTTGATTTCCAAATGAAATGTAAAATTTACTTTCATCTGAAAAGAGGACTTTGGACCACTGAGCAACAGTCCAGTTCTTTTTCTCCACAGCCCAGGTAAGACGCTTCTGACGTTGTCTCTGCTTCAGAAGTGGCTTGGTAGCCCTTTTCCTGAAGACGTCTGAGCGTGGTGACTCTTGATGCACTGACTCCAGCTTCAGTTCTCTCCTTGTGAAGCTCTCACAAGTGTTTGAATCGGCTTTGCTTGACTGTATTCTCAAGCTTGCGGTCATCCCTGTTGCTTGTGCACCTTTTCCTACCCAAATTCTTCCTTCCAGTCAACTTTGCATTTAATATGCTTTGATACAGCACTCCGTAAACAGCCACACCTTTCAGTAATGACCCTCTGTGACTTACCCTCTTTGTGGAGGGTGTCAATGTTCGTCTTCTGGATCATTGCCAAGTCAGCAGTCTTCCCCATTATTGTGGTTTCAAAGAACAAGAGATACCCAGAATTTATACTGTAGGGATGGTCATTTATTCAAACTCAAATGTAAATATTCTAATATTTTGAGATACTGATTTTTGACTTTCATGAGCTGTAAGCTCTAATCATCAAAAGAAATAAACATTTGAAATATATCAGTCTGTGTGTAATGAATGAATATAATATACACATTTCACTTTTTGAATGGAATTAACGAAATAAATCAACTTTTTGATGATATTCTAATTATATGACCAGCACCTGTACTATATACTGCCCTTCCTAACAATTTACCTTGCTTAACCCTTGACTGACTTCAGGGAGCAAGTGATGTAGTGTGACAAGGACAGTGTTTTAGTTCCTTTTCTAATTTTATTTCTTTTTATTAAATTTTCTTCTGGAAACAGTAGTAAAAAACAAAAAGCAACTGTGCAAATTTAGAACCAACCCCAACCCATTCCACCCCCTGGTAGACTTTAAAATAAATAATAATAAATAAATAAATAAATAATAAAAATAATTTTTACAAAGATTTTAGAAAAGATGACACAACATTAAAAGCTGAATTATATAAATTTACAGTTTTCACATTAGATCCATGTATACGAGAAGTTGAGAGTTCCATCTAGATGATGTCCAACAAATACACAGCCCAGGTTCGTCTGTCCATTGTGTGAGGAGGACTCCAATGGTTGACTAGCAATTTTTTTTGCTGCTGTGAGAGCAGCTAACAGTAAACATCTTTGTTGGATGGACAAGGTGAAGTCCCAAAAGTCATTCATGAAAAAATGGTCGAACATATCTCAGTACCCAACAAATATGATAGGTCTTGTGAGAGCTGAGTCCAAAAAGGTGAGAGAGAGAGGCACTCCCCCAAAAAATGCAAAAACGTGCCTAAAGATCCTTGCGAACAGAGATTACACTTAGGAGAAGATGACAGATTCATATAAAAATGTTTAATTGGAGTCAAGTAAACCCTATGCAGCAATTTCCAATGAATCATTTGGTGCCTTTTCTAATTTTATCTCTAAAACAAAACCTACTCTATATATGTGAAACCAGTGAGAAATTCTAGTCACCATGAGCCTGAGAAGAGGTCAACTAGGCTCAAATCTTATAAAGAGGGACCATGAATCATCTCACTGCAATCAACTTATCCATTACCTCAGCAGTCCTTTAACATCCTGCAATGTACCGAACCTATTAGATGACAGGTTGTGATTATTGCGTCTCCGCATCTCTTACATCCTCAGTCCAGTCTCAGAGCCTGATGTAAGTGCTTAAACCCAACCAAACGGGAGCATATTCCCTACTTCAAGACTCAATAATACAGTAAACAAAGTAGAGGGAATCTATACTGCCCTACATAACTCTGTTCACCTTGCATCTACCGTTAGGGACATCCAAAGGTATGCACCTATTCAGACAGGGAGGCAAACATTAGAAATGTAGGCTGCTGTTTGCCAATGACATTAATTACAATATGTCTGTACATTATATAAAAGTGTTTATACATAAAATAAGTAGTTGTATTTATATTTTAGGCAAGGAATCATCATTTGGGGGTCCTTGGGATTAAAAAGTTTGAAAGTACTTGCACTATACACATACATAGAGCTTAAATAGGGTACAGTTCAGTCTGTCATCTGTGAGCAGATGACCCTTTTTGGGGGGTTTCAGAGGAGGACAGTGTGTCATTGGCCGATTCTAAAGCGGAGGATTGTGCGAAGGTGATGCTGGATTGAGCCAGGTGATGCCCAGTCTGAACACCAAGCTCATATGCGTGATGATGAGGACCTCTGCATGGAGTGGTCAGCTCTGGATGGGTCTGCCCATAGCCGACCTGACAAATGGTTTCTTCACCCGGGCAGCACCAGTGAGTTCCCCATCAGAGACCTGCCCCATTTTTTCCTGGAAATTATCAGTGAACAGGTTGTGGCACACCCCTTCTCACAGCCCCAGGCCAGATCTAGTTTTGGAGCGTTGTGTTATTGCCTATGCTGGGTTCGCCACATTAGAAGCATTTTTCACATAGTGCTTCCACCCATGAAATCCATCGAAACTCTTTGATCATTTTTGAACGCGATGCTACTGGTCTAATCAGATTCAATGATCTATGCTAAGCTATGCTAAAAGTGCTATCGCCAGACCCGGAGATCGGCTGAATGGATTCAAAAACGGTAAAACTCAACTTATTAACTCTGGGGGAGTTGGAGAATGAGCCTATTTCCAAAAAAAGTGGAGTGTTCCTTTAAACAGCTTACCTTTTTACAGCAGATTTAGTTCACCAACAACTGACAGTCATTAATAATAAATCCTAAAATTCAACATTAGTAACTTCTTGCCCCATCATTCAAGCACTGAATCTTCAATGACCTCCTGTTCTTGGCTCATTTTGAATTGTTGACTGGAGAACAGATGCAATCGAATAGGTCCAGTTCACTAATAAATCATTCAGTGTGATTTGCTAACCTATTTAACAGGTTAATTGAAAATAATCTGCTCGTTCACAAATCGGACACAGCTCTCGCATCTCGCATGATTTCTTCAGTTCATAATAGGAAGGACATGTTTTTATGAAATGTAGTGGGGTAAAAAGTACAACACACTACGGTGCCAAATGTGTACTGTGTAAAACAATGCGGTGTTAGAATGTTACAACCTGATACATAACGGCCAACAGCCAATCGTGTGCCTCACATTCAAATGCTTTGGACAGTTACAGAAAAATGCACGTTTTATAAATGGTGGTTTCAGCATTTGAGAGGGAAAAATGTCAAAAGGTGGCAGAAAAAGTGTCATTTGGAGTGAGAGAAACCATTTCACTCTTACCTTTATAGTACGAAAAGTCCTTTCAGGATAATCTTGATACAGGCGGATAGTTAGTTGGAATAGTACAGTGCTGCAACCATGACATCAAAACCTGGAAGACTAATTGCCGGTGGTTCTCTTTTTTTATGCGTAAAATAAGGTTTGTTGTAACTTGATGATACTTTGATATTTTGTTTGACAACATAAATTACACATCTCCATATCAAACATGAGAATTTTGAGGCTATTAGGATGAATTCAGGTAAAGTGGGACGTTTAAGCTTGATTGTACAGTGCTCAGTGGGTTTACACTTTCAGAGCATAACAATGGTCTTTAATTAAAGAGACACTATTTCTCTAAATGAAAAAAATAGTTTTGCCAATGCAATATGAGACTGGTGATTATGGCTACACCTCAAAAAAGGACTGTGTCATAGTGAAGGGTAGAAAACCCTTTGACATAAGACTTTCATTTCTAACTACTATATACTATTAATATATAACAGATAATACAATGCAAATAATATTATTATTTTTTTAAATAGTTAGCTTTCTTGTGAGGTGTTTAAATATTGCTGGCCCACTTTTAATTTTTAAGTTAAATAAAATATAAAATTTTGAATCACAGACAGTGTTGTTATAGATATTGAACAAAATTGTACCTGTTATCCTGCAATTAATCCATACATTTTCTTTTTAAGGAGATCGCCATTGTGGTTGTATTTGGAGTAAGTGTACTTTGGGCTATCACATCTGTAAGACAATCGCACTGCAAGCGACCACTTGCATATCAGTATAAATAAGTATTCTCTGGAAAAGGCTGACCTCTACATGACAGAGGAATTGAAAAAAATGGCGGAAGACAAAACAAAGACAAGAGTACAGGAACAAATACATGATGTCAGATCTTTTTTACAGTTCAATAGTTCTCAGCTAGACATTCCAGAAACACAGCAACAGCTGGAGGGGGATCCACAAGGAACCTTGCAATCAACATCAAAGGCTGCACCTGATCAAGCAAACCAAGAGGATCTAGATCAATCTTCAGACTCTTGTACTATATCGTCAGAGCATTTTTTGGAAACAGCTGATAATCTACCTCTACTACATGGAAAAAGTGGAAAGGCTGTGTAATTTTTTTAAAGTGCATTATTCCTCTAATCGCGGTTTTGACTAAAAGCAAATAACACTTCCAACCAAGTTTAAAGAGTTTTGCTTGACAGCAGAGTGTTGATGTTCAAAACAATTACAGGCTACTGGCTATAGCTGTACTTATTGCAAAAATTATTGTGGGTTATATAATATTTTCTGTTGTTGTTGTTGTTTTTTTTGGGGGGGGGAGGTTGGTTTGCAGTACATAACAGAAAATATGCATTTTTTTATTAAGCTAAATTAAACATTGATTAACAAAATTCCTAAACTTTCATGTTGTAGCTAATTTAGCTTTTGTTTATGGTGAAATTAAGTTGTAAAAGCCTATAATATTGAAATAACATTTTGTCTAAAGAAAATATATTGATTAAAAAAAGAAAAGAAAAGAAAAGAAACCAGTGTGTTCATAATTAAAATAATACATTAAAATAATATGGTAAGACACGCCAATTTTCAATAACAAGAAGTAAAACAAATTGTTTTGTACAGCTAAAAATAGCTGGACGCTGGTGAGACCGGAAGCTAAACCCATAGAATTTACAAATGGCCGCGCCCATTTTTACGGCAAGAAAAAGAAGGATATATTTAGTTTGTAATTATTTAAATCAACTGTGCAATCAAATGAATCATGATTTGTGTAGAGTTTGATGTTTCCTTCTTATTTTGCTCATGATAGCTGTATGAGACATGTAAAGACAATTGTGCCTGTAGGGTCTCAAAGGTCAATAACGCAGCACATATATCCACAAACACTGTGTTTCTAAGTTAGCTTGATACTGGTTCCTTCTACTCATTTTCTATGGTCTTTGGAAGTGTGGATAAATCTGTCTGTCTTCAGTAAACTCTGTAAAGATCTAAGGATTCTTGGTAGCAACTGTGTGTGTGTGTGTGTGTGTGTGTGTGTGTGTGTGTGTGTGTGTGTGTGTGTGTGTGTGTGTGTGTGTGTGTGTGTGTGTGTGTGTTACTTCAACAAAGCAACCATGCATTTGTGCTGTTTTTACTTTCATTAACTCATCATTTTATTATTACATTTAATAATTTATAATAATAATTTAAATCATTTATAACCTTATTTAATTCATTCATTCATTGATTAGTCTCCACTTGAAGGTTTTTAACATCATGGGATGTTGTTTTGAAGCAGTAATTTTCCATTGCTACTGCTTGTTGTATAATAACACTTGTTGGATTTGTGTTGGTCAGACAGAGTCTGAGCATTGAAACAGAAGCAATTGAGATTACTTAATAAACCCTGCTCCTTTTTTACCGTCATTATTTTGTTTCATGCTTCTGCTCTTCTCTGGCTTTACTCAGTCAACTTCTTGGCTGATAGAAGACTGTTAATACAGTTTTGGGTACCAGACAAGATTTGCTGTTAAAGGGTTATTCCACCCCAAAATGAAAATTTTGTCATTAATCACTTACCCCCATTTCATTCCAAACTCGTAAAAGCTTCATTCGTCTTCAGAACACAATTGAAGATGTTTTGGATGAAAACCGGGAGGCTTGTCCCATTGACTGCCAAGTAAATAACACTGTTAAGGTCCAGAAAAGTATGAAAAGCATCATCAGAATACTCCATCTGCCATCAGTGACAGTCACAAGCCTCCCGGTTTTCATCCAAAATATCTTAAATTGTGTTCCGAAGACGAACGAAACTTTTATGGGTTTGGAACGACATGGGGGTAAGTGATTAATGACAAAATTTTCATTTTGGGGAGGAGTAACACTTTAATGGGTTTTGAGTATAAGACAACTTTACTGACTAGTTGATGAAACAGATATTTTCTGACAGGATTAGGCATCCAAGGCTGGATATAATATTTCTGGCATGGTGTGATCAAACATCTGTGAACTAAGTGAACTCAAATTTGACTCCTGGTCTTCATTTGACGAATTGGTCTCTCTTTTTGGGGTTATACAGTTTTCTGCAAAAGTAGTTCCCAGCATGCTTTGCACAGGACTTAATGGGGAAGTAAAAGTGTTGAAATTATATTTATAATAGGCCTATCTTTTGTCATTCTTGCTAGTAACAAATTTTATTATATACTAGTCACAGCTGTTTTTTTACTTATGTTATGACTAGTCAGAAAGACCACTGTAGAGTTCAATTAAAAATCTTACTAGTAAAAAAAAAAAAAAAAACTTACTAGTAACATTTGGAATAAGTAGTAAATGTGTACTAGTATCTATAAATAGTTTCCAGTGAATAAGTAAAAGTATCTAATAAATAAGAACTAGTATCTAATGAATAAACACTTGTATGTAATAAATAAACATCTATCTATCCAAATAAGAACTAGTGGTAACACTTTAGTAGAGGGACCAGTTCTCACTATTAACTAGTTGATTATTAGTGTGTATTACTAACATATTGGTTATTTATTAGTACAGATAGCAGATATCTGGCAAGCATCTGCTGTGTACAAACATCTGATGTTCGTCTATGAGATTCAGTTTTACATACATTCTAAATCATAAACATCTAAAAGACATTTTCTAAACGTCTGTTTGACTTCTGATAGGAAAGTCATATTTGCAACTGGGAAATTTGAAGGAACTGCAACAACCAAATTTCAGAATCCAATATGGCTGCTCAGTGCATCAACAGTAGTAAAACAGTAGTAATACGTTGTTTATTAGCACTTCTGTTGGCTGGGTCTCAAACTCAATAAAAGGTACTATCCGATATCTGTGGATATGAAGCTTTGGCATTATCTGTGCAAGATTGGTGTCAGGTTCACATGTCAAATGTCTAAATCATCTGAATCAAATATTTACTTTCACTACAATATATATATAATAAGAAAAAAAAAAAAGTGATAACCCGATGTCAGTCTGAGAACAAGTGGACAGCCTTCACTAACTACTTCATGTTTTTCAGATGTTTGTGTTGAGATCAACCATCAGAATGGGGAAATGTGATCTGTTATTTAGACTTCATTGGTGTCAGATTCATCTGAGTATTTCTGTAACCGTTCATCTCTTAGAATTTTCATGCGCAGCAGCACCTAGTTTTACTCAAAACGGTACCAAGAACAACATTTGTGCTGAATAGAATATTATCTCCGTCATCCTTGGATGAGCTACAGCAGGAAACTGCATCAGGTTCCACTTCGGTCATACATGAACAGAAAGCTGAAGCTCACTGGACCTGGACAGTTGAAGACTGGAGAACATCGACTTCTACTGAGAAATACAGAAAGTTGGGTAAGAATTTGGCAACAGCAGCATGAACTGACCCAACCTGCCTTTGGTCCATGTCATAATCACCGTAATTACAAGATGAAAACCTGTGATGTTCTATGCAATTCTACAGCAACACTATCAACACCAAAATGAATCTGTACAATTTGTTATCAATAGGCAAAACCACAAGAAAGTGTCACTATGCAAATGCATCAATAATAAAGGTATGGTTTATTTAGCTGGACATTAGTTATGCAACTCTATTATGGCTGGATAGCTACATTAAACAGTATGCATTTCTTTAATTTTTTTTTTCAGATTATTCTTGCACTTGAGGCCTATGTGAAGTGACTTTCAAGTGAAATTAATTATTACTCTATTTCACAAGGCTTGTATTATTTCACCATAAAATTATATCTTTTTTCATGAAATCAAACTTGAAAAGGGAGGCATTTTGATTAATAAATGTTTCTAGCAGTAAAGAAATGAAGCAAAACAGAGACAACATTTTTGAAACAAAGAAATTTTCACTGCGTTTATTCAGCATCGGATTCTCACAGACCATAACTATGAAAAATGTTACCTTCACAAGCCAAAAGGTCAAGTTTAACAGAACATTAATACATATGCGCTGGGTTGAATTAAGTTCAATGGGAGTCTTTTCCGTTTTGACCAATGAGAAAAGAGAAAGTAAAGTGTTCAGAAGAGTTTATTGAGTCATCTGGGCCTCGATGGCTTGTGCCGTCCACTCCGGTGCTGCCTGACTGATCTTCTCCAGGAGGTTGTTCACCTGAAAGCACAGTGACTGAATCTGCTTGTCCCAGGTGGGCAATGGCTCTCGTGCTGATGGGAAAAAGAGATTTTGTTCAATTTTATACATGGTTACACAGTTTTTATACAACTTTATCGGCTCAAAACCAAACTTACTTTCAAAATGGACAATGCCATCTATCTGGTCAATGAATCCATTCATGCGACCTTCAGTAATCATTTGTGATGCTATCTTTTCTGCCTGCAGGAAAACAAAGATATGTGTATATACAGTGCATCCGGAGAGTAATCTCAGCGCTTCACTTTTTCCACATTTTGTCATGTTACAGGCTTATTCCAAAATGGATTAAATTCATTATTTTCCTCAAAATTCTACAAATACCCCATAGTGACAACGTGACAGAAGGGTTTAAAATTTTTGCAAATTTATAAAAAATAAATAAATGGATAAAAAATAATAATAATCACATGTATATAAGTATTCACAGCCATAGCTCAATATTTTGTTGAGGCACCAAATTACAGCCTCAAATCTTTTGAGGTATGATGCGACAAGCTTTGATCATCAGCATTTGGCAATTATCTGTCATTCTTCTCCTCACCTCCTCATCTCTCAAGCTCTGTCAGGTTGGATGGGGGCAGACACACATTTACAGGTTTCTCCAGAAATATTTGATTGGGTTCAATCCCAGGCTGTGGCTGGGCCACTCAAGGACATTCACAGAGTTGTCTATAAGCCACTCTTGCTGTGTGTTTAGGGTCATTGTTCTGTTGGAAGGTGAATCTTCTGCCCTGTCTGAGGTTCTGAATACTCTGGACTGGGTTTTCATTAAGGCTCTCTCAATGATTTGGTGCATTGAGCTTTTCTTGTACTCTGATGAGTTCCTCAGTCCCTGCCGCTGAAAAACAGCCCCACAGCATGAGTCTGCTACCAGCACACTTTACTTTTGGGTTGGTACTCTGCAGCTGATGAGCAGTGCCTGGTTTCCTTCAAACATTATGCTTGGAATTGAGGTTCATCAAACCAGAGAATCTTGTTTCTCACAGTCTGAGGGTCCTTTAGGTGCTTTTTTGCAAATTTCAAGTGGGTTTTTGTGTGTCTTCACTGAGGAGAAGATTGAGTCTGGCCACACTGACATAAAGCCCAGATCGGTGGAGTGTTGCAGTGATGTTTGTCAGTCTGTAGTTTTCTCCGATCTGCATATATGATCATGGAGCTCAACTAGAGTGACCATCAGGTTCTTGGTCACCACACTAAACAAAGCCCTTCTCCATCAATTGCTCAGTTTGGCTGGACGACCAGCTCTTGGAAGAGTGCTGGTTGTTTCAAACTTCTTCCATTAAGGGTAACAGAGACTACATGCTTCGGTGAACCTTCAATGCTGCAGAAATTTTCTGTACCCTTCCCCAGATTTGAGCCTTGACACAATCCTGTCTTTGAGGTCTACAGACAATTCCTTGGACTTCATGGCTTGATTTGTGCTCTGATATGCACTGTTCACTGTGGGACCTTATATAGACAGGTGTGTGCCTTTCCAAATCATGTCCAATCAACTGAATTTACCACAGGTGGACTCCAATCAAGGTGTAGAAACATCTCAAAGATGATCAGTGGAAACAGGGTGCACCTGAGCTCAATTTTGAGTGTCATGGCAAAGGCTGTGAATACTTGTACATCTCCAGTCCACATGTACATGTGATTTTTCTTACATTTTAATTTTTAATAAATTTGCAAAGATTTAAAACAAACTTCTTTCACCTTGTCATTACGAGGTATTGTTTGTAGAATTTTGAGGAAATAATTAATTTAATCCATTTTGGAATAAGGCTGTAACATAAAATATGGAAAAAGTGAAGCACTGTGAATTATTTCTGGATGCACTGTAGAATGATTTTTGAAGGATCATGTGACACCGAAGACTGGAGTAATGATGCTGAAAATTCAGCTTAGATCACAGAAATAAAATTACATTTTACAATTTATCACAATAGAAAACTGATATTTTAAAGGTGCACTAAGCGATTTTTGCCAAACAATGTTGATATCTGAAAGCACCAAAACACGCCCATAGCCCAACAGGACTTCCACCCCTATTTTTATATCTCCGCCCACACATATGTACACAATCCTGGCATAACGACGATAGCGGAAACAAGCGAAGATGACACACAAGCATATTTAAACAAACGCCAACACAGATAAGTTGTCTGAAACAATGCAAAATCAATGTTGATCACCTATCAGAAAAAAACAACCTCGGTCCGACACTACGGTCAAAAGTGTTTTTCAAAAATTGCTTAATGCACCTTTAAAGGAACACTCAATAAGTAAACATTAATAAGTTGAGTTTTACCGTTTTTGAATCCATTCAGCCGATCTCCGGATCTGGCGATAGCACTTTTAGCATAGCTTAGCATAGAGTATAGTTCCTAGCCAAATCGAACTAGAAAATCGCAACTTTTCATTTTCCGCCGGTCTTAGTACACGATATAACTACAGAAGAGTCAAGTTTTAAATAGGAAAACTATCGAAACTCTTTGGTCATTTTTGAACGCGATGCTACTGGTCTAATCGGATTCAATGATCTATGCTAAGCTATGCTAAAAGTGCTATCGCCAGACCCGGAGATCGGCTGAATGGATTCAAAAACGGTAAAACTCTACTTATTAACTCTGAGGGAGTTGGAGAATGAGCCTATTTCCAAAAAATAGTGGAGTGTTCCTTTAAAGCTGCAGTACATTTTTGCCTCTTTGTCGCCATCTCTGTTTGAAACCTGCAAGTGCAGCTGTTTGCGGAATTATTTTCTTTATGAGGGTTGTGCGTCAGCACGGCTCCTCACCGCAGATTAATCTAATGTTTTAAGTTGATGTGTGGCTGGCAGTCACCACACCGGTGTGGATATTCACTGTACTTCAGAATAACAGATTCTACGTCTTGGAAGTATGACCCAAATAAAAATTCACAGGATATTGTCATCTGAACAAATAAGAAACAAGTCTAAAACTTTTGTTCAGACCAACTGAGGAAAAAAGCATTGGAATAAAATCGCACTACCAATGGTGATTAAATCAATTGATTGGTTAGCTCATATCACATCAAACCGGGCAAATTATTATTG
Source organism: Acrossocheilus fasciatus (assembly GCA_036784905.1). NCBI lineage: Eukaryota > Metazoa > Chordata > Actinopteri > Cypriniformes > Cyprinidae > Acrossocheilus > Acrossocheilus fasciatus. The sequence continues at coordinate 20,438,619 of CM071947.1, read as the reverse complement.
TTATACTTTGTTCTCAAATTGTTAATATTAACAACATCAGCATTGCATGACAACATGTATGTAGTGTGTATTAGCATTACATGTAGATTTCAATTTCTGTACAGTCTAATCCCATTCGAATTTCATATAAAGAAATTCTTTTAACCCAAAAAGCAAATTATTCTTTCTTAGAACTGGTTCTCTTTAAAATATAAATCTTGTGTAATCTCATGTAGGCTAACTGTAATCAGATGTACATTTAAAACTGGAATATAATCTAATTTCAGTCACTTACTATAAACGATCCGCCACTTGCAGCATCATCACATGCGATATATCCTACGAGCTGGGATGCCTTCTTTATGTTTACAGACGTGACGCAATGGCGCAGCGGCATGCTCGAATTTCTTTTTTTCATTTTCATTTTTCCACTCAAATTAGAAAACATTATTTATAAGCTTACCGTTGTGAATCGGGCTAAAGTAAGGAGATAGTTTTGAACACTAGCTGGTTATGTACTTGCTCAAAAATTGATTTTGGATAATTTTTAACTAAAAAAAAAAGTTATAGACTGTAGCTTTAAATTGTAATAATATTTCACAATATTACTGTTTTTCTTGTATTTTTGATCAAATAAATGCAGCCTTGGAGAGCATAAAATACTTCTTTCAAAAACATTAATTTACAATAGACGTTTCCTAACACAGTCAGTCAGCACAGCTGTACCTTTGCAGGAGGAATCTCCAGAAGAGCTCCTAGCTCTTCAAACGTGATGTTATTGTAGAGTTTGCTAGCAGACAGCAGGTTGTGCTCAATGACTGCTCGGTCTAGGATGCTTGAACCTGAAAGCATTCGACAAGTATTAGTTATTAGCCTTTCCTAGCAAAGAACATGACAGTACTAAAGCATATCATGTAATACCGTCGGCTGTGGTGGCTTTCTGATGTGGCATCAACATGGCAGCAAACTCTTGCAGCTGGTTTCCCCGAATGATTCGATCCAGGTACATTTTTTCCAGGATGCCGTAGGCGGAGAGTTGCTGACAGCGTTCATCCTTGAAGAGCGTAGCCAACATACGAGAGCGCTGCTGACCTTTTAGACACATTAAGTACTGATTATATAATGCGACCAGTTTCAAATGAAGCTGAAACTGGTTAGAGGGGTCATATGATGTGATTTCAAGTTTTCCTTTCTCTTTGGAGTGTCTCTGTTTGTGCATAGATAAGATCCCTGAAATTGCAAAGACTAAAGTCTCAAACCCAAAGAGATATTCTTTATAAAAGTTAAGACATGTCCACGCTCTCCTAAAATGGCTCATTTAAAACATTTAATGTCTACATCACTATGTGGGAAGATTTGCAAAACACCGCCCAAATGTATACACAAAGAAAGAAGGCGTGATTTTTATTCTCGCTGTAGTATTGTTGCTGCCGCTGACGCCATGTCCTGGAGACGCTGTGTTTCATTGTGAAAGCGAAACTACTTTGTTTGGGTTTCCAAAAGAGGACACAACTAGAAATCAGTGGTTAAGTTGTATTTACAAAACTGTTCCAGAACAGTTCAAATATTCGAGTGTGTGCAGCGCATTTTACGGAGGACTATTTCCTGATCCTGGGAGTAGCCTGCCAGCTGCTCAAAGACTGTTTCTATAAAGTGGGGCAATTCCAACTTTGCAAGGACAGTCTGGCGCTTCACAGCCTGTAAGTATGTTTTCATATTTAAAGAATTTGGCACTGACGCGAGTCAAACGCGAGTTTTGAGCAGTGTAGAGAAGTGCTTGTTGTTTGTCGTTTCTCTGATCACAAATGCAGAGATGGTAATGTTTACGCGGCACGATGCAACGCAACACGTAAAAAGACAGCATAAGTCATTATAATCAGTAATTATGTCCCCACTGGATGCAACAAAAGCCTCGTTTATAATGGGTTTTATTGTTTTTGTCTCATCACACCGGGATACGGCATCACAATACAGTAAGGGGTGTAACATTTTTGTCTCACGCTTGAGGTATTCGGCCAATCACAACGCACTAGATAGCTGGCCAATCAGAGCACACCTCGCTTCTCAGAACGATGAGCTTCGGCGCGTTTCAGAAAGGCGGAGCATAGAGGAGATAATGTGTTTTTGGAGCCTTAAACCGCATAAACACATTGCATTACACCAAATACACAAATTAATGTTCTTTTTAACAACGTCATATGACCCCTTTAACCACAGTTCCAGCAGGTTAATGTTAGTGATGTATAGGGATGGGTACCGAGAACCGGTATTTTTTTGGACCGGTACGTAATTGGGTCAATACCGGACTACCGATAAGCTTCAGGACAAACGATACTGTTCTCGATACTTGCGATGTTTTATCTCCATATACTTCAATGTTAATGGCGAATTAGAAGCTGCTGCTTGATATTTTTCTTCACTGAATGATGTGGCCGACGTTTGCTCGACGTGCGTGTGATATCCGTGCGCATGAATGTAATGAATACATCCATCTGTGCTTTCTTTCTTAAAGTGAGAGCGAACTAATAATAAATCTAATGCTGTCAAAGAAAAATACAAGTGCTCACTGCTCCTGACTAATAACCTTTGTAACATCAAATATTATTAATCTATATTTCATTTATACAGTGAAGACTATGCAGTTATTTTACATTTCTGTAGTGTACCTGAAAATTTCTTTTAGACTGAGCTGAAAAACTTGAAAAGCACTGTTTGAACTTGTGTCTTTGTTCTATTGTATGTATTTTCTGCTATTGCTTATAATTTGGCACTGAGCCTATAATAGCAGCCAGAATTGTTTTTCCAATTGTTTATTTTCTTTATTTAAAAAAAAGAATGAAAAAAAAAGTGTTTAGCCTATTTTTTTGTTGTTGTGAATGTCCCAATTGAGGTACAAAATGTGAAAATTTCAGATAAATGTTAAATGTTATATATTTTGGTTGCATTTGTGAGTTAATAAAAATGTAGATGGTTGTTTAAAATAGGTATATAATATCATAATATTGAAATATCGATCAGTATACTCCTGTATCGAATCGAAGCGTAATCGTATCGTAGAATTTTTTGAGGTATTGGCAAAATATCGTATCGCTGGGTCTGAGAATCGATATCGTATCGTGACGAACCATCTGATTTACACCCCTAATATAAACACAGTTATGTCTAAAGTAAAAGTAAACAGTTGAGGGAGAAACAGATGCGTGCTTTTAAAGGGACAGAACTAAACATGCTGCCGATTGTCATTAAAGGGATAGTTCACCCAAAAATTAATATTCTGCCATTATTTACTCACTGTCATGTTGTACCAAACCTGTATTAATTTTTATTCTTGTGCTGAACACCAAAGAAGATATTTTGAAGAATGTGGGTAACCAAACAGTTGCTGGTCCCCACTAACTTTGATAGTAGGGGAAAAAAAAATATGGAAGTCACTGGGGACCAGCAACTGTTTGGTTTCCTACATTCTTCAAAATAACTTTTATGTTCAACAGAAGAAAGAAACTCATTCAGGTTTTAAACAACTTGAAAGTGAGTAAATGATGCCACGATTTTCATTTAATGTTAATAAAATAAAACACAAAGAGAAAAATAACTCCCTGCTCCTGACTGAAGAACTTTAATACAGTTGCTAAAGTTCAGCAGTAATAAAATAAATTTAAATTTTCAACAACTTTTCACATCATATCTTTTTGCACCAAATAGTATCAATAACAGTATCGATAAGTATCGGTATCGGTAAAATGTAAACAATACCCATCCCTAGTGATGTAATAGATGAAGAGTACCTGCAGAGGCCAGTATAGTGCAGTGAAGCGCATGTTTCAGGGCCTCCAGACGCTCCGTCTCATGGACGATGGATTTGTAAGAAAGCTCATTGTAGCGCTGAGCTGCTTCAATAAACTTCCTCCGATAGTCCAGAACTCTGGCGTAACATACCTGCAAAGCATGATGGAATATATTACAGTTCACAATAATCACGAAGCAGCCAAATATTTAAAAAAAAAAATTAAAATCACATACTGTCCAGTTAAAAATCTAACAGACCTTAATATTTGGATACAATTACTTTTGTATTAAAATGGTTGGGCCACAAGAAAATGTGTTTTTATGTTGCTGTTGTTTTGAACGACCAGTCAAAGAAATATATCAATTGCATATGCAATTTTATGATATATTTACATTTTTGTAATTAAAAAAGTAATTATATTATTAATAAATTAATACATTTATATTTCAATTATTATAATATTATTTATATTAACTTATTTGATGTTTACATATATAAAACATCTGCAAAATATTTTTGTAAAATATAAAATCATATCTATATATACATTTTTTAAATTACATTTAAATTAATACATATTTTTAAATAGAAGAACTGTGTTGTAAGCTATTTATTAATACATGTTTATTAATTAACAGCTTACAAGACAGTCGATAAATGCTTATTAGTAAGCTTTTTGGGTAAATAAAGCAATTGTCCTAATGATTCTTCAAAACTACACCAAAATCATCACAAATATATTTGAAATACCGCTCAGCCATACTGGATACTGTGCATTTTATATAGTTCAACTGATGGTGCACCTTGTAGTGAATCTGCAGCTGTTCATTGGTGGATTCATTCTGAAGTAAAGATGCTCGGTTGATGTAGGCCTCAGCCTGAACTGGGTCGTCGTCCTCCAAATACAGACGAGCGATTTTGAGGTAAGTGTCCAATTTATAGTCCACATTGTACTGTCTGTAAAATCAGATATCAGAAAAAAGATAATAAGAACAACATAAACTAATCATCAGTGACATGCAGATGCAAATAAGGAGCTTCAGTTTGTTCCAAGAGAAAAGCGATCTTACTTCTGACCCGTCTCCAGCGGGATTCCCACAAGAACCTGTGCGGCGTTCCTCCAGTCCTCCTCTTTCTCATAGATTGTGGCTAGATGCTGTCTGATCGAAGCCACCTGGAAGCGTATGAGACTGGCTCACATATGATCCGTATGATTCCAGCAATGAGCTGAGAATATTTTCTAACACGTACCTGCTCTTCAAATGAGATGACTCTGGGCTGGATCTTCTCCAGGGTGAAGTGACACACGGCTTTCGCTGTGCCGTCTGGTAGGTTTGCAAGGTGCGCGCAAAAGTCTGTCAACAGCTGTCTGGATATGACCAGGCTAACGTTCTCATTGACCACTGCACACGTGTGAAAAAGAGCGAAGCTCGTCAGTTTAGACAGCGTAAAGTGAGGAATGTCCATGTTCTCATATTAAGCTGATTCTATTCTATTAATATCATCACACTAGCATATTGAATATTAGTGTACTTACTCGCTTCAACAAATGCTTTCAGTGCCTCAAGTTGTTCTGCATCAATAAACTGAAGAGCCTTTTCTAATATTTGACGATATCTGTGCACAAAAACATTCATTAGATTAAGAATTATTAGAATTGTTTGCAAAAAAAGAAGTAAGTACTATGGGGGCGGGGCATGTTAATTCTAGAACATTTGATTGGGCAAAATTTTGCCCCTAAATGCAAGATGAGTCATCAATATATTTGGTAATTTTTTTTTAACCAGAAAAATACTATAAAATGTCTTGTATGTCTGGTGAAAGACCATTTTGTCCACCTTTAGGCGCACGCTAGCATATAAATTACCTCAAAGCAAACAGACATCAACTAAAAGTTGATTTCATGGCGTCTTTAATTCAGTAAATAAGTGCTATTTAAGCTAACTTCTTGTCATTACTCCAGCCCTTGCAAAATTTACCACTGAATCCATAAATGCATTATCATACGAATAATTATTAATGATTCTGATAACTACTAACCATTAATAATAGCGATACTATAACATATAGTATAAAATAATCTATGCATGCTGACAGGTAGACCATCTGCACTGTATATCCTCACGCTAGCTAATGTTAGCCTGTACTCATCTCATCTGCAGCATCACATCTTTCATACAGAATAAACCACGCAATAATTAATCCATGCAGCACACATACAGTAAGTAACAATTTGAGTAAATGACTCGAAATGACATACTTCCCAGCTAGATCTTTGTGAGACCCGCTAGAGTTCATCAGCTGCGCGAGCTCCTGCCTCACGCCGGACGCCATTTTCCTCTGCGTTCAAACAACAACAACAGCGCGAGCCGCCAGAGGCCGCCACTCCATCAGCACCACTCTCACTCATCCCCACGATAATACAAAATCAAAACTTTATTATTGTAAAAAAAAATTCCTGAGTCGTCTCAAAAGAGCTGCTCTTTACTGAATATTTCCGATTTCCCCTAGACTTCTGTTGTGTAATGTGAAACTATTTCTAAATGATCTGCCATAAAGTCTAACCAATTTCACAACTATAAATAGCATCAAACACAAAGACCAGTGCTAAAGTGCAAAGTGTCTGCAGAGAAAGGAAAGTGTAGCAGACACCTGTGCATCTGTGCATTGATCAAATGTTTCCTGTGGCTTTACAGCTAAATGGAGTGTATTTATAAAAGCTCCTATAAATAAACAGCCTTTTTTCTTGCAACAACATGGGCTACTAGAATAGAATAGAATAGAATAGAATAGAATAGAATAGAATAGAATAGAATAGAAAAGATATATGAAGTGTATTTATGAAAGATCCTATAAGAAAACAGCCTGAATTTTTACGGCAATAACATGCTATAAAACTTATTTAAAAATACATTAGAATAGAATAGATTAGAATGTATTTATAAAAGATCCTAAAAATAAAACAGTCTGAATTTTTACTTCAACAACATGTGCTACTATATTTTAATAAACTCTTATGTAATTAATAATATAATATAATATATACAGTAAGTTATATGAGGTATATTTATAAAAGGTCTTATAAATAGGAATTTTTATTGCAACATGTGCTACTATATTTTAATAAACTTATGTAATTAATAATATAATATAATATATACAGTAAGTTATATGAGGTATATTTATGAAAGGTCCTATAAATAGGAATTTTTATTGCAACATGTGCTACTATATTTTAATAAACTCTTATGTAATTAATAATATAATATATACAGTAAGTTATATGTAGTGTATTTATAATAGGAATTTTTACTGCAACAACATGTGCTACTATATTTTTTCTCATATACACAAAAGTAGTTATAATATAATATATAACACAATGCAATATAATATATTAGAGCTAGATAAAATGTTTATAAAAGGTCCTATAAATAAATAGACTATATTCTGCTGCAACTTGTGGTACTATATTTTATTTACACTAATGTACTTAATATAATATAATATTTTATATAATTTAAATGAAATATATATATATATATATATATATATATATATATTGAAATATAGGTAAAGTTAGTCACTTTCTGATTATTTGTCATTTGCATTCTTTTTAAAATATGATCCAAATGGCTACATCAGTATCTTCGTCCTTACACACGTTTATTGTTTGCTGTATATTTATTACTTTGTGTAATTGATGGTGTCATATCGTAACTGATTGCTTTTTGAATTAGAATTAAACTAAACAAAGGAATTATACATTTTTATTATTTATTATAAATAATCATTCATCTTTCTGCGTACGATCCGGCACGGAAGTTGTGGCGTGACGTCATTTGTTGTTTCCTGCGAAGGCGTGGCTTGATTATGGGATGTTAGAGGTGAAATGGCGCTCGGCGCGGTATTTTAAACAATCGTCTTCGTCTGAGAGCGGATGATCGACGCGATGCAGTGCCGAGTTGGACTTAAGAGTGCGTGATCGAGTGGAAAACCTTGAGGATTTCAGAAGAGCGTCTGGACACTCATCTCGAGCGAGCGTAAGAAGTGCTTTGAGCTCCGGTGTGTGTTCAGCGAGGGGCAATATGATCTCAGCTAGTTAGCCGAGCTGCTAACAGTGTGTGTTTGTGTGTGTGCGCGCGTCAGTGTCAGCTCGCTCCAGAGTGCGTCACACGCCCAGCTGTGATCACGAATGATCGCTGCTAATGTCTGAGGAACTTCTGCATCATAAACCAAACACGGGCGAAGCTTAATAGTGTTAGTTATTAGTGGCTAACTAGTTAGCACCCGAGGCTATACCTGACAGTCAGTGACAGCGAGCTGCTGGCCCTCCGCGCCTGTCATACTCCTCTTAAGAGTTTTATTCTGCATAATCATTGGTTCACAGCAGTATTAGTTACATGTAAAACGTCAGATTTGAATTTATATATTAAAATTAATTTATATGACGGTATGTAAAATACAAAATATAATTGTGTGGCGGAGTAACATGGTCCTCTTTTGTTTTTGTTGTTGTTTATTAATTAACAATTCGTCTATAAACTGTGTATAAGTTTGACTTTTTGCGCTCAGGATGTTTATTTTATGTTTTGTGATGCATGGAAAGCATTATAAATATTAAGTATTGTTGATGCACTTCTGTTTTCTAAACTAACGTTACTCGCTTTATATATATAAATATTGTTGACATTAAAAGGATCAAGTGGCTTTCGTTTGAGGGACAGACTCTTTAATGTGCATGAGTTTGCAATATAACATTTTTATCTGATATAGATGTGATTGGCACCAATTCATTTGAACTAAAATAATACCAGTGCACGAAGGTGAAGAGAAATTGTTTTTATTCTGTTGTTCAAAACCTGTATGGCTTCTTTTTCGTCTTTGGAAGACCAGAAAGATGTTATCAAGCTGACAAAATCAGTCGTCGTTCATTAATCTGCAGTGATGGTGAATGAGAGCCGAGGCTGTCACTCTGATAAACACTTTTTGTTTCAGTGAAGAAAAAGTTATGCGGGTTTGAAACGAATAACGCCGGATTTAAAATGTTTAAGTCTCAAAATGATAATTGCGAACGTCGTTTGTCTCTCTTCTGCTCCTCCTTTGTGTGACAAAACAACAAATCCTGCTGTTTTTCTGCCGCTGTTTCTCGTGTCTGAACTGATGACGAGATGAAAATGGCGGATCTTTCGAAATCTAACCCCGGCCTGAAATAGACGCGCAGCGGGATAACTCTCTTTAACACGACTCAGTTCAGCAGACAAACATCCCTGGCTACAATAACCCATGTGTATGCCTGGTAAATAGAGTTATTTCCATGGCAACAGAATAGACAGGAAAGCAGGCGCGTCGAATATCAACAAACTCCGTCTGATGTGAAACTGACAGACGGTCTTGTTTGGTTTCACTGAATTAACTGTTGAGGTAAAGGATTAAACACGGATTGTTATTGTCAGGCATATCCATAGAGGCCTGCTGTTGTTTTTAAAACGGTTGTAAAAGTGTTAAATGTTTGAGCGACTAAACGCATGCATAAAAGTGTTTTTTTTTTTTTTTTTTGAGTGTGGATTAAGCGCACGTAACTGCTTTCAGTATTTGCAGATTGTCAGTTTTCTGAAGCACAGCCTGGCTAGTTCATGTTAGCTTTGACAGCTGTGCTTAATATATAATTGCATGTTAACTGCTGGTTAGCCCCTGTGCTAGTTAGCCGCATAGCAGCTGAGCATAAACAGCCTTGTACTCTGAACGCGAGAGTGATCGGAATGAATGGGAGCGGTCCTGTCGCTCGCTCGCAGTTGGTAAAGTGTTTAGTAAATAATGGAAATTTAAATGGCCCGCCAGTTGATTGTAGCGGAATAAGTGACATAACTATTATGCAGCTATGTTTGATGTAATGGGTTGGGCTAGTAGTTTCAATCCAAACTGATATATAAACAACCCAACTGGTTACAGTTGTTCTCAGGACAGTACATATCAGTGTTTATTAATGCTGTGTTGACATGTTGAAAAGGAAAATATGGTTCCCACAAGCCCTGTAATTTCAGAGTATATTTATCTTGTTTTCTTTACCCAGAAAAAGTCAATAGAATTATTGCAAGTCTAAAGGCATGGAAATATTTTATGGAAAGTATTTGAAAAAACTCTAAAATATTAGCATAATGCTAAAATATGTTTATTTATATATATATATATATATGTATGTTTGTTTTAAATTATAATAAATATAGTAATTTTATATATAATGTTATATAGTTTATTATTTGTAAAAAGGCAATATTGTATGCATGTGTGTTAATATTAAAAATTTGTTTAATGTTAATTTATATTAAATATAGTAATTTTATATATTTTAGTTTATTTGTAAAAAGGCAACATTTTGTGTGTGCATTAATAATATTAAGATATTTAGTTAAATAATATTACATTTGTTTAATGTTAAATCATATTAACTATATTAGTTATATATATATATATATATATATATATATATATATATATATATATATATATATTAGTTTTATGTAGTTTATTATTTGTGAAAAGGCAACATTATATACACCCACTTGTGCGTGTTAATAATATTAATTAATATTAATTAATGTTAAGTAATATGAAATGTATACATTTTACATAGTTTTATATATTTTGAAAGAAATATATGATTCTATTCTATGATTCTATTATATTTGACATTATTTCAAATAAATGCTGTGTTTTTTTTGTTTTTTTTTTAGACTTTCTATGTATCAAATAATCCTGAAAAAATGTTTCAAGAAAAATATTAAGCAGCACCACTTTTCAGCATTAACATAAGAAGGCATGATTCTTAAGCAGCAAATCAGCATTTTAGAGTGATTTCTAATAGCCTTGGTGAAAATAAGAGCTAGTTTGAAACATTTTTGAACAGTAGTGTACTTGCAATACATTTCTCATCTCTTGTTTGTGGAAGTTTCTATGTTTTTAGTCATTTAAGAAATGTATCCCCCCCCCCCCCCCCTCAGTTTGTTTTCAGTAACTTCGTACACGATGGATGTGGTTTCACCTGAGCTCAACAGCCTCCTCCCTGATGAGATTATGGATACGGAAGCCATCGCGATGGAAGAGGAGCTCCCCGCCGAGCACCTCGCTGCTCCTCCCCAATCTGAACCAGAGCCGCCGCAGGTTCCTATGGAGACAGAGGTGCCTGAAATCGTCAGCTTGTGTCCAGCCTCCACATCTATGCAGATGACCTCCACCTCCACTGACGCTCAGTGCAGCACCAGCTCGGGAACTCAGCTCCTCCTCGCTCCCTCCGGCCTCATATCCAGCACCACCTCGACCACCACCACCTCTGTCAAAACCACCAGTCCTGCAGTCACTCAGAACCTCCCCAAAATCTCCAGCGTTACTGTCCCGGCCAACCACCAGCTCATCATCAACAAAGTGTCCAGCGCCCCCGCTGCAGATGGCAAGTCTCCAGGCGCTGCTGTGCTCAAGCCAGAGGGCCAGAAACTCTTAGTTGCCGGCCTCAGTAAAACAGGGCAGCCCATTATGTTGGCTCTGCCTCACACTTGGAACAAGCCCGCCACTACCCAGGGCACAGGGGACGCCAAGGCCCAGCCGACGCAGATCAAAATGGTGACGACAGTAGGGAAGCCTATGATAGCCGTGAGCTCAGCCAGTCAGCTGATGGGGAGCTCCACCACACTACAGGCCCAGCAGCTCAAGGCACTTCAGGTGGGTGTTAAAACACTGATCATGCAGAAATTAAGCATAAATTACCATTTTATTTTAAGACCATAGTGACCCACTTTAATTGAAAGTTTCTTTACTTTGGCTACAGTTTCTCATAATTTGAGTTTTTTTTTGGGTGGGGGGGGGTTAAATAAGAAAAAAAAAATAATGTAAAAAAGTTACCTTATACGAAAATCTGTAATTGCTGCAGCTGAGAAGTTGTTAGTCACTTTTACACTTTGTACACAAACATAGAAAGAATAGGAAAAGCTTCATATTTGTAAAAAAAAATACATTTAGTAAGTAAAAATATATTTTTTACTGTATTTTTTAAATTTATTATTATTTGTAGTCTTTTCTAAGTAAAAATGCTATTTTTACTGTATTTTAATGAGCGTTTTGTTTATTTATTATAATTATTTAAAGCCATATTTGTTTTCTTTTTATGCAAAAAACAATATTGTTGTTTTTTTACATGTAAGGTAAATGCCTATTCTTAAAATGAATTATTGTTAATATTAATGATCTTTATAGTCATTTTTAAAAAAGGAAAAAGGCTGTTTTTATTACTGGTTTTTTTATGTGCAATTCTTATAGTAATATTTTTAAAAATTATTTCAAAATGAGTTATTTTTATAGTATAATTCAAATGAGCGATTACTCGTTGTTGTTGTTATTACATATTTGTAAATGTTTTTTATAATGTCTTTTGTTACTGTAGTTTTAAAATAAGCTGTTTATAATATGATTTATAGTAATTTTTAAAATATTTTGTTTTTATTTAAAAACTTATTTTTTCATACTTTTAAAATCATAGATTATATTCAATATATTAACTTATAGCCATGTTTGTACTTTTTTTTTTCTTTTTTTTTTTTACTTTAAGGAAAAATGGCATTGGTTAATTGAATGACCTTAAAGTGCAATCTTATTTCCTGTTCAGTGTCTATCATAGGCAGCTGAAATAACTGTTAAGTATCGTATTTCTCTTCACAGATCTCAAAGAAGCCCCCAGTATCTACAGCTGGACCGATGATTACAAAGCTCATCATCACAAAAGCCCTGAATAATAAAGGACTCTCCAGCCCAGCTTCAGTGGCTCCTGTAGTGACTGGTACTCTTCTGTCTGTCTTTATAAAATATAACATGAGCAAGAGTGCTTTTTCTTTTAACTGCAAAGCTGTGATATCTAAATTTGAATTCCTTTTTTGTCCACAGGGCGAGTTGTTACCCAGAGTTCTCCAGTGACACCTCCACGCACCATCACCATTGGTGAGACCATCAGCACTGTGTCACAGAACACATCTGGTAACAGCAAAGTCGCCATCTCACCTCTCAAGTCTCCCAGCAAGGTCTTAAATCTTTTAAATGTAAAAACTGGCATTGCAATTACATTCACCTGTCTTTGTGTTGCCAATTTTTTTTTTCTCAGTGATTGCCACACTCTGTTTTCTGACATCACCCCCTCTTCCTCATGTTTCTCCTGTCTGTAGCTGACTGTGGTTTCGGTGGCCAGTCAGTCTCCAAACTCGCCTCAGAAGTCTGTGACGCTGCCGCTCAACGTGGCTCTGGGCCAGCAGATCCTCACTGTTCAACAGTCTGCCACCACCTCTCCAGCTAAAGCAGGAACCAGCCACTCCACCGCACAGGTACGTCCAACTAGAGCCCTCACAAACCAAACCAGTTTGCTGTCCAGTCAAATATAGATTTTAAATTCCACATTCTGCATTACAGTGTCATTTTGTGTACAACAACAGCACTATGTTTTAATGCTTATTTCTGTGTACAGACTGTAAAGCCAGTGCAGACGGTTGGAGGAGTGGGAACATCCCAGTTTAAGACCATCATCCCCCTCACCACACCTCCCAATGTGCAGCAGATCCAGGTGCCGGGCAGCCGCTTCCATTATGTGCGTCTGGTAACGGCCACCACTGGCAGCAGCACTGCACAGTCGAGCGGCAGCACCAACACCAACCCTTCAATCCAACCAGGTGAGTATATCACAGTCCAACCCATGTGAGGGATGGGCACACGATTTTAACCCTTCCAGTTCTGGTTCCGCTTTCTCTTAAAGATTCTTTTTCTGTTTAAAATTCTATTAGGGAATAAATAATTGGGTAAATAAATGCAATTCCATTGCCTAATAGGGCTGGGCAATAAATCAATATTTATTGCAAAAAATAAATCCACTTTATCGGTTTATTCTCTTTATTTAGCCTACATATAAACAATCAGGTGCATAGAAAGAAAAATATCTGCAAGTGTTCATGTTTTGGATGTCTCTGTGTGAATGAGTAATGCTGTTTCCGAACTAAACGTACTCAAGCACCTGTGATGCTTGTGGTGTTTTCAGCATCTGTCATCTCACATTATGAGGACATGAACACATGGACTTCATCTCCAGAGCTGCTCCGAGAGCCATTTCACCAGTATTACATTATTTCATTTGATAAAAGCCATTAAACATACACTACAACTTAAAGGTGACCTATTATGCCCCTTTTTACAAGATGTAAAATAAGTCTGTGATGTCCCAAATGTGTGTATGTGAAGTTTTAGCTCAAAATACCCCACAGATTATATTTTTATAGCTTGTTAAAATTGCCCCTTTTTTTAGGGTATGAGCTAAAACACGCCATTTTGTCCTAGGGGTGTGCGATATGACGTTTTTTGATCGTGGGCGATCTCCACGATCTGCTTTTGGAGAAATATCGTAGTATTGCGCTACAGCACACGTTCTATCAGCTTCAGTTCTGACGCCTCCGTCTCAATATACTGTACAACACCACATACATTCACATCAGTGATAACTCGCCGGTAAAGTTGCACTCACAGGACACTGCATTTATTCACAATCACAAAAGTACATTATTTGCTTTAAAGTCTTACCGGTTAAACATTTCATATGCGTGCCTTTCTGATGCGCTTTTCCAGTGCGTACACTGAAGCCTGTCAAATACCACCTAATTACTGAACTAAGTTATGTATCGCATCTGATTGCACTAATACTGTCAAAAACCTACAAGGTTTGCACATAAACAGTTGCTTATGTATAAAGTGAAAGTACACAAATTGAGAGAAAAACAAATGCGTGCCTGTATATTAGATGCGTGCAGCTCTTACAGGGACAGTACTAAAACGCTTGTTATTAAAGGGATAGTTCACCCAAAAATAATTCTGTCATTATTTACTCACTTACATGTTGTCCCAAACCTGTATTAATTTATTTCTTGTGCTAAACGCAAAAGATATTTTGAGTAACCAAACAGTAGTTTGTCACCATTGGCTTTAATAATATAACTTTCAACAGAAAAAATAAACTTATTCAGGTTTAAAACAACCTGAGAGGGAGTAAATAATGGTATAAAAATAAAACACTATGACAGAATTGACAGACAGATGACAGAATTTTCATTTTTGGGTGAACTATTCTTTTAATGTTAATAAAACAACGAAACGCAACGAGAAAAATCACTCCCTGCTCTTGACTGAAGAACTTTAATACAGTTACTTTTATTAGAATCAATGTACAATTGATGTATATTGTGTATACGTATGTAGTGTTTCACTCTTTTATATTTGTTAATTCACTACTGTTAAATACACCTACTGTACCTGAAAAATAAAGTACTGTTTGTTTTATTCGTATTAGGTTTATTTGTAAAGTGTATCTTTGTTCTTATTTTTTAATAACAAAGATAAAATAATGACAAAGATTTTTATCTTCACTCATTTTGGCCTAAATATCTGCCATTCCTTTTTATTTTATACTTTGTAACCTTGAAAGGCTTTGTTTTAAAAAAAAAAAAAAAAAGGAAATTAGTTTGGCCGTACTGCTCAGACAACTTGCAAAATAGTAAAATCAACTTGACAAAGAATCATGATAAAATCATGAATTGTGATATTTCTGAAAAAAATCATGATATTTTTTTTGCCGTATCGCCCACCCCTAGTTTGTCGCTTTAAATGCAAATGAGCTGGTGCTCCCAGCCCCCTTTCAGAAGAGGGCGGAGGTTTAAGAGCTCATGCTCTGTCATACCGGCACGCACTGAAAATGTCAGAAACTCTCAAGCGGTCGACTTCACATTGCTTTCTTGTGCAATTTTTAACTACCACATTCCTATTTAGGATGATTCTGGTAGAACGTGAAGGCAGCATCAGTGAAAACAGGCAGAGACAATGGTAGCTTTAGCAACGTTAGCCTTACTGAGTGCCAAGAAGCTCTTTCAGAAAGGCAATTTGGAAAACAAAATATGATGTGCTTACTTTGTCTGGAACTGATGTTTGCACATGAACCGTTAGTCCTCAGCGGCTCAGATGGAGGGAGTCTATGGAGACTCCTATGTTCTTTGGTGCATCTGAAAACACAACACTTCTGATGCCTCTTTGGCGCTGACAAGCAGCTACAGGAGGAAAACAGTAATGGCGGACTGCTGCTTCTCACTCAGGGCTGTGTCTAAGCTAATAGAGCAGAGATTGTCACAAATGGGCGGGAATTTTTCCCTATGGTGACGTCATCGTAGGGAGAAATCTGGAATCGCTTGTTCTGAGAGACTGTTTTTGATTTATTGGGATTATAAAAATATGAGTGGGTGGATTTTTACCATTACAGGTTGCTTGTTTTCACACACTGCGGCCACACAACTGTTCAAACATCTTATAAAAGGGATTTTTGCATAATAGGTCCCCTTTAAAGGTCTTTGCAACAAACAGCTAAAATAATAGTTTGCTTAAACTTACCACAGAAATGTATTATTCTTTGATAGCAAATCATATATTTCTCAATAATTAAAATAAAAAATTAAAAAATATATTATAACATTACATTGACTTATTATTATTTTAAGGAATCTCATACAACCAGGATATTTTTTCATCTGTTTTAATTTATACAGTGTATAAGTTCTTTTGTGCAGCACCATGTTAAACAAAAAAGTGTTTTGTTGTTCTAAAAGACTTTCATAATTTGATAAATTTGTATTAAATCATGAGAAATACTTTTTTATTTATTACTTTATTAAATGAATTTTTTGTCTTTTTAGAGGTGCGTGAATGCAATCCATCAATTGGCCTAAACTGTATGTTGAATAACTGGTAATTGTTTTGTTTTTTTAATGTTACAATGCATCATTTGTAGTAGGCCTACTGTTTGTCACAGTATCAATAACTACACTGATTTCAATCTCAGTTAGATGTAAACTGTGTTTTTGATTCAAGAGAATCAACTCATAAAGTTAATATTTTCAGGTGTTGAATTATTACCCTGAATGTGTCTGATTTAGTTAGGAGTCTTTTGTTCTGTGATCAAACTACACTTTACAGATTTAGGAGAACTGGTTTTCAGTTCCCAACCATATTCCTGCGACAGTCTTTCAAAATATTTATTTACATCATTCCTGTTTTAGGCGATGGTCCATCAATTTTATAATGGGTGCACTGCAGCGATCCATTTTTAAGAATGACTTTAATGATAGGATTGAAAATGAATAGGCTCTTAAGTGATTTAAGAAAATCCAAAAAGTTAACGTGTCTACTGTTGTGTTGTTACAAAGCCAAGCCTGTGATGATGAACGCTGCAGTACGGATGTCTGTACCCATCGTCTCAGCACAGACTGTCAAACAGGTACACAGTCAACACCTTCACTACACACAGTTAAACAATGGCATCATTGTTACCGATGGTTGTGGAGCTTTTTGTCTTTTGGCTGTTTGGTTTGATGATAATCTCTAGTTCTTCAGAAACTGCACGATTAATTATTAAAAGATCGCAATCTCGATTCAAACATCCATGCGATCTAATTTCTAAATGAAAACCTTTCGTGACTATTAAGCCTTTGGAAAAAGTCATAACAGAACATTCAAATCTGTGTTTGTGCTGCCGCTGACACAGAGAGCAGACATTTAGCATGTTTAGTTAAGAAACAGCTTCACAAACAGTCTTTTCAACTACACAGTATTATGTTTTACAGTCATATTATCACAGTCTATGGTAGCGATCCAGAATTTATCCAGAATTGTGCAGCTCTAATTTCACACATGCTTGATCATCTTTTTGTACACAGGTAATACCCAAACCCTTGACGTCAGGAGCCCAGGTGGTGACCACCAGTCAGACGCCCCAGCGTCTCATCATGCCAGCCACACATCTGCCACAGATCCAGCCCAACCTCACCAACCTGCCGCCGGGCACTGTGCTCGCCCCCGCCCATGGCTCTGGAAACATGGGCTACGCTGTGTTACCGGCCCCATACGTTACGCAGGTCTGTATGTCAGTGATGGAGCAGGATGTACGAGTTTGGCTGATTGTTTTTGTGGTAATGTCTCACCTTGCTTGTTCCCATAGATCCCTCAGCCTACGTTTGTGACTTTGACCAGCAGCTCCACCTTCTCAACAGCCACCCCTATACAGACTCAAGCCAGGCTTTCACTTAACGGGTGAGCCGAGCGCCACGTGCCACACTGTTACATGTTTCTATGTATATATCGAGGGGTGAGAACCAGAAAGGCGTAAGTGACATTTCATTAACTTTACAGGAGAGCCAAAACAAAAATTTTACCATAGTTTGATCTGACTTTGTGTACTGATTTCAATTGTTTATAATAAAAATTTGTACACTCATGGTTGACAGTACTTTTGCCAGTAGAAAGAGCTCATTAAGAGCTTTTATTGGATATATATCTCCATTTCACCAAAAATGTCACTTACGCTCTTCTGGTTCTCACCCCTCGATATACAAATTAACTAGAGTCCGCACGATACCGATATTAGGGAGTAAAAAAAAATCTGATATCGATATACATATATCGGCTGATATTCTTTGTGTATATTATAGTACAGTACCTGTCAAAAGTTTGGACACCTTCCCATTCGTGTGTCTAAACTTTTGACTGGTACTGTATATAGAATAGAGTATATACATATGTTCTATACATACTTCAATTATAGTAAATAACTTTAAACATAAATAGAGCTCTCTCTCTCTCTCTCTCTCTCTCTCTCTCTCTCTCTCTCTCTCTCTCTCTCTCTCTCTCTCTCTCTCTCTCTCTCTCTCTCTCTCTATATATATATATATATATATATATATATATATATATATATATATATATATGCAGTTAATTATTCACAGATATTAGTCTATATCAGAATTTTAAGTGTACGGACCTGTTTTTTTATTTATTCATCAAAAATGACACATTCTGTGAAATTCTACATTATACAGTTATATCAGTTTTTATGACTGGATTCCACGGTTTCATCTGCGTTTTGTGCATCGTGGAAATCATAAGGCCATACTAATGTAGCAAATGAGTATAAGCTCATTGTGAGAGTAAAAGATGGGGACATTGTTTATTTACATTATAGCATTGCATCTCACCAGCTAGGTGACAACGTAGCGTTAAATCACCATTCAACAGACTCAAGCCACCGCCGCACTGCCGTCTATTGGACTGCAGGAAGATAACTAATTTCCATTCTGCCACGTTACTGTCTGTACTGACAAACTACTTAGGAAATTTCTTAGGACTTGACTTGGACTAGGTCTAGACTTGACTTGAAATGTGATGTGACCGATGTGATAAGCATGAGTGACATGGCAGTTTTTAAGGGATGGGGTTAACGCCCCGGTCAAGTGAGCCGTCATCTGCGAACACTCAGTCAAGCCAGCCGCCGCCTGGATTTGAATGCTTGTCTATTTGTGGAATTATGGCACGTATGCGTAGCGTGGCCAAAAAGGCTAAGAGAGATGCTTTTTGGAAGCCTCATGTATCGCAACACCTTAATTGACCAAGTTTTGGCAGAAGACTGCTCACTTGACCGGGGCGAAGGGTTGGCTGGTGTCCCTAGTGACCTAGGTTGCCAGTAGCGCACTCTGCTGAACAACCTAAGTAATTACACCATTTAAAAGCATTTTATCTGAGTTATACTAAAGCAATAAGTCCCAAGAAGCTGTGGTTTACAGTGAATTTATAACAGCTAAGGGGCGTTGTTGGGCACGACGTGAAGTGGAGAAGTAAACAAAGGTGTAGGTTTGTAGTGTAATTTACAAAGGCTTCGAACGCGGCTCAACCAATCAGAATCAGTGATCGGAACTATCCGTTTTATAATGTCTGTTCTGTAATAAAAACAGTTCATATTGCTGGCATATCTGCAGCATATTCACTGATGCCGATATATCTGCGACAAGCTCATATTAGCTGATAAAATCGGCAAAATGATATATCGGTCAGGCTCTAAAATGAACCATCAGGTTACATTCTGCCTGTGTTTTATTACAGTTTATCAACGTCTGAAGCAACTTCAAGGCCGAGAAAACCCTGCAACTGCACACGGTCACAGTGTCTGAAATTGTAAGTGTCACCCGTCATTTCTTTTCTATTCTCTGAAAATTGAAAATGGCCCATATAAAGGGTATAATCTGTTTCAGCTGCTACATTTGGCAAGCGCTTTCATAGTTTCCAGATCCAGTTGTATAATATTGCAACAACTTCCTTCCTTTTAACAATCTGCAGTTCAGTTCTCATACTGTCAAATTCACCAGCAAAGAACAGTTAATGCTGGCAGACAAGAAGCAGATTATCAGAGGTGCCAGTATAGCTTGAAATTTTATTGCTCACAAGCACCCCCTGTCAAGCACTTTACACATTGGCAGTGCCTATTGTTTTTAAGCATTGCCTGAAGCATCACATGTACTACTATTTAAATGTTAGGGGTTGGTAAGTTTTTGGTTATAAATGGCAAAACCATTTATAATGTTACAAAAATTTTATTTCAACAAAGTGCTGTTTTTTTTTACTTGATATATTTTCAAGGTTCTCTGATAAATATGAAGCAGCACAACCGTTTTCAACATTGATAATGAATGTTTCTTGAGCATCAAATCAGCATATCAGAATGATTTCTGAAGGATCATGTGACATTTGAAGACTGGAGTAAATATTTCACAGTATTGTTTTTACTGTATTTCTGATTAAATAAATGTAGCCTTGGTGAGCAAAAGAGACTTTATTTAAAAACATTAAAAAATAAATAAATCTTACAGACCCCAAACTTTTGAACGGTAGTGTAGTTCTTAAGGCAGCTGCAGTTTACTCTAAGAGTTTAATCTGTCGTCTCACAGATATTGCGATTGCTTTGCCAACGGGGAGTTCTGTAATAACTGCAACTGTGTTAATTGCTTCAACAACCTTGATCATGAGAGCGAAAGACTGAAGGCCATCAAGGTAATGAATTACTGCCTTTCTGTGGACCTCTGTTGTTTTTTTCTTTTTATCTTTGATGTTATTTTCCATCTTACTAAAGACATATTACTTCAGATATGCCATTATTATTTTTTTAGTTCAGATGCACAGTTTAGAATATCGGAGACTTTGAGGTGGGATATTTGCCAGTTAACAACCACCTAGCAATAGCATAGTAATGCCCTCTTGTTCATCTCGCTATACAGTTCTCCTGTAATGCTTTGAAAATCTATAGGCATCAATTGAAGTAATGTATTTTCTCGTAGGCTTGTTTAGACAGAAACCCTGTGGCTTTTAAGCCCAAGATTGGCAAAGGCAAAGAAGGAGAGTCAGACAGGAGACACAGCAAAGGCTGCAACTGTAAGAAATCTGGCTGTCTGAAAAACTACTGTGAGTGTTATGAGGTGAGTGTTTGCACGCTGTAAAGAATGTGGAAGTGTCATGTAGAAGATATGATTGGTTTTCACTTGTGTTTAGGACCAGATATCATTCTGTTGTCTGTTTGCATTAGGCAAAGATCATGTGTTCGTCCATCTGCAAATGCATGGGCTGCAAGAACTTCGAGGAGAGTCCTGAAAGGAAGACGCTGATGCACC
Organism: Acrossocheilus fasciatus; assembly: GCA_036784905.1. Classification (NCBI taxonomy): domain Eukaryota; kingdom Metazoa; phylum Chordata; class Actinopteri; order Cypriniformes; family Cyprinidae; genus Acrossocheilus; species Acrossocheilus fasciatus. The sequence continues at coordinate 20,417,304 of CM071947.1, read as the reverse complement.
TGGCAGATGCTGCAGAGGTGCGAGTCCAGCAGCAAACCGCAGCCAAAACCAAACTGTCCTCACAGATCTCAGATCTGCTCACCAGAACCACACCGGCCATCACCAGCGGAGGCGGAAAGTAAGTCCCTCCTTTATCAGCTCTGCATTATGATGCCTGTCCATTCACTCTGTTCAGCTGTCTCTGTATCAACCAGTTATCCATGAATCACCAGCTTCCCTAGTAACAAACTGATGATAAAAAGAAAATGAATATGATCATTTCTTGAGCAGCAAATCAGCTGGATCATGTGACACTGAAGACTGGAGTAATGATGCTGAAATTCAGCTTTGCATCACAGGAATAAATTCCAGCTTGCTTGTAACAACCCAGAGCACTTTGACAACTTTCTAGCAATATGCCAAGTGACCACCTAGCAGCTTCTTGGTAAACCTACTAACCACATAAAATATCATAACAATATACAGTAGGGGGCAGTCGTGGCCTAATGGATAGAGAGTCGGACTTGTTGTGCACACTAAATATTACCACTACTCATCTTTGCACCAATAAAACATGCAACACTGTTTTTCTAAACAATCATGTAACATCTAATTATCCTATTACAGGGGTGCCCAATCCTGCTCTTCAGGATCGCTTGAAAATTAAGGCAGGTGTGTTTGATTAGAGCTGGAGCTGAACTCTGCAGGACAGTCGATCGCCAGGAGCAGGATTGGGCACCCCTGGCCTATTTTATTAATATTTAACTTGCATTGGAAAGGTTTCCGTAACCTTTCACGAGATCTCTGCAAAAAGTCTCACGATTTATTTCCAGAACATGATGCATGATGGGATACACTAAGCCTGGAATAGCACTCTGGAGCGGTATTTGAGATTTGTGTGGATTTAAAGGGATTTTAAAAGCATTTTCTCCACCCCAAAATGAATTTTGTTATTAATCACTTACCCCCATGTCGTTCCTGTAAACCCGTAAAAGCTTCGTTTGTCCTCTGAACACAATTTAAGATATTTTGGATGAAAACCGGGAGGCTTGTGACTGTCCCATTGACTGCCAAGTAAATTAAACTGTCAAGGCCCAGAAAAGTATGAAAAACATCCTCAGAATACTCCATCTGCCATCAGTGATTCAATCTGAATTTAATGAAGCGACGAGAATACTTTTTGTATGCAAAAAAAAACGACATTTATTCAACAATTTGTCTCCTTTGTGTCTCTCTGTCAGCGTAGAGCCATTTTGGAGACGCAAAGTGCGTACACAAGCTCTCAAGTGGCCAAGACCGCAAGTATGGGTATTTGGACAAGGGGTCCATATCCACAGCTCTAGCTCTTCCTGTTTCCCTGTTTGAATGACGAATACACCTTCTGGTAGGGGGGAGTTATGATCTCTCACGCAAGCACAGAGTGTATATGCTAGTTGGCCATCGGCTGTAGTCTGTCCGGTGTGTGTTCTAGTTAGGGATGGAACTATTGAATTAGTTTGATGATAAATCATGCTAAAATTCCCCATGGTCAGCATTACTGTTTCATATTGTAAATATCATTAAAATTGTATTCATTACAGTGATTTAAACAAATACTGTCCAGCATAAAGTGCAGGTTTAAGTAAGTCATGTGCGCACAACACACAGAGTAGTTTCGTTTTGTGTGAAAACGTGGTGGAAAAGCTGGGAGGCTTTAAAAGAGTGCAAAGGGAATTATATGAATGAATTATGTGCCTCCTGAAGGTTCTAGTTTTCTTCAGAAAAGATTCGATGGCATTTTGTTTTCATCTTCACTCCATATAATATCTAATAAAGTGTTCTTAATCGTAGTGGTGCTTTGTCCACAGAGATTACGGGAAACAGCTCTAATTCTGCTGTTCAATAAGCGCCACCTGCTGTCAGAGAGTGGAGTTATAGAGACTTGCATTACATTCAGCTTGTGTGCAGTTTCTGTCTGGCCTAAAAATGGAACGAATTTGCATGCCCTGCTGTAAATTTTGATTAGTTGATTGAAAAACAAGCTTATGTGGATTTTACACATTTAAACAATTCATATAAGGTATCTAGAATTATTTATGGAGCAGATAAATGCGTATCATTTTGACGTAACACTTTTCTTTAAAGAATGAAATGTGCACTTTACCGTTTTATGAAACCTTTTCAAAACATTATTTTTGTCAGTCATGTCATTTAAAATCCGGACATCATTGGTTATGTTATTGTTTTAGTGTTCTAGTGCAACTTTTTTTTTTTTTTTGCCCTTACGCAGGTGATGCGAGCGACGCCACAGTCCGCTTCCTCAGCACTATTTCTTTAACGTCGGTTTGGTTTGTCCTTACCCTTAGTGTTGGAGAATGATCTTGTAATAATTCGAGTGTAAATCTCTTTCCAGGTTGCCATACACATTCGTAACAAAGGAAGTGGCCGAGGCGACGTGTGACTGTCTGCTGGAGCAGGCCGAGCAGGCCGAACTCACCAACCAGCCTCAGGCCGTGGCAGAACGCCTCATTCTGGAGGAGTTTGGTCGCTGCCTCAGGAGAATCATCAGTTTTGCTGGCAAAGCTAAGACGGACTGTCCCATTAACTGCTAGAGCCGTGACTCAGAGCCCTCCCGCTCGTTTGGGGCCCAGGGTGTTGCTGAACCTAGACTCGGGCTCCACTGAGGGCACTTTTACCGGCCCTCATATGGATTCATGGGCCTTCTAATAAAAAGACACAAACCAGAACTTCCCACTGGCCTGTGAGATGTGTTGTGGAGGACACACTATATTCAGTAGGAGGACTACAGTACTTCATTGTAGCCCCTGCGATGGACTTAACACTGTTTGCTTTAATGGAAGGGGTTTATTTTAGAACGATCTATACTATTTTAAAGTAGTTTTTGTTTTGTTTGCCAATGTTTTCCACTTTTAAATCTGCATAATCATGATGTGTTTGTCTTTTTAAAACTGGATTTTCATATCATCATTCACTGTCGTCTGAAAGCCCTTACTAATAACCTCGGGATAGTCGGGATGAGGAAGGAACTTCCCTGCACATGTAGTAATTAGCCGTCTGATCATGACTTGTATACAGTAAGTAGCCTGTACTGTAGCTTCATTATATTTAATTGTTGGCAGCAAGTTTTGTTCCTTGAGCAGAATCGGGTTCAGTCTTCATCGTTCCATTCATGCTCAAGCACGCAAGCGTTCGGCCGGGCCGGTCTGAGAGTCGCTGGACGGGACGAGGGCCGCACGAGATTGAAGCACAGCATGGCGGTACAGATTTCCTGTACTCCAGAAATCTAAGATTAGAGTTGAATCTTTAATATTGAAAATACAAGCAGCTAAATAAGATTTGTAATCCAGTAGTGAGTCTTAAAGCTTGTTTGATGGGCTTCTTCATCTGAGTCCACAGATCAGTTGAGAACCTGCTCAATGATTTTTTTTTTTTCCCTCCTGGTTTGTTTGTTTTGGGTTTTATTTGCAGTTATTGGTTGATTGGCTTTGTCAGGGCCGAATTAAACCAAACCTTTCCATACTCAGAGTCTGATGAGTCTACACATGTGTAGTCCCTAAAACTTGATGGGCGAATCTCATGAAACCTGCCAAGAACATGTTCAGGTCATATTACATCCCAAAATCATTAACTTATATTGCGTAAAGAAAATGTAGAATCTTTTAGAACTCATTAAATGGATAGTTGACCCAAATATGTAAATTTTGTAGTTTTCTCACCTTCATGTTGGTCCAAACCTGTGTGACGTCTTTTGTTGTCGTTGTTTTTTTTTTTTTTTTTTTAAATGGGTGTGTGTATATATATGTGTGTGTGTGTGTGTGTGTGTGTGTGTGTGTGTATATGTATATGTGTATAATATATACACACACACATATATACACATATATATAAGGGTGACTAAATTACAAAAAAAAAAAAAAACATTTTGGGTGAACTACCCCCTTAAGGATTTTTTGTGAAAATTAATTTTTTTCTTTTTCATTACTGTAAATGTTATTTTTACTTAATTGTATTACAGTTTGAGTTCTTTTTACTTTTTTAGTGTAAAATTATTTTACAGTAATAAGAATCAAAATGAGTTTATATAGAATTATATGAAGATGTGTATATAAAAGTAACTCATTCTTATTACTGTAATTTATAATTACTTTGTTTAAAATAATTGTATTAGTTTTTTGTAGCGTATTTTACTGTAATGAGAATCAAAAATAAGATTTGTTTATATATATATACCCAATTCCCATTTTTTATATATATATATATATATATATATATATATATATGTGTGTGTGTTTTTCATAAGCTGTATATAAAAATAACCTAGTAAGCATTATGTGTAATGCAAAGAAAATCTCATTACTGTTCTAATTAATTATTACAGTTTGGTTTCTTTTTTAGTAGCATAAAAATTGACTGTCAAAAAAAATTGATTTACATTGAATCATTATGCATAATTGAAAGAAAAAGTCTCAATCTATGATCATTTAAAGAAAATTGTACTACAGGTTGGTTTTCCTTTAGTAAAATCATTTTACAGTAATTAGAACCAAAAGTTTTTTTTTTTTTCTTCTTTTTTTTTTTATATTTAAAGCTAATTTTTGTGGTCCTAAAAAGTGGGATTATTTATACCTTTGTTACCTTTTGATTTTGGGGTGAAATATGACGAACATGTGCTGTTTGTGATTTTACTGGCAAAATGTGGTCTATATGAATGGCTATTTCTTCTCAAAGGCAAGTAAACTGTGTTGTATGGCATATTAAAACAGCAGGTAGATCAAATTACCCAAAAGTGCTATAAGTAAAAGAAGTCATCAACTCGAGGTGGTCTTCGGGTTTGGTTGAAGCCATGATTTGGTTGGCACAGGTGCTTAATACAGACTTTCAAGCATTACTTAAGAGCACAGGCTGCTTTTTGACTTCATTTTGCTCATAGTGCCTTTTCACATAACAGCTCAAACGATCCTTCACCGTGCTCAGCGGAAGTCTGCTTTCTTAAACCGATTAAACATCAACAGTAGATGAAAAATGCTAAGCCTGCTGCATGTAATCTGCCAAAAATAGTTTTAGTTTGATTTTATTCAGTTTTATTTATATTATCAGGCAGTTACTAAAACTATGAAGGAACTTAATCTTATCTTTCCTAGACTCACAAATATGCTTGTTGAATGCAGCTTTTATTCATCAATAAACAGACCGTCACACTGTCATGAAGACATGCGATTATTTGACAGTTTCTGACCTCCCCTACATTTCACAGCACATTTATATTTCACTATTAAACAGCTGGTTAAAGGTTAAAACGCTTATGCACCTTATTATGCCTTAATAACCACCTCTATACTCAGGGCTTTTTAATGTAAATATCCTCATAACTAATAGTAAAGATTATTTCGCTGCATGACTGCAAGCAATCTGTTAGACGTGTCACATTAATGCAAATGTTTTGGATATAGCTTCATTGCTTTTTAATATTTTCATAAACGCATCTTCCAAATAATGCATAGCTTGCAGTATTTTGTGCTATTGTTGTAGAGAAGACATGAGAATGCAGGCTTCCTCACCTGTGCCATCCAAAACTTTAATATCTTCCCGGCTTTGGTTGTTTATAGATCATCTTTTTCATATTTTATGGTGATAAACGCTGTTTGTATTCCAGACCCTTTCCTCCATTCGATTTCTGACAGATGCAAATGATTTTCAGGTTGTACATTTGTCGAAGAAGAAGATGATGAACAATGAGTTCATGTCTTTGTACATATATAGCCAGTCAATGTTATCTTGTATAAATGTAAATGAACATTAGTGCTCCTTTGTACCTTTCTGAAAATTGCCATGTTTTTTCACAAATGAAACTCTTCACTAATGTTTCCGTGTTTTTAGTGTTTGAGATTTGTTGACTTTGTTCATTGCGTTGTTCAGGTTTTTTTTTTGGTTTTTTTTTTTTAGTTTGTCCTTTATTTTCTGTTTAACACATACCATGTCTATCCACGTGATTAACACGTATCAGAATTAAAATCCCTCTGAACTACATTGTAAAGTTTGTCTGGTCCTACTCATTAGAGTGATGAATTAACTTATTTATAAGCACTTATTTCATTGTTTTATTGATATCACTGTTTGATTTTCATTTGTATGTCAGGCAAGCGTTTAAATCAAGATCTTTTAAGTGATTTTGCATAAACTTGAGTGTCTCTAACAATAATATCCCTGCTAAAAAAAACAATAGAAGCCCAATAGAAACCATCACAGAAATTCCAATGGTTTCCATTAAAATACCATTATAAACCATTAGCTTTTCCCAGTAAAACCATTACAAAATTCCTTTTTGTAGTGTGTTTTGGGCATTTTTCCAATAGGATTTAACATCCCACCAACAGAATCCATCACATACCAGTAGACACCATTACAGTTTCCATTAAAACCAATACAATTCCCATTAAAACACTTTCTATTGTGTTTTGGGCAGGGTTCTATTGTTTTTTTTGTTTTGTTTTTTCAGCACCAATAAAAGCTGCTAAAACCGGTTCTTCTATAAAATATAAATTCAAATGAATTTAATTTCAATTAAATGTTAATACCAAAACATTTCAAATTGATTTGCCTTGTGCTGTACAGAAGAAGAGGTTGTAATATTTTGAATTCCCCGTGATTTTATGTAACAGTAGCTATCAACATTTGATGTGAAATGTCTGCTATAATCGTAGTTCAACTATATCTTCTCTTATATTTACAATGTAGGCCCATAAACCTTCAAATAAAGCGTTTTAAAACTCACCCTGTGGCCTAAACCTCTCAGTCGCTCCAGTTCTCCAGGCGGCGCTGTTAGTAAGAAAACACACCGAGTCGCGCGACAAGCGCTCACCGAGGAACACGAGCGAGCTGCTTCATTTATCAGAGGATAGGATACCATGCATCCGTTTTAGATTAAATTTGAGAAGTAGTGACTGCTGTTTCATATTTAGGTAAAATGGCCGCGAATCCACCGGTACAAGGTAAATACTGTAGCATATCAGAAGCCAGAAACAGCTGGACTGTCATTTCTGATATTAAGCTCATGTAATGCGATACACAGTGTTTAAATCGTTTTCAAAGTTAATCCCTAAATATATCAAAATACACAGTGCGGTTGCCCATCAGACTTTACCGAATGAAGCTATAATCAGTCGTTGCTGTGTCACCCTCGAGCTGTTTCTATTAGATATGCGAGTTTTCAATTTCACTAGTTGCTTTATATTAACTATTACATGTGCAAATTTGATCTCAGTAGGATTTCAGAACAAAAACAGGGTTGCTATTCTAGCCGAGCTGGATAAGGAGAAGAGACGCCTTATACAGAGTCAGTCTATGAATAACCCAGGAGCCAGGTACTGTTTTAACAACATGCCAGTATTAACATATTTCATTTGTGTTTTTCAATGTTCTCTCGCTCTCTCTTTAAAAAAAAAAAAAAAATCCTGGTAAGTCAGTATCTGTCCTAGCAATTATCAACTTATTTGCATACTCATAAAAAGTCATAACCTGTGCTGTATAACATATTTTTCTCTTTTCTTTCCCAGTATTCCCCTCTCTCGGCCAGCGGTAAATAAAGAGTTCAGGGATCAGGCCGAACAGCAGCACATTGCAGCACAGCAGAAAGCAGCTTTACAGGTACAGTTGGGAGTTTCAGTGTTCATCTATTCTTGATAAAGTCCATCAGATGAGTATTTTTCTCTGGTTTGGTTTCAGCATGCACATGCACACTCGTCCGGCTTCTTCATCACTCAGGATTCCTCCTTCGGTAACCTTATACTGCCTGTGTTACCAAGACTCGACCCAGAGTAAATAAATAATCAGCTACATAGACTGACTTACTGTTTTGTAAAAACTTAAATGTGGTTATGCTACATGACTTTGATTTTTCATTAATGTAAATGTTTCTGTTTTTTTAGATTGTAATATGCTAGTCAGTATTTTTTCATGATTTTATATAAAATGAAAAAAACAACCGTTGTTGTGTTGTCATTTTTTTTAAAATAGGTGATTGATATATTAATATAATTCTGCTGTTATTTTCATTATTTTACCAAGTCTAATGACTACAATAGTTTACAAAAGACAAAATCTTTTTCACGATTCCAAAGGCAATAATTCAGCAAAATAACTTGTATTAAAGTTTATATTTGCGATTATAATAATCAGTGGAGCTGATTATTAGAATGTTTATGAATTAGAATTATGTGGTCCACAAATATTAGCCATGTGAGATAAAAACCCGAAAGAAAAAAATCTGACTGTATTCATATTACAGGGTTGCTTTATTTATGGTAGTATATTTGTTTCTCAACTTTATTTTTTAACCATTTTGTTTGTTTTTGTAACCTTAAATAATCCTTGTTGTGTATGTTCTAGAATAAATTATATAATATCAGGCACATATGTTGAACAGGCACATATCTGTAATATATCTAACGCATACAGTATCTAACAATGAAACGTATCTGATAAGTGCTTACTGTTGAAGAGAACATCTACACTAACACTGAACATGTCCAAAACAGGAATAAATATGAAGGATAGCAGGATTAGTTCCACTACATTCATATGTCTACAACATATACAGAGTAACTGGATCGATATTTTAGCTTCATCGTCAAACTCGTAATTGTTGTCATACATAGTAAAAGCACTATAACACAAAATTAGCATCCAAATGCCTTAAGTTGACTTAATACTGCACTGGATAAAGAACATTTTGCATTGCACATAAGACAAGTGTAGTTACAATATAATCGAGACAAAAAGACAACATCGTAGTTTCATACACATTGACAGAAACAACAATTAAGACTTTGCTAATGCATATCTAAAAGAGCATTGATGCATGAAACAAGATGGCCTAAGTCAGTCATACAATTGAATTTAAAGCTGCCATATGTTTTCTAATAATAAGCTACTTCCTCCCGTACCATGCAGCCATTTGTAGACTGACTTTCTGAGGAGTGTAAACACAGTGACTCTGGCCCTTTCCTTGGTTTATTCAAGCCATACGTAGAAAGAGCTATCCATTAGCATTCCCATTTATCTAAATGGCAGTTGTTCAGCTGGCGCAAGACCTCTGGAAGTATCCACTATCTTTGAACATAGACACAGATTTTTTTTTCTGATCCAATCACTTGAGCTGTGAATGCCATGTGACTTATAACTCTGGAGCCGCTGCAAAATTTCATTGAGACATGCTGACAACACTGATTGGCTGATGGCACCACAAGAACAAGCATAGTCCCAAGCCCTTCACAAGCGACTATCCTGAGTGACACAAAAGGCAGCAGGCTGGGGGGAAATATAAGTCCATTCGAGGCTTGAAGAGCCCTCCAAAAAGTCACTTGGCAAATAAAAGGATATCAGAAAACAGCTCATTTTAAATGAGAAAAAAATAAAAATGGCACTTCATGTCAGAAAGTTGGTAACTCTTGGTGTAGGCATCTGTCAACAGTGGCTAACTGAACCATCCTAATCTCCCGAACTTTGGCTCATTGGTTTAAGCTGTCCAAAACATCAACTTCTTGTTCAGAGAATGCCATGCATTTGGGTTCGGGACTACCTGCTTGTCCGAAAAATGGAAGACGGAAGAAGTGTTTGGGAAACTTGTTTGGAAACAGCAGATAGGTTTGGTGCTACCAGTGGCTCAAAAATTACACTTCAGCTTTAAGCAGAGTCAGTAGAGTCAAAAGAACCAGCAATGACAAAGTTGGTGCTGCCAGGATGGGAACTCCCTGACTGGACGGCTTGTTGCCTGAGGTCATTGCAGATCAGGACTAGCTGATTACTCTGGGCCTCAGACAAGGTGCTGCAACTCTGGTAAACGCTGAAATTGGTCTTTCTCCCTGGAATGTTGCCTTTCTCACACATGGTCTTCACCATCTTTGCTAATTTGTTCTTTCCCAGAGCTTGGCAGTTGTACCAGTGCAGGGCGGCGAGGTTGACCACAGGCTTGATGGACAGATAAAAGGGGGCATCTTCAAAGAGCATTGCTTGAGGTCTACGTTGAGCATATTCCTTGTAGTCCTGCACAGGGCAGGTTTGAGGAGCATGCGGGGTAGCGTAGATGCGGCACTCTGTCGTGGACCTTCGGTTTCTGGCATTAGGGTCACTAAAATCCTGGTAAGACCACTCCAGACACTCTAGTCCTGTTTCTGTGGTAAGCAAGCGCACATCACCCCATTTGAGGGTGGAGCTATGGAAGCCTGTACAGTGGCCAAAAGCCTTGGTGTTGTTGAGCCACACCAGGTTAAGCAGACCCTCAGGGTTGAAGCGACTCAGAAGCCCCCGTTTCCTTAGGAGCAACTCATCAGCAAGGGTCAGCTTCATTGACTTGTGGGGTTTGTTGCCTTTGCCTTTGAACTTGAGCTCCAGTTGCTTTTGCTTGAGGGCATCCTGGGATCTCTGGAACTCCCGGTCTCTTGTAATGCTGTAGGCGTAGTGATACTCCTTCAGATAACGCTCCAGGCCACACTGGTAGTTGGCCAGGCTGTTGGGCTCATACTCCGAGCCATCTCTTTGGCGTGCATCCACAAAAAAGGAGGCCAAGTAGATGTCCAACTCTTGGCAGGGGATGCAGTATATCTCTCGGGTCTCGGTTGGATACTTAGAAACCAGAAAGTCCCGAAAGTTGCGAAGAGCTGTTTGGGTGCTGCGAATGGTCTTCTCATTCTGTTCTCTGTATGCTCTCTCATCCATGTCTGCTGAAAGGGAAGAAGGTATATTTTCATATTTCCAGAACAAAACTTAGAAAACAAAATGGACCTCAGTCAGGGTAGACTGCATATTTAGTTTGACATGAATGGAAATGCATTTCTATCTCTCAGTAAAGAATACACATACAGATCAACAATGGTTTAAAGCTACGGTCCCCAGCCCTAATCCTTAAGTACCCCCAACTCTGCACATTTTGTATATTTCCCTAAACAAACTCAAGTGAATCTATTCATCAACTAATAGAGACTCCAAGACCTGAAATGGGTCTGTCAAATAAGAGAGAAATCCAAAATGTGTACTGTTGGCCGTACTCCAGGACTCCTGAGGTTGGGAACCACTGGTCTAAAGTACGATCAAGAGCTTTTTGTTCACTGGAAGTTTTTTGGAAAGACAAGGTTTTGAAGGTACAGCAAGGCAAAATCCATTGAACAGACTGTACCTCTATCTCTCCAGCCACATTATTTGTGTCATATTAAATATGAGGTGTATATCCTAACTAAGGATAAACAGACACTGTTGAGGTATTGTCCAGTCTTTAGGTAAAGATTTCTAATCTGATTCCGTGTTGGTTGTATTGCCGACTGAATTATTAATTGTCAAAATAATGGCAAAATAATTTCCCAATAAAATACAGAAGCATCTGGATATTGTGATATTCTGTTTATTACTCACAGTAACAGTCATTGAACCCACTGGTTCATACAATGTAGTGTAAGATCATTACGCACTTTTTTTTCACAGTCTGCACCTTGGCAATCTTATTACATGATACTAATCTGGTATTCAGGGAGGAAAAGGTTTCGTGTCAAAAAGTACAAACGTACACTGTAGTTTGTGATGGTAGTGAGCATGCAATTTTACAGTTATTAATATCAGTATTACCTATTTACCTAATGTTTAACACTGAAGTAAATACTGGTCAGGAAAAATGATACTGATACAAGGCATACAAAACAATTATTTGATTTCATTAAAAAGCCAAATTGGCCAAGAACACCACAACAACTGATTGAAAGTTTCCAACAAATGTGCTGCCATACATCGGTCACTTTGTGATGGATCATGGCTAAGGACAAAAGAGATCAAGGCCGAACTGTGACGAGAAATACAAGTGTTCTTTTAGAGTGGTCACATGTCCACTGTAAATCAGATAAGGTACATATTTTATTTGCTGACGATTGGTAGAAGCTCCCCCTTTGCTTTCATGCTTTTAATCTTGGCTTTGATGCTGTCGTCCATGGCCTGTCGGCATCTGACTGCATAGTGAGCCAATGTTTCCTCCTTCTCGTCCCATGGAGGCAGAGCGTGGAAAACTTCAGGAGCTGCCAAGCTCAGTTCTGCAATGGCTGCTGTTCTCGAAATGGTATTGCGGTCAACACCAACTCTATCAAAAGCCACTTTCATGGATACGCTACGTCGAAACTCTTGCAGTGCCGCCATATATCGTGCAATCACGCCTACGACGTTTTTCACTGAAAAATAGTAACATAATTCTTTAGTGAAATTCTACAGACTGGGACAAAATTTTACTTGAACGCAAATCAAAATCTAGCTTTATTATTCATTAATAATGAGTTACAGTTCAAATTTAGCAAATCCCAGTTTATCTATTGAGCCCATCTAAGATAGCTAGACTTTGGATCCAAATCCCAGTCTTACATTACTTACTTCGCACACGTGTGTTCTCGCCATCTCTGCTTCTCTTTGAGGAAATCTTGATGGTCCTCTGCCTGTCCAGTGGATGCAACTCCACTTCCTCAAAAGAGTCAAAGAGGGCCGGTGAGTCAAACGCAGCGCCCTCTTCAGGAATGGAGGTAATAATCTGATGTGAGCTTCCTGCCTCCATTTGACATGATGAAAGTGTCCTCCTTTTATCTACCAATCAGAGAAAACAAGACAATCCTTATCCAAATTGCAACCTGCGTTCTGATCTCCATGCTAGGTATTATCCACAAATGGACTATGATGGGTTTGTAAGGAATAGTCACCTGGCCGAAGCTGGTCTTGAAGGAAGTCACAGATGAGCTCAGCCTTCTTGGTGAGTTCCTGTTGCAGAAGCTCTTTGTCTTGCTTCAGGCTGCTGATGGTGTCACCCATCAACTCATTTTTGCTTCTCTCAGCCTGCAGTAGTGCTTTCAGTCTCTCTATTTCATACACAGCTGGAGAAACTGTTTAAAATAGAAACAGAGCTTTACCTCAGGAGTTCCTACTACCTCTGGAAAGATATATCTAAATGTAATGTTTGTGTGCTAATCTGAAAAAAAGAGATACTTTACAGAAAACAAAGAAATACATGGCTGGTGGTAAACATTTAGGCCTGCCATCTGATTAAAAGAAAAATAATAATTGAATTAATTACAAGATATGTTGATTTATTAGCCAAATAAATCACTATTAAATACATACTGTATATCTACAGCAATCAAGTGTATCCGTGGTTTACACAGCACATTTTCTATTACATCTGCAATGTCTATCGTATTTGTTAAATGTGCATCTTACTGTTTTTTAGCGTGTTACGTCACGATTGTTTTTTTTTTAGCTACTTGACTGTGTAGCAGTAAGTCATAGTACGCACTATTTTGGCATATTTCTGCAAATTTGTAGTACATATTTTTTACTTTTGTTTTTATCGCAGCACACAGCTCTACATGCATCTCACTTAGCTGAATTCAAAATATATTTTCAACGTAGTAAATCTGAAAATATGCTACATTAAAGTTTATTCTGATTGACTGCCATGTAAAATCTTCAAATGTGATCCATTTATCATTGCTTTTGTTAGTTTTCTTTGCCTTTGTTTGGGTTGGGTTAAATTTAGATCGTCTTTATAATACTTATTTAAATGCCTTTTCTTTTAGTGGATTTATTTTTGCTACTTCTACCATGACCTATTCAAATACATTCGTCTTGTGATAACATTAAAAAGCATAATTTGAAAAGACCATACCACCTCAAAGTAATGCCACCAAATCATTGATGCAGACTAATAAAAGCAAAATGAAAATAAAATAAAAATGCACTGAATTAAGAAGCAGTCACTAAAAGACTCCTACCTTATAAGATGCCGTATGTAATTACAACAATTGATTCAAAGGCAAAAACAGATCAGGGACAACATTTGGTCATTGATTTTATTGTAACGCATCAAATGACAAATAAGACCACTTAAGAAGACACACCAGGATGATGGAGTATTTACACACTTGAAAATAAACCTCAGGTTTGTAGAAGTGCTAAAATAAGGGCAAGTTCAACATCAGTGTGTAGGTACAAAACAAGACACTTTTAAAAGCGGTCAAGTGAAGACTTCCCAACCATTATGAAAAGACTGATCTTTCATAACCATAATAAATGCTAATGTCTTTTTTTTTCTCTTTAGATTAAACACTTGTGGACAACGTGATATACCTACCAAATGCCAGTTTTATAAGAAACATAACACTTGATTGTAAAAAGTGATCTCCAATGTTTTAAAGTCTGCTTTACTAATGCCGTCCAAAGAATTCCATTAAATATTGTAAATGTGTGAGCCCTTGAGTGACGTTTTCACTACACACTCACTGCAACACCTCACCGTAAGAAATACTGAAATGTCATGAATGAACACAGAAGTTGTTAATTGTCTGGTTGTTTATACGGAGTAACCTAATTTCACATTTCTGGCAGTAATTTCATATGCTATTAAATGCTGATTGGTCTACATGATATCACTTAGGTAAAAATTACAAATGCAATACGAAACATCGGAGTAATAAAGCTTTGTGGGATGTTTATAAATATCTAAAATAGCCATTTTTCTTTCAGTCATGCACGAGGAATGACGCTATTGTCAATTTAGTGTGATGCTGATTGATAAAACAGATCATTTCATGGAAGCAGCAGAGGAAAAAAAGGAAGATAAAACAATAAAATACAAGTTTAAGGTGGTTTTGATATAGTGACAATTCACATTTTTATATTTAAAGATGTTGGATATGAGTAAAAACCATCAGAATGGTTTGACAAAACTCAAAATATCTTGTCTTGTTTGTTACAATGCTACATGACTATCGTGATTAAGCACTAGACTAATCTAAAGGTTTAAATGGTTATAAACAGGTTTGTGTTGACTAAACGAGTCAATAGTTAATAACTATCACAGTATAGATAATGTTGGTTTTCTTGAAATGAATGGAATGGAAATAGTTCATGTGTCTGACCGTGAATCGCTCATCTCTTAGTGCTGTAGCAAAACTGAATCAACTTTAAACGATTCCGGACTGAATCGTTCATGTCCAAGACACCGACTGGTAGCTTTCATTCAACCGCTGGCCAAAACAGTGTTTCATTTTCATTTCATTTATAATAATAGCATTTGTCTGTGAATGGAAATTTTTGGGATCAGCAGTTACATATAGGAAGGGTCGTTTTTGCCTGAAGATTGTTCGTCACAAAAAATAAAGGACTCTTGAGAAGTTTCTTGCTTCTTTTTCTGACCGATTCGAAGCCTGCATTTATTAATACAGGCCTTCTTCAGTTTGGATGATTCCACAGGTGTCCATCCGTCTATAGTAGAACAACGCAGAACATATGCTGCGAAGAAAAAAGAAAGAAAATTACATTTTAATTAAAAATATTTTAGGGAAAGCAACACGAAATTTAAAAGTGAAGTCACATGGACTTTGAAATATAAAGAATATTCACAAAATAAACTATGTAAGATGATTGAATACACTTTTATTCAAATCTAAATAATCTTAAAGTAATGTTTCAATGTCAGTTTCAATGAATTGATTCAAACTCTGATTCAATGATTCGTTTGCTTCATCACTCAAAAATATTGTATTTCGCAATGTTTCAATAAAAATATATATATGTAACCAGTACTATTCATTGCTATTATGCATTGTAATATCAGCGCAATTAAATATATAATTATTTTTCCTTCATTTAGTGAAAAACAGCATAATTTAAATATTTTTTGGTCTATAACATTTTAAACCTACTTGATGGTTGTGAAAAAATTTTTTTTAAGCCATTTAGAGCGTAAATATTAAGATATCAGTGAAATATCAGCTAAATTCTGAAGGCTTTTAAAGTTTTTTTTGATGTTTTTGGAAGAAGTCTCTTCTGCTCACCAAGGCTGCATTTATTTCAGCAAAAATACAGTTAAATCAGTAATATTGTGAAATATTATTACAATTTAAGATTACTGTTTTCTGTTTGAATACATTTTAAAGTGTATTTTATGCAAAGCTGAATTTTCAGCATCATTGCTTTAGTTTTCAGTGTCACATGATCCTTCAGAAATATGATTTGATGCTCATTTCTTATTATTGTTGATAATGAAACTGATATTAATACTGTTAGTATTGTCATTGATAATATTTTTGTGGAAAGTATAATAAGGTTCTTTGATGAATAGAACTAAATGTGCTATTGCACAAAAAAACTAAATATTTCTCTTCTTTTTTTTTTTTTTTAAAGTAATAAATCAGTAGAATGGAAAAAAAAGAAAAAAGAAGAAAAAAAACGCACAGCCCTAAATCATTAGTAAAAGCTGGCTGTCCCATTTCAAATACTTACACATAATCCCATCCACTCTTCTTCTGTCCAAGATCTTTTTCCCGTCAGGGACTTTTCCCCTCTTCCCAAAAGCGACGGCCCCGTTAAGATCCTCCTCGCTGAAGAAGTGCTCAAACAGCAGGTGGAAGAGTCTCATGCTGTCCTGCCGGGACTCCTGCAGCATGGACGCCAGTTTGTAGTGCGGCAGGTAGAGTCCGCTTCCCGGAAACAGCTCCTGCTCTCCCAGTCGAGCCGGACTGGACAGAGGCATCTGCGTCCGCTCGTGAAAAACCAGGATTCGATCAATGACCGTCTGAAGGTTTTGTAGGGTTATAGTATCTGCATAAATCATGAGACATACATTAAAAAAGAGTTTCCCTGCTGACATAACTAACAGCGCATCTATCACAATTGCGACAAATTGATATAGTGAAAGTTTTTTATAGATTTGTATCGGACTGCTAGCTCACCTATGCTTGTTATAAACTCTTCCAGGTGTTTTCTCTCTTCAAAATACCTCTCACTGTTTGGACTGAGATCTGACGGGCAGAACTGCTCTTCTGAACTGTGTGCAGCTGGAATCAGATGCTCTGTAATACATCAAATGAGCGTTTTAGGAGCTTTAATAGAGGATGAACTCTTCCGTCCAGACCAATCAGCTGGCAGAAACCAAATGCACAACATACTTCAAACCAAATGCTTTTCCCACACAACATCACAGTAAAGGACTGGTCTGTATTTCAGTTCATACAACTGGCGAGTCCACAGACGATAAAGCCATTTTCATCAGAGAAATTTTATTTTATTTGCCATGATGCAAAGTTTCCTCCAAATTCATTTGCCTCATGCAAATTCATCCATTATAAAAAATAAATACAGAGGATAAATTCGACTAGCGCACCACAGCACAGCTGCAGTGTTACGCTGAATATCACAAAACCTGTCCATTTAATTGCGGGCAAAAACATTAGTGACAGTTAATTTCATGAAAAATAAACACATTTTCCTGCCAAATTCTAACACCTTTTTCTGATTACTTTAACACTTTTTATAGTATACTTTTTAATAGAATTTTTTTTTTTTAAATCAGCAAAAAGTTTAATTTAAATAATATCTATTTTATTATATATTATATATATATATAATATATATATATATATATATATATATATATACACACAACAAAATAGCATAATGTCATAATGCAAAAAATTCAGTGTTTCTTAAAATAGTTTATTTCCTTTTTTAATTTTAGGTAAATATAAGCTGGATAGGTTATTGACAGGTTTTGTGAGATTTACTAATTAATATAAAACTGCAATATTTTTTAGAGCTTAACAAGTTCTTGCACAAAAAAACTAACCATGGAGGGCTTTCAAAATCACAGCGTAATCCATCTTCTCGTGTGAACCTGTAAACAGAATAAAATTATAGTTTGTCCACAATAAAGAGATATTAATATTATCTTTTAAGCATTTTAATGCATGCTTATGATAAAACACAATCATACGACACTAACAACATTTAATGTACTGACATCCATTTTCCTCTCAACTCACCTGTTATTTTCGTTCGGTTTATTTGGAGTTAAAGCAATAACAGTCTCATCCATTTCCATCTTGACTGAAATGTCAAATATCCCCAGAGTCTCTTGGGAAAACAGCTTAATGCCTTATTGCAGAATGGGAGAGGACGCCATCTCATTAACTAGCTTACCAAGACTAAATAACTGCCTGTGTGATAGTGAATTTATTCATAATGACACGAAGAGATACTCACTTCCCAGAAAATAGAATTTGAACATAAAAAAAGCAATCAAAATGAAGCACAAATCTAGAATTAGTGGGGAAAAGCTTGTAAAAGATGTATCCACAATGTAAAAGATATATATATTTTTTATTTAACCTTGCCCTCTCTTTTTGCAACTGTTAGCAGAGATAATACAATGAAAAAAAGAAATTGCATTGCAAATATGAGAAAGTCACATCTGCAGTTGATTTCTTTGTTTCACCTGCTGTGTAAGGCCTCTCAGCTGGAGGCCCCAGAATAATTCAAATGAGTAATTTTTAATTGTATTTTTTTATACAGAGTACTAAAAAAATTACACGGATGGATGACATTACAGAAAAAAAATGGGCTAAATCAGTTTCTAATGTGTCTGTGTCAGTCTGGATCTGGATTTCCATACATCCAGTTACGGCCAATGAAAACTATCCTTCTAGTCCCGATGCAAATGTTCAATTTTAAACGTTTAAATAGATGCTTGCAATAAAATTGTGATAATATATTTAAGAATTGTGATGCATTTACTCATTTTATTTAACTACACTGCATACGAAGCAAAATCTATAAGCAGCAGTAACATGCTGCATCCAAATTTGCATAAAGCTGTGTTATCCTTAACCCAGTCATTCTCTTTGTTTGTTAAAGGAATAGTTCACCCAAAATGACATTTGCTAAAGCTTAACTCACCTTCGGGACATCCAAGATGTAGATGAGTTTGTTTCTTCATTTGGAGAAATGTAGCATTACATCACTTGCTCACCAATGGATCCTCTGCAGTGAATGGGTGCCGTCAGAATGAGAGTCCAAACAGCTGATAAAAACATCACAATAATCCACACCGCTCCAGTCCATCAGTTAACATCTTGTGAAGTTAAAAGCTGCATGTTTGTAAGAAACAAATCCACCATTGATGCATTTTAATTTCAAACCGTTACTTTTGGGCTCTGGCCAAAATATGAGTCCATATTAATAATGCTTCCTCCAGTGCAAACGTCCATCCCATGTTGTGTCTCACATCAAAATCCGCCAACTTATTTGTTAATAATGGTTTAGATCTGTTTTTGTTTGTAAAGAGTTTGATCTGTGGATATTTCTTTCCTGATTCAGACGAGTTTTTTTTTTTCACTGGGGGAAACAATATTTTGGATAAAGGACTTGAATTTTAGGAATAGTTTGAAGTTAAAATGGATTTATTTCTTACAAACACTCATCTGTTCACTTCACAAGACGTTAACTGATGTACTGGAGCGGTGTGGATTATTGTGATGTTTTTATCAGCTGTTTGGACTCTCGTTCTGACGGCACCCATTCACTGCAGAGGATCCATTGGTGAGCAAGTGATGCAATGCTACATTTCTCCAAATCTGATGAAGAAACAAACTCATCTACATCTTTGATGGCCAGAGGTTGAGTACATTTTCAGCAAATTTTCAGTTTTGGGTGAACTATTCCTTTTAAAGAAAACATTTAGGCAAAAGCAAATGTTCAATCCCAGCTCAAATCATTGCTTGAGTGCAGCATTCTTCTTTGTTGCCAGGTTTGAATCACTTCTGAGGTTTAAGCAACGCCCAGTCTGTTTCATGTCCATTGTGCAGTGTTGGGTTACACTTCTGTGGTGTAATAAATCTAATTTATGGTCTTGACTGAGACGACGTCATAAATATAATTAAGAAGATCAATGTGAGGCAGCACTCCACCCACGACCGCTCACACAAACACATGCAGAATATACTAACCTTCTGTGTTTGTTTGCCATTTCTGTGTACTGTAAGTGCATCATAAGTATGGATTTTTTTTGTTCAGGCTATTTAAGATGTTTTCGGTTAAAATGATTTGATTTGCATTCAGTGTGTGATTGCTCTTAGGCACAAAAGTGCCTCGCATGATTAAATAATTATGCAGAAGCATTCAATTTGCATTCAGCAAATGTTCAAAGAATGTACATTTAATGAGGCATCAGCTCTGAAAGATCGAGCAACGTTCGAATTTCATTTATACTATTATTTATAGCACCTTCGTGTTCACTCTGAGATCATTAAAAGGTTTTATATTCATTTCAAGCAAACAAAGGCTCAACAGACAATAAGAATAAAATGAATTCAAACACTATACAGCCACTCCAACAAGTAATATATATATATTATTGCATTAGATAACAAAATATCAATCAAAGCCTCACTATCTTAAAGACATAATGCACAACCATGCCTTTCAAGCAAAACATTAAAAAGAAGATTCTTGAGTGACAAATAAAGAGTGTCCAAGATAAAGAAGAAAAAATTCTTTTGTTCAGAACATTAAGTTCTTAGAAATGTACTCTGTGTATTCATGTTGGATTTATAAGATTTTTTTTTTTTAATTCATATTTTTTCGAGTAGAGATATTTATGTTCGTGCTCTCTCATACATATATATCTAATATATATATATATATATATATATATATATATATATATATAAATGTATATCTATATCTCTATATCTATATCTATATATCTATATCTATTATCTATATATATATATACATGTATATCTATATCTATATCTATCTATATCTATCTATATATATATATATATATATATATATATATATCTATCTATATATATATATATATATATATATATATATATATATATATATATATATATATATATATATATCAAATAGAGATATTTAATGACTGGTGTAACCAAGTAAAAAGTAAAAACTTTGTGTCTTACATTAAAAAGCTGAAATAAAAAACAAAATATAAATATAAAAATCTCAAACTTTAAAAAACAAGAATTAGAAATGTTACCATGGCAACTATTAAGTACTAAAATTACTAAAACTAAAATAAAACTAAATTTAAGTCTAAATGGAAATATTAAAAAGAAAGGACAAAACTAAATTACTAAACTATAAACTAAAACAAAAAAAAAGTATATAAAAAGAGCTAAATAAATAGGAAATATTAATAAATACTATACTAAAAATAAATAAACAATACTACAATTACACAATTTTGTGGATCATGATTTTGTAGAGAAAGGTTTTCCAAATATTAAGTGTAGCAGTTTATTTGATTTAATTTTTTTAAGAAATAATAAAAGATTATGCCAATGAAAATTTTTTAAGGAATAATTGTTTTAAATAAATTAATAGATGGGACAAGCCTGAACATCATGTAACTGCCCCCAGAGACAGGCTACTACAACAAAAAATGACCAATTTGTTAAAAGTAACTGCAAAAAGGTGCTCAAAAAAGTGAGGTTCTGAGAAAATCCTGCGCAGGAATTATTTGCTGATGTCGCATGCGTGTGATATTGTGTTATCCAATGCAATGATATTCCGAAATTTTAAGTGTGACTCAACCACTTCTCATCACAAGCTCCAGATAAGGCTCTTTACCTGTGTTGTCCGCTCGAGCTTCAGTATTAAGTGCTTGCGCTGCTAGAAGATCCATCTCAGGGTTCACACCCATGGAAGCCTCCCCGTAAGACAAAGACGACCTGGGATACTCGTCCCTGTGCAGCACCCCCATAGCGTCAATCCGTCCCGCGTGGGGCAAGGTCGCCACACTCTGACTGCAAGCCGGGTTCGAGTTCACCTGCATTTTGTTCTGGGTAGTGTGGAAAGGTGCACGCAAGGGTTTGATCATGGAAGAAGGGGAGCTGTCCAGAGGTGATGAGGACATCGCCATGGAGTCCCCGTCTACAGAGGAAGGCTTCTGGGACATCGAAGACCTGGATGATGGTCTGTTCTGGACGCTGGGTTTGGGCGACTGCGTAACGCCTCCAGTAGAGCGGTTCCCATCCGAGCTGCTGGGCATCTGAGGGTTGGCCACACTGTAATAGTCTTCACCTCTCTCTTGTTTGATTTTCTTCAACGCCAGGTCAGTGCTGTCCTCGGTTCCCGGTTCTTTTCCCGATCGTTTCCTGGGCGTGATATTTGAGGCGTGGTTGAACTCAGAGTCGCCGTCTTCGTCGGTAGCCGAGGACTCGCAGACGATGTCGTACAGGTGGCTGTTGTACTCCTCGCCGTTGTCGTCCATCTCGGACGGTTCGCTGCAGTTGGAGATGTCACAGGAGTCGTGGATCGGAGCGGAGTCGCCCTTGTTTTTGGTGGCACTGCCGAGGAAGCGCTCTGAGGTGTTCTGCATGACGGCGACCGCCTGGATCATGCTGTCCGTGTTGATGCTTCGGCTTTCTTGGTTGCGTTCTTTGTTTGCCTTTTTGCAGGTGGTGTTAAGGGGCCAGTGGTAGGCGTGTCCGGCGCTGCAGCCCCACAGGGCCGTGAGGGTCCCGTGAGAGCCCTCGTTCAGCATGTGTTTGAGGTTGGGGATCAAGGTGCAGATTGTGCCGTGACTGTGGGCCCATTTCACCAGTTTAGCCAGGCTGTCAGAGGAAGTGTGCAAGCAGTCCTCCATGTTGAGCCTCCTCCCCTGAGACGACAAAATGTATTCGTTTTTCAATACAATTTTTTTTGTGTGTGTATGATATACAGTTGAGGTCAAAAGTTTACACACCCCCTTTCAGAATCTGCAAAATGTTAATTATTTTACCAAAATAAGAGGGATCATACAAAATGCATGTTGTTGTTTATTTAGTACTGACCTGAATAAGATACTTCACATAAAAGATGTTTACATATAGTCCACAAGAGAAAATAGTAGATGAATTTATAAAAATGACCCCGTTCAAAAGTTTACATCCCCTTGATTCTTAATACTGTGCTGTTACCTGAATCATCCACAGCTGTTTTTTTTTTGTTGTTGTTTAGTGATAGTTGTTCACGAGTCCCTTGTTTGTCCTGAGCAGTTAAACTTCCTGCTGTTCCTCAGAAAAATCCTTCAGGTCCCACAGATTCTTTGGTTTTCCAGCATTTTTGTGTATTTGAACCTTTTCCAACAATGACTGTATGATTTTGAGATCTATCTTTTCACGCTTTTTTGCAGATTCTGAAGGGGGATGTAAATTTTGACCTCAACTGTACTTAGTCAACATGAAACGGCAGTTGCAACCAATTTTTTGGGATGAATTTTCATTTCATGCCAACTTTAAAGAAAAGCGGTGATGTAAAAAATAAGGTATTTGTTATATTTTCTTTCAATTCAACTTTTCAGTTTAATTTTTTTAATTGTTAGGCTGATAATATGATTAAAAAAGCAAAATAAAAGCATTTTCACAGGTAAACACTTAAAAACCATAGATTATGATATAAGTCTACTCATTTACAATAAAGTGCCGTGACATTATGGTATGATAAAATAATAAAATGATTGATCATTAATTTTGCAATACAATTTTTTTTTCTTTTTGCTTATAATAAACTTATAAGCTGAAACCAATTTTACTTCCATAATGTTTACAATAACATCAAGATGCAGTTAGAATGGTTTATTTCTATTTTATTAGTATTTATGTTCAATTTTAAATTCTAATTTTCACTTTTATCTTAAATTGTTAAGCTAATAGTTAGTAATAATTGTCATTAGTTGTCACAAAGAAAATGTAGTATCTTTTTAAATAAAAAAAACAGCAAAATAAAAACATTTTCACAGGTGAACACTTGTGTATTTTATCCAATAGATTACTGTACTTTATCAGTGCGATTGGGTGGTCCCTTACAATAAAGTACTGTAACATTAAGGTATAGCTAGCTTGATAAAATTAATTAATTTTTCAATATACATTGAATTATATTAGTTGTCATTAAAAAATGTTTTTGTTTTTTATTTTAAAAAAAAAAAGGCAAACATTTTCACTTAACACTTGTGTATTTCAACATTATGGTATCTATTAGATTACTGTACTTTCTATATCATTATCTCAGTGTGATCAGCTACTCCTTTTCAATAAAGTACTGTGATATTATGGTATAACTTGATAAAATTAATTCATTTTTAATTTTTTTTTTTTTTTGTCCATAGGATAAACTTAAATTCAACATTGAATGGCAGCTGCAACTCAGTTTTTTTTTTTCTTCTTCATTATGTAACATTTAAAAAAATAATATTAATAATAATAATTTTGGCCAGGACAGGACCAACAAAATAAGACCACCAGTGTGTCCTTAGCAAGCAAGTAAAGAAGCCTCAAATTTCTAAGCATCCAATTTAAAGTATTTTGATTTAATAAACAAGAGGTTTCAATAATCAAACAACTACTTCATGAAGGGGTTATGCTTCCAATGACTGTTGCCTGGATGAAGGCAGATCTCTTAATTATAAGAAAGGACAAAAGTTTAAGTGGACTAAATGACTGGAGAAGTTTTCATTTAATTTGAATGATATTATAATATCTTATAATTTAAAAAAAATAATAATAATAAAATAAGCATTAATTGTTCACAATTGAGATGCATTTAGAAAATAGATTGGGTGGATTTCCATTTCATGTCAACAATCAAAAGAGTGACTTTTGATTCTACGATTCTGATGTAAAATTTTTACTTTAATCTTAAATTGTTAGGCTATTAATATTATTCAAATAACGTTATATTTTTACATAAAAAAGCAAAAGTTAACTCTTATGAATATCAGCATCATTCAATAGGTTGAAATACTTGTATCAGTGAGATCGGTTAGTCTTTTACAACAAAGTACTGAGACATTCTGGTGGTATTTTGATATATACAGCCGTACTGAATAATTAGCATATTAATTTACCACAATATTTACACGGCATTCCAAAGTACATCCGAAAATACCATGTTATGGCCATGGCACAAGTTCAAAAAAACAAAACAAAACATGGAATTTCCAAAGTACTTTTATTAATACTTTTTTATTAGTGGAATAAGCTGAAGACACACCCCTATCATCAACAAATACACAAGATCACCGCCCACAGCCATTGTTTTACTACATTAGTCCTGTTCTCGTCAGTTAAAGAGCTGATGTCTCTGCTTATCTTCAAAACAACACGACTCTGTCCGAAACCCGCGCGAGCTGCCGACATACAGCGCGACTCTGCGCATCACAGTCGCGTTTATAACGTTAAAACACTGTCGTCCCTGCAGACAGCTGCATCTGTTTTGACACAGAGCTGTGAGTCTGATGATCTGCATCAACACAAAGAGCCCAAAAAAAGCATTATATACCTTCATACGGGAGAATCAACTCCAATGTCCGCTCACGTACGGTGCTCGCTGCCTCTTTGGTCGATATCAAGCATCATTTGTCAATGCAAACTCTTCATTTGTCCGCGGTTCTTCTATATTTGACAGTATTTTATACAAAAGCCATTAATTTTGCTTTTAATGGACGTGCAGCGGGTACTTCCGCTATCGCCGGAAGTACGTGTCCGAGATATATGATATGGCAATGTGCAAGTATGCAATTAATATTTAATTTATTACACAACCATGCATGACAGAACGGACTATTTCCGTCAAAACATGCGTTTGTTTTTACAATTATAGGCTATACTTGCAGCGAAAAAGACATTTATACCGGAATGTTAACCTAATGTCTATGTGCCAAAAAATGCACGTGTTAAAATAATTTTTGTATTAACAGCAAAGATGTTTAATGAAAAAAACGTATGTTTTTGTTAGCAAAAGTCAAGAAAAATGCATTTTACTACATAAGATCATACAATTTTAGACAAATTTTAGCTTCTTACTAAAGCAGAAGATCAAAGCCAAGAAAGACTATACAAATTATGTTTTTTTTTTTCTTACTTGAGGCTTTCTAAAATCATTTTCAAGAAGGAAAAAACTACATTTTAGGAGTTAAACCTCCATCCCTTAAAGAATACTATAATTATAGTAAAACATGTCACAAAAACAAATGACAAGAAGATTGTGAAAGCTGCTTTATGCTGTTTGAATGAGCTCCTATATTAATTTGGTTAAATGGATAATCATGATAAAGTGTGTTGGTGAAAACTATGGCTAAATTTTTGAAGGAGACTTTTCTGATTTATGTTGCAATACTATACTATTAAAGAACATGCAGTGAAGAAAGTATAAGGAAAATCCTTTATTACAATTAGTATCAGCTGAACAAATGTTGAGCAAATGGTTTAATGCAAACAAACAATGATTTAGAAAAGAGAGCATGTACATCATGTAAGGCAGGAGATGGTAGAGTGAGTGATCATATCACAGCTTAGACTTCATCATAGCCATCATCTTCTCCAGTTTGATGGCAAGCCCCATGTCACCCTTAATCTTCAGCTTTCCAGACATGAACGCCATAGTGGGCTTTAATTTCCCTATTGATAAAGAACATGGTTTTCATCAGCACTTCAGGTTTTTATTATTCACCCTCTATGATTATGTCAGTAGTGTGTAAAAGTACATCAGCGACACTTTTTCTACCTCCGAACATCTTGATGAAATCTGAACTGTCCAACGTCATGACGACATCAGCTTTGACAGGTGGTTCCCCGCTGCCAGCACTTCCTGCATCATTCTTCAGATCAATGTACCAGACTCCCGCATGATCACCTGTCAATCAAGCCAGTAAACATTAATACAACACCAATCTGATGGGCGGGACACATGCGGCTTGAAAATGGAAAAAACTTTTAATGAACTCTATATAGGCCAAGTTATCGCGTGTTGTAAATGTGTGTACTATACAGTATATGTTTAAATATATATGTAATATAAAAATTATTATTACATATTATTTTCAAGATATAAATTATATATGATAAAATATTCAATGGTCAAACTTGAGATACACCTGTGAGTCCAAGACGATGATTTTCTCAGAAATTAAATACTGTAAATTTGTATTTGTATATGTGCGGTTACATATCCCTGTTAAATCATACTTAAATAAAAACATAATTATGACATAAAAAGTCAAAAGTATGACATTTATATTTATATTCATATTTATACAAGTCAAAAGTATGACACACCAAGTCATAACAATGTGATAACGTAATAATTATGGCATATTTATGAGGTAGAAAGTTGAAATTGACCCAAGTCATGACTTAGCATAAATCATAATTATGAGATAAGCCATGGGGCTTGACAGTCATAATTCATAATGAGCTTGTCAGTCAGGACTCATAATTTGGATTTTTCTTCTCATAATTATGACTTAACATCTCAATTTAGATTTTATTTTTTTTGGCATTATAATTCAGATTTATGTCAATGACTTTTTATCTCATAATTTGGACTTTTTGTCATAATCATGAGATTAAAATTCATTACAAACTTGTGATAATCTCCTAACCTCAAAATTGACTTCATAATATGACCTCATGACTTTTTGTGGCATAAATCAATTTTGTCATAATTATGATTTACCAAAGCATGTTTTTTTTTCCCCCTTATGTGGCAGAAACGGGCTTCCATACCCTTATTATTCAGTGGAACAAAAAATAAATTTTGAAGAGTGTTTCAGCTAGCATACATTGACTGAAACCATAAAACTTTAACTCAAATGTTTTAAATATATCATAAGTACCTGATAAATCAAACCTGTACACTCCTTGTGTGGTTTTCACTATATCTGAACTGAGAAGTCCTCTGATTATGTTGAACATGTCAGAAACAGGTCCCGTGGCGGCAGAATCTGCACTGGTTTTTCTACTTTTGAAAGCTGGAGTGGCACCTGAAGGGGGAGTTAAAATATTGACACTAACTGAGACGTCTGCTGAAGTATGCTTGGAAGACAATGCAGAACAAAAACAGATGGAATGTGCTGTTATTGCCTCATAACTCACCATGCTCCTCCATTTGCCTGGCTAGATTCTCTGGCTGTTGATCCAAGAAAAAGTCAGGAAGCAATGGATGACCTAAAAAAAAAAAAATGAAGAGATGTTTTATGTGCTGTGTTGACATTCACAGTTTTCTGTAGTATGTCAGAAAGGTCACGTTATTGTAAACAGGGTCTAAAAATACTGTAAAATAACTTTTATACAAACCAAATTCCTGATTAAATAGGAAAATGTATTACTTTACCACTTTAACATGAAATATTAATTCTGCATAACCAACCTGGCTCAACAGCATACACATCAAAGTCCTTAATGCCCTCCTTTTTGAGAATGTCCTCATCAATGACAAACTGTCCTGTGAAGCTGGTGG
The DNA here is from genome assembly GCA_036784905.1 of Acrossocheilus fasciatus. NCBI lineage: Eukaryota > Metazoa > Chordata > Actinopteri > Cypriniformes > Cyprinidae > Acrossocheilus > Acrossocheilus fasciatus. The sequence goes on along the minus strand of CM071947.1, from coordinate 20,389,221 downwards.
GTTGTTTAAAGATGGCGTAGGCAGCATCAGCCACCATCTCCACCTTCCTGCACTGTTTATCAATCCCAGAACCACCCAACATGTCCATGGCCGCCGTCTGGATGGCTGAAAGTAGATGATGCAACAAGACTAATTCAGTTATCATTGTTGATTTTGATTAATATTCAATTTCACCTCATTTTCACAGCACGTTTCACAATACATGTTGTTATAAAGCTTTGAATATCAATAAAAGGTTCAGCATTTTAATGAAAGACTTCACAGAAGAACATCCTTTCAGCTTCCTGTTGTTTATTTGCATACAGCGCCACAAATACACTCGTTTACATTTATGCATTAGGCAGACACTTTTATTCAAATCTACACTACATTCAATGTACATATTTACATTTTAGCAGTTCTGCTTTCCCTGAGATTCGAACCCATGACCTTGGTGTTGTTGGTGACATGCTCTACTGTTTGAGATTCAGGAAAGTTACACTCATCTCTATAAAGACAGTGGATTTAGCTCAGAAGCTAATAAGTAGTAATTTTTTATCAATTTGAATGGATAGAGTAGGCCTACAGGTAGTGTATATTTGGATTTCATTGGCATAGAAATGACATGCGATGTAAAATCTGACCCAGAAGTATAATGTAAATTATGAACAATAATGGACCGAGAACTAATCCTTGGGGGACACCTTGCTTCAGTGGTACGGTGGGAGAATGAGAATCCTGCACAGAATTATAAAATTGTCTACCACAGAGACCAAAAGTGAGCAACACCAAAAATACCCACATGCGAAAGGTGGAAAATAAGTAAATCAAGGGAGCCTGTGCTAAGCTAAGGTCAAGTAGGAGAGGTATAGACAGAGAACCAGAGTCACAAGAAAGCAGTAGGTCATTCACTACCTTTAAAAGTGCAGTTTTAGTACTATGAAGTAGGCAAAAACCAGACTGATAAGGATCAACAGGATTTTGTGCAACTAGGAAAGACTGAAGCTGGGAGGCAACAGTGCTTTCCAATAATTTAGAAATGAAAGGTAAATTTGAAATAGCCTGATAACTGGATTTAACTGAGGGGTCGAGGTTGGATTTCTTGAGGACTGGGGTAACTGCGGCAGAGGGAAAAAGCAGAGACAAGAGATGTATTTATGAAGTGAGAAATAGGTGCAGAGATGACAGAATGGCAGTTTCAGAAGAGAAATAGGAGCAGGATCAAGTCAGCAGGATGAAGAACTGGATTTCAAGATTAACTCAGAAAACAGAAGATGGATTAGTCAGAGAGAAGCAAGAAAGAGACTGGCCAGAGAGATTAGTTTTAAAACTAAACTCCATAGCCTCACCAGGAAAGCTTTTGTGAACGGCACCTGTCTTTTCTAAAATATAATTCAAAAAGGAACAGCAAAGCTCATCTGAAGCTAGAACGTTATGACATGGAGGTTTGGTTAGCTTGTTAATTTAACAATTTTTTGTTAAATTCATGGCAGTGACAAAAACAGAACGAGCTGAGTTCAGAGCAGATTTGTATTATTTCAGATGTTCAAGAAAAGCTAAGGGACGGTTCTGGTCTTAATAGGAGCATGCTCTTGCAAGATTTCTGCAATGGTGGAGTGATATTTAGGCAATATCAGAGAGGGAGAAGACGTATCAAAGACTCAGAAAGAATCATTATAATGATTTAAATAATGATTAGGATAGAAACCTCCAAGGTTTCATTAAAAATATCTTCAGTACGGTTTCAAAGATGAATGAAAGTTTTATGGGTTTGGAACGACATGAAGATGAGTAAATGACAGAATTTTCATTTTTGGGTGAACTATCACTTTAATATTCAACTCCTTTGTAGGATTTTTGTAGATATTTATTACAGAATACAGACTCTGCAATATCTACTTATGCATTAATGATCTCTAAATTGAATTATTTAATGACTGATGCAGGAAAGCCATTACCTGTCTTGGGCCATAAGGCATTAACGGCGATAGATCCCCTGAACTCTTCGGCCATTCCAAGTACACACATGGACATACCATACTTTGCCATGGTGTACGCTACACAGACACAGAAGAAAACAAGATCAGTGTCATTATTTATAGTCTGAAACCAAAGGCCTAGAGCGCTGAATGTAAGAATGCTCTTGCGCTCACCTGTGTGGTTTTTGAACCAGATGGGATTGAGGTTTAGAGGTGGGCTGAGGTTAAGTATGTGAGGGTTCTTGCTCTTCAGAAGATGTGGAATGCACAGTTTAGACCTGTAATGAAAACAGTGGCCACAGTTAGAAGAATACTGCGGATTCAAAAGTTAAGCTCTACTGACAACATCTGTGACAAGCTGTTGATCAACACAGAAAATATTTCTGTCATTTATTGTGATCTGTTACTCTAAAGAATAACTTTTACTCACGTCAGGTACGTTCCCCTGAGATTTATGCCAAGCATAAGGTCGACTTTCTTCATTGGAGTTTCCAGAGTTCCTGTTAAATTGATAGCACTGGCATTGTTGACCAATATGTCAATCCCTGTCAACAGAACCACACAAGATTAAAGACAAATTAAAACACACCTGAGTGCTCAAAATGTAAGATATATCAAATAATGTAACTCACCTCCAAATTTCTCCACGGCTTGTTCCACGGCTTCATTGATCTGCTTCTCATCACGGACGTCTACGATGCACGGCAGTGCTTTCCCTCCAGCAGCTTCAACTATCAAACAGACGTTAAATGGTCATAGACTTATTACATGAAATTATTTAGCAAATATTTAGCATTACATAACTTGCTCACCAATGGATCCTCTGCAGTGAATGGGTGCCGTCAAAATGAGAGTCCAAACAGCTCATAAAAACATCCTCTATTGTATCTCACATCAAAATCCACTAACATATTTGTTTTGAACTGCTTTCACTTGTAAACAATACTTGATCTGTGCAGATTTCTCTCCTGATTCAGATGAGATGACTTCTTCACTGGAGCAAGCAATGTTATGAATAGAGGACTTGTGTTGTGGTTGGAAGCAATGGTGGATTTGTTTCTTACAAACATGCAGTTTTTTACTTCACAAGATGTTAATTGATAGAATGGAGTGCTGTGGATTACTTTTGGATTTTGTGATGTTTTATGCAGCTGTTTGGACTCTCATTCTGACGGCACCCATTCACTGCATTGCTGAGCAAGAGATGTAATGCTACATTTCTCCAAATCCATTCTGATGAAGAAATAAACTCATCTACATCTTGGATGTCCTAAGGCAAATTTTAATTTCTGCGTGAATTATTCCTTTAAAATATAAAAGTTAATGTTTTTACAGTAATCAGTAAATGCAACCTTGGTGAGCATTCTTTCTAAAACGTACTGTAATATCTGCATATTTTCACATGCTGTGAAAAATGTTTTATTGGAACTGTGTAAACTGATTTTCACAAAACCAGTTTGAGACAATCTTCGCTTTGTGACATGATACATGATCACGATGGAAGTAGCTACTAGAAGATTGGTTCTGTACTTTGTGTCCAAGAGGTGATGCACATGGTCAAAAACAGTACTGCAATAGGCTGTGACATTCAAGTAATGATTGGTTGGTATCAACAGGCCAATGGCCATTAATCAAAGCCACAATCACCAACATGAATCTACAGCCTTGTGGCAGTTAACAGTTGTTAACAGTCCAGGCAGTGGTGGAATAGTGTCAGAAATATAAGCAACATCATGAATCTATGGACTTATGCCAACAATGCAGACGGATGGAATGGCGTAATGGTGTCAGGAATATGTTCTTGGCAATCTTTAGACCTGCTGATACCAATCAATTTACAAGCCAATGTTACAGCCTCTAATGAGATCTATATAAACAAACAAACAACAACAAATACTAGTGCTGTCAAAATTAGCATGTAAACGCTAATTAATTTTTACAGTTTAATGTACGCAGGGGCAGAGCTAGTTTGCTCTTCAATTGCATGCACACATACGGTGACGCACGCTGTAGCCTGTATCATTTCATATTAAAGCGTGAATGAAACTACGAGCATGTGTGTCAGATCCACGTCACGTTCAGCAGCGGCAGCTCTTAAAGTAATAGCAGCCAAAAAAACCTAAAAAAGCCCAGCTGCTGTGATGTCTGTTAATCAAAGAACAAAAAAAAAAAGGAAATCAATAACTTTTGTAGCTTTAAGGATTCATCAATGTTTACTTTAGAATTTAGTGTTTGATAATTTTATTCAATTTCTGTATATTTCCTACTTGCTGAAGGGCACAGGTAAATATGCCGTTTATTACAATGGGTTTATGTGAATGTTGTTTAAAGGTCACTTAAATTAGAAGTTGATATTTTTTAAAGTCAAATGTTAAAATGATAACTTTCAATGATACTGTAATGCTAGTATAATTGACATTACAGAACAATTTCCAAGAGACATCAGTAGAATTTGTATCAGTGACACTCACCTTCAGTCATAATAAACATGACAATTTTAAAAATATACTGTCTTTAAGTTGTTTCTACATTAATTTGAATATTGATTGCAATATAAAAGTATATTTAAAAACTTTAATTTTAGGTGGGATTAATTGCGATTAATTTCAGAAAAAAAAAGTGATTAATTAGTTAATTTTTTTAATCAATTAACAACACTACTAAACACATTATATGGATTAGTTAATTTTTTTAACGGACAGCACTAATTAATACATTACATGGAAGACAACTTGACCGAGTCATCTGCAATGCATTCACTACTCTTCAGGATTATGGGTAATGTAGAAATAAACTGGGAATATAGTTTTTAAAAAAGTTAATTAGCTATAGATAAAAAATAATTTTCTCTGTGGAGAAAATAAATGGGTTTTTACTGAATCTCTGTAGTGTCCAATTCTAAAGGTAAGTAAGAGCAACTGAGTCCTGCGCTCACTCTCTGCAGCAGCTGTGTAGATGGTGCCCGGCAGTTTGGGGTGAGGATCAGCGGTTTTGGCAGCGATGACCACATTGGCTCCGTCCCGCGCAGCTTTGAGAGCAATGGCCTTGCCAATACCTCGACTCGCTCCGGTAATGAAGATGGTATATCCTGCCAGCTTCCTAAGATTAATGCATAATCATATAATAATCCAATCCTATCATAATCAATGCACTATACAAACAGAGATGGATAGGCAAAACATAACTAATCAGAGATAGAAATATTTGAGGACATAATCATATTCGTAGTAAATCTAAAGTCATGTAACTGCTTCAAAGTCAAATTCCACAATTTTACCTGCCATTTATTTTAAAAACAGCATCGGCTGAAATTAATCTGAGATTTTTGTTTTTCTAAAGTTGTTTCATCATTGTGTGAATTCTTGACAGCAATGTCAGAGATTTATGAAAACAATTTTATGGCCCTATTTTCATTTTCATTCATTTGACAGTGTGTGTCTGTGTGTGTGATAATTAAAATAGATATTTTTATATATTATTATGTCCTGTGTGTCATGAAGCAGCGCTGCATAACGATGTTAATCGCATGGTTGTTTGCGTTGGCATTCCTTCATTTGATACCTGCGCATAGGAAATCGGGGTAAAGGTGACATTTTAAAAAAGTTCAAAAAAATAACACATAATACATAAAACTATAAACATACAATAGTAACAGGACATATGATTCTATAATCTGCTGAAATACCAAGTCAGTTTTAATAGATTGCAGTTAAATTAGCTACGCTGTTTGACAACACAGTCCAGCCCTCTCAGGTCATTCAAAACACAGCTAATATTGCACGTGAACTTGTTCATACTTATAAAACAAGTATTTTAATACCAGTAAACAACAACCTGGTTTATTAAAGAGTGCTAACTTACACCAAAACACACGGGCTAAGCAGCAAAAATGAGACAAACTCACCCTGTGTTCTGCAACATTGTAGCTCCTGTACTGTGTGTGATCTGATATGGGAACGGAATGAACTACAGAAGCAATGCGTGTAATATTAAACTCAACACGAAGCCAAAGACCTCCAGACGAAAACGATGGCTGTGAATTCGCCCTTTACTCCAGTGACAGACTCCACCGAGCCATCACTCACTCTACTTCCGGTGGAGTCGTGAACGCGCTGCTGTTTTTAAAGGAACATTAAAAAATATGCGCTAAAAGAACAAATAATCAGCAAACAACAAAAACAATGGATAATGGAAAAGAAAAAAACACAAATAAGGAATAAGTCACATAAATAAAACAACAAATCCTTTATTAATTGCTGAATTTGATTATTAAAAGGGTCTCCTGTGGTGTAATATTGATTTTAGTTAATAGTACAACAACAACAACAACAACAAAAAGTGTTGTTTTATTATAAGTCATTATAAGCTTGTGATAAAGTGTTTTTATGTGCCCTTTTCCTTTCAGGTAAGTAATAAATAAATAAACAATGTTACGGATAAAGCAGGAAATGCAACTTTATTATGACTATACACAACACTATAACAAATTTTCATTTATAATATTTAATGAACAACATTTAGAAAAGGTTATTTAAAAAAAAGGAAAAATGTGCTGCTTAAGCCTTTTTGCTTTTACATTAGCTATTACAAAACACTAGTTTTTCAGAACGTGTATAATGAAAAAAGACCATTGCATTAGTTTTATGTATATGAAAATTCCTCAGTGATAACAATTATTAATGGTTAATATTAATAAGTAACAATAATTCCAATGATTTAATAATAATACATGTTTTTTCTATTTCTGCAAATGAAAACTACACCTAGATCTCTTTCTCGTTCTCTGTATACCATTTCCCAGCTTATTACTTAGCGCCATCTAGTCTATTGGAGAGCTGTGGTCGAGCAGTATTCATCCGAATAGACATGGTTGCAATATGTACCCTATACATAAAATGTAATTATTATTTTCCTGTTTTTGCATTTTTGCTTCCTTATGTATTTTTATTCTCCTGGGCTGCATATATTGCATGCATGATATTATTATGGTATTATTATTATTATTATTATTATTATCTAATAATGGTATTATTATTATTTTTAAAAATCAAGTTACACAATGCACAATTATTTCAAGATTATAATGTGTTGAATGAAGACCCTGTGTCTTGTCTGATTTATATTATTATCAGGATCCTAATATAAACAACTTCAAGGTCTCTCAGTCAAGTAGATACAATAAGCCATGGATTTTCGATCATTCAGATCAGGGGTGCCCAACCCTGTTCCTGGAAATCTATCTTCCTGCAGAGTTCAGTTCCAACCCTGATCAAACACACCTGTCTGTAATTATCAAGTGCTCTTTCAGATCCTAATTAGTTGGTTCAGTTGTGTTTGATCAGGGTTGGGGCTGAACTCTGCAGGAAGGTACAGGTGCTGGTCATATAATTAGAATATCATCAAAAAGTTGATTTATTTCACTAATTCCATTCAAAAAGTGAAACTTGTATATTATATTCATTCATTGCACACAGACTGATATATTTCAAATGTTTATTTCTTTTAATTTTGATGATTATAACTGACAAGTAAGGAAAATCCCAAATTCAGTATCTCAGAAAATTAAAATATTGTGAAAAGGTTCAATATTGAAGACACCTGGTGCCACACTCTAATCAGCTAATTAACTCAAAACATCTGCAAAGGCCTTTAAATGGTCTCTCAGTCTAATTCTGTAGGCTACACAATCATGGGGAAGACTGCTGACCATTGACACGTTGCACAAGGAGGGCAAGACACAAAAGGTCATTGCAAAAGAGGCTGGCTGTTCACAGAGCTCTGTGTCCAAGCACATTAATAGAGAGGTGAAGGGAAGGAAAAGATGTGGTAGAAAAAAAGTGTACAAGCAATAGGGATAACCGCACCCTGGAGAGGATTGTGAAACAAAAGCCATTCAAAAATGTGGGGGAGATTCACAAAGAGTGGACTGCAGCTGGAGTCAGTGCTTCAAGAACCACTACGCACAGACGTATGCAAGACATGGGTTTCAGCCGTCGCATTCCTTGTGTCAAGCCACTCTTGAACAACAGACAGCGTCAGAAGCGTCTCGCCTGGGCTAAAGACAAAAAGGACTGGACTGCTGCTGAGTCGTTCAAAGTTATGTTCTCTGATGAAAGTAAATTTAGCATTTCCTTTGGAAATCAGGGTCCCAGAGTCTGGAGGAAGAGAGGAGAGGCACACAATCCACGTTGCTTGAGGTCCAGTGTAAAGTTTCCACAGTCAGTGATGGTTTGGGGTGCCATGTCATCTGCTGGTGTTGGTCCACTGTGTTTTCTGAGGTCCAAGGTCAACGCAGCCGTATACCAAGAAGTTTTAGAGCACTTCATGCTTCCTGCTGCTGACCAACTTTATGGAGATGCAGATTTCATTTTCCAAGAAGACTTGGCACCTGCACACAGTGCCAAAGCAACCAGTATCTGGTTTAAGGACCATGGTGTCCCTGTTCTTAATTGGCCAGCAAACTCGCCTGACCTTAACCCCCATAGAAAATCTATGGGGTATTGTGAAGAGGAGGATGCGATATGCCAGACCCAACAATGCAGATGAGCTGAAGGCCACTATCAGAGCAACCTGGGCTCTCATAACACCTGAGCAGTGCCACAGACTGATCGACTCCATGCCACGCCACATTGCTGCAGTAATTCAGGCAAAAGGAGCCCCAACTAAGTATTGAGTGCTGTACATGCTCATACTTTTCATGTTCATACTTTTCAGTTGGCCAAGATTTCTAAAAATCCTTTCTTTGTATTGGTCTTAATTAATATTCTAATTTTCTGAGATACTGAATTTGGGATTTTCCTTAGTTGTCAGTTATAATCATCAAAATTAAAAGAAATAAACATTTGAAATGTATCAGTATGTGTGTAATGAATGAATCTAATATACACGTTTCAATGGAATTAGTGAAATAAACTTTTTGATGATATTCTAATTATATGACCAGCACCTGTATATGTATACGCATAGTATATGCATGACAAATGAAGCTTTGATATTTTTTTTTTATTCCAGATTGACCCTCAGTTTTTACTGCACTGTATGTATACATGGTCATAAAAGCACATGACAGTTCTAATGTAAGTACAAAACAAACTATCCACCTTTTTCTTCAATGCGGAAGTAAGCCTATGGGTGAGACTTCCGGTTCATTAGCTGCTATAGGTAAATAACGAGAAGAATAACAATGTACAGTAAACGGTAAAACTGTTTGCACTATAAACCAGTGTGTTCATAATTAAGATAATACATTAAAATAATATGATAAGACACACTAATTTTCAATATAAAGCAGCAAAACGAACTGTTTTGTACAGCTAAAAATAGCTGGAAAGCGGATGAGACCGGAAGCAAGACCCATAAAATTTGCAAATGGCCGCGCCCATTTTTACGTCAAGAAAAAGGTGGATAGAAATTATAGTCTCATTCACTATAAACAACATGCAGTGCCGTGTTAAGCCTTTGGGGAGCCCTGGGCTACCGAAATCAAAATACAAGTCCCACTCGCTGAAGCGGGAGCCTTCCTGCAGTGGCTACGTTCACAATTCAAACAATCATTTGGAAAAATAATAATTCATTTGTTATTTGTCTGGTAGGTGGTCATACAGCATTTGCCTGCAAATACGGGACAAACTGATGCCTTAAATACGGGACGATTCTGTATTATATGGAATGGTAGTCAACCCTGTTGCCAGCAAAAGAGAATTGTCTCAGGGGCCCCCTAGTGTTCACAGCTCATTTCAGATGATAAAAAACTTGATTTATAATCCAAAAACTAAAACCCAGATATACACTAAGCAAATAAACATTGCTAATAAACTTTTTATTACCTATGAAAAGCACACTTTCTCCCGCTCTCTCCTACAGATGCACACACATACAGTACAGACATTGTGTGCACAGAAACTTGTCAGCTCTGACCCATGACTTTATCAGTAAAATAGTTTTGCAACTGAAAAGCTACGTGACATTTCTCAAAAACGCCTTAGATGTTGAACTTACATACTCACTATTAGTAGACATGCTGTTGTTCGTTGAGAAACTCTGAAGTACTCTGGTAATTCACACATGCTAAATCTCTCTTTCATAATGTTCTGGTTATTAACGTAACCTTGGTTGACTGAGATAAGGCTTATGGGTAGGATTATGGGGAAACTCCCGTTTACTCTAAATACAGAAGCTTGATTTGTTCATGTTCGTGTAGCTGCACAAACAAATGGCACGTCAGCCCACTGTGGGGCCGTCTGTTATACAAGTTGGCTCTGAGCGCCATTTTGTCAGAATCTTTTATGGCCACAGTCATTGACTCGCGTGCAGCCTTATAGCACAACATGCTATGCAACGCTCCTTACCTTCTCTCAGAAAACTAAGGTTATGTTAATAACTGGAGTGTTCCCTTTCTTAAGGTCTTTCCCGTTGCATTGCATGCTTATAGGGAACACATCCAATAGCGCTGTGCTATAAGCAAGTGCAGAATGAAGTTGCTCTTCGAGCCCAGTCTGGAGCACCTGAAATGAGGGCTCGTAAAAAGCATTAGCCAATTATGAGACCCTAGCCACAGGCTGGGATATACATAAGAAGAACTTCTCCACTTACACAGGGGATTACATGAATTAGGCAGACAAAACTCGTGCCTGAAGGGCAGGGACAGCCAAGTTTTAAAACCTGGTGAAAATAGATGGCGAAGACCAGCTAGCAGCCGCAAAGACATCACGAATAGGAACTCTGCTGGACCAAGCCCAGGAGGAGGCCATTCCTCTCATAGAGTGGGCTCTTGCTCCAATAGGACACTGTAAGCCTACTGAGGCATAAGCCAGAGCTATAGTGTCAACTATCCAGCAGGATCTGTCTCTGCTTCATGACTGGCAGCCCTTTAGAGCGGCCTCTAAAGCAAACAAAGAGCTGCTCTGAATGCCATAAGTGGCTAGAATACTCTACATCTTCTGGGTTAGGAAGAGCTAGAAGGGTGAAGACTTGTGCTCTGAATGGAGTGGAGATCACTTTAGGCATATAGTTGTGTCTTGGACTCGACAGTCTTTAGGCCCAAACTTAAGGCATGAAGCACTGACTGACAGTGCTTGTAAATCACCCACTCACTTGACTGACGCTAAGGCTAGGGGAAGGGTGGTCTTAAGCGACAGGGGCTACAAGTCGGCCTACTGTAGTGGCTCAAAACGAGGACTACAGATAAGTTCCATGTGATATAAGGACGAGGCAGATTCAATATCCGAGCTCTCCTCAGGAACTTAATGACAAGGTTGTTTTTGCAGACTGACTGCAAAGCCATGAGCCATGGCTGCCACATATCCTTTGAGTGTGGAAGGGGTGCGCCCATTATCCAGCAGCTCCTGCAAAAAGGTTAGCACAGATGACACGTCACAAGAGGATGGGTCCTCGCTCTGTGCTGCACACTAGTCAGAAAAGACTGACCATTTAAGGGCATAGAGGCTTCTTGTAGATGGGGCTGTAGCCTCCAAAATGTTATTAATCACCCTCATGGGGAGCTGTAAAGACTCCGTCAAGGGGCCAAATATGAAGGCTCCACAGCTTGGGCCGGGGATGCTGGATCATGCCTCTTGTTTGAGAGAGGAGTTCGTTCCTCAATGGAATTGGCCAAGGGGCTGTCGATAGCAGCTGGATCAACTCAGGGAACCATGTCTGACTCCTCCAGAGTGAGAACACCAGGAGGACAGAGCACCTGGCTTCCCTGACCTGTCTGATGACCTGAGGGAGCAGGGCAATCAGAGGGAAGGCATACAAGCGAAACTCTGGGCCATTTGTGGGCCAGAGCATCTTGCTCCCTCAAGAAATATGTTGGGCAGTGAAAGGCAAAGAGGTCCACCTCTGCCCTCCCATAGGCAGACCAAATCGTTTGAACCACTTGGGGGATGTAGTCTCAATTCACCTGGAAGAATTGTCCCAGGACAGCATGTCCGATGGTTGGAAGCATCAGTTGTGACCACTTTCCTTCTGGAGGACAGTCCCAATGGGACGCCCGTCTGAAGCAGGCGAGGGGCCTTCCAATGAGCCACAGCTCTGATGCAGTGGTGGGTCACCTTGAGGCGAAGATGTCAGGCGTCAAGCATGGGAAGGTACCTGGGTTTTAGGCCAAAATTGGAGAGACTTCATATGAAGCAGGCCCAACGGAATCACAGAAGAGGCAGCTGACATGAGGCAGAGCATCCTTTGAAAGACTCTGAGGAGACAAGAAGTCCCAAATCTGAATGACACCACTAGCCGATTAATTATCATTGAGTGTTCCGATGTAATCCAGATCCACATCTTGGGCCGAATCAATAACTGTCCCCAGGAAGATTACTCACTTGGCTAAATTTTCAGCACAAGATGCTCCAGGTGGCTGAGTAACAGCAACCTGTGAGCGAGAAGTTCCTGCTCCGATCTGGCTAACACAAGCCAATCATCAAGGTTATTCATAATTCGGATTCCCATCTACTTCAGGGGGGAAAGAGCCACGTCCACACACTTCGTAAAAGTCAGAAGAGCATGACTGTATATTGATAAGCCACCTCCTCGAATGTTAATCCCAAGAACGATCTGTGACGAGGAGCTGTCTGAATGTGAAAGTAAGCATTTTTCCGATCCACCGATAAAAACAGTTTCTGGGGCATATTTGTGTGAGAATCTGTTTCAAAGTCAACATCCCGGGTGTTTCCTCAGTGCATGGTTCAGGTGTCTGAAATCAAGGATGAACCCGAGCCCACCATCTTTCTCGGGAACAAGGGAGTAACGGATGTAAAAGCCTGAGTTCGCTTGAGGGACCATCTCTACGGCCCCTTTTGCAAGCGGATTATGCACTTCGGCCCATATGAGAGTCATTATCCTGTACCAAAATTTGGGTGACACCTCTAAACAGGGGCGCCACTGAGCAGCGTATTGACTCGTGCCCCCTGCGATCGTGTTCCCTCCGTGGGGGGAGGAATGCAAATATATTTGTATTCAAATATACAATTGAATATTTTCCGTCAAAATATTCAATTGTATTTACAATAATAGGCTGTACTCATGGCAAAAAAAAAGTTTATATTGGAACGTTAACCTGACGTCTAAACAACTAAAATGTGCTCAAAGACTCTATAGAATATTTGCAACACGTTTAAACATTAACATTGTTTAAAGCAATAAAATACTTTTTTTGATCTTTGTATTATTTCCAAATATTTAAGGGAAAAAAAAATGTGCACATAATTTGAAACTGTTTTTATTAGCCAAAGTCAAGCAAAAATACATTTTACTATATAGTATCATACTATGTAAGCATCAAATGCTTGTTCTGACACAGCAGAAAATCAAAGCCATAATTATACTGTGGAGATGGTTAAAAAATGTTTTTTCGAACCAGTGGCAGTTGCACCAAGTATAACCCAAAGTATACAATTAAAGAACATGCTTTGTAGAAAATGTAACTGAAGGAAAATCCTCTATTAAAATTAGCATCGGCAGAATGGTTTAATGCAAATGATTAGTGTTTTAACGCAGTGTTTCAGAAAAGAGATCATGCACATCATGTCATGTAAGGCAGGAGATGGTAGAGTGAGTGATCATATCACAGCTTAGGCTTTATCATGCCCATCATCTTTTCCAATTTCATGGCAAGCCCCATGTCACCCTTAATCTTCAGCTTTCCAGACATGAACGCCATAGTGGGCTTTAATTTCCCTATTGATAAAGAACATGGTTTTCATCAGTGCTTCAATTTTTTATTATTCGATTTCAAAACACTCTCTATGATCCAGTTATACCACTTTTTCTACCTTCAAACATCTTGATGAAATCTGAACTGTCCAACGTCATGACGACATCAGCTTTGACAGGTGGTTCCCCGCTGCCAGCACTTCCTGCATCATTCTTCAGATCAATGTACCAGACTCCAGCATGATCACCTGTCAATCAAGCCAGTAAATATTAATACAACACCAATTTGATGGGTGATGTCTCTTTTTCAGAAAGGGGTCTCCAACCCTGCTCCTGGAGAGCTACTGTCCTGCAGACTGCAGCTCCAAACCCAATCAAACATGCCTGAACCAGCTAATCCAGGTGTTCAGGGTTACCTGATAATTACAGGCAGGTGTGGCGGAGCAGGGTTGGAACTGAAGTCTGCAGGACATTAACGGTAGTTTATGACACAGCCATGATTTATGATTTGATATTGCAAGTCAGAAGTAAGTGATATATGGGGGTGGGACACAATTATTCTATAAAACCTATAATTGGACAAAACATGATATTTTCAATATGAAATACTGTACATTTTAATGTATATTTGCGGTTGCAGATTTCTATTAAATCATAATTAAATAAAAAGTTAAAAGTATGTTATACTAAGTCTTATTTATGAAATTAAATGTCAAACTATGACAAAAGTATGACACCAAGTCATAATGAGACAAAAAATCATAAGTATGGTAAAAAGAAAAATACTAAGTCATATTTATCAGGTGAAATTGACATAAGAAGTCATAATGACTTAGCATATCAATTTCCAATTTTTCAACATAAGTCATAAATTACTCATAATTTTCATTTTTCCATCATATAATTATGACTTGACATCTCATACTTTTGACTTTACCTCAGAATTTTGACTTTATCTCATAATTTTGACTTTTTGTCACAATACGCTTGTAAGTCAGCAATGACAATCTCATAATCTGTCGCACTGTGGAGCTTCTGTCACCAAAACAAATTCCTCATATGTGTAAACATACCTGGCAACAAAGCTAATTCTGATTCTAATCATTTTGACTTCATTATATGACCTCATAATTTTGACTTTTGTGTGGCATCATTCAGATTTGTCATAATTGTGATTTACCAAAGCATGTTTTTTTCCTTATGTGGCAGAAACGGGCTTCCATACCCTATAGTTTACTATTCAGTAGAACAAAACAGGAGAAATTTTAAAGAGTGTTTTAGCTAACATACATTGGCTAAAAGCCATAGAATTTTAAATGTGATATCATAAGTACCTGATAAATTGAATCTGTACACTCCTTGTGTCTTTTTCACTACATCTGGACTGAGAAATCCTCTGATTGTGTTGAACAAGTCAGAAACAGGTCCCACAGAATCTGCACTTTTGAAAGCTGGAGTGGCACCTGAAGAGAGACTTAAAATATTGGCACTAAACTGAGATGTCTGCTGAAGTATGCTTGGAAATGAATGGGAATGTGCTGGTTATGCCTCATAACTCACCATGCTCCTCCATTTGCCTGGCTAGATCCTCTGGCTTTTGACCCAAGAAAAAGTCAGGAAGCAATGGATGACCTAAAAGAATAATGATATGTTTTATGTGTCAGTTTAGTATGTCAGAAATGTCAAGTTATTGTATACAGGGTCTAAAAAAGTTACTTTTATACAAACCATATTACCTTTATTCATAATTATTGAAGAGAAAAATGCTTTACTTTATCACTTTAACACGAAATATTACTTTTGCATAACCAACCTGGCTCAACAGCATACATATTAAAGTCCTTAATGCCCTCCTTTTTGAGAATGTCCTCATCAATGACAAACTGTCCGGTGAAGCTGGTGGGTTGTTTAAAGATGGCGTAGGCAGCATCAGCCACCATCTCCACCTTCCTGCACTGTTTATCAATCCCAGAACCACCCAACATGTCCATGGCCACCGTCTGGATGGCTGAAAGTAGATGATGCAACAAGACTAATTCAGTTATCATTGTTGATTTTGATTAATATTCAATTTCACCTCATTTTCACAGCATGTTTCACAATACATACTGCTCTAAAGCTTTGAATATCAATAAAAGTGAAACAATGGTACGTGTGCACCATTTTCACAAGAGACTTCACAGAAGAACAGCCTCTGTTGTTCATTTGCATACAGCGCCACAAATACACTCGTTTACATTTATGCATTTGGCAGACGAAAGCGACAATGCATTCAAGATATATATTTACATTTAGTTTATAGTTACAGTTAATTTTAGTATTAGTTCATTTATTATTAGTTTAGTTTAATTTACTTAAAATAAAATGATCAATGTTATGTTTAATATACTTCAGTTAACATTTATTTTGTTCCAAGCAATTAATTATGTATAATTTCATGCAAGTAACCCTAAACCAAACCCTAATCCTATCCTTAACTATATAAACAGTACATTTAGTTAATTAATATTACTCAGTACTTAAATGTATAATTATACTGTAAAAAGGACACCTTAAAATGAAGTGCAAACAATTTGTTTAAGCTTTAGTTAATGACAATAACCCTGGGGATGATTTTATCCTTTTAGTACCGATTTGATTGTAAGGCCCTATAGTTTAATATTCAGTGGACTATTCTAGTGAAATAAGTAGATTTTCAGAGGAATGCCAGTGTTCTGGTCACTCTTTTCCATGCAGTTACAATAAGAGCAATAAATACAATAAATTTTCAAGCTTTAAAAAAAAGACACAAAACATAATATCACAATCACATGTGACTACTTGACATGCGAGAACAACTCTCATTGGTTCTTCAGAAGCTCAAAGATGCTTAAGTGACACGAGAACAAATATGAGCTCTATAAATGTGCCTAGATCTGTGTTTATATGTGAGTAAAAGCCTAAATTCATTCAATAATTGCGACTTGGATTAAACCGCTTGATTCATCTAAATTACTTTTACAATGTCTTTAGGACAGTTTTGACGCATCAACATTTTGTTGGAATAGATTTCCATCAGAAGGATAGAAACCTCCAAGGTTTCATTAAAAATATCTTCAGTACGGTTTCAAAGATGAATGAAAGTTTTATGGGTTTGGAACGACATGAAGATGAGTAAATGACAGAATTTTCATTTTTGGGTGAACTATCACTTTAATATTCAACTCCTTTGTAGGATTTTTGTAGATATTTATTACAGAATACAGACTCTGCAATATCTACTTATGCATTAATGATCTCTAAATTGAATTATTCAATGACTGATGCAGGAAAGCCATTACCTGTCTTGGGCCATAAGGCATTAACGGCGATAGATCCCCTGAACTCTTCGGCCATTCCAAGTACACACATGG
Source organism: Acrossocheilus fasciatus (assembly GCA_036784905.1). Classification (NCBI taxonomy): domain Eukaryota; kingdom Metazoa; phylum Chordata; class Actinopteri; order Cypriniformes; family Cyprinidae; genus Acrossocheilus; species Acrossocheilus fasciatus. The sequence continues at coordinate 20,372,222 of CM071947.1, read as the reverse complement.
ACATGCCATACTTTGCCATGGTGTACGCTACACAGACACAGAAGAAAACAAGATCAGTGTCATTATTTATAGTCTGAAACCAAAGGCCTAGAGCGCTGAATGTAAGAATGCTCTTGCGCTCACCTGTGTGGTTTTTGAACCAGATGGGATTGAGGTTTAGAGGTGGGCTGAGGTTAAGTATGTGAGGGTTCTTGCTCTTCAGAAGATGTGGAATGCACAGTTTAGACCTGTAATGAAAACAGTGGCCACAGTTAGAAGAATACTATGGGTTCAAAGCAAGCTGACAAGCTGTCGATTAACATAGAAAATAATTCTGTAATTTATTGTGATAAATACTCACGTCAGGTACGTTCCCCTGAGATTGATGCCTAGCATAAGGTCGACTTTCTTCATTGGAGTTTCCAGAGTTCCTGTTAAATTGATGGCACTGGCATTGTTGACCAATATGTCAATCCCTGTCAACAGAACCAAGAAGATTAAAGACAGACTACAACCTGAGTGCTAGGAATATGAGACATTTCATATGCTGTAACTCACCTCCAAATTTCTCCACGGCTTGTTTCACAGCTTCATTGATCTGCTTCTCATCACGGACGTCTACGATGCACGGCAGTGCTTTCCCTCCAGCAGCTTCAACTATCAAACAGACGTTAATTGGTCATAGACTTATTACATGAAATTATTTATGAAATATTTAGCGTTAAATAACTTGTGTACCAATTAGGGCTGTGCGATATGACGATATATATCGGATGCACGAAATAAAAAGTCGTTTCATATTATGTTCTATCGTTTATTTCGTGATGTCGCAAAATACATTGTTTACGGTAATACTTTTTAATCATTTGGATGAGTGCGATCTTTACACACCACCACGGGGCGTGAAGGGGAGACAGAACCAGAACAAAACGAGGAGCTCGTTCTTAAACGAGGGCCTACAAAACAGCTGAAAGAGAAAACGCATATGTAACAGTATATTGGATCCGGACTTTGGTCTTAAAGGGGAAGCTGTCCAATATTCGTTCTGTCTGCCATTCATATTAATCATAGCACATTGCTAGAAAATCTCTCACTGCTCTTGACTAAATCACTTTTGTAACTTTAATAAGAAGAAATAATGATATATTTATATATGTATAGAATCTATACATAATACACGTGTTAATTATATCTATCATAGATAGATAGACAGAGATAGATAGATATAATTAATACAGTGAAGACTAATTAATTTACACAATGTATGTAGCGTTTCTTATTTATTGTAGTTTTTAGTCCTATTGCTTGCAATTAGTTTCTTATACTTATTTCATCACTGACTATTTATTTTCAGTGAGCTTGAGTTTTTGTTTGTTTGTTTGTTTTTGTCTATTTTTATGCTTGTATTAGTTTGATATTGACATTGGTGACAAGAATTATGAAAATTCTATGGTATCAAAGATTTTTATATCATAAAAACGTTTTTAAAAGAAAAAAAAAATACTATATCGTGATATAAATCGTTATCGTGATATAAAATTAGTCATATCGTGATATAAGATTTGTCATATCGCCCACCCCTTGTACCAATGGATCCTCTGCAGTGAATGGGTGCCGTCAGAATGAGAGTCCAAACAGCTCATAAAAACATCATAAGTAATCCACACCACTCCAGTCCATCAGTTAATGTCTTGTGAACTGAAAAATTGTTTGTTTGTAAGAAACTTGACCAAAATATGAGTCTCCATAATCCATAATAATGCTGCCTCCAGTGAAAACATCCATCCCATGTTGTGCCTTTCATCAAAATCCATCAACATATTTGTTTAGAGCTGCTTTTGGACAGTTTTAAACACTTATAAACAGTGATTAATATGTGCATATTTCTCTTCTGATTCAGACGGGATTTCTTTTTCACTGAAGAAAGATATTTAATGGATAGAGTACTCATATTTTAGCCAGAAGCAATGGTTTGAAAAGCCTTAATGATGGATTTGTTTCTTACAAACATGCAGGTTTTGGCTTCACAAGATGTTAACTGATGGACTGGAGTGGTTATATTATGATGTTTTTATCAGCTGTTTCGACTCTCATTCTGACGGCACCCATTCACTGCAGAGGATCTAACTCATCTACATCTTGGTTATCCTAAAGCAAATTTTCTGTATTGCTGTTTTTACTATATATTGATCAAATAAGCCTTGGTGAGCGTAAGAGACTTCTTTCAGAATTGCTTTGCTTTGTGACATGGTGCATGATCATGATGGAAATAGCTTTTAGAAGATGGGTACTGTGTGTTGTGGTGATGCACATGGTCAACAACAGTGCACCATTCAAGTAATGATTGGTTGGTATTAACAGGCCAGTGGCCATTAATCAAAGCCACAATCACCGACATGAATCCATGGCCTTCTGACAACAGTCCAGACGGGTGGCGTAACGGTGTCAGGAATATTTTCTAGGCACACTTTAGGCCTGGTAATACAGATCAATTTTCACATCAATGCTACATGTTATGATATCGACGAATACATTGCATGGAAGAGAACTTGACCAAATCATCAACAATGCATTCACTGCTGGTGGTTCTCTCTTCAGAATTATGGGTAATGTAAATAAACTCGGAATTTAGTTTAAAACTAAACAAAACTCAACTGTGTTTATTAAGTTAATTAGCTATACATAAAAATAACTTTCTCTATAAAGACAACAAATGGGATTTTTACTTTTGAATCTTGCTCTCTGTAGTGTCCAATTCTAAAGGTAAGTAAGAGCAACTGAGTCCTGCGCTCACTCTCTGCAGCAGCTGTGTAGATGGTGCCCGGCAGTTTGGGGTGAGGATCAGCGGTTTTGGCAGCGATGACCACATTGGCTCCGTCCCGCGCAGCTTTGAGAGCAATGGCCTTGCCAATACCTCGACTCGCTCCGGTAATGAAGATGGTATATCCTGCCAGCTTCCTAAGATTAATGCATAATCATATAATAATCCAATCCTATCATAATCAATGCACTATACAAACAATAACGGATAGGCAAAACATAACATAACTAATCAGAGATGGATATAATCATATTCTTATCTTATCTAAAGTATTGCGACTGATTCAGTCAAATTCTACAGTTTTACCTGCCATTCGTATTGGAAACAGCAAAGGTTCAGAGATATTTTTTTTGTTTTGTTTTGTTTTGTTTTGTTTTAAGTTATGATGCACAATTGTGTCCCTACTTTTTGTCAGCAGTGCTATGAAAACATTTATGGCACTCTTTCCATATTTCACCTGCTATGAGTTCAACAAGGTCACAGAGGCTCTTTTGCATATAACCTTATTGACTGATTGCACTTTTTTGTCCATTCTGTGTTGTGTCAAGATGCACACGTTTTTTTGTTTTTGTTTTGGCATTCCTTGACGGCTGCGCATAGGAAATTAGGGTAAAGGTCAAATTAATAAAAATACTATAAACATATCATAATAAAGGGAAATGTTTCTATAATCTCCTGAAGTCAGTTTTAACAGTTAAATTAACTACGATGGATGCAAAGTTTGACAACACAGTCCAGCCCTTGTAGGTCATTCAAGTCAGCTAACGTAATATTGCGCTTAAATAAGCTCATACGTATAAAACAAGTATTTTAATACTAGTCAACAACCTGGTTTATTAAAGAGTGCTAACTTACACCAAAACACACGGGCTAAGCAGCAAGAATGAGACAAACTCACCCTGTGTTCTGCAACATTGTGGCTCCTGTACTGTGTCTGATCTGATCGGGAACGGAATGAACTACAGAAGCAATGCGTGTAATATTAAACTCAACACGAAGCCAAAAACCTCCAGACGAGAACGATGGCTGTGAATTCGCCCTTTACTCTAGAAACATATTACACTGCGCCATCATCCGCGCTACTTCCTCTCCAGTCGAGAACGCGCTGCTGTTTTTAAAGGAGCATTTTAAAAAATGCGAAAAAAGATCAAAACAAAAACATTGGAGAATGGAAAGGAATTGGTCGGTCATAAATAATACAACAAATACTTTATTAACTGCTGTGTCATTCAAAGAGTCTCTTGTAGTGTTAATATAATTTCACTAAATAGCATAATAAAATGCGTTATTTAATTTTAAGTTATTATGAGATTGTAATAAAATAGTTTTACCGTATTTACCCTTTACTTTGCATGTAAACAAATAGGATCAACGATGTTAGCGATAAATTAGCTAGGAAATGCAACTTTTTATAATTATATGCATATTAACACAAACAACACTAAGACATTTTTTATTCATATTGTAGAATAAACAACATTTAGAACAGGTAAATGATAATAATAATAACAATAATAATAATAATAAACAAAGAGGGAAAATGCGCCGAATTCAGCCCTTTTGCTTTATTACAAAACATTAGCTATATTGTTCTAATCGTTTAGCAATAAAATTAAATAGAAAGACAAATGAATGTATGTATATTAAAATACCTTAAAATAAGATTATGTATTGGTTAAAATAAATAAATAAATAAATAAATAAATGTAATATTAATAATACATGTTTTGTATTTCTTCAAATGAAAACTACAATCTCTTTCTCGTTCTCTGTATTCATTTAGCCAGCTTATTCTTCTGCGCCCTCTAGTGCGCGGGAGCGCGGTGGTGGAGGCGTACGCTTTAATGTCATAAATGATTTACCCGGTTTTGCATTTTTGTTTCCTTGTTTTCCTTGTTTATTTTTTATTTTTTCAATTTCCCTGGGTTGCCTACACCCATTGTTCCTAATATTTTTTTCATAACTTTGTTACCATAACAACATGCGATTGTTTCAAGAGCACAATATAAACACCTCCATGTTCTCTGTCAAGCAGAATAGGTTTTCCATAGGTTTTCAGTCTCCCCTAAATATGACCCCCTAGATTAATAATTTGTAAAAAAAAAAAAAAAAAAAAAAAAAAAAAAAAAATATATATATATATATATATATATATATATATAATTTATTTAGTTTTTACTGCTTTATTGTTGTACTGTTAAATGTATTATTTATCACATTTATTTATTCATTCATTTATCGTTTTTTTTATTTAAAGTAAATATATTTAATTATTTATCTATTTATTTCATAAATTATTTATTTAGCCTATTTATTAGAATAATATATTTATTTATTTGAATCAAATGTATTTATTTTGTTTGAAAAAAAAATGTGTTTAATTATAGTTCATTATTATTTTTTTACACTGTTTTTTTTTTTTTTTTTTTTTTTCACTTTTAACTTCTCCACAAATCCAATATGCTATATCCCTTTGTGGCCCTCTGGGGGACCCAGAACCCCTAGTTTAAAACTCACCTGGTATAAACTACTGTATTAAAATTTCACCTGATTCATATTCTCAATGCATTGGAATAGTTTACATGTAGACTACTTGCACAGTACTGTTTTGTGACACACACACACACACACACACACACACACTCCATATCATGTAAGCACAAGACTGCAGCTCAGCCGGTCCAACAAGTGAAACAAGTTCTTACACGCTTCAGGTACAGAGAAGATAACATCTTCACTGCTGTCCTGATACGATAAGCGTGTAAAAATAGCCATTATTTAAAAACAAACGGGGACATAATAATTTATTAATTAATAATGCAATGCACCATAACACTTGTTCGTATGGTTAACAAGGAGTTCACTCCAGGAAGTGTTTGACACTTGAATGTATCGACTGCGTGTTTATTATTGCAAATGTCAAGCTCTTAAAGCTCTTCCCCAAGGCCCATTACCATAATTAATAAATATATTCCAAGAACAAAATTATCCTCCACAGAGCTCCTAGTGCTGATAGCTTCAACAAATTATCCCAAAACACGACACGCGCTGGGCTTGAAAATAGCGGGCGCGCGGAACTTATTGTTATCGCGCGCCATAGCGAACTCTATATTGGTGCTTTCAACAAAACGTCCAGCAAACAAAAATATTACGCGGTTCTTCAAAGGTGTGTCTGCTGAAAGGGGAGGCCATTTTGTACAGAGAAGCGTCTGTACATGTATGTGTGTGTGTGTGTGTGTGCTCGCTCGCGTCAGGAGCAGGAAGTGTGTGCGAGCCTTTGTGCCTGAGAGAGTGAATTTGTGTTGGGGAGTCGAACTGTAGTAACAGCAGCACCCTTTCTTCATTTCCCCGTGCTTGCATTGTTATTTCACCTCGCCTCTGTTTTGCTCTGTGCAATGGATGGGTATGTGAGTTTCCAGTGTCTTATCTTCCTATTACGCGCTTGTTGAGTTGTTCTTGTATTGAAGTGTTTGCATTATTGTGTGTAATGATAATAATGGCACGTCAGAAATGGCATGGGAGGAAAAGTGGGGGAGGGAGCAAACGTGTAAACTGCTAGAGATGTAACCTTAGGCTGCTTGTTTTTCTTTTTAAATGCACATAGAAATATTGTCAAGTGACAGTCTTTTTACTTTACATATTTTTTGGGCTTGTGTTAAAATGATGATGCACGTCGCTTATGGGCTAACATTGATCTTCGGTTAATGTTGTTGAGATGCAAAATATGGGCGTATAGCACTGTGAATATAGCATGATCAAAGTTAGATTCAAGGAAGTGGGTTTGTTTAGAATTTAACTTCGTTTTGCTGCTAGCTTTTGTTATACAACCACTCCTCGTTTGCGCTCAAATCTTGCTCTTCTGTATACGCGGCACGAATTCGAGGTAAATAGATTGGTGAAGTGGTAAGAATTAAGGAAATAAGAGCTCCTCATGTGCTGCTGCCATTTTAAAGCCGTGAAGGGGCGTTTCTGAAGCGAATCTGTCTAGAAAACAGTGTTTCCTGGCGCTAAGCGCGAGCGCTTTCATCCTCCGACGCTCCGAAGTGGGTTTTATGTGAGGATTGTAAAAGAATAACGCGATATTCGTCTTTATATCGCGATATTACGTTTGGCGACTTTTGCACAGCCAGCGCGTCGCGATAAACAGCGCGCTCCCCATTGTACGCAGTCGCGCGTTTACAGTATCGACTGCGCGAGCGTTTTATTAATCGTTTGTCTTTTATATATGTGTTGTTGTTGTTGTTGTTTAGTGTGTTTAGCTGTCATTGTTTACACTCCTATGCGGGGGACTACGTGCTGCACAGATTATATTTTACTCACTTATTGTTGTCCTTTTTAGTGACTCGTTTCGCGGAATCGGTTCTTTCGAACAGTTCGTTTCAAAGAATCAGTTCAGTGATTCTCTACGTCACGCGGTCCCTGGCGTGTTTCACGCTTCTTTTTTTCCTTCTGTTGCTTATTATTTGGTTTTATTAATAAAGTAATTCAGAATACAGTATAATGTGCAATTACAATATGTGCCTCAGTTCTCGTCAGGGTGTAGTTTTGCATGTTTTATTCATTCAAGTAGGCTCATATGCATGTTGATAAAACTGTCATCGGGTCATAAATTAATATTTCTGAACAGTAACTGTTTGATGCATTATATAAATCCTCAGTGATTGAATCTCAACTTGCAAATAAATAAAAGACATGGGCTGTATCCGAAATCACTCCATTATTTCCTTCATGAATCCAGTAATACTGAATGAGTGAATTATACTTTGCAAGACAAAAGTGCTGTAGATGCCTTAGTGCACTTGATAATGTTCACTATGGTTTTGAACACCTCAAATAGTGCACTACATAAAGGTAATAGGTGGCAATTTGGTCAGTGAGCTGTTGACTCTTTCACCAATTCCTGAAAGAATCAATTATAGTGAACCGGTTCAAATGATTCATCAAAAAGATCCGACTCAACATACTTGTTCAGGAATCGCTAGTAAAACATGATTTTGTCGAAAGGGTTATTCCACACCTTGAATTACGCAAGTTATTGTATTGTTTCAGTTAATGCTGAAGTGCCTCAATGTCTAAGCTCATGAAAACTTCTCACGTTGTCCACACAGAACAGCAGCAGTTTCCTATAATAGCACTACACCTTTCAGTCTTTTTAGCATGCTTATCTTTCCCACAGTTAATTTTGTAGTACAGTATACTTAGTAATGCATATAAAGTGCCTTTGCAGTGCTGCAGAAGCGAAAGCATTAGATAATTGTGCATTTTCCCACTCCCTGGGGATTTCCACCATCAAACAACTCCCACATCTCTCCAGTGTGGGGATTACAATCTGCTTCTGAAAGACTGAATGCCCATTTCTCACTTTGCTTCGGCGTCTCTCATTGGCTTTTAATAAATGTGGAAGCTTAAGGTGTCCACCTGGTATTGAGGGCTTTGGTTTGTGTTACTTCAATTATAACAGAGTCCTGATATCAGCCAACTGTGATGCAATGGAACAGAGCGCAGCTAGACAAACCTAATTTGTTTGAGGGCTTGTTTTCGTTAAACAATTGAATATTGACTACAAATAACGTTGTTTGTAATCTTAATACAAAGAAGTGCTTGGTAATTGTTTGACATGCAGCTCTATAATGTAATATTTTAAAACAGAAGTAAGGAGGAATAAGGAAGGTAGTTGCTATAATTCTACTTTCGACACTGGTTGCAGCACAGTTATTTAGGTTAAGTGCTATAGCTGAGCTTCTGTAGAAGCCTGTGTTTGTGTGTCATGGCCAACTAAGGCTTTGTGATATAGTGATGTAATTTAGAAATAAATTAGCTGATTTCTGTCTGACCTGCATCCACATTCCAAATGCCCTCTAAACCTAAATCATCGACCTTGTTGCGGTAATGTGCGAAATGTACTTGACAGATGTTGCCCTGTGGGCTGAAAACTGGCCCGACCAGTCGTCAGCAGAACCAATGCCCTCAGTTTAAAAAGGTGTAGTTATTGTGCTCAAAACAAATCAATATTTGTGGTTTTTGAGAATGGAAATATAATTTAGCATTCATTAGAATTTATTAAAATAACATTTTAATCTGTTTAGAGTAAACGCAAATCTCAAAGAAAGTCATTTTGAAGTCATTTTTCAACTAAAATCAAGAAAAATATGAAATTATATTTTGCATGAAGAAAAATATGCCTATTCATCATTAAGATTTTTTGTGCATTTAACCCCACAATATACAATACACAATACTGTATGTATGTAAAATAGAATTTAATCAGAATTACACACTTTGAATTGCACAAGTTTTGGTTATGCTTTTGTTTGAATAATTTTGAAGTGCCTCATATTCTAGGCTCAAGAAAACTTAAAATGCATATTTTAGGATCGTTAAGATTATTTTGCGTTGTCATATTATTTTCATGACAATTAAGCGCGTTTAACCACCAATCCTCATTCCTGTAATATAAATCCTGCATAATATTGTATGAACAAAATATAGATATTTTATGATTAAGAAAGTCTTTTAAAACCTACTTAAATTCAGTGCAACAAAAACTATTAGGGTTTACGAATACTTTACAATTAACATAATATATCTTTATTTTTTATTCACATTACAATGGTTGCTTTCTTCAATATTTTTTTGAAAAATAAGCTTTTTATTGGATTTTGTTCTGAAATATACATGTCTTTACAGTTTTTGTGAGCTCCCTCCAAACAACACACTATTTTTTTCACTGTTGCTCAAAAAAAGACTCCAGCCTTCTGTCCCACATGAATTAGAAATGATCGCTCCTACAGTTCATTATAATGCATTGTAACCTAATCACAATAGCTCCAAAATGGAAACCGTGTGATGGGCACTTTGCTGCCTTGTGTGGGTGATTCATCTAAGACATTTCACTTTTAGACTAATGTTGTCTTCAGGAGGAAATGTTTCATCCTGTCAGTATCCTCCTGATAAGTCTAAGCTGCGATAATTAGGCAAAGTGTGGGGTGCAGGAATAACTAGCAGCATGATAGCTGAGACTTCCCTCAAACCCGTGTGAGATGTTGTGGAAGTTCCCCTGCTAGATTGTGGTGAGTTACATCATGAGCTTTATGCCCATACTTCCTGCATAACGAGGCCTGAAAATATAGCAGAATATCTATCATACTCTCTATTGCATGAAGGGTTTCACGTTTAATTCAAGGTCTTGCCTCATTGAAATGTTTGATATTTTGACATGAGCCTCTTTTTTTTTATTCTAAGTATGGCAAACCTTCGTACACACTTAAAAATAAAGGTTCTTTATTAGCATTTATGGTTCCAAGAGGAACGTTGAACACCCATGGAATCTTTCCATTGCAACAAAGGTTCTTTATAGTGGAAAAGGGTTCTTTAGATGATTAAAATGTTCTTTAAGAAAAACACCCAGAAAAACAAGGGTCTTTTAAGAACTGTTCACTGGAAGGTTCTTTGTGAACCAAAAATGGCAATGAAATCCTATTTGGAATGTATTTAAGAATATACAACTCCTTTAAAAATAAAGGTTCCAAATAGGGGTTTTTGTAGCCATGCAATAGAAGACCAATTTTTGGTTCCTCACAGAACCTTTCAATGAACAGTTCAAGAACCATGTTTTTAGTGTGAAGAACATTGAAACTTTTGTTGCAATGGGAAGTTAAATGGATGTTAAAAGCTGTTCATGTAACCATCACTGGCAATAAGGAACCTTTATTTTTAAGTTTATTGGGTAATAACAATAAATTCCAAGTAAAATACAAAAGGCTCATGTAGATGATACGGTGATACATGTATTTTTCTAATATAATGAGACTTTAAGTGTGTTTTTATGGAAATCAGGCAAACAGACTAGTTTTCAGAGTTATGCGCTACAATACATTTTTGCAAATATCTAAATTTTGTAATGGTCGGCTATTCAGATTTGACATTATAAGCTGATGAAATTTGATTGGCTGCTGACAGCCATGTTTGTTAGTAGTGATATAACATAGTGATAACTGAATATGGATATAGAATAGCTTATTACCATTTGCCAAAAGAAGACACATATCGACTTGATTGATCATACAACTGTGCAGTTCTAAGGATTTTTTTTCAGTTGTAACACCTCCTGTAGTTAGAATTTGACCCAACTTGGCATACATCCTCAGACTGTCCAATTGTCTATTCATGCCAAATTTTGTGAAGTTTGGACTTTGCGTTTGACAAATAGGACAGTTTGTTAACATGCGCAATGCCAGACCAATTAATTTGATTAATCAGAAGATACATCAAAGTGTTGAGAAGATATACTTCTTTTTTCTTTTTTTTTGCTCATATGGGCAAAAACATTGCCGAAACATAGATAGTAGTGGGTAGGTTCTGACCATCCTCTCACTCTGAAAAGTTGTTCCAATCCTGTATTGAGTATTTTCTTCTGTTGAACAAAAGAAGATATTTTGTAGAATGTTAGTAACCAAAAGTTAATGGTAGCCATAGTATTTTCATGGTAAGTAAGTCAATGCCTACCATCAAATGTTTGGTTACCAAGATTTGCTCGGTCACTAGATATCAGACCCCTCATTCAATGCAAGTTGGCCATTTATTTAAAAAATAAATAAATAAAATTTGGCCAAGCAAAAAAATCATAATTCCGATCTTTTCTTATTTTGAAGTATCATTCGTCACCGTGTAGGATGACTTAAATGGGAAAGTTTAATTCAATGAAAAATAAGAGCAGGCTATTCAAAACAGCATCTACACCTGTGAGTCATAGGCTACAGCCCATGAACATACAAAGCACGGCAGGAAATGAGTGCTTATCAGCCATCGGCTTCTCCTTGTCCATGTAATCAAACTCTTTTGGACGTGGAAGACACAAACTGATCCTAGATCAGTGCTTTTATTGCAAGGCGATTTATTAAATGTAAAGAATTGGCATTATATGTAGGTCAGAACAGAAGGTTACAAGGCTGGACTGTACAGCTAGATCTGAGACGAGAATGGAGAAGGCTCTTGTCTTATTTTATTAAGGCCTAGAGCATAACAGAGAAAAACATTGTCATGTGATGGCTGGCCTCACAGGGATCAGAGACCTTATGAAGTTCTGAAAGCTGCTGGTCTATTTTTATTGTCGGCATGTGAAAATGACGATGCAGCTTTGTGATAGCACATTTATCTTAAGTGTAAACACGCATCTTGTAGCTGACCTGTGTTTTGAGTGGTCTTTTAAGTGGTACTTACTAAACTTTGTTTCACACCGCATGCCAAATCAGCGCATGTATATTTTGTTGCTGATATTAGGCGGTAACGGTGTTCACACCACCTGGGTTAGCCAAGTGGTGAGAACAAACCCCTAACCACATTACAATGGCTCACAACACACCAACATGGTGACAAGTTTTGAAATAAATCTAGTGTAGTCTTTTAGGTCAATAACATGGTGCATATTTAGTTTGGTTCAAATCTATAAAAAAGCAATTCTTAATACAATATAAGTAAAATTTATTTTGATATTTTTGGGCACATAAAGTCCAAAATGTCAGGGTGATAAAACTGTCCTGATATAATAATAATAATAATAATGCTTATTAATAATTTGAAAACTTCCAAATCAAAGTCATGTGTTGCAACCAGCATGTAGAAAAATGCTGGGGAAAAAACTATAAAACAACCATTTATATCTTGTTAGATTAGTAAAATGTCATGTGGTGTGACTCGCCAAAATGTTATTATATTTATGAATGAATAATTCAACATATTTGTAAAAAAATAAATAAATAATACTTTTACCTTGAAAAATTGATTTTAAAATACATTTAAAGATCTTTTTTGAAAATAATGAATTCGATGTGTAGACTCGCATGTATTTAAGATGATAGGAAAATATATTTTTACTTGATGGTTACACCAGATGACATTTTTAAAACCGACATAAATATATAAAAATCTTTCCTTTTCTTTATCTTGTACCCTTTTGCAATGTCGCAGAAGACATGCATGTGGCATGGCTCAACTGAAATTGAGTTTAGCCTTAAATGTCACGTTTGCCAGCTTCTTTGTCCAATTACCATCATTCTAGTCTTGCACTGAGACATAACCAACCTTCACACAATTTGATATATATATATAAAATCTTGTGTAAGTATTGAATGCTGCTATTTATAACTGCCTCCCAGAGTGCATATGTTTACATTTTCAAAGGTATATAAAGTAAAAGATGTTCGGCCTGTTCAGATTCAAATGCTGTGCCATTGTTCCTCAGCTGTGCAGAATTTCAAATATACCAACGTTTTTTTTTTTCTGGATTTCAGTAGGAAGGCGACATGTTTCGCCCACTCACATGTCTGCCATATGGACACTACCCTCATTTCCACACATACTACACCACTTCTTTCCTTTCTAAACGGCACTGTTTGATCTGAGAATATATGATGTTTACTAGCTGTTTTCATCATTTCCAGCAGTTCTTTCTAATGTTCAGCTAATTGGCGGCACTTGATCTCATCCATTTGAGCTTGTCCATGTTTGTGTTTCTAGAAGTCTAAAAGTAGAATATCTTTTCTGTTAGCTAAGGGAACTATTTAATAAGACCCTCTGTGATCTTGGCAAAGAGCTTTGGAATGATTTTCATGAGTGTTTTCTCCAAGTGAGTTTTGCGCTTGACACAAACACAAAAGACAAAAAGAACCACTGTTTTAAAGTTTTCATAATAACGTACTTAATAGTGTTTGCTAAGGCAAGCACTATCACTATTGCTTTTGGTTTTTGCACGGCAAACACAAACACCGATCACATTTTCTTCAATGTGTGAATGTAGTTCATAATGTTGTTGTTGATATGGACAAATCGATCAGTGTTGCTGAAGACTGTACACTACTTCCTTGTTTTCATTTATTGCACTTCCTGTACATTGCAGGATCAGGAGAGCCCAATTTCTTGAAATTTCTATCATTAAAAGCTTCTCTTAAATGTCACAAAGGGGTGACATTTTTCTTTTAAGTGCATAAGATATATTGGTTATTCCACTTAATGCCAAAGCAAAGATTTTAACTTTAATAATCTTTCATCAGATTGTAATAACTTGCTCTGCCCTCTAAAACAATGTAAGTTATTTAGGCCTATTGTTTAATGATTTGTCACATAAAAGCCACTTTTCATCATCCAGTCAGTTTCAGATGAATAAAATCAAGCTTATTTTGTTTAATGTCCTGTTTTGCTGAGAAACGTATCACATTGTGGAAGTAAAATGGTTGTTCCCCTGCCATCAACCAAGCATGACCCTTTGACCCAATACGGTCCAGCTTATGTGCAGCGGGAAATGCTACTTGCTTTTTCAGAGTTTGCTCATTCAAAGGTTGTCTTTGGTCTCACATAGATGATTGCACTCACATATTATAATGATTGATGGAGAAAAAAAATAATGTGGAGATGAGCAACAATGGCTTTTGTCAGAGAGTTCCTTATTTTGTTACCATGAATAATGGCAGCATGCAAAACCAGCTCCTGTGCTTCAGTGTGTTGACAAATCAGTGAACAGGCGCTTTGGAATATGTTTAACATACTGTAAATTGTTTAATAAACAGTAGTCGAACGTGAAAATTCTGTCATCTTATATTCACCCGAACCTGGATGACGTTCTTTGCCATGATTTGTCTGTCTGTTTTTAGAAGTATATTTAATTGGACTGTCCTGGTTTTAATGCAAGTAAAAAAAACTTTATGAAGTGTTCTCACTCTTCCAGAAAAGATAGTAGATTATTAACTAAAAAAAAAAAAGTAGTATAATTTTAACTGCTGTATTTTTCTGTTTGCTTGGTTTTTATTTTGAGTTCATGTAGGCTAATTCTTGTATTATTGCAACTCAGTTTTTATCAAGAAGATAGCCTTAGATGCTGACATGGCAATAAAAATTTTGACGTAGAAAGTTTATCTTTATTTTATTTTACTTTACCATTTATTTATTGTACAAACCTCATTGGTTCTTGCTCATTGAGTAAATGCATTTGAGCTTCCATTTGATTTCAGTAAAATATGCTTCAGAAAACCTGGAATATGAGTCATGGATTACTTTCATGGTATTTCTATGCACTGTAAAAAAAACAAAACAAATTGAGCCAACTTAAAATTATAAAGCAACCAGCTTCAGCGGATTTTTGAGTTTGCTCAACTTATTTTTGTGGGAGATTCTCAATGTTTTGTTGTATAAACTTAAAAGGACAAGTTGAGAAAACTCAAAAATCTGCTGAAGCTGGTTGCCTTAAAATTTTAAGTTGGCTCAACTTGTTTTTTTTTTACAGTGTAGTGATGTTTTGTCCTTTTTGCAGCTTGACAGCCCCTGCTTTGTTTGTACAGAAAAGAGCAGCATGAACATTCCTCAAAACATCTTCATTTGTGGTTAACAGCATTTGGAATCACATAAGTATAGGTAAATTTGAACAAACCCTTTAAACGCGTTTTGAGAGTGTGCCCATTTTGTCATTGCTGGTCGACAGTCATATCCAGCTCATTTTTCCCAAGTTTGTCCTACAGTCTCTGCTCAGGTGAGGTGTTCATCTTGTAATGGAACCTCATGCTTTCCATCCATCCTGAGGATTACAGCAAGAGACGTTGTTGACGTCTGGCAAAACCCCAGGCTTCCTGCCATTCATCATCTTCCTCTCGTATGTTCACCCTCACAGAGCGTCCTTCCCTGCCGTGGGCCGGTGTGGTATCCCAATGATAGTCCCTCCCATTTAAGTGTGTTTCGCCTTTTTGTTTAAGAAAACTAAACAACAATCATGTGACTACGTTTCGGCATTTGTAGATTCAGGTGAAAGGAAGCACTTTACATTAAACAGCTGATGTATGTGGACGAGTGTGTTGCCTTTTATGAGGGTTAGCAGAGCTGTTTAATATATTATGAGGTGAATAAATAGCATTGGAAACTATCAGCTGTTCTCATTCAGTGTTAATGTAGGAACATTTATGAAAGTAATGCATTGTCACATAGTGTCGAGGTTTAAGGCATTAACGCTTCTCTGCAGTCCAAATTACACAGGTTTCCCACCGACGTGCATTTATTTAACAGTTCGTTCAACAGTTAAAAGCCACTCTCAAAGCACAGAGAGAGAAGAGCTTCTATTTCCATCTATGCTGTGTTACGAGATGAATGGCGTTTTTCCGCTGGTGGTGAGAAACCCTCATTGCGTGCCTGTGTCATTTTGCTATAGGGTTCATTTATGAAACATTTTTATGCCAGCCATTTGTGAAACCATTCTTGAGTAAATTTTCATGTTAAATTCATAACAGCAAATTATTTAAAAAGAAAATGCATTTGTGAACAATTTAGAGTGCTAGCAAATTGAATACTGAACAGTGTATACTGCCTACTAGGTTTTAAAACTAGTGTGCAATATTTAAAAAGATAAACAATTCAAACTCATTGAATTGAAGTGAATGGGTGCCGTCAGAATGAGAGTCCAAACAGCTGATAAAAACATCACAGTAATCCACTCCACTCCAGTCCATCAATTAATGTCTTGTAAAGCGAAAAGATATGTGTTTGTAAGAAACAAATCAATCATTAAGACATTTTAAACATGCAGCTTTTCACTTTACAAGACGTTAATTGATGGACTGGAGTGGTGTGGATTACTGTGATGTTTTACTGTATTAACTGTTTGGACTCTCATTATGATGGCACCAATTCATCTGCAGAGGATCCATTGTTGAGTAAGTAATATAATGCTGAATATCTCCAAATATTTTCCCAATTTATCTACATCTTGGATGGGCTGATGGTGACTACATTTTCAGCAAATTTTCATTTTGCGGTGAACTATTCTTTTACCTCTTGGCAACCTGATCAAATATTGTGTCAATGAATAGATTTTTAACATTGTGGTTGATTTTACAATTTAATTTGTCACTCTGGTCAAGTTGAGTGCATTCAGTGTATACTGCGCATTTTAGCAAATGTAGTACATCAAGTATTCTATGCATACAAAATATACATACTGCAGAAATACTATAGTATGTGTAGTGTGATAGATTGGTAGTATGCGATTCCGTATATAGTAAAAGTTGTTTCTTCTAACTGGAGGGATGCTTGGGAATGAATCAGTAGTGAAGTATGTGGCAAACACAGCCCAGAGTAAATTACAGGGACTAGATTTAGAGGGGTTGACCACGCCAGACACACCCCCGTCTCCCCCAGCGCAAATCCCTACCAGTCTGCCAAACTCAGGCACAACAGAT
This sequence comes from Acrossocheilus fasciatus, assembly GCA_036784905.1. NCBI lineage: Eukaryota > Metazoa > Chordata > Actinopteri > Cypriniformes > Cyprinidae > Acrossocheilus > Acrossocheilus fasciatus. Next base: position 20,355,209 of record CM071947.1, on the reverse strand, counting down.
GCCATTTGGTTAACCAGAGCATCATGTCTGAAGCCTCAAACAGGTTCGCCCAATTCGCTGTGCTTTCCACTGATGTTTTAGGCTTGTAAAACTCACATCAAATGTCATATGCCCATGTGTTCTATTATTATGCCAATATCCCATTATTCACAAGCATCCAGTATGAAAAAAGAAAGCATGCATTGTCAAAACATGACTCAGCCTGTTGAAAAAACTCAGTAGCAGAGGATGGCGTTCTCATTTTTTCCAAACGCTGAGCTCCCTTAAATGATGGTGGGAAAATCCCAAATGCCTAGTTTTTCTCCATTTTTGGCAGCACACTAGAGCTACTGCCCCTTCTTTTGCTCTCGCCAAGAGTACATGCTATTAAATCAGAGATGCTGTCACTGGAAGTCTTTCAAATATCCTTCCAAAAACACTTTGCTGACACCATTGAATTTTCTCTGACAAAACAGCAGAGCAATTGACATTACATTATTGGGTGTCGACTTGACTGAAGAGACCAGTGAGATGGCAATTATTTTATTTTCTTCATAACCCGAACACAAAACAAACCATTTCAAATTCAGATGTAAATAAACAAGCATCATATATAGGTAAATGGTGTTATTTTTAAAAACAAGTCTATTAATTTAGTCAAAAATACATTATAAATGCAATGCCATATTTGTTTTAATAATATATCATTCTGTCTCCCAACTACCATCGCACCAAGAGACCTCTCCCCTCCGTCACCCATTTTCTTGTGACTGTTTCGTTTTGTGTTGGGTTAATTCTGTGAAGAATGCCACAGTCATATGACTAGAAAATCCTGTTATTTCTTTTACACTTCATACTCCATCATCAGTTCCCACAAACAGTTTTTAATATTGCAAAATCAGTTCACCAGTATTTGTATATTTTGTAATGCCTGCAAAGTCAGACCTTGAAGGTATTATGAAAAACTTCTCATTGATCCTGTAGAGTAAATTCGCCAGCGTTTTTTGCTATTTCAGCAGATGCCATTCTTCCTTGTCAGCAGTTATGAGCTCGCAGGCCTTCTGTTGGCCCAGTTGTGGAAGTTTATCAAAACTAAGTCGATTTTTACATTTTCTGGAGAACATTTGAGTTTCGTAGACATGCAGAGCTCACTGGCCTGATACAAAGGTTTTGCCAGTGTAACTACCCTGCTCTGAATGGAATTAAGTCTGTTATTTTGCAGTTGCTAGGGTGTTAAGTCAAAAGAGCCCATCCCTAAGTCTCTACGATATTCTGGTCTCTAGATACAACTCTGGAGTCTGGATCCTTTGTTTTTTTTTTGTTTTTTTTAACAATTTATCAACTGCCAGTTGAAAATCATAAATGTCCATGAATCGTAATCATGAATTTGCTTTATGTTTTGAAGCATTATTCATATCTATAGTAGTGTTGTCAAAAGCACGGACCATGATACCAATCGGTACTGAAATTTTAAAAAACGTCCATTTCCCGCTAACATTTGAGCGCTGTTGAGTGGATTCTTAATCACAGCTGATTGGCACTGAAATGTTACCAGGAAATGGATGTCTTTAAAATTTTGGTACTGACTGGTATCGATGCTTTTGACAACACTAATCTATAGAATGTATGACGACTATAAAGATGACGACTATAAAGTTTTAATTATTGCTCTAATTCCATATCACAACTATAACGATCATGACTCAGAGGAAATATATGTTTGGAATCACTTTGAAAGTCTTTCTTTTTCTCTTTTCTAGCTGATGAATGATAAAAATATTGACAGCCAATCAGACTTTAAAGAGCTTGAGCATTTAAAGTGGCAGATGACAGAACAGCAGCACATGCTTAAAATAAACAATTTTAATTTTTTTTAATTAGAATAGGACAGTGTAGAGTAGACAGGACGTGAAGTGGGTGAGAGAGAGGGGGGTGGGATTCGAACTCGAGACGCCCTTAACACAACGGTGTTAGCCTATATGTCGGCACACTGCCCACTATAGGCTATCGAGCTGACAACAGAATGAAAAAAATAAATAAATAAATTTTCAAGCTGAGAAATGATGAAAACACTCACAGCCAATCAGAATCAACCTGACTTTAAAGAGCTCGAGCATTTAAAGCGGCAGATGACAAAACTGCAGTGCACTTTATAATAAACAAAACGTTAACCTCTGTTGGTGTGCATGCAAATATATTTGTCATTCTTTGTGTGAACGCTTCGCGCACTGTCCTTATGATGCAACTTTTGCCATCAGAAGTGTCCGCGTGCAGCTCAATTTTTGTGACTGAGTGGACGGTCCGCGTACAACATCGCAGTTAATGTTGAGACGGAACGAGCCAATTAGGTGGTACTGCGCATGTTTGAGCTCGTCCATCTGCGCTCATCCGCGGTTGAGTATACTTTGACGCGACTGTGCACATTCTGCACAAGACGAAACAGAACTTTAGTCACCTTGTATGCACTTGTCAGCGTGAAAGTCTGTTGTTGTGTCTCCAGTAGTTGTTATTCAGATTCCTTTGTTGTTCAACTTTGAAACAACAGCCAGTGTTGCCACCTTGTGGACAAACTAATTATTACAAAATTATTCAAGGCTCATGTGCGAGCTGAGTCTACAGAGTATGTGGAAAATCTGTTTGCATGTGCTAATGGTGAAATTTACGCTGAAAAAATTGTACACATACCCTATCGTACACATAAAAACCAACATATACTCTGTAGTGTTTAAGTATACTTTGGACACCATGGATAACCTGTTGAGTGTGTCTGTCCCTCATGTTGCTCTGTTACCGTAGAGGCTTCAGTATTTTGACTGCTGAGCATTGTTAGTGCTCTGTTGGCATTCTGGTCTCCGCTGGCGGCCTGTGTTTTGGCTAGCAGGGCTGGGAGATGGGCAGAGAAGGGCTATTGTTCTACTGTACTCCTGTGTTTCACCCAAAGATCTCCCCCTTCTTCTTCACCTCACTTCTCATCTGTGAGGAATGAGAACTATGCAGTATCCCGGATGAACCTGGCTCCCACGTCGCTTCGCCCCGTGTTTCTCTCCTGCACTGTGAGGGAAGCTTTCTTTGACTTTTAATGATTTGATTCAACATGTATGACTCACAGCTTGTAATGGTGTTCATGTGAAATGTTTACCTAGCTGGTTAGTTTGTAGATGTTTGGTTATGTCCTCTTGATTTTTTTAGTGAGCCAAAAACATTTACTTTAGGGGGTTTTAGATATTAGATTTTGTTTTCTGGTTGGAGGTTTACATACAGCTACTTTCCGCAACAGTGCTACACTGAAGCAAATTTCACAAGTAGTTACAAAGAAACAGCAAGTACCATTGAATTAAAGGGGAAATTTTAACATCCAAAGACAGAAATAGTAATTTCTTGTAAAATATACTCTAATTCTTTTATTTACAACTTCAGAATTTGTTTTACAGTGTATCATGTTCTGGGCTGCATTTCCCAAAATCATCGTAAGCCTAGGTACATCGTAGACCCATTGCCAAGAATGGAGCTACGATCAATTGTGTGGAATTTTGAAAAAAAAGTCATTGTTACCTTGGTAACACTTTATTTTAAATTTATGGTCTCTTAGTTGCTTATTAGCATGCATATAACTAGAATATTAGCCATTTATTAGTAGTAAATAAGCCTTATTTTACATGACCTTATTCTACATCCCTAATCCTACCCCATACCTAAACTTAACAACTACCGTACTAACTGTTAATAAGTAGCAAATTAGTAATTTATTGAGGGAGAAGTCCTAGTTAATAGTGAATAAGTGTTCCCTATTCTAAAGTGTTACCATTGCCTTTTATTTATGTATTGGCAGAAACCAAGCTAGACAGACATGTTAACCATTTCACTCACATCTTGCATCTTTTGCAGCATTTCGCATTTGACACACACGTTAAAAGAAGTTCAGCTTTTCAAAAGCATTCCCCTTCCCTGCGTCTCATGTGTCTATGGAACCCCACAGTCTCTATGAAATAAATCAACAAAAAATAAAATGTCATTTTTACCTTTGTGTTGTTCCCAAAAGAAGATATTTTGGAAAAGACCTCAAGTTCCCTCCCCTCATACAATGAAAGTCAGTCGGGTAGAATGTTGGACCCCATTGACTTTCATTGTTTCAACTGTTTTTGTCCATACATTCTTCAAAATATCTTCTTTTGTGTTTCACAGAAGAAAGAAAGCCACACAGGTTTAGAACAACATAAGGGTGAGTATGTTTTTTTTAATCATTGTTAGTTCAGCAGTATTAGAGGAAATGCAGCTTTCAGTTCAACTTTAGGGCGACACAACATCCAAGTCTCTTAATATGTCCAAAAAAACACAGATTGAGACAAACTGGACTCTCAGTTTTTGTGGTATATATCTTTGTATGACATTATAGCTGTATGTGTTTCTGAATGTTGGTTATCTGGTTGCAGTGAATTCATGTTGACATGCACCAGCGTCAGGGTCAGTTTATAAAGCCAGGCTGACAGAACATCTCAGCGTTCTGGTTTCTGCGCTCTCCCCCACAGACGCTGCAGCTCAGGTAAAAGGCAGGCTGGGTTTGATGGGATCATATGGCCGCTCCTATCTGGCCTCACTGTCAGCTGGGCTGGTTTCAGTTCTCTCCTCTTTATTACCTCCCTACAATATTAAAGGGAAATGGACACCGGTCTGGCCCTCCCCACGGTAACATGAGTTTGCAGTTCCTCTTTCTTTTTTGTCTTGCTGTTATTCGTTCTGTTTTGTTTTTGATAGCGAGACCAGGGTTAGAGCTGAGTGCAAACCTGCCAGCTGTGAGTTTTCATCGTTTTTGGTAAATCTCACAAAAACAGGACCAGGTCTCATTTGCATTTTGCATAAAGAAAATTAAACCTGACATTATTTTCATGACAGTTAACCTAAGGCACGTTTCACCCACAGATTTTCATTACCACAATGCATGCAAATGCACTGTAAAAAATGATTATTGGAGTACATTTTACAGGAAAGTACTATTTCAGTTTGTCTACTTCAAACTGGCATATTTAACTCTTAACAACTTGGTGTTTCTTTATGATTCTGAAATTGAATGAGTGAAAATTGATTCTACACCAATTTTTTCATTGTAATTCCTATTATTTTCAATGAAAATTAGATTTTTACTTCTTGCCATTTTTTTTCCGTTTTTTATTTAAATAAGTAAAAACAAAAGGAATACAACAAACACCACGTTTCTTTATTAATACGTTACAATTTAATATAGCATTTTTTTCATTGCAGTAATGAGAATGGATTTTTTTTTTCTTGCATTATGGGAATGAAAATATTTTTTCCTGTAAAACTCTTTTTAATGATAAAAGGATTTTCTATGTTCTCATCTCATTAAAAATGCATATATGCATCTCTTTCAGAGGATTAAAAATATTGATGACTCATCTTGCACACAGAGGCGTGTACAAATCATTATCCAATCAAATTCTGTCTAGAATTAGCATGCTCCTCCCTCCTTCCTGTCGATATGAAACAGGAAAGAAAGTCATGGGGTCATGAAAATAGAAGATGCAATGCAAAATATCCTATATTTTCATAGACTTTAAATGCGATTTCTTATTTAATTCTTTTAGTTTTCATGTTAAATAAACGTTTTTGGCATAAAAACTGCAAAAACATCCAGAAAGCCGAGCAGGAAGGGAATACTCATTAGCTGGTGTTGATTAACTTTCCTGTTTTCTCTCAGTTCTGACAGCATCTGAGGTGTGAATGTAGACTAGATGGATATCAGCCCCTGAACTATCCACACAACAGAGAAAACCTAACAAAAAGCCCATAGTTTGAATCCAAGGACTCTTTTATTTAATACATTTCATCCTGCGTATGATAGTGAACAGTGGAAGACCCCACACCCTCCCTCCCTTCCTCCCTACTGGTGGTCTTTCCCTCCTGAGAGTACCGGCAGGCAGATTTGGGGAGGTTTGGTGTATAGAAGTGTCTATGAACCACCAAAACAACTTCAACTCACCTGCATCCTTGTATTTACATAGCGTGCAATTCCTGTGTCAACTTGATTTCTTGTTTTGGGAGGTGTAGTTCATCCAGCTGTCTTGCTGCATTTCAGAGAGAAAGAAATTATTAATTGAATTATAATTCTGGATCAGGCTGCTTTTCTTGAAAATAATCTCACAGACAATTTTCACCAGATGTGTCAGACCCAGCATGTTGTGGCAAATGCAGACATGTTGAAATATCACTGCTGGTTTGATGTTAATTTTACCTGAGGTAAAATTCTCCTTGCCTGCCATTGTCAGACCCCTTAAAAATGTAATGTGATAAGAGTTTTCCTTTACTGTGGACCTGTATGTGATGTTATATGTGTTACCTTTCATACAGCCCTGCTTTCCTTTCATCTACTTTTCCATTTGTACTACATTATCTGTTGTTTGCATGTAGTGTCACACAGAGTAAGTCGGCGGCTCTTTCAACAGCGCTAGTTAATTGGAATGTTCTGTTAGCTGTGTTTGTCCAGTCGTATCCGGTTACTGACGAGGGGGGACCATCTCAATAATAGATATCATAGACAATGAACCTGGAAAACACACACACACACACACACACACACACACACACACTTACACACAACCCTCTCCGTCCTTCATCTCACACCTACACCAACAGCGATGCGACAAACTGCTGACATTATAATTAACAGAGTTGACTACAGGGTTTAAATTATATTTAATGATTTTGATCATAATGCAGCGTGTCAAAGCAGAACATTGTTAAATTGAAAAGAAAAAAAAATTATCTATACAGTAAGATTGTGAGTTGTGAAGCAATAAAGTAGAACGTTTCCATTACTATAGTGCTAGGACGCTTCCATTTTAATCGGTGAAGCTGACTACTATAACGCAAGTGCACAAGTGCCCTGCTGGAAAAAACAATAGAACTCTGCCCAAAACACAATAGAAAATGTAATGGATTTAATGGTTATAATGGGAATTGTATTGGTTTTAATGGAAACTGTAATGGTGTCTACTTGTATGTGATGGATTCTATTGGTGGGATGTTAAATCCTATTGGAAAAATGCCCAAAACACACTACAAAAAGGAATTTGTAATGGTTTTACTGGGAAAAACTAATAGTTTATAATGGTATTTCAATGGAAACCATTGGAATTTCTGTGATGGTTTCTATTGGGGTTTTTTTTAGCAGGGTGGTGACATGCCAAACTAGAACTAGGAAACAATCTAGCTAACACTGAATGAATCAGTTACATTATTTATTTGAACATCATGGTAATTTCATGCCTAACCGGCAACTTAAACCCAAAAATGAAAATTCTGTCATGTATTACTCACCCAAGTTGTTCCAAACCTTACTTTGTTCTGCTGAACACAAAAGAAGATACTTTAAAGAATGCTGGAATCCAAAAGTTGGGTGAATTATCCTTTAACTGGATCATCGCACACCTCCAATTTGAACCCTGCAATTTCGAACTAACCAATTCACACACTTCAAGCTCATAATGTCAAATTAGAAGGCTTTAATTATAATAATCAAAGTTATAATCTGCAGTTTGTCAAATAATGTTGACTTGGTTTACTATGTGGGAAACACATCCCACCATAGTTACCCATTTATTTATATGGGGAAAATTAAGAAAAATATTCAATCAATTTATCTCCAATTTATCTCCTTTTTAATAAGTGAATAAATAGTAAACAGGATGAGTCGCCGGGGCCTCTTCAAACACAACCCGATAAATAGTACGCCAAATAAAAATGAAAACTTGTGGTATTGATACGCAAAAATGGACTTTGGCGTGTATATGCAACGCGATTAGGGTTGTGGGGTAGATGCGCATCATATGTACAAGAAAACTGCGTATCATATGCACGCCAAACACGTTCGTATCATATATATACGCCAAAGTCCATTTTTGCATATCAATACCACGAGTTTTCGTTTTTATTTGGCGTACCATTTATATGCATTTTCATGAGACCACTGTTGCTGAATTCAGAACAGCGTATACTACTCTTTGAGGCCGTTCACAAAGAATATATTGAGTTCCACCGCTGCTTTTCAATTGTTTTTCTACTGTATGTAAACATGCACTAGACTGTGGCGCCTGCGTCTCGCATCTTTTGCTGTGTCTCCCGTACTTAAGACTAGGATGCAGTTCATTTGAACACTTAAAAATTGTGACATTTCAGACCAAAACAAAGATGAACAGGGACATTCAAAAAAATAAATGCACAATAGACTATTTTTTACAATTACAGAAAGAGCACTTGTAAGATGAAAACGCTATAATGTTTCTTTAACATAATGTATTCTGTAAGCAATTTTAAAGGACACTTCTTTGATTTTATGTGCAACACAATACCGATTAAGAACTCCCCAAAAATGTTCCCACTCAAATGAAGGAAGCATATTAAACATGGTTTATCGTGTAAACGCGTGACAGGCGAGGTGAGAAACTACGCAGACAGTGTGGTTGATTTAATGGCGGGCAGGTCGTGGGCTGTAGTCTGTTGCGTCGCTCGTTTGCAGCGAGTGAACACAAAGCCACAGGACAGCTGTTCCCCGCTGTTTCTAGGGAGACTGCTCATCAACCTGTTGCTCTCCATCTTTTCTTCTGTCTCTTTCCCGTTATGACGCTCGCACCCTCTCAACAGCGGTATGAGGTTACAGTTTACGACATTCACTTGTTTGCTTTCGGTTAATAAGTGCGCACACACATTTCTTTTTCTCCTTTCTGTGCACGCACACAGACAGCGTCCCGTTTTACAATAGTGCATGCATTCCTGCCTCTCTCTCTCTCACACACACACACACGCCCATGAAACACCCTCCTCTTCCTCCTCCCTCGGTTCATCTTCCCTTCTGTCCTTCTGTCTGTGTCTCTCGAACCCTCACTGTTCTCTTGAGCTCCGTCTGTTTCACTCTTCCCTTCATCCCACATGCACTTCTCTCACTCTCCTCCTCCTTACACTGTCTCTCTCTCTCTCTCTCTCTTTCTGGCTGTCTGTCTGTCTCTTTAATTCTCTCTCTAGTCGCTTATGAACACAGGAATACTCTGACATGCTGGAGATGAGTTTAAGGTACAGTTTTGCTTGTGTTGTTGTTATTTTGCTGGCAAACTCTCACATTTAGACTGAGTTTGAGTGGTATGGAGGAAAAACAGCATTTGTTGTGTGGAATTATGTCTAAATGTCATAAACAAGTTGTTATACATGCTTTGGAGAATGCTTTATTTTGATCTAGTATTGACTATGATATCAGAAATACTCTATAGTAATGTAAACTATGCTTATTTAGATATTTGCAAACATTATTTAAGTAAATGTGTATGTTCACATGAAATACTTTTGAAGACACTGTCAATATTTTACTATTTTTAGGCATGCAGTTTTTCTTATTACTCGAGAGACTGGAAATATTTTTTTCCTTTTTAAAAATTAATGCTATAATTTAAAAGCGATTAGAATAGTGAAAAATTAAATAATGGCCACAGCAACTAAAAAACACACTTTCTCCTATACAAACATATGAATTTGAAACCTTCAATTTGTTTTCATGTTATGCATCAAGGATTGATTGAAATCTCAAGCTGCCGATGATATTTAACGATTTTTAATAAACGAACCGTTTTTCTGCTTCATTGCACTATAGACTCCATCTGTTGATGAAAGTCCTTGTTGACACCTGGTTTACTGTTCCATGTGTTTCCAGTATGGCAACCTTGTATCAAAATGTATGTTTACTAAGCAATAATATTTGGGACGATTGTAAGATTGATGTTTTCGCAGTTATTTATTTTGTAGTAACGGCAATCTGCGCAAGTGTTTATGAGGATGCATTTAACGAACTGCTATCTGAACATCGTGTGCTTGCATGTGTGGATGGTGGAAAATCATTATGATGCTGGTTGTTTTGACTTGATTTTGACTTGTTTAATGTTGTGTAATTAATACATGTAAAAATACTTTCTTCTATTCCTTTTCAATATGCAGAGACTGTTATAAGTGAGCCATATGTAGGTCAGTTTCCCTGAAAAGTGTAACAATGTGGCACCAGTATAAACCATCTGTTTGTCTGACCAATGAAAGACAGGGAGAGTTTTCAGGAAAAACTCATTAGTTTTGTAGTTATGTATGTTGATGCTGACAATAACAGAAATTATACACTTAAGCTTTAAAAAAAAAAAAAAAAAAAAGATCAATAAAAGTCATTAAGGATCACTGACTCCTTTTTAGGTGAGTTGTTCGGAAGCTCTGGTCGCAGATGCATGATTAGACGATCACAATAAAAAGTGGGAGAGAGAAAGAGGTTAAAATGGTTACTCGGGCAGAAGAGTCTAAACGCATGTTCACACACTTGACACGCACAGCGGGGTCCCTCCAAGATAAAAAGCAGACATAGAGAATTAATTCTCCTCCATCACAGTCTGAGAAAGTGAATTGGAGTAAATGATTAGATATGACGGCAGATGAAGAACCCTGTTTGTTCAAAGAAAATTGACTCCACACCCCTCGTCCCTTTGATGTGTTATGCTTACACTCCAAAAAATCAATTTCTTAATCAGAATTTTGATCTTGTTTTATCCAAACATACTTTAAAAGACTATTAAAATTCTAAGAAAACTTTAAATTTATATCTATTTAAATATTCATATCTAAAATGAAATGTTTATTTAAATATTTAAAAATGTACGTGTGTAAAAATCTGTTGCATACATATATAATATTTGAACATTTATTTTTCTAGAATTCAATATAAATGCATATTTAAATATGTATAACTAAAATTCAGTGTACACATTTTTAAAGTTAAATCAATACTTCATTTAAATATTTATATAAAAAAATCAATGTTTTTTTTAAAGTTAAGTATGTATATCTAGAATTCAAAATTTACGTCTATTTAAATATTTATATAAAAAATTCAACACATTTTTTTAAGTTAAATATGTATATGTAGAGTTCAATATTTATGTTTGAATATTTAGATCTGTATATCTAAACTTTTTTCAAAAGTTAAATATGTATATTTAGAATACGATATTAATGTTTATTTAAATATGTATATCTAAAATTCAATATATGTTTATTTTCTTAGATTACTGACAAATGATTTGAAATTTTGTTGAAAGCATAAATTCATGGAGATTCTCACTTAAAACAATGTGCATGTGAAAAATAAACCCAAACTTTTATGAAAACGAGTCTTAATGTAATTTTAACTTGTTTCACGATGTTTAGATTGGAAAACAAGACAAAAACAAAAATGATTGTAGTGTACACTTTGAGTGTTTTACAGCTTGATGCATGATCCTAACCTGCAGGTTTAAACACTTTTATATTTGACACATCATTCAGTTATTTAATCACACAGTTATTTACCTGCTGTCAATAACACCTGAAATTCTTTAACTCTGAGATATTATTGCGCAAATTTTGATGCCTGCCTCTGCACGCATGATCGGGAAATCCAATACCTTGAATAACAAGGCCATGAAAGAAACATCAAATGGCTGAGGAATTATTCACACGTTGCATAATATCTCCGTCAGGAAGGAGATGGTCTGTTGTCTGTCTAACGTCTTTGATATTCATTTCAAAATTGCTCGCGCTGCAGGAGAACAACGTCAGTCCTGCATTTCCCTTTAAGCCCAAGCTGGGAGGCCAGGCGCTAGTTTAGCTTGTTTTGAGTCCGTCGCATGAGGAGATTGATAAAACTAAAGATCATTTGAGCATGGCGTGCATCCAAACAGCCTGTTCCCTGCTCCGACAGAGAGCTCTCGGCCACAAATTCACTCTTCAATTCCTCAATTTGGTCTGATGGAAAATGTTATTGTCTGGCAATGCTCGTGGTAACAGGGCAATTTGGCAAAGCAACATGTTGTGGTGAAACCCGGTAGAAGCGGATGGCTTGAGACTTGAGGATATTGATTTGTTCGCTGTCAACTGTATAATATTTGTGCCTTTCCAGGGAAGTGGTAGTTTTTCTTTCACCGGTATTTACTGCCTGTTACAGACAGATGCATGTAAAATGTCTTTGTTTATAGGTGGATGTTTAGGTAATTGCATTATAAATGCTAGGTTTGTATTGTGAATTTTAGCTTGTTTTTTTTTGTTTTTTTTTTGGGTTGTGAGGGCAGTTTATCCCAATATCCTCCTTGGTGGCATCGTTGGTACTGAATATTACATAAGGCGAAACCTCCCTTTGAAAACACCCCCCCCGTTTCCATGGTTATTCTCTTTGCTGCTTTCAACATCAAAAACAGCTACCGAGCATCCCACAGTGCCCATAGGATCAATTGCCGCGTTCAGTTTTGGGTTTTATGCACTGTATTAACATGTTTTGAAATGGTTTTTCATGATAGTTAATACTTTGTTCTCTGTAGCCATGTGAGTAATGTGGTTTTGCCAGAGCAAATTTATGGTTCATCCTAAAATAAATATTCACCCAAAAGCTCGTATGACTCTTTCTTCTGTGGGACACAAAAGAAGATATTTTGAAAAATGCACATGCTGCTCTTTTCCAATGAAATTGAATGAGAGGCTTCGCCTGTCAAGATCCAAAAATGATGCAACAAGCTGTAAAATGTTGGCTCAGCTTTAGGAACAGACAAAAAATAACCAAAAAAAAAAAAAAAACATGCAAATCTGCTAATCTCATTTGCATTTGGGTTAGGGGCGCGTGATATGTTGAAATAAAATCCATATTGCAGTATGATGTCAATCAGGCAGGCTGCAGTTATTTTGACCATTTACTGAACAGCGTACTAATATTTTTGTTTAATTGCGAACACGTGTGTATATATATATATATATATATATATATATATATATATATATATATGACACATATAACCTTTAATGTTATTGTAATGAACCAAATGAGAGGGTTCCCTGTATAGTCTACAGCATTGGTTAGCAGAGACTTGTTTCCTTAAGAAAATCAAATTATCTGTATTGGCAGATATCATTCTGGATATCAGCATCCGTGCATCCGTGCATACCGGATCTTGACAGCCCAAGCCCCTCATTCAATTTCATTGTATGGAAAAGAGCAGCATGAGCATTTTTCAAAACATCTCCTTTTGTGTTCCACAGAACGTCCACATACTTTTACAATTATTTTTTATCTCTTATGCATTTATGCTCCCTAACAAAATCACCCAAATCATTCTAGAAAAATGAAATATTCATATTGAAACTGATATTGCTATATTTTGATTTTCAGTAATTATATATAAAAGCAAAATATTGCAATGTCAGTATTTTCCAATATTGTGCAGCACTAGTTTGCTTATATTCAAATACGGCGCATCAGGATGCGTCACGCCAGGTTTACAGCAGTGATGCTGAATATCATTGGCTCTCACTTGTCTTGTAACCAAACATGATGCACCAAGTTTCAGGAAAGTGAGACTGAGTAAATGACACAGCTTTCATTCTCGGGTGAACTATTTCTTTAAGAAAAGCTCTTGTGTTTGTTTTTAGTCTACACCCTGTTTTCTCAGCAATACCCTGATGCTGCGTGTCAAAACAATAGCTTGCCCACACTTAAAAAATCCTGCAGATAACCTCCAGCGACGTGCTCTCTAGATTAATGAACGGTGAAAATTGCGCTTTTACATTATTAACTTCTGCAACCCTGACAACCTGATTTCATTTTCTCTGCCCCTGTTAATTACAGAATGTCCCCCAGCCAGACTATAAAATGATCAAACCATTATTAACTATCTTTAAAGCCTTGTCTTCTTTTCCGCTCCATTTTAAAAAGATCATTTTAAAGTTTTAATTTCCCCACTAGATTTTTTTTCAGCAACACTTCTTATTAATAAGATTAAGCAGCAGCGGCTTTTTGTTTGTTGTTGTGGAAATAACATCTCCCCTATCAAGGAAACCAGACACACCTGCACATTTTCATTTGCATTAGCACCCAAAGCTTTTGTTTAGTGAATGCTCAGAGAGATAAACAAGAAAGATGCATTTATTAATTAATTAAGAGAAGTATAAAACCCGGTGGAAAACAAACTACACAACTTGCAGTGATTGGTTGACTGTGTGAATCTCTTTAAAACATGTCCAGGACACATTTTACCTCAAAATAATAATAGTAATAATAAATAGTAATAGCTTTCAAATGAAGCCTATTCATGACATTACTTTCAGGACGATGAAGCTCATTATTAATCCATATTCTCATTACAGTAATGATTCAAGAGTGTTGTTTTTAGGTTTATTCCTAATAGTGATTCTCGTTACTGTAATACCAGGGCTGACCATTAAGGATGGCCTAATGCCCATGTGTGAGTGTTTGGGGCAGTTGACAGAATGGTCACTTGCTGAATCAGGCCAGTGTATAACAATAATACATTTTACCATCCACACCAACACATACTAATGTTCTGTTATTATAAGCTTGATAGTTCACCCAAAAATGAAAATTCTGTCATTTAAGACATTTGGTCATCTCGGAACACAAATTAAGATATTTTTGATGAAATCTGAAGGCTCAGAAACATATTTAGAACATTTTTATAATAGTCAATGTGACATCAGTGGTTCAACCGTAATTTTTCAAGCAGAGGAATGCACACGCATGCGTCGTGGTATTCTCGTCACATGGACTATTTTAATGATGTCCTAACTACCTTTCTGGGTCTTGAACGTGTCAGTTGCGTTGCTGTCTATGCAGGGTCATAAAGCTCTCGGATTTCATCAAAAATATCTTAATTTGTGTTCTGAAGATGAAAAAGGGTCTTACGGGTTTGGAACGTCATGAGGGTGAGTAATTAATGACAGAGTTTAAATTTTTGGCCGAACTATCACTTTTTAAGTGCTTGAGCTCTTTAAAGTCTGGTTGATACTGATTGCCTGGTAATTTAATTTGTTCTTTAGCTGAAAAAAAAAAAAAAAATGATCTGACTATTTTCATAGAATTTAACTATTTTCATAGAATTACAGCAAATTTTAAAAGTTTAGGCCTGTTATCGTTCTTGATGTAAATGGACAAAATTTTATAGTTGTAGTTATCGCCCTTGGTGTGACCTTACGGCAGGGACGGACTGGGAGTAAAAAAACGGCCCTGGATTTTCTCCCAAATAGGCCCACCACAACTATAAACAGTTGCTAATTATCTCACAACATTACAGCAATCCTAGCGCGATTATGGCAAATAACGTCACAAAACCCATGGTGACCCTAGAATCTAGAAACCTGAAACAACAGAATTCTTCCATTTGAGTATTCATATGTCTCTGTGTGTGTCATGTTAATCAGACTAATCACCTTATAGGCTACTTCATTTACTCTATTTTATCTTCGATAGCTCTCAAATGTAAGCCGTTGTAGAATCGCTGCTGTCTCTTTATGAATGAATGGAATATTCATGCAAGACAATGCGGAGTGATAAATAGCAGTGGACGCTCGGACTAGGGTTGTCCTGGGATTTTACTATAGTGCTATAGGCTACATGCTGTGTATAGTGAGAGAGACGGGCAAAGGTAACCTTGATGTAAGTGTTCGCTTTTTTTCCTTTTAGCTTCTCCCAGCCGCCTTTATCTTCACGTCTTTTGCTTGCCATCACGAGCCCACCCTTCTTCGCGACAGTTTCGTTTTTTTTTTTTTTTTTATAAGCAAAAAATAGATCACATTAGCGCCCCCTTTTGTCGGCCGTCAACGTCACTTAATTTGACACTTTTTCTTTGATGAACCAGCCAGCCCGACGGCCGTCAGATGGACTTCTCCAGAACGTCCAGATGGCCAGTCCGCCCCTGTCTTACATACTAGTTTTACGTTCAGTGATGTACGTTTTATGCCTCTGCTGTGGTTTGCATTATTTTCACAGAATTACAGCGATTTAAAAAAAAAAAGAGGTATAGTTATCGTTATTGTGCTTGGTGTGAACGAAGCTTACACATGAATCTCACGTTTGCTAATGCACTGTACATTTGTTATGTCTAGTGTGGATGAGGTTTTTGTAATTCAGACAATTTCAGCATATAATAAAAAATGTATGGTTGTTGTTATCGTTTGAGTTAGCATGCCTTTTCTATGTCTACACTGTAAAAAAAATTCTGTAAAATATACGGTAAAAAACCGGCAGCTGTGGTTGCTGGAATTCTACTGTAAAAAAAATACGGTAGCAACATTTTAGGTTTTACGGTTTTAACTTAAATTTACAGTTAAATACCGTAATTTCATTAACTGATATAATGTTAATATACCAACCTATTGAAGTACTGAAATCTGTTTTGTACCTTTTGAAATACACTGATAACCACCAAATGCAGGTGGTGATGAGAAAGTCACATGATGGACCAAAGCCCATCACAAGCAGCTTTTAAATAATAACATATATAGAAGGTGCACAGTGTCATTCACACAAGCACTAAACACCATCATAGTGAGACTCATTAAACTGAAATATGCAAGAAACATTAATTTAACAACATTAGATGTAACATACAACCCTAATAAACATAACTGATAAGAAAAAAACTAAGAAACATAGTTATTTCAAAGAAAAAACATCAAATTCAAAAGCAATTTGACATGCAACGCAGGGAATTCTGGGAACGTCAATTTATATTTTTTCCCTGTAAATGTTACATTCTTTTTCACTTCCAAAAACTGCATTTTACTGTAAAATTGTCTGAAATGTCTATTATAGTTTTTCACCGTATATATTAGGAGAACTTACCATTAACCATTTAACAGTTTTTTTACCATTACAATTACGGTCATTTTTTACAGTGTAGTAAAAAGCAAAAATATTTGGTTTCCTGTGTCATATTGAATGTTGTTGCTATGTGAATTCTTCTGATGTAAATATGTTGCCAAGACAAAATTATCTAGCTGGCTGACATAGATGACATTAAAGTAATGAGTTTTTTGCGTTGCGGTAATGACTACTGGAGGGAAATGTGACTAATTGTCATAAAAATAATGGAAGAAATAATGCAACAGATCTTAATGGGGCAGAATATGGCTTCATTTTCTTAATACAAAATATAATTGATTACGTCTTTCATTTGATTTTAGTCTGAAGTGTGACCTGGACAGATCCTTTTGAGTTTCTATATTTGCATCCTTCCTTGACGTACGAAGGAGCTCTATTTATATCACGTCAAGTATATACTGTGATGACCATATCTCTAAAAATATCTGATGATCAAATATTTCGAAAATCCAAACACTCGTTATTTCGAGAGGACATTATTGAAGTCAAAAACGTCTGTTTCTATAATGATTAGCGCTCTGGTTTTCATACAGAATTTGAGGCTGATGAGAGAATGCCAGTGAAAGGGTATAATTGCAATCAGACCTCCCTCTCCCTCTCTCTCTCTCTCTCTCTCTCTCTCTCTCTCTCTCTCTCTCTCTCTCTCTTTCTCTCTCTGCCCTCGACTAATTAAAGACACTCAACTATAACGATGGTGGAGTGGGAAAATGGCACGGTGGAGTTGGCGAGGGCGGGGCCATGTGACCTGCCCTGGCCCTCAGAGGGCGTGTTCAGAGAAATGGCGATTACGATGCGGGGTCTGAGCATCAGTGTCGTGTTTCATCACCCTCAGCCCATCTCAGCGCACAAAATGTCACAGGCATCAGAGAGGGGCTTAGCTGTAAAGGGTAAAGAGATTCTATCGTTTTTGTTCCTTTTTTTGCATATTCATACTCTGCCTGGACTGATTTGAATTTCGTCTAAAAAAAGCAAAGATAAGCTTTGTGTTCTTTCCTGGTAGGCTGAGGTGACAGTAACGCACCAATAGGGAGACGGCATGGAGGTGGCTCCGCCTGTGAAGCGAGCTCTCCCTTCCAACAACACCTGGCTGAGTTGAATAACACAAACGACAGCAAGCGGCCACTGTGCTGCATTCAGACCTGCTGCGTGTATCACGCATGACCCTGTGCATGAACTCATTATTAATAAGAGCTACAAACGGTCTCGTCTCGTTTACATTGGCGGTGGATCTCAAATGTCTGCTTGGCTGCACTTTATAGGTTTTTTTCTCTACCTATATGCATGAGGGGTTTGGCCTGCAAATACCTGTTTACCATTTGTGACCATGGACCACAAAACCAGTCATAAGAGTCTATTTTTTTAAATTGAGATTTATGCATCATCTGAAAGCTGAATAAATAAGGTTTGTTAGGGCAGGACAATATTTGGCTGAGATACAACTAGGCCTATTTGAAAATCTGGAATCTGAGGGTGCAAAAAAATCAAAATATTGTGAAAATCACCTTAAAAGTTGTCCAAATTAAGTTCTTAGCAATGCATATTACTAATCAAAAATGAACTTTTGATATATTTTTACGGTAGCAAATTTACAAAATATCTTCTTGTAACATGATCTTAATATCCTAATGATTTTTGACCCATACAATGTTATAAATATTTTTGGCTATTGCTACAAATATACCTGTGCTACTTATGACTGGTTTTGTGGTCCAGGGTCTCTTTGTTACAGGGGCTGTGTTTCCATTTTTGGAATTTTAGCCATTTTATTGATTTAGACTGTGAGAGACAGGAAACCTGGGTGGGTGGAGGGACGAATCGGATCAGGAAATGACCCAACCTGGATTCAAACACAAGTCTCCCACATACACAATATGTCAAAGCACATGCTCTACCGATCAGGCCATGCCTCTGACCTTTTGTAGCAGTTTATTTTCTGAATATAATGTTAGTCAAGGCTTCTCGCAGCAAAATCAGTTGTAATTTTATTTTGTGAGACATTTCTTCCATCTCTGTTCTTTAGTATTAAACAGTCTGGTTTTGCTTAATCTTTTAAAACTTCTAAATGTAAATTACCTTTGTTGGCTGATTTATTTTATGTGAAAACTACTGGCAAAAATATACTGATAGCATTGGTGTGTAAATGAGGTCGGTCTTATTCTAATATTGACATGTCAACCGTGAGGATTGATCTTTAAATGACCCTTTCGTTTTCATAACTTTATGGTTAAGAAATATCACAAGGGTGTGAATGGGCAAACTCTGCAGATACTCAGTACAGTAATCCAGTTTGTGAGTGTGGTATTGCTTTTATACAAGAGTTATATATACAAGAAATTATTATTGAGTACATTTTCAGGCAAAAATCAGCCTGTTAGCTCACACATTTTTAATCTGCCAATAAAAATAGTTCCAAATAACAATTACAAATTAAATAAAGAATCATTTAAAATGATTAAGGAAAAAAAAGTGAGCAGCGCAAAAGCAGTTTTAAATTTCTACTCAAAGCGTTTTGTAATCAGTCCATTCCAGCAGCACTCTAAGTTTTCCATTTTTCATTCCAATCACCGGGGAGCGAAACCAGTAATGAGTGATCCTGCAAATATTCTTTCAACAATCTTTTGCAAACTTTCAACAAGCCCCCTCTTTGCTCAAGGAAAAAAATCACACAACTCCACTTCCACTTCCTCAATCTTGGAACGCTGCTCAGCCAATCGAATTTGAGGACCAGAACTAATTATTGTATAATATTTTTTTTTTTTCTGATTTTTTTCAGAATTTCTTATGTGCTTTTGGTTTTACCACTAAAGCTTTGATGTTTACAGCTGTACAGTTTGGCTTTAGTTAATAGAGGGGGATATCATTTGCTTACATTGGTTTAACTAGTGCTGTTATTGTTAACTTACAGAGCTCTGCACATGACATGCAGGAAGAAAAAAAATCAATCGTGTGTACGATTTACTAATTCGTTCCCTTGTTTTAGGTAAATCATGCACAAGAAATAATAATTTGTTCTACTTCCTGTCCGCATTCTAATAAACCAATGTAGATTCCATGCAGAGCTACAAGGCTTTTGAGAATGTCTCTGTATTTCTTTCCCAACTCAAAATTAAACGAGGGAATGAATTATTATATCAAGCACATGATTTAGTAAACAGAGCGAACAAATTAGTCAGTCGCACAATTTAACTTTTTTTTCCTGTATGTCATATGCAGGCCTCCGTATTGACTAAAACTATTAAAAAAATATATATTATTAATGAAAAAAAAACATAAATAAAATATAAATATTAGATGTAAACTGATGGAGCACAAATAAAATAAGTTTGAAGTACTAAAATCACTAAAACTTAAAAAAATAAAAAATCACTAAAACATAACCTAGCATTAAAATGAAAACTAAAAACAACTAAACATTTATAAATACTAGTATATAAATAATATTAAAACAATACTAGTTTATACAACTTTTGATTTGCCCAAACAAGTAAACCAAACATAAAATGATTCAATTCTGCACATTCTTTATCGTCTAGCACAAGAACTCCAACACGGTCACAAAAAAAAGCTCTAAAATTAGAAACCGACAAGAAGACAATTACGACGGTATTCCCTGAGCTGCAAGTGCCTCGCACAGGAAATACAACACAAATGGAGACATTTCCTCTCGAGTGTGGCTATCTGAAGGCAGCATCACGTGCCAGCCATCTTATTGCTGAATAGATTGTACTCTTAATCCACCCACCTCGCTGACAATTTACAGCTAATGGATGCATTTGTGTGCTTGTTAGACATCGTCCTCAAGGAATTGATGCACTGCTGAAATTTCCCTTCTGCACTGAAAACAGTCCTTTAATGCGCCACGGGGGCTTTCGATTGGTTTTGTGTACTCGTCACACAGGTCCGTGTCATTAACTCGCAGATTGTGGACATCTGAGAATGGCGAGGGAATAAGAATTCCGTTTTGGAATACATTTGAATTTATTCCCTTTTTTTGTAATATCCCTTAATCATGGTTGGTTTTACAGGTTTGAATTGGATACTGCAAAATATTTTCATCCAAATTTGGCATAATAAGTGGTTTTTAGGGTAACCTAAATTTGTTCAGATTCCCACTTGTCATTTTGACTGAAACTTTCATATTCGTGTGTTTCAGTGGGCATCTGGAGAGCCTCCTGTTTCCGCCTCCTCGTGTTGCTTTACTACCATGAGCAGTTCCACTCCATCCACAGGTACTGTCTGTTCCTCAACATCACTTCCATTAGCAGTCTAGACATTTTTAGAGATGATTTGACTTGGTCTTTTTGTTGAGTTATTCCTGCGAGGTATTACATTCAGTCGCAAATTTAAAGACCACATGAAATAAACGTCAGTGTTCGTAATTGACGCCAAATGTGTTTTCATAATCTTTCATTAAAATTTAATAACTTTCCCTGCCTCTGAAATGACTTTTCTTTTCTGCTAATGTAACCAAGGGTGCACAAGTGAGACAAAATAATACTTTATTCTGATTGGTTACAGCATTGTACGGTATAATGAGCGCTAATGACGTTCCAGCATAGCGGCTGTGCTAGTTCACTCATATCACTTACATAGTAAAATAATTTCAACTCAAGTCAATATTTCATGTCCATTTATTTATTTTCTATGTGAGTAATAAGTGGGATAATGTACACTACAATCATTCGCACGTTATCACACAAACCTCCGTTTTGCCTTGGGGTCCTGATTAGCATGCAGAGGTTTATTTTGCGATAATGACAAACAGACTGTAAATTATCCCTTGTGTAGCCAGGTATGTTACGAATATGAATATTTTGATACGTTCAGAAATTTTACAAAAGTACAAAGTTAACGAAGTTTTAGCGAACACTGTTTTATGTCGACATAAACTTTTATGTAAAGTGTAAATCAGCATATTCAAACTTGGCATCTGAATTTTAAGGATTTGCAAACAGATGAGTTTGCATCTACAGTTGTTTTGATGTAAAAAATAATAATATTGATAATCATAATATCTTAAGTCTGTTAAATTCTGTCAATGCTATGGACAGTGGCTTCTAAAAATCATACAGGCACAAAATGTATTATAAAAAGGAATTGTTATTGCTTTTTAACAGCACTGAAACTCTTCTGTGATCAGCGTGCGGTGGTGAGATGGTTGGCGAGTGTATTAGCTGTTATTTGAGCGCCTGAATGGAGATAAAATGGAGGGCAGAGTGAAATGACCCCATCATCTGCTCCCCATCTTCTCTTACCCCTCTCTGTCTTTTATTTTCTCTGTCTTTCTCTCCCTCACTCATCCTCCCCCGATAAACAATAATCCTTAATATGTTGTTGTGCTTTGCGAGGGGAAACAGTGTCTCTATTATTTTGGGAGTTTGAAGTGGAATGACCAGGGATAGCCTCCGGACAATCTTTATATAGTTTGATATTTTCTGCTTCTCATGAAAGCTGCACAGTGAGCGCTTTTAGACGTGCTTGGCATTTTAGTGATCTGGCGATATTATTGCAAAATGATGGCTTTAAATGTGGTCTAGTGTTGAATGGCTGGTATGATTTGTGGATGCATGTTGTGCTGAAACGAATACAAAAAGGAACAGAGAGTCTAGTATTGTTTTGAAGATCAAGGTTTGCACTTCTCTATGAAGTATTGCTGTTTCTGACATTTCCCATGAATCGTTGCATTTTCTTGGTGTAGTCATGGTATAGTCCATCTTTTTTTGGTTTATTGTTTGATTTTGAAACCGAATCGCCAAAGCCAGATAGAGTGCGAAAAAGTATTTTGTAGGATTTAATGTTTTGAATACTTAGGTTTTGTCTTGCCTGATTAAATGCCATTATTTATAGATGAAATATATAATTAGTATAAATATGATTTCTATTCATTATGTAATGTTTTATACATTTTATAATTATATTAAAATAATATCAAAATAATTTACACTTTTACAAATACATTTGTTTATTACAAATAAATAAATAAATATTTTTTTATCAGTCATTTGGCCTTAGGCACATTTGTATAAATGCATACAATTAAAGTATGATTTTTAGAAAAAACAAAACAAAAACAAGAATGAAGCCGTGTACAAATCATGTGAATGAGACCATACTAGTTCATAAAAATTCACTAAGTAGTTATGAATTGCCATGAGAGTGTGTTGGAACTTTCCTTTGTCAATTTGTTTTGTTTTATGTTTGTGATTTTATTACCAGCCTAAGGTGGTTTACTGGTCTTATCTAGTTTATCTGGTTAAAACAGACCTGCCTAACCAGCTTTGTCAGGCTCGGAGATCAGCTAACCACCTTAGGTTACACTGTTTTCTTGTGTAAGGTCAGCCATTAAAAACCCTGTACCTGTCAACCGTTAATCCGAAATACCCTTTCATTAGCATTTAGCATTTAGCATTTAGCCCAGTTTGTTCTGGCACTGAATTCTTCATTGAATTGAATTTGACCCTTATATTTTTCTCTGTTATGGAGTCAGCAGTATCATTGTTTGGGTTTCTTGATGCGAAACGGCCTTCTCAGTACAACGTGGTTGTTGCTACGCAAAACTGGAGCCATAACAAAGCTGACCATGAGTCTTTGTGCTGATAGCCCAATCTAGCTAGCTTACATCAAGGTCAGTATAGTCCCTGCTGTTTAATGCTGAGGAAAATAGTTTTAAATAATTGTTTTCATTAATAAAATGGTAATAATTTTACTAGAAGGTGTCTTTACTCTTACCTAGTCATACTCATAGAGTAAAAAAATATATATATAATTTTTTTTTTTTTTAATACAAAATGCTAAAAATATAGTTCAAAACATATTTAGGTAAATATATTTTTGAAAATATATATTTAAAATATTAACATTTTTTAAAGCATTTAAAAATATTTTCTTCTATACATTTCAGTCCAAGAAAATGCATTAACGTCACATTTGAAGAGAAATTTGGCAAACGTGTGAATACACATATAACATATTATGAGTAAAATTCAGCAAGAAACATACTTTACAATGTTACAAAAGTAACAAAACAAGGTCTTTAGTTTTCAAACATTAAAAAAAAAAACTAGATGTATTGAATGTTCGAAGAACTTTCCTGGAAAAAAAAAATAAAAAGTTTTCATAACTTAAGGGAACAATAGCAAAACGTTCTTGGAACATATTTTTGTTGCTTGGTATGAGCGATAAAATGTCTTTGTACTTGTTTAAACTGGTCGTTTATCTCATAACCGCCTCACACCAGCACTCGTCAACTTAGCCGACTATTTCTATTTTTGTTGCATCTTTAGTAGTTGTGTTGTTTTTTTAAGGTTTTAATTTTTTAATTACTCTACTAAACAAAGTTTAGTTTGTCTAGTTGAGTTGTTTATTCCCCCCCAACCCTGATCCTGCAGTCACTGCTTTTTCCTACGGCTGTAGTTTATGAACTCCTGCGCATCAGAGCCTGCGATCTGAAAAGCATGTAGGACGGGATCCTTTTTCCCATGTGAAGCAAACCTTGTGTTCCGGGACATCAAGCATATGAGAGCCCAAAGGCTCGGAGTCGTTCCACCTTGGCAAACACATGCACACTTGATTGCTGTCTACTGGGACCACTCTGCCAGAACAATACAAGAGCATTTCTGCCCTGTCAAACCTGACATACTCCCTCTTGCTCCAGGCAAAGTTGACAGTACAGCCCATAACCATGAGTTAAAGCTGATCAGACATGTTTGACTGGGCTTTGGGTGTGTGTGTGTTTAAGTGTGTAAGTGTGTAACCAGCCTTTATCAAACTGAACACTACTCCGTTCTTACTCGAGCGCGTGATGGATCATAAACGTTTTGACTTTTCAATGGAAATGACAAAGCGACAGGCAGGTGGAACGGCGCAAAGGTAACGCTTGCGGTGAAGTACGGCATTCCAGGAATGTCAGATATGGGAATTGTTGATGGGAAGTCGCAGAGACCTCGGTTGCGAACAGCATTCCGTGAATTCTGTGGTGTCCTAGCAACAGTTTTACTGTAGTGGGATTCACTGAATTAACAGTGACAGCAAGGAAAAGATTCTTCTCTAGTCTCTTGGGTGATGTGTAGACAAATATCATGGAAAACGGATGCTTTCTGCAAACGGATAATGCTGCGCTGGAGAAATCCTGCCGTTTGCAGAACAACTTCCTCATGCTGTTTTGCCTTTGTTTGTTGCGCAAACAGAGTTTAATGTTTGTCTACTTTTTTGGAGTTGTTTGTATAGTGTAGTGACACCTCTTCAGGCAAACTAAAATGTAAATTTATCCTTATTCTAACTCTCGATGAGATTAATAGTAATTCTGAGTAGTTTTAAGTTTGAACCGATTTTAACAGCCCAGTCTCATATAACAGAATGTGAAAAGAAATGTACAATGAAGCTTGAAGTTGAAATGTCATTGGGTCGAGACCATGGCTTAGTGGTTAGCATATGTGCCCTGCTTGCAACATTCACCCTCATTTACGGTCATCTTAATACTGTTTTGTGAATTGAAAAATTGGCTAAAAAAAAAAAATTCAAAAAAATTATCGTTATCAAGCCCAATATTTATTGTGACATTTGAGAAGTATATTGTAGCTATACATCTGTACACTACCATCAAAAAAAAAATAGCACTCTAGCACACTCTATTCTAATTCTATTTGATCTATTTCTTTTCTTTTTTTATTTAAAAAACCACTTGACCCTCTAACATTTACACTCTCTATTCTAATTCTATCCTTACTTGTTTTCTTTAAAAAAATAGAGAGAGAGCCTCTAACACTAGTGTTCGATTATTCTTTTTCTATTCTATCTACTTTTTATTTTAAAAAACTTGCTATGTGTACTGTTAGGCTAACTGAGACGTGCACTCACATATTATTGCTCTTTTGTTGGTTTTGATTTTAAATGTGCTTCTGATTACAGATAGCCTGGGATAACACAAGATTTGTATTTTAAGGAAAATCAGTTCGAAGGGAGAATAATTTGCTTTTTGGGTTAAGAGAATTTCTTAATATGAAATTCGAATGGTATGACAATTAGATTAGACTGTACAGAAATTGAAATCTACACGCTAATACACACTATACTCATAGTCACGCAATGCTGATGTTGTTAACATGAATAATTTGAGAATAAAGTATAACAATAATAATACTTTGCACGGTTTTATGTGATGTGAGCTGATTGATCTGTAGATTAAATCACCTTTGGTAGCGCGATTTATGGTAATGCTTTTTTCCTCAGTTGGTCAGAACAAACATAGCAGACTTGTTACTTAGGGTAAACGTACCTATTAAGCTCACCAAAATCTACATTGAGACATTTTTAGTGCACAAGATATTGGTTTCAGTACAAAAAGATATGTTAAAATAAAATATTAATCTCTCGCACAAAAATATTAAATTTTATTTTAAATGATGAAAGCATTTCAATTAAGATATACATCATTAAATTCAAAAAGTCTGGCTGTGCTTAATGGGTACATTTTGGTACCCTTTAAGCACACCCCTGTTCCCATTAAGCTCACATCATGTTTTATTAAAAAAATGGATTTAAAAATGTTTGTTTATTTTAAACAACCTTTTTAAAGAATGATTGAATTTTTTTTTTTCGAAGATACAAAGTCAATCACACAAAAAAAAAAAAAGCAAGTCTAAAATCATGCAACAAGGCATTCAATTTAATCAGTTATATATTCATAATGAAGTGTCATTTAAGCGCATTGTAACATCTAGGCTAGTCCACATTCAGCTATATAACACATTCAAATAAAACAAACCAAGAAAACATTTAATTCATGGGGATGAACACAGAAACTAGCCTCATTATGAAGCCTCTTTTTAAATGGATGTCAGTTTATCTATAGTCTCTTAAGGCTGGAGTACACTACATGATTTTTGCCCCAATTTTCCACAGATTTACAGTCTGGAGAATTTGACACTAGTTGGCAAAGATCAGAGCCAGTCTGCAGTCGACAGAATCCATAGAAAATCGATTAACTTAACTTAAAGTGACAACCATCAGTTAATATTTAAAGTCTGTTTATGAAGTATTTACACAGACGTTCAATGTGGAAGAGCTTAGAGAGAGCACACTGAGCTTAACTGGAGCAGCAACAGTTTTTAATAAAGTTCTTGTAATATTTATTAAAATGACAGGATTTTGCTAAATAAATAGTCTAGGTCATGTATTAAGTTCATTCTTATTTTAATATGAACAACTATTATTGACAATATCTATGAAATGATACTTTTTCTTATTGATGTCACACTGAAGCTGTGTGATTTTCATAGTAGTGCACCCTTTAAGCTCACCTTACAGTAACATGAAATCTTTAAAAATTATAGCACTGTAAAACCACAGACCAGCAATAAACTGTCAATTTATCAATTTAGCTAGTCAGCTAACTGTGTTCTGTAGCATCTGCGCTATGTTGCTAAAACTATCTTTTGGATCTAACTAATTATTTCCCACATCCAAGTTCCAGATCTTAATCTCTTAATTTTACAGTAAGTAGTGAAACGTACCCAAAATAAAGGCTTAAACATCTTTAAAAAAAATGCACATTTAAGAGGCTCCGCTTTTGTTTTTCAAAATGGCCGCCAGACAGAGTGAACACATGGAGACTCGTATCTCAGCGTGCGATGATCTGATTGACTTGAAATTACAGGAAGTATATAATAACAAACATATCAATTGGTTAAGACATCAAGTAGGATAATAAGTTATTTTTTAGTTTTATAATCTGAGTTTATAAAGTGTGCTTAATGGGTACATGAGCTTAATAGATATGTTTACCCTACTTGTTCAGATGGCAGTATCCGGGGAAAATTCTTATTTGGGTCATGTATTCCAAGACGTAGGCTAGAATCTGTGATTTCGAAGTACAGTAAACATCCACACATTCACCTCAAAACATTAGATTCATCCGCGCTGGAGCCGAGCCGACTCACAACCCACGCAACCAACATAATTCCACAAGCAGCTGCAATTCCAGGTTTTCAAACAGAGATGGCGACAAAGAGGCAAAACTTACGGACTGCAGCTTTAAGGTATAAGGTTCAGTTTAGGTGTGGGATTGGTCATGCTGAATAAGGCATTAATATGGCTTTATAAACAGCCAATATGCTAGTAATATGCATGCTAATAAGCAACTAGTTAAAAGTGAGAATTGGTCCTTAAACTAAAGTGTTACCAAAATTTTGGCGTGCTTTACTAATGTAGGAAATGTATCTCTTTTTTCACAATCCATCCTGTTCATTGAGTTTACTTATGGCCAGTGAATTTCAAAGATCCTTTTTACTCATTTCCTCTTGAAAAGCCTGTGGCATATTCGATCCAGGGATGGTTCCTCTAATCACATTAAGCACACAATAAGATTTGTTAACGGCACAATGAGATGAATCGCCTTGGTGAAGCCAGATGCCTTGATAGGTCATGTGTATGGTCACCATGGTAACACAGGGTCATTGGAAAAGTGGGCCAATCATCTTTCTGTTCTAGTGGCTGCTATGTGGCGAGATGCCTGTCTCTAGGACACATAAGAGTCTCATCCATGCATCATAAAGAAATCCCTAGATGCAGTAAAGGTTCAGTTGTAATAAAGCAAAATTTATCCAAGATTGTGCAAATGAGAGCCGTCTTTAGGATGTGCTAAAATTTCATAATTGAGCTTATTCAAACTTGCACAGTTTATATTCCAAATGAGCCTCCAGGGAAGAAAACTGCAGACTAAGAGCTATTCAACAGCATTTTTAGGTATTATATTCTGAAATAAATGTTTTTTTTCTTTCAGCACGTTGTGTTCACGCATCCTTTTCTGCAGTATTGGAAAATATCATGAATGCATTCTGCCTGTTCTGTAAAGGGATTATCTCGTTTCTTTTCTCAGTTTGTTAGCTCTCTGCATGTGGTAGGCTACTGCCTCAGCCTGCATTGCGTTATTCCACTGGAGGTTTTGTTTTGTTGCCTATTTAATCAGACCCATGTTCTGTGTGTTAACATTAGATGTCTTGCAGATGCATGCTTGTTTTTCATTATCCCTGTCGCTTTCAACTGAATCTAGATGCAGGGTCTGGACTAAGACAGACCTCATTAGCATTAAATAAGGGTTTGGATTTGTTGCCGTCAGCATAGGCAGGACATAATTGGAAGTGACTATATTTTATCTGCTTGTACTATTGGCAGTACAGGAATCAGTATGCGTATACATGAGTAAACATGGTATACATGCAAACATTCATATTTTTTTATCAAATTGCTATATATTTTTAAGTACATTTTTATGTTTTGGAAGAATCTGAAACTTGTCATGGTTTTGATACCTTAAACATTTGCTGACACCAGTTTGCAAACAGACACCAGAAGGCGTCACTCACTATCATAATCCCCATAGGACTACACATTGTTGTTTGGAGCCTGTTGCTTTTGATAAGGTTTGTTCCTTGATAAAAATCCCATTTCTGAGGTGAATTTTACTAGATCCCCTTGACAATGATTCATTTTAACAGCTCAAAAGCACACACTACAATGATTCGACTCTTATTGGTTGTCTAGTCACATGCATACTTCTCCTTTTAGTGTCAGTGTTGCATTATAAATGATAAGCAGTCTGTAAGTTCAAGTCTGTAGCGGTGGGAAAAGAAGAATAAGGCTATTGAGAGCAGATGAAGCTTCAAGATTTGTGAGGGCTGGGAAGGTACAGGCTGTTAGAGAAGGGACTTGGTTATAAGGTATGAGATGGGTCTGTGTTGGGCTGTGAGGAGAGGGATGGGATCACTGTGTTGGGCTAAGAGGGGAGAGTCTAGATCACAGGGCTGGGCTGTGAGGGAAGGGGCGAGATCTCTGGACCAGGAAGGAGGGATGGGATCACTGCTAGTGGTGAATCTAAATGCCTACCTGAAAGATTCTAGTAATCCTGACAACCTTATTAGCTGGTTCAGGTGTGTTTAATTAGGGTTGGAGTTAAATTCTGCATGACAGTGGCACTCCGGCAACTGAATTTTACACCCCTTGTCTAGATCTCTGGACTGGGAGTTAGGGATGGGATCATCACTGTGTTAGGCTGTGAGGGTGAGTCTAGATTACTGTGCTGGGCTGTGACAAGAGGGTCTAGATCACTGGGCTTAGAGGGAGGGATTGGATCACTGTGCTGGGAGGAGCCAGGTCACACGGGGCGTCGGCGTCAACGCTTCTCGTTTTCTTTGAATGGAGTGACGTCAAGTGTTGCCGAACTGAACTGTGGGTCCGTCGCAGCGCTTCACTGGCATTGCTCATGGCAGAAGTTGAAAACTTTTCAACTTTTCAAGCGCCAACACAGGCGTCAGCCAATCAGATCGCCTTATGCAAATGCCCTAGCACAGACGCTAGCCAATCCCGTTCATGCAACACCAGAAAAGTAATGTGATTGGCTGTTGTCACTATGACAGTTGCGTCAGCACCAAGCTTCAGACACACTCTCCATCAAGCATTGACGCCGACGCCCCGTGTGAATGGGGCATAAGGGGCGAGTCTGGATCACTGTGCTGGGCTGTGAGGAGCTAGATCACTAGACTGTAAGGGGAGGGTCTGGATCACTGTATTTAGCCTGTTAATTTTTTCAACTGTGTCTGTATGTCCTGCTGATGGCAGCACTTTCTTTTGTGCACTGCTTTTTCTCTGTGCCTCCTCTCGTCGACAGGCTTAACTTTGGAAAGAGAGAGTGTATCAGTGCATGAGAGAGAGAGATCTCACTTTCACTTGTCCTCGTGGACTACTGCATTCAACATGGAGAAATTTGAACCATTTCTTCCTAACATACACACATACGAACTGAGGAACATTTGACCCATATTTTCATGCATCTGAATAAGTTTTCCCTGTATTACGGTAATAAAGCTTTTAAGTTCATTGCTCATGCATGACCTACCAATAACTAGACAAATACATAATAGGAGAGTCTAACAATGCAGCAATTTCTGCACTTCTTTTGTTTCGCTTCTACAATTACTTCACGGTGAAGTGTGCAACTTTCCAGTGCTAAAATGCTTTCTCTTAACCCTGTTCAGAGACAATTTGAAGGAAAGCATTCGAATGTAGACTTCTGTCATTGTCTGGTCCGATGGTGTGATTTTTGGGGCAGGACTAGGCTAGCTGTTTGGCTAATAATGGGAATTTAGGCCAAATGACCACAAGTCTGCCCACTGTAGGTTGTACAGTGTGTCTTGGTAAAAAAATATAATACATTCTACCATCTTTCCATTTTGCACCTGACACTGAGACTGATACCGATTGCTTTTGATGCTGTTATCTGCAATCAGACGAACACAAGCAGCGCAAGGGCTTGAAAGAAAGCTGCAAGTGTTGAAAGCTGAGGCAGGCACTCCGCCACGGTCTGTCTCTGTTAAACCTGTCACCAGCCTGTGATGTGCCCCTGGACATAGCCAAGTGCCAAACGCCCCACAATGGGTGCCATTTGGAGTCTTGACAGGCTACAGAGGCCTGCTTAATCCTGTAACAGGCTTGTCGTATTGTTTCGAGGGGAAGCGTTAGAGATGCTGCCCACCACTGTCGTATTGTCTGTTTTGTGTTTCTGCCCATGTCTGTTTGTCCGGTATTTCTTGACCTTCATTGAAGGCTCTTTGTGAAGCCAAAACCTTGCAAAATATTTTGTAACCGTGACCTTTTTGGTGTCAGTCAATCGATAATAATAGTGTTTGGTGTCTGACGGGTCTTGCTTTAGTAATATCCATGTACATCAATGCCAGATTTGGCATTTGGAAAACTGGTAAAATTAAAAAATGATAATCTGTCTCTTTCTGTTTCCTTTTTGGCAGCTAATGGCACTGACAGTAAAACGTATAAAGGAGAACGATCTCCTTGTGACCCTTCCCGCGTCCTCCACATCCGCAAAGTTCCCATCGAAGTGTCCGAGGCAGAGGTCATCTCACTAGGAGTCCCTTTCGGCAAAGTCACCAACCTGTTGATGCTTAAAGGGAAAAACCAAGTAGGTGCTCCATTAACCTGCGAACACAATCTCTGCCCTTTCTTTCAGCTCTATATGCATTTTGCAGCATTACCACTGGAACCTCAGGCATTTAAGAAACACTGATGGGTTTGAAATTTGCCTTTTGAGATTCTCAAACCTCACCTTTTGCTTTCATGTTGGTTTAGCAGTGGAATTTCCGGATTAAACGGCATGAATAAGATCAGAGAAAACCAGCATACATATTCCCAGTGTTAAACCTCTGTGTGGTTCATCACAGTGTAACTAACATGATTTAGGAAATGTAGGCCTACTTCCTCAGTGCAGACAATGGTGTGACAGAACCATTGTTTCAGGCATTGTCTTGGATGTAAAAAATGAAGCTTATTAAGATTTATTTCAGGCAATTAAGCATGTTCTCAATAAAAAAAATAATATATAATTGAATTTATAAATGTAAACATCATGGGAATTATTTTTACATAATTTAAAATAAAATTTTCTTTTACTTTTTATTTTTGATGGAATAAAACTTTTCACTGAGAAAAATTATTGGATGCATTAAAAAATGCATTAAAAAACAGAAATGGATTTCTGGACAGGATGGTATTTTGTGTTACGTTAATGATAATGTGACCCTTTTGCATTACGGTATTGATACAATTTTTTAATGCAATTTTTGCATTATAAGAATAATTAAGGTTAGTCTTAAAGTAGGGGTCATTCTCTTTATGCAAAATGTAGTGTTTTTCCCCCTTGGACTGAACTGAATTATGACCCTGACATCTCTTTTTTCATGAGACAGACCTATAAAAAACCGACTATACTAAAAAACACCATCATCAAAGAATCATTTTGTCTGTATTTTTCCTTTATAAGGGATGGTGAGGACAAGGGTCCAGATCTGTTTTCGCTTCATTAGTGATGGCCAGTGATAGAAACTGAAGTGTGCATCCTTTCAAACACATCAAGGTCCATCTAATAACAGGAGCCCTGCAAAAACACAGCAGTCTCCGGCTTCCACTCGAGCGTCTTTTCATATTCAAATGGAAACTGGAATATTTAGACAAGAAAAGACAGGCAGACAGATTTCTAATGCCCCTGTTGCATAATATGCTGTTTGCTGCTTGATTTGATTGAGGCTTCAAAAGATTCTGTTTATTGTCAGATTCTGCATCTATAAATCTTTCACACCTTGCTTGATGAGGTCAGAATAATTATTATCACTACTGTATTGCTCATGCTTAGGGTTAATGATTTGAACAATACTTTAACTCGAAGCATTAAACATTATCCCGCATTGTTTGTGCCACAGGCAAGATTAAGCTTGTTCTATTGTCCATCCGTAAGTGCAGAGCAGCACTTATTCTTCTTTATCTCAATTTCTTTTAGCCCAATAATATTTCTTTAATTTGAGAGTTGCATTAAAACAAACTAAGCAAACGTTGGATTAACTGATACCACATATGTGCAATTATCTGAATGCTGTTGTTATCCGGGCTGAGCACTTACAGTATATCTCTCTTTGCATTACAGGCTTTTATAGAAATGGCTTCTGAAGAAGCAGCAATCACCATGGTCAACTACTACACCACAGCCACACCCCATGTCCGCAACCAGCCCGTCTACATCCAGTATTCCAACCACCGTGAGCTCAAGACTGATAACCTGCCCAATCAGGGGGTGAGAATTACTGTCACTCCAAACACTATTAAACACCTCTTTTACTGGCATAGTAGGGTTAATGACAGATAACGTTTTATATATATATATATATATATAATATACACACACTGTTTTCAATAGTGTTTGATATATTGACCAACCATAAGTAGAAGGTAAAAATTTTAAAGGTAAGTTTTTGTTTTTTTCTAGTTATGACAGCCTGAAACAACCTTGCTATGTCATAAAGTGGCAAAGAAAAATAAACTTTCTGACCTTGTTTATAGGTAGAAATGCCCCACTATGTTCCTGACAGGCTCTAACATTAAACCTATACATAACCCTAACATTATTTAGCTTGTTTTGTTTTTATGAACTGGTGCAGATGGTATCTCTGCATATCTAGTGCCT
Source organism: Acrossocheilus fasciatus (assembly GCA_036784905.1). NCBI lineage: Eukaryota > Metazoa > Chordata > Actinopteri > Cypriniformes > Cyprinidae > Acrossocheilus > Acrossocheilus fasciatus. The sequence continues at coordinate 20,321,475 of CM071947.1, read as the reverse complement.
CCTTTATTCTTTTTCTTGACCCAGAGCTATTAGTTTTACAGTATGTAAAACGTCTCATTACAGAGTCATTTGCTGATAGTGCATTTTAGTGCCTTGGGAATCAGGCATACCCACTAGTGCAGTAGTAAGACTGAGGTGTATTTGTGTGTACTCGGTGTGAGTGTAAAGTTTTAGAAGAGTTTAGAGAATGTTAACCCTGTGTGTCTCATTTGTAGAGGGCTCAGGCTGCTCTGCAAGCTGTCAATGCAGTGCATTCTGGGAATATGACTCTCTCTGGGACTGCGACAGCCAGTGATGGTGGAATGATGCCTGGACAGAGTCCCGTGCTTCGTATCATCGTAGAGAATCTCTACTACCCAGTGTCTCTAGAAGTGCTACACCAGGTAAAACTACACTATACAGAAATTTCATGATTCTTTCATATGACGCTTGTCATTGATCTCCAATAGGTCTGGAAATTGGCACTGATTCCTAATTCAATTCTGAATCAGAAGACTTTGATTCAATTTTTATATGATACCAACTTTCATTTTGATATTTGGGAATGTTTTTAATACAATATCAGCATGCTTTTTCAATTACATTTGCATGTGATCGATTAATCGAGTAATATAATGACTCGCAGAGGAAAAAAAACAAGTCTTTTTTTGCTTTCTGCAATATATCAAGCAGAATATTTCCGTTCTAGTCTCAAATACTTGTTGCCTCATTTGTTTGCTTGCACTGTTTTCACTGTTTACCATGTACATTCCTTCTTTATCACCTAGTGACCTTTTAAAACTGCCTTTCAACAAGGTCTAAGTGGCACAAAATGCTTGTGTTCAGAAGTTTCACGTAGCGCAGTCGTGTGGAGCGCAAAAGTGTTGGAAACCAGCATCTTAAACCAGCCTGAGGTAGTTTACTGGTTTATGCTGGATAAAAGGCTGGTTTCCACTGGAGACTGGTCTAGTTTATTGGTTTTCATTGGGATTGTGGTCACGTATCAGCTCGTGGTTGACCAGCTAGACCACCTCAAAACTTCCTTGGTCAGGTTGGGTGACCAGCTAGACCACCATCACCTTGGGTTGGTTTAAACTAGACTTCCTAACTTGTCTGTTTTTAATGTTCTTGCCTTCTCCTTCCTTTAGATCTTCTCAAAATTTGGAACGGTCCTGAAGATCATTACCTTCACCAAGAACAACCAGTTCCAGGCCTTGCTACAATATGCAGATCCAATGAACGCACATCACGCCAAAGTGGTCAGTACTGAAATACGACCCACAAAATGCTCTTGTTATCTCATTGGTGGGATGAATTGGATTGGCAAGCAGCTTTAGTATACGCTAGTTTATTTCCTCAGGCTGTCTGTGGAGACAGATGGTTTATCTGTGGTCAACACTGCTTCCTAATCGCTCGGCCGTCCCGTATAATCAAAGCTTCACGATCAATCACGAGGCTGCTCACACCTGTCCTCCATCACCTCATTTTTGGCACTCTCTGGTATTTTTTGGTGCGGAGTCGAAAATTTGTCAAAGCAACAGGAAGACGGCAGGAAAACCGGCTCCCAGTAGACCGCACAAATCAAACCACCCCTGTAATTAATATGTCACCGTTGAGGTTATCTAATGAATGCCAATGCAGCTCACCAGGGGGAAAAGAGCTAGCAAGTAATTACTCCTCTGGTCTCAGGGTGTTATCTATTGTGCGGCTGCCATGTTGCATTGCCTCCTTGCACAAAGAGAGTATTTGTTAGCGTAACAGGAGGGGTGGGGACAAGGGTCTTTTTTGAAATGGGCGATGAAGCCCCCCCTCCTCTCGTTTAAAATTGCTGCAGAAAAGGAACAATTGTTCACAAGTGCACCTTACTTTCTCAGCATCTCTGGCTGGAGTGATTATCAATTGCAGAAATGTAAGTGATATCTACTGAAATGTAATGTAACTAATGAAAAGTACATTTTTACATTAAATGAAAAATACATACAGTAGTGTAAAAAGGTTAAATTAATGGATAGTTTTATTTAGGATGCATTACATTGATCAAAAGTGGCAGTAAAAACATTTAAAATGTTACAAAATATTTTTATTTTAAATAAATGATGTTTTTTGTCATTTTAAATTTATCAACAGTGCTGGATAGTAACTGATTGCATGCAATCTGGATTACGTAATCAGGTTCCAAAAATTAAGTACTTGTAATTAGGTTATATTACATTTTAAAATATTTGTGATCAGACTACTTTTTTATTGATTACATGATTGCATATTAGTCACATGGTCACATGACATTGAGGTAAACTGGTAGTGTTTTATTTTGATTGTTGTAATTTTTAATTAATTATTAGTTTTTCATTAAATTCACAGATCTTCTGCTGTTGCTTTGACGTAATATAATGTGTAATACAGCAAATGGAATATATTGTCCTTCTTTTTGTATTTTTATATCAATATGATACAAGTTTATCCTTTTTTAAATCAATGCGATAAATGAGTTAGGTCAAAAGTAATCAAAAGTAGTCTGATTATATAAAATGTGTAATATAATGGATTACGTTACTAACTACAATTTTTCTCATGTAATTTGGAATCAGTAACGGACTACAACTTGTAAGTAATCTACCCAAAACTGTTCATCAAAAAAAAGTGTATCTCAGTTTCTAGAAAAATAAGAAGCAGCACAACTGTTTTCAGCATCGATAATAATCAGAAATGTTTCTTGAGCAGCAAATCAGCATATTATAATGATTTCTGAAGGATCATGTGACACTGAAGACTGGTGTAATGATGGGGTTTGATCACAGGAATGAATTACATTTTATAAAATATTTACATAGAAAACAGTATTTACATTGTAAAAAAAAAAATCACAAAATATTACTGTTTTTACTGTATTTTTGAGCTTTGATGAGCTTAAGGGGCTTATTTCAAAAACTCTAACCACCCTCAAACTTGTGAAGGGTAGTCTATATATTTCTGCTGTAATGGTAGGGTGTTGAATTGCAGTTGCTATGGTGTTCTGAGTGTTTTCCAGAATGTTACTGTACCGTTTCTAGGGCGGCTGGAGAGGGATGGTTGCTTATCAGCCCGAAAGAGCCCACCCTCGAGTACTTACGATAATCTAAAGTGTAGATTCGCCATTAAATATAAGACAATTTATCATCCAACATTCAGAATTTGTTCGTCTGATTACTTAAAGCCAACAGCACAGACCTCTGCAGAACAACTCTTTATTTCTCTCTGTCGTTGCTCAGGCCACTGTCAGGATTAGATGTGATTTGCATTTGTCATCAGGGTTTAGTTAAATGAACTGGCTCCACAGGAGAAGTTATTTCACATCGCCTCCGCCCTGCCAAACCTGCTTCAGGCCTACACAGACAATTCAATAATGAAAATGTCGCACTGGATTAAGAGGCAAACTCTGTCATGTTGAGTGGAGATCTTGTTTTCTTATCTAAGGTTCATATATCCAAAATGACCATAATGAGATGGAGATTATAGTTAAACTGACCAGAGAAAGCCATTTTTGTCACTGTAATGGCTGATACTGAGTGCCAATACAGGGAAAGATTACTTTAAATGAAAACGATCTCTTTTCTTGCAAATATATTTTGAGGTTGAGAGTTTATTGATTCGTTTTCACTGCACATGTTGCTTTTCATTCCGTTTTGCTTTGCACTTTGACCTCCCTGTTTCTCAGGAACCATTAAAAGGGCTCAGTGGAGATACAAACCTTGTGACTGCGGCTTGCTCTGGATCTGTTTTAGGAGTTTGGCTGTCGCTTGCTTTAAGATATTGATTAACAGATAGAAAAACTGAGATGAGATGCTCAGGCTCCATTAATCCCTGATGTAATGAAGTAGAGCAGGTGCAATCAATGAGAATGTGCCGGAACAGTCCAATGTCCTGTGATCGGAAAGACAAACACGCTTCGGCTGTCTGCATGACTGCATAGATGACATGCAATGCTGGGTGAATCTAATGAGAAAAAAAAAAAAGTAG